>JAYRCH010000591.1:35000-698544 GCA_037179445.1 Phengaris alcon alcon
GCGTAGCTTCGCCTTCTTCTTCTTAGGGGCGACTTTGGATGGAGTAGCCGCCCCCTTCTTCTTCTTGGCCTTGCGCTGGACAGATGTCCACAGGGCCTCGGCGGAGGAGGGGTTGTTGGTCTCCCCCCCTTGTGCCGCCTCCTGAGCGGCCATTGATGGCCGCTTCTTTCTTGTCTTCTTCTTAGCCTTAGAGGCGTTTGGCGGGGCGGGTGCAGGCGGTGCCTCTTTTGGGGCCGCCGCAACCTGCGCCGTCACTGTCGCGTATGTGGGCGCCTTTGCCTTTTTCGACTTCGGCGCCTTCGCCTTTTGTGGCGCCGGCGCTGGCGTGGTGCCAACAATGGCACTGTCCGCCGCCAGCGGGGGTCGTCTTCTGGGCTCCGGCGGGAGTCTGTCCTCCAGGCCTGCGAGCCTTGCATTCAGCATGTTGCCGAAGGTCTCGATATTGGAGCGCGAGACCTCCGACAACAGCTGCTGCACGTCTTGGGCAGCGGGCCTGGTAGCCTGGCGCCGCAATTCCTCCATCTCTCGACGCATGGCATCGATCTGCTGCTGGAGCCGCGCATTTTGCGCTTCTAGGGCCCGCAGCTCGTCCGTTTCACAGCGGCCCCTCAGTTCGGTGACGGCCGTTCGGATGTTATTGACCGCCTCCTTGAGGAACCGCTGAAATGTCCCCTTCAAATTGGAGGACCTGGATGCAACCATTGCTATGGTCTCCAGGGACCTCTCTACGCTTGCCGTGATGGCCGCGTTTGTCTGCTCCGGTGTGTCAGGCGGCGCGGAGCCAGCGCAGAGGGAAACTCGCGTCTCTCTCGCCGTCTTCACCTTCTCGACAACCTCCTTCTCCGCTTCGAGTCGGAGACTCTCCGCCTTCTCTCTATTGAGCTCCGCCTGAGCTCTGGCCAAGCCGACGTACTGGCCGGTAGTTGGAGGCCGGCCGCGTCCTCTCTTGACCTTAGGCACCGCACCTTTACTGGTAGACGGTGCCGCTACGTCTTCGTCCGGGTTTAACCGCCTCTTTAGGGGGGTCGTTCGTCCGGTGGGTGCGGGCAATCCCTCGGAGTCCAGCGACATGTCCGTCATGCAACTGGAGTCCGAGAGATAGTCCTCGCTGTCTCTGTCAGGGATGTCATTTCCGTGTTTGGGTGGCGGCATGATCACATCGCGCGTAAGCAGCACGCGCGGCAGATCTTTGTCGCCCCTCAACTTCTTCTTTTGTAGGAGCTTTAGCATCCGCTCATATCCGTTAGGTTGCGGCTGGCTAAAGTCTACATCTTCGTCCGTGAGCCTGTCCGCCGCCGGCGCGGTAAGGGGCACCGGCTTCGAACTCGCGCGCGTAGTCGCGTCTTCCTTCGTTCCACTCGCCGTCGCAACGGCCTCCACACCCCCACTCGTAATGTTGGCACCCTCCGTATACGTGGGCCAGACTGTGCCCGAAGAACCTTCAGACACAGTGCGGGATTCCCCGACTGTTGTCGGGACCCGCCCGGAGAAACTTTTTGCATTACGACTATCCATATCCAAAAACACCGACACCCCGGGTCGCGGTCTCTTTTTTCGGGGGTGAGCTCCCCCATCAGAAGAGTTAAATAAACTGGAAAGACAGTAACGAGATGAAAGAAAAGGTGATGAGAGATAGAAAAACAAAATAAAACTAATGCAAAAACAAGAAAGTTAAAACAAAATAGGTGGTGAAAGATAGAGAAGATAAGATAGCGCCAGCCTTCAGCCGCGTGAGTACCTCACCCCGCAAAAGACGGGGTGGCGCACCCAAGCGTTGCCCAGGGCCACGAACGAGGACGAACTGGCTGAGCCCCAACCTAACCTAACCTAACCTTTTTTTTTTTTTTTTTTTTTTTTTTTTTTTTTTTTTTTTTTTTTTTTTTTTTTTTTTTTTTTTTTTTTTTTTACGGGGGGAAATACTTTACGTATCCCCCGCCGCCCCCGGGGGAGGGCGGCAGGGGTATGACGGGCTCCCCCGGCGCGAAATGGAGTGCGCCGGGGTTTACCGTCTAAAACCCCCCGATGCCCTTCTTCAGCGCCTTTAACGGGGCCGTGGGAATCGCAGAGCATTCTGCCACGACCCCGCAGCGCGTGCCGCATCCGGCTCTCTTCTATTGCGGCGGCTTGGTGATATGCCGCCGCTTGCCTCTCCGAGAGCTCCCCGGGCATTGGGGAGCTGACCGTCTCGGGGCCCATAGTGTGGGCGGTGATCCCCCGATCACCGTCCACGGGCCTAGGCTTCCATCACCTCTACGGCGGGGGCGGGCGGAACCGCCCTTGCGCCGGCCTTGGGCTCTTTGAACCGGGCCTTTTTGGTGGGAGCCTTTCCCTTCGCGCTGGGAGGCGGCTTTGCGACACAGCCGCCTCCGCCCAGCACATGTGCCTTCTCCGGCCTGCCGGCAGCCTCGCACAGGAAGCAGTTGGGCGCTTCCCTGCACTCGGCTGCCTTGTGCCCCGGTTTCCCGCAGCGGAAACAGCTCCGACTGCGGTCTACCGGGCACTGGCATTTCGCCGCTACGTGGCCGGTGTCCTGGCAGCGAAAGCAGCGCTTAGGCCTCGCGGCCAACAGCGCCACTCTCGCCGACACCCAACCAACTCGCAGCCGCCCAGAGCTTGTGAGCTTCTTGGCGGCCGCTATGGGGACACGCATCCATAACGACGCGTCCCCCCGTGGTCCCACCGTCAATTGGCCCGACCGGATGTCGTCGGCCGAGCACCCTCCTTCCGTAGCGACCGCCTTGATGACGTCGGCGACCGCTACTGAGTCGTCCATTCCGGCGACGCGGATCTCCGCGCACAAAACCGGGCGGGCGACCTTTACGTCGTCTGGTGGCAAGACGGTCCTCAGCCTAGCGGCGAAGGCGTCTGCTTTTTCTTGCGCACCCTCACCAGCAATGGTGAGGACGCGCGCTCCGGTCTCGGCCAGACGGAAACCCAGCCTGGGGATCCCGAGTTCCCCGAGGTCAATGGCCGCTCTGGCTTGTCCCAACACTTTTGCGTACGTCACCCCCCTTTCTGCAGCGTTAGCCCCCAGAGTGAGGGTGACCGCCGCAGTCGTGGGAGGGCGAAGTTTCGCTCTCTTCTTCTTCTTCGGGGCGACTTTAGCTGGAGTAGCCGCCCCCTTCTTCGTCTTTTTGGCCTTGCGTGGACCTTTTGTGGTCCACGGGGCCTCGGCGGGGGAGGGGTTGGTATTCTCCCCCCCTTGCGCCGCCTCTTTAGCGGCCATTGATGGCCGCTTCTTCTTTTTGGCCTTTATTTTGCCCTTGGCCTTTGGCGGGGCCGGTACTGGCGGTGCCTCTATTGGGGCCGCCACACTCGGTGCCGCCATTTCAGCGTAAGTAGGCGCTGTCGCCTTCTTGGGCTTCGGCGTCTTCGGTCTATTCTCCGCCGGCGTGGTGCCTACAGTGGCACTATCCGCCGCCAGCGGAGGCCTCCTCCTTGGCTCCGGGAGGAGCCTGTCTTCTAGGCCGGCAAGTCTCGCGTTGAGCATGCTGCCGAGTGTCTCTATATTTGAGCGAGAGACCTCGGCCAGCAGCTCACGCAGATCCTTTTCGGCAGGCGCGGCTAGCCGTCGACGCATCTCCTCTAGCTCGCGACGTAAATCAGTCACTTGCCCCTGGAGTTGCACGTTTTGCGCCTCCAGTCTCGTCATCTCCTCTGTCATCGAACGGCCTCTCAGTTCGGCGACGGCCGCCTTTATGTTGGCGACCGCCTCCTTGAGACACCGTTGAAAGGTGCCTTTCAAGTTTTGAGACTTCGTGGCGACCATGGTTACGGCCTCCAACGAAGTCTCGACACTTTTGGCCAGAGCGTAGGTTGTCTGCTCCGACCTGTCTCCTTCGCTAGCTGCGGCGGGGCTTGCGCAGATGGTGGCGCGCGCCTCCCGTGCAGTTTTCATTTTATCGGCAACCTCTTCTGCGGCCTGAAGCCGAAGAGCCGCCTCCCTCTCCCGATTTAATTCGGCTTGGGCTTTAGCCAGACCGACATACTGGCCGGTCGTTGGCGGCCGGCCGCGTCCTCTCTTGGCTTTCGGCACCGCACCTTTGCTGGTGGACGGTGCCGCCTCTGTCTCGTCCGGGTATAACCGCCGCTTAAGGGGGGTCGTACGTCCGGTGGGTGCGGGCAATCCCTCGGAGTCCAGTGACATGGAAGACATGCAACTGGAGTCCGAGAGACAGTCCTCGCTGTCAATTTCGGGTATGTCACGTCCTTGTTGGGGTGGCGGCATGATCACGTCACGCGTGAGCAATACGCGCGGCAGATCTCGGTCGCCCCGCAACTTCTTCTTCTGCATCAATTTCAGCATCCGCTCCACGCCGTTGGTCTGCGGCTGGCTGAAATCGACGTCCTCGTCGGTCAGGAGGCCCGTCTCTGGCGCGGTAATGTGCGCCAGCTTCGGGCCTGGTTGCGCCATCGCGCCTCTCTCCTTCTCCACCGTCTTTAGCACGGTCTCCTCATCCGACTCCACAGCAACAGGTGCCCCCCCCGTATACGTGGGGCGACCCCCCGCCGAAGCGGGAGTGTGGGATTCCCTCCTAAGAGGACCCACCCGGGGAATATTTTTTTCCATATTGCTCTCCATGTTTGTCATTTGTGGGCTGATTCTGGCCCGATCAATTAGGGGTGATTCTGCCCCAGTGCCCTCGGGACGAGACCGCCTGCTCGCCATGCATCCCATGGCCGGGCACCACAAACCTTGGATTAGGGGCCGTAAAAGCCCATTCGTCACCATTCAGAACAAAACCTAACACGCAAAACCTAACACACACGCACAGAAGAATAAATAAAAGAGAAAAGATAGAAAGAAAAGGTGTTGAAAGATAGAAAAATAAATAAAACAAAGCAAAATAAGAGTAAACTATAAAAAGGTGGTGAAAGATAGAGAAAGACCGGTGTTCAGCCGCGTGGGTACCTCACCCCGTGTAAAAAGCGGGGTGGCGCACCCAAGCGTTGCCCAGGGACACCAACGTGGAGGAACCGGTATCGTCCCCAACCTAACCTTTTTTTTTTTTTTTTTTTTTTTTTTTTTTTTTTGCGGGGGGAAATTCGTTACGAATCCCCCGCTGCCCCCGGGGGAAGGCAGCAGGGGTATGTCGGGCTCCCCCGGTGCGAGATGGAGTGCACCGGGGTTTACCCACTAAAACCCCCCGATGCCCTTCTTCTGCGCCAATGCAAGGCCGTGGGAATCGCGTGAGCATAACTCCACGGCCCCGCAGCGCGTGCCGCGACCGGCCCTCTTCTGTTGCGGCGGCTCGGTGTTGTGCCGCCGCCTGCCTTCACCGAGAGCTCCCCGGGCATAGGGGAGCTTTGCGCTCGGGACCCATAGTGCGGGCGGCGATCCCCCGATCACCACCCACGGGTCTAGGCTTCCGTCTCCATGGCGGGGGCGGGCTCAACCGCCCTTGCGCCTTTAGCCTTGGGCGTTTTACGCCGGGCTTTTTTAGTCGGAGCCTTTCTCTTCTTTTTCGTGGGGGGCGGCTTGGCAGCTATGATGCAGCCGATGCTCCCCACCACGTGCTCTTTCGGCTTGCCTTGGGTCTCACAGACCGGGCAGTTCGGAGCCGCCTCGCAGGCAGGCGCTTTGTGCCCCGGCTTCCCACAGCGGAAACAGTTCCGGCTGAGGTCCACCGTGCACTTACACTGCGCCGCCAAGTGGCCAGTGTCGAGGCAACGGTAACACCGCCTTGGCCTCGCGGCCAGCAGCGCTACCTTCGCCACGACCCAGCCAACCTGCAGCCGCCCAGAGCTCAAGAGCTTCTTTGCGGCCGCCACCGGGACTTTGAGCCAGAGGGACCTGGCTCCTCTTGCGCCCACAACGACTTTACCCGACTGGATGTTGGCAGCCGGGCAACCTCCTTCCTTTGCAGCCGCCTCGGTGATGTCGGCGGCTGTGATCGAGTCGTCCAGCCCGGTGATGCGCATTTCCACGCATTTCACCGGGCGGGCGACTTTTACGTCTGAACCGAGGACTGCTCGCAACCTTGCGGCAAGCGCGTCCGCCTTCCCGTCTGCGCCCTCTCCATCGACAGACAGAACGCGTGCACCGGTTTGTGCCAGGCGGAAACCGAGCCTGGGGATGTTAAGCTCCCCTAGGTCGATCCCCGCTCTGGCTTCACGGAGCACCTTTTCGTAAGTTTTCCCCCTCTCCGCAGCCCCCGCCTCAAGGGTGAGGGTGATGGCCGCGGTGGAGGGGGGGCGAAGTTTCGCCTTCTTCTTTTTCGGGGCGGCCTTGGGTGTTGTGGCCGCCCCCTTCTTCTCCTTAGGCTTACGTGGCCGAACAGTGGTCCACGGGGCCTCGGCGGGGGAGGGGTTGGTGTGCTCCCCCCCTTGCGCCGCCTCCTGAGCGGCCATTGATGGCCGCTTCTTATTCTTCTTTCTGGCCTTAGGGGCCTTTGGCGGTGCAGGTGGCGGTGGTGCCTCTTTTGGGGCCGCCGCATCCTGCGCCGTCACTGTCGCATATGTGGGCACTGTCGCCCTTTTGGGTCTCGGTGCCTTTGTTCCGCTCTCCGCCGGCGTGGTGCCCACAATGGCACTATCCGCCACCAGCGGGGGTCTCCTTCGAGGCTCCGGAAGGAGTCTGTCCTCCAATCCGGCGAGCCTTGCATTCAGCATGTTGCCGAAGGTTTCGATGTTGGATCGCGAAACCTCCGACAACAGCTTCTGCAGGTCTTGCTCTGGTGGTCGAGCTACCTGACGCCGGAGCTCATCCAGCTCCCGTCGCATATCTTCCACTTGTCTCAGAAGGCGGTCATTTTGCGCCTCCAAGACCTTTATCTCCTCTGAGACACAACGGCCCCTCAGCTCGGCAGTGGCCGCCTTTATGTTGGCGACCGCCTCCTTGAGGAACCGCTGGTATGTTCCTTTTAAATTGGAGGACTTCGCGGCGACCATACTTATAGTCTCCAGCGAAGCCTCCAAGCTCTTAGTCAGGGCAGTGCTTGTCCGCTCCGATATCTTCTCCATTTCAACTGGGCTAGCAGGGGCAGATGAACGCGCCTCCCGTGCCGTTCTAGCCGCTTGGGCAACTTCTGCTTCAGCCTGTAGCCGAAGAGCCTCCTCTCTCTCCCTATTCAGGTCCGCCTGCGCCTTGGCCAATCCAACGTATTGGCCTGTGGTCGGCGGGCGGCCGCGTCCACGTTTGGGCTTGGGTACCGCTCCCTTACTAAGGGGCGGCACATTGTCTTCGTCCGGTTTCCTCTTACGAGCCATGTCACGTCCGGGTATTGCGGGCAACCCCTCGGAGTCCAGCGATAAGGCGCTGGAGTCCGAGAGGTAGTCCTCGCTGTCACAGTCTGTGGAGGGGGGTTCGGGCATTAGCGCACGCGTGAGCATCACGCGTGGCATTCCTTCCGTGTCGCCCCTCAAAGCCTTCTTCCGTAATAATTCAAGCAGCCGGCGCCTGCCATCCGGGACCGGCTGCGAGAAGTCTGTGTCCTCATCCGTTAATTTGCCCGATTCTGACGCGGTGATGAGCGCCAGCTTCGGGCCTGGGTGCGCAATCGCGCCACTCTCTTTTCTCCTCGTCCTTACGACCTCCTCCTCTCCACTCGTAACGGTTGGCCCCTCCGTATACACGGGCCTGACTTCCCCTTTCGGAGAAGTGTGGGATTCCCCAGCATCGCTGGGACCCACCCGGAGAATACTTTTACTGTTACGACTTTCCATCCTAGCTACTACGACACCCCGGGTCGCGGTCTCTTTTTTCGGGGGTGAGCTCCCCCATCAGAAGAGTTAAAACAAAAAGAAAGATAGTTAGAGATGAAAGAAAAGGTGGTGAAAGATAGAAAAACAAAATAAAAATAAATGCAAAACACAAGAAAGTTACTTAAAAAGATGGTGAAAGATAGTGAAGAAAAGAGATAGCGCCAGCCTTCAGCCGCGTGGGTACCTCACCCCGCAAAAGACGAGGTGGCGCACCCAAGCGTTGCCCAGGGCCACGAACGAGGACGAACTGGCTGAGCCCCTCCCCAACCTTTTTTTTTTTTTTTTTTTTTTTTTTTTTGACGGGGGGAAATACGTTACGTATCCCCCGCCGCCCCCGGGGGAGGGCGGCAGGGGTATGACGGGCTCCCCCGGCGCGAGATGGAGTGCGCCGGGGTTTACCGTCTAAAACCCCCCGATGCCCACCTTCAGCGCCGTTCGCGGGGCCGTGGGAATCGCATTGCATTCTTCCACGACCCCGCAGCGCGTGCCGCAACCGGCTCTCTTCTTTGCGGCGGCCTGGTGTTGTGCCGCCGCCTGCCTCTCCGAGAGCTCCCCGGGCATTGGGGAGCTTTTCTTCTCGGGGCCCATAGCGTGAGCGGTGATCCCCCGATCACCGCCCACGGGCCTAGGACTCCATCACCTCTGTGGCGGGGGCAGTTGGCTCCGCCCTTGCGCCCTTGGCCTTAGGCTTTTTATGCCGGGCCTTTTTGGTGGGAGTCTTTCCCTTCTTGCTGGGGGGCGGCTTTTTGGCCACTGTTATGCAGCCAGCAGCCCCCAGTACGTGCTCCTTCGGTGCTCCGACGACCTCGCACACGGGGCAGTTAGGATCTGCCCCGCATTCGGGCGCCTTGTGGCCCGGCTTTCCACAGCGGAAGCAATTCCGACTGAGGTCCACCGAGCACTTACATGTCGCGGCCAGGTGGCCGATGTCCAGGCACCGGTAGCACCGCTTGGGCCTCGCGGCCAGCAGTACCACCTTTGCCCGGACCCAGCCGACTTGCAGCTGCCCAGCGCTGGTTAGCTTCTTGGCAGCCGTAATGGGGACGCTCAGCCAGAGTGACCTGGCGCCCCTGGGACCCACTACTATTTTGCCCGACCGGATGTTGGTGGCCGGGCAACCTCCTTCCTTGACGACCGCCTCGATGACGTCGGCGGCCGTCGTTGCGTCGTCCAACCCGGTGACGCGCACTTCTGCGCACTTCACCGGGCGGGCGATTCGCACCACTTTCGGGTCGAGCACCTCTTTAAGCCTTGTGGCAAAGGCGTCGGCCTTCTCCTGTGCGCCCTCGCCTGTCAATAACAGGACTCGGGCGCCGGTCTGAGCCAGGCGGAATCCAAGTTTGGATATATTGAACTCCGCCAGGTCGACCTTACTCCTCGCTTCCGAGAGCACAGAGGCATAAGTAGCCCTCTGCTCCTCGGCCCCCGCCTCGAGGGTGAGGGTTACTGCCGCTGTTGTTGGCGTACGCAGCTTTGCCCTCTTTCTCCTCTTTTTCTTTTTCGGGGCGGCTTTGGATGTTGTAGCCGCCCCCTTCTTCTTATTTCCGGCCTTGCGTGGACCGACGGTGGTCCACGGGGCCTCGCTTGCGGATGGGGTGTTGGTCTCCCTTGCCTGAGCAGCCTCGTGTGCGGCCAAGGACTTCCGCTTGGTCTTCTTCTTGGTCTTTTTTGCCTTTGGCAGCTTGGGTGCAGCCGGAGCCTCACTTGGTGCCGCTGCACTTGTTGCCGCCAATGTCGCTTCCGGGGGGGTTTCCGCCCTCTCTTTTTCTCCTGCCAGCGGGGGCCGGCGGCGCGGCTCCGGGAGGAGGCGGTCCTCCAACCCGGCCAGCCTGGCGTTCAGCATGTTGCCGAAGGTCTCTATGTTGGTACGAGAGACCTCCGACAACAGCTGGCGCAAATCCTTCTCTGAGGGTTGTGCCGTCCGCCGGCGCAGCTCGTCGAGCTCCCGGCGCATTTCGGCAACCCGTTGCTCGAGCCGTGTGTTTTGGGCCTCGAGCTTTGCCATCTCTTCGGTAGTTGAGCGGCCCTTCATTTCGGCCACCGCCGCTCTTATAGCCACTACCGCCTCCTTGAGGAACCTTTGGTAGGTGCCCTTGAGGTTCGAGGACTTCGTGGCGACCATATTGATGGTCTCCAGCGAAGCCTCGACACTCTTTGTCAGAGCCATGTTGGTACGCTCTGACATCACCTCTTCTGCGGGCGCGGTGGGGCTAGAGCAGATGGTCGCTCTCTCCCTTCTCGCCGCCCGTGCTGTCTCGGCGATTTCGGCCTCGGCTTGCAGCCGGAGGCTTTCCGCCTTCTCCTTATTGAGCTCGGCTTGGGCCCGAGCTAGGCCGACGTACTGGCCGGTTGATGGTGGCCGGCCACGTCCTCTCTTTAATTTGGGCACCGCTCCCGCACTACTGGGAGGCGCCATGTCTACGTCCGTGTTACGCCTTTTAAGGCTTGTCCGTTCCGGTATTGCGGGCAACCCCTCGGAATCCAGCGACAAGCAGCTAGAGTCCGAGTAGCAGTCCTCGCTGTCACAATCAGTTGATGGGGGTTCAGGGATCAGCGCGCGCGTGAGCATCACGCGCGGCATTCCCTTCGTATCCCCCCTCAAGGCCTTCTTTCTAAGTAACTCGAGCAGCCGGCGCCTGCCATCAGGGACCGGCTGCGAGAAGTCGACGTCTTCGTCGGTAAGCAAGTCCGTCTCCGGTGCGGTGAGGTGCACCGGCTCCGAACCCGCGCGCGCAGTCGCGCCTTCCTCTACACTCGTCGTCCTTACGACCTTCTCCTCAACCCTCGCGTTTTGTGCCCCCCCCGTATACGTGGGGCAGCCTTCCGCCGAAGCGGAAGGGTGGGATTCCCTCTCAGAGAGAGGACCCACCCGGGGAATATTTTCAAAATCGCGACCTTCCATACTCTTAAACTCCGACACCCCGGGTCGCGGTCTCTTTTTTCGGGGGTGAGCTCCCCCATCAGAAGAGTTAACACAAAAAGAAAGATAGTTAGAGATGAAAGAAAAGGTGATGAAAGATAGAAAAACAAAATAAAACTAAATGCAAAACACAAGAAAGTTACACAAAATAGATGGTGAAAGATAGTTAAGAAAAGAGATAGCGCCAGCCTTCAGCCGCGTGAGTACCTCACCCCGCAAAAGACGGGGTGGCGCACCCAAGCGTTGCCCAGGGCCACGAACGAGGACGAACTGGCTGAGCCCCAGCCCCTCCCCAACCTTTTTTTTTTTTTTTTTTTTTTTTTTTTGTTTTTTTTTTTGACGGGGGGAAATACGTTACGTATCCCCCGCCGCCCCCGGGGGAGGGCGGCAGGGGTATGACGGGCTCCCCCGGCGCGAGATGGAGTGCGCCGGGGTTTACCGTCTAAAACCCCCCGATGCCCTTCTTCTGCGCCTTTAACGGGGCCGTGGGAATCGCACGCATTCTTCCACGACCCCGCAGCGCGTGCCGCAACCGGCCCACTACCTCAGCCGCAACCGGCTCCTTCTCCGAGAGCTCCCCGGGCATTGGGGAGCTTGTCGTCTCGGGGCCCATACTGTGGGCGGTGATCCCCCGATCACCACCCACGGGCCTATGCTTCTACCTCCATTGCGGCGGGGGCGGGTTGAGCCGCCCTTGCGCCTTGGGCTTGCGGCCTCTTGAGCCGGGCCCTGGAGGGAGCCTTTCGCTTCCCTTTCGTGCTAGGGGGCGGCTTTGCGAAGACGCAGCTGCCGCTCCCCAGCACGTGTGCCACCTCCTTCTTGCCAGTGGCCTCACACAGCGAGCAGTGCGGATCCTCTCCGCAATCTGCCGCCTTGTGCCCCGGCTTCCCGCACCGGAAACAGCTCCGGCTACGGTCCACCGAGGACTGGCATTTCGCCGCGACGTGGCCGGTGTCCTGGCATCGGTAGCACCGCTTTGGCCTCGCGACCAGCAGCGCCACCTTTGCCGAGACCCAGCCCACGCGAAGCCGCCCAGATTTGAGCAGCTTTTTAACGGCCGCAACGGGGACGCTCATCCATAAGGACGCGTCGCCTCTTGGTCCCACCACTATTTTACCCGACCTGATGGAGCTGGTCGGGCATCCTCCTTCTTGTGAGGCCGCCAGGATGACTTGGGCGGCCGTCACTGAGTCGTCCAGCCCGGTGACGCGCATCTCCGCGCATTTGACCGGGCGGCCGACTCTCACTATCTCCGGGCTGAGGACGTTCCTGAGCCTCTCGGCAAAGGCGTCCGCCTTCTCCTGCGCCCGCTCACCGTCGATGGTGAGCACGCGCGCGCCAGTTTGAGCCAGGCGGAAACCGAGCTTGGGGATGTCGAATTCCCCAAGATCGATCTTCGCTCTGGCTTCCTTGAGTAGGCTGGCGTACGTAACCCCCTTCTCCGCAGCCTTCTCCTCAAGAGTGAGGGTAACGGCCGCAGTGGCGGGGGTGCGCAGCTTCGCCTTCTTCTTCTTAGGGGCGACTTTGGATGGAGTAGTCGTCCCCTTCTTCTTCTTGGCCTTGCGTGGACCTGCTGTGGTCCACGGGGCCTCGGCGGGGGAGGGGTTGTTGGAGTCCCCCCCTTGCGCCGCCTCCTGAGCGGCCATTGATGGCCGCTTTTTCTTCTTCTTTGCCTTTGAGGCCTTTGACGGGGCGGGTGCAGGCGGTGCCTCTTTTGGGGCCGCCGCAACCTGCGCCGTCACTGTCGCGTACGTGGGCGCCTTTTTTGTTTTCGGCGCCTTCTTCTTCGGTGCCGCTGTTGTTGGGGCACCGACGGGGACGTCGGCACTATCCCCCGCCAGCGGTGGTCTTATTCTCGGGGCCGGCAAAAGTCGGTCCTCCAGGCCGGCAAGTCTCGCGTTTAGCATATTGCCGAGCGTCTCTATATTGGAGCGAGAGACCTCGGCTAATAGCTCGCGCAGATCCTTGCCGGCGGGCGCAGCAGGTGGTTGTCGGCGCATCCCCTCCAACCCCTCCCCAACCTAACCTAACCTAACCCAACCTAACCTAACCTAACCTAACCTAACCTAACCTAACCTAACCTAACCTAACCTAACCTTTTTTTTTTTTTTTTTTTTTTTTTTTTTTTTTTTTTTTTTTTTTTTTTTTTTTTTTTTTTTTTTTTTTTTTTTTTTTTTTTTTTTTTTTTTTTTTTTTTTTTTTTTTTTTTTTTTTTGACGGGGGGAAATACATTACGTATCCCCCGCCGCCCCCGGGGGAGGGCGGCAGGGGTATGACGGACTCCCCCGGCGCGAGTTGGAGTGCGCCGGGGTTTACCGTCTAAAACCCCCCGATGCCCATCTTCAGCGCCTTTAACGGGGCCGTGGGAAACGCAAGGCATTCTTCCACGACCTCGCAGCGCGTGCCGCATCCGGCTCTCTCCCAGTGCGGCGGCTGATGACGTGCCGCCGCGCGCCTCTCCGAGAGCTCCCCGGGCATTGGGGAGCTTTCCTCTCGGGGCCCATAGTGTGGGCGGCGATCCCCCGATCACCGCCCACGGACCTAGGCTACGACCTCCATGGCGGGGGCGGGTTGAACCGCCCTTGCGCCTTGGGCTTGCGTCTTTTTATGCCGGGCCCTTGAGGGAGCCTTTCCCTTACCTTTCGCGCTGGGGGGCGGCTTTGCGAAAACGCAACCGCTGCTCCCCAGCACGTGTCCAACCTCCTCCTTGCCAGTGGCCTGGCACAGCGAGCAGTGCGGATCCGCTCCGCATTCTGCCGCCTTGTGCCCCGGCTTCCCGCAGCGGAAACAGCTCCGGCTGCGGTCCACCGAGGACTGGCATTTCGCCGCGACGTGGCCGGTGTCTTGGCATCGGAAGCACCGCTTGGGCCTCGCGGCCAGCAGCGCCACCTTTGCCGCGACCCAGCCCACGCGAAGCCGCCCAGAACTGAGCAACTTCTTTGTTGCCTCGACGGGGACGCTCATCCACAAGGACCCGTCCCCTCTCGGTCCCACCACTATTTTGCCCGACCTGATTGAGCTGGTCGGGCATCCTCCTTCCTGAGACGCCGCCAAGATGACTTGGGCGGCCGTCACTGAATCGTCCAGCCCGGTCACGCGCAACTCTGCGCACTTGACCGGGCGGCCGACTCTCACCGTTTCTGGGCTTAGCACGGCCCTCAGCTTCGCTGCGAAAGCGTCCGCCTTCGCTTGCGCGCCCTCGCCCGCAATGGTCAGTACGCGCGCGCCTGTTTCCGCCAGGCGGAAGCCGAGCCTGGGGATATCAAACTCCCCAAGATCGACTTTCGCCCTAGCTTCTTTGAGAAGCTGGGCGTACGTCACCCCCTTCTCCGCAGCCTTCTCCTCAAGGGTGAGGGTAACGGCCGCGGTGACTGGGGTGCGCAGCCTCGCCTTCTTCTTCTTCTTGGAGGCGGCTTTAGCTGGAGTAGCCGCCCCCTTCTTCTTTTTCTTTGCCTTGCGTGGACCTACGGCGGTCCACGGGGCCTCGTCGGGGGAGGGGTCGATGTTATCCCCCCCTTGCGCCGCTTCCTGTGCGGCCATTGATGGCCGCTTTCTCTTTTTTGTCTTCTTCTTTGCTGGCGGGGCCGGTGCAGGCGGTGCCTCTTTTGGGGCCGCTGCACTTGGTGCCGTCACCTCCGCATACGTGGGCGCCGTCACCTTTTTGGTCTTCGGCGCCTTCGCCTTTACTGCCGCTGGCGTGGTGCCCACAGAGGCACTGTCCGCCGCCAGCGGTGGTCTCATCCTCGGGGCCGGCAGAAGACGGTCCTCAAGACCTGCCAACCTTGCGTTCAGCATGTTGCCGAAGGTCTCCATGTTGGAACGAGAGACCTCCGACAACAGCTGGCGCATGTCCTTTTCCGCGGGCTGCGCTGTCCGCTTGCGCAGCTCGTCGAGCTCCCGACGCATCTCGGCCACTTGCTTCTCGTGCTGCGCATTTTGGGCCTCGAGCTTCGCCATCTCGTCGGTAGTTGAGCGGCCCTTCATCTCTGCCACTGCCGCTCTTATGGCAACTACCGCCTCCTTCAGGTGTCTCTGGAACGTCCCTTTGAGGTTTGAGGACTTCGTGGCGACCATGTGGATAGTCTCCAGCGAAGCCTCGACGCTCCTGGTCAGAGACGTGCTGGTCTGCTCTGACACATTCTCTCTTGCGGGAGCGTTAGGGCTTGAGCTGATGGACGCTCTCGCCTGTCTCGCCTCCCGTGCCGTCTCGGCGACCTCGGCCTCGGCCTGAAGCCGGAGGCTTTCCGCCTTCTCCTTATTAAGCTCGGCTTGAGCCCGAGCCAGGCCGACGTATTGGCCGGTTGTTGGTGGCCGGCCACGTCCCTTCTTTGGTTTCGGCACCGCGCCCTTGCTAATGGGCGGCGCCACGTCGTCATCCGAGTTGCGCCTTTTAAGGCTCGTCCGTTTAGGTGGGATTGCGGGCAACCCCTCGGAGTCCAGCGACATTCCAGACATATCACTGGAGTCCGAAAGGCAGTCCTCGCTGTCTGTTCCGGTAATTGAGCGTTCCAGGATCAAGTCGCGTGTGAGCATAACTCGCGGCAGATCCCGGTCGCCCCTCAACTTCTTTTTCTGGAGCATCGCCAACAACCGCTGCCTGCCATCAGGTATCGGCTGGGAGAAGTCCGTGTCTTCATCGGTTATTGGGTCCAGCCTCGGCGCGGTAAGGTGCGCCAGGCCTGTCCCAGTTTGCGCCATCGCGCCCCTTTCTTTCTCCGTCAACGAGACGATCGCCTCCTCAACCCTCACGGTTTGTGCCCCCCCCGTATACGTGGGGCAGCCTCCCGCCGAAGCGGGAGGATGGGATTCCCTCTCAGAGAGAGGACCCACCCGGGGAATATTTTCCAAATCGTGACCTTCCATATTCGTCATTTGTGGGCTGATTCTGGCCCGATCAAGTAGGGGTGATTCTGCCCCAGTGCCCTCGGGACGAGCCGCCTGCTCGCCACGCATCCCACGGCCGGGCACCACAAACCCTGGATTAGGGGCCGTACAAGCCCATCCATCACCATTCAAACAAAAACCTAACACACACGCACAGAAGAGTAAATAAAAGAGAAAAGATAGAAAGAAAAGGTGTTGAAAGATAGACGAAATAAATAAAATAATGCAAATAGAAGAGTAAACTATAAAAAGGTGGTGAAAAGATAGAGAAAGACCGGCGTTCAGCCGCCTGAGTACCTCACCCCGTGTAAAGAGCGGAGTGGCGCACCCAGACGTTGCCCAGGGACACCAACGTGGAGGAACCGGTATCGTCCCCAACCTAACCTTTTTTTTTTTTTTTTTTTTTTTTTTTTTTTTTTTTTTTTTTTTTTTTTTTTTTTTTTACGGGGGGAAATACGTTACGTATCCCCCGCCGCCCCCGGGGGAGGGCGACAGGGGTATGACGGACTCCCCCGGCGCGAGATGGAGTGCGCCGGGGTTTACCGTCTAAAACCCCCCGATGCCCATCTTCAGCGCCAATGGAGGGGCCGTGGGAAACGCGAGAGCATTCTTCCACGACCCCCCAGCGCGTGCCGCATCCGGCTCCCTTCTAATGCGGCGGCCTGGTGTTATGCCGCCGCTTGCCTCTCCGAGAGCTCCCCGGGCATTGGGGAGCTTTCCTCTCGGGGCCCATAGTGCGGGCGGCGATCCCCCGATCACCGCCCACGGGCCTAGGCGTCCAACTCCATGGCGGGGGCGGACGGAACCGTCCTTGCGCCGTTGGCCTTGGGCTTCTTAACCCGGGCCTTCTTGGTTGGCGCCTTTCTCTTCGCGCCGGGAGGCGGCTTTGCTACACAGCCGCTTCCTCCCAGCACATGCGCCTTCTCCGGCCTGCCGGCAGCCTCGCACAGGAAGCAGTTGGGCGCTTCCCTGCACTCGGCCGCCTTGTGCCCCGGTTTCCCGCAGCGGAAACAGCTCCGGCTGCGGTCTACCGGGCACTGGCACTTCGCCGCCACGTGGCCGGTGTCCTGGCAGCGGAAGCAGCGCTTAGGCCTCGCGGCCAACAGCGCCACTCTCGCCGACACCCAACCAACCCGCAACCGCCCTGAGCTCGTGAGCTTCTTGGCGGCCGCGACCGGGACACGCATCCACACTGACGCGTCCCCGCGTGGCCCCACCGTTAATTGGCCCGACCTAATGTCGTCGGCCGAGCACCCACCTTCCTTCGCGACCGCCTCGATGACGTCGGCGGCCGCTACTGAGTCGTCCAACCCGGCCACGCGGATCTCCGCGCACAGGACCGGGCGGGCGACTTTTACATCGTCCGGGGGCAAGACGGACCTCAGCCTAACGGCGAAGGCGTCCGCCTTCTCTTGCGCACCCTCACCAGCAATGGTGAGGACGCGCGCTCCTGTCTCGGCCAGTCGGAAACCGAGCCTGGGGATGCCGAGTTCCCCCAGGTCGATTGCCGCTCGGGCCTCGGCCAACACCTTGGCGTACGTCACCCCCCTTTCAGCAGCGTTCGCCCCCAGGGTGAGGGTGACCGCCGCAGTCGTGGGAGGGCGAAGTTTCGCCTTTTTCTTCCTCTTTGGGGCGGCTTTGGCTGGTGTAGCCGCCCCCTTCTTCTTCTTGGCCTTGCGTGGACCTGCAACTGTCCACGGGGCCTCGGCGGGGGAGGGGTTGGTGTTCTCCCCCCCTTGCGCCGCTTCTCTTGCGGCCATTGTTGGCCGCTTCTTCTTTGCCTTCTTAGGCTTAGACGGGGCCGGTGCAGGCGGTGCCTCTTTAGGGGGGGCCGCCGCACTTTGTGCCGCCGTTTCCGAATATGTGGGGGGAGCCGATGCCTTTTTAGGTTTCGGCGCCTTCCCCTTCGGTGCCTCTGGTGTTGGGGCACCGACACTGTCCGCTGCCAGTGGCGGCCGTCTTCGAGGCTCCGGCAAGAGACGGTCCTCTAATCCGGCCAGCCTGGCGTTGAGCATGTTGCCCAAGGTCTCTATATTAGAGCGAGAGACCTCGGCCAACAGCTCACGCATGTCATTTCCGGTGGGCGCGGGTGGTCGCCGGCGCAGCTCTTCCAACTCGCGACGCATATTCGCCACTTGCTCCTGGAGCCGCGCGTTTTGGGCTTCCAAGGCCTTCATCTCTTCCGATTGTCCGCGGCCCCTCATTTCAGCGAAGGTTGCCCGGATGTTGGCAACTGCCTCCTTAAGGTGCCGCTGGAACGTCCCTTTCAGATTTTGGGACCTCGTGGCGACCATGGTTATCGCCTCCAGCGAGGCCTCAACTCCCTTGGCCAGAGCATAGCTGGTCTGCTCCGACCTGTCTCCTCCAGTGACTGCGGCAGGGCTAGCGCAGATAGTCGCGCGTACCCCCCGCGCAGTTTTCAGCGACTCGGCAACTTCCTCAGCGGCCTGAAGCCGAAGCGCTTCCTCCTTCTCCCGGTTCAGTTCGGCCTGCGCCTTGGCCAAGCCAACGTATTGGCCGGTGGTCGGCGGCCGGCCGCGTCCTCGCTTGGGCTTCGGCACCGCACCTTTGCTGGTGGACGGCGCCGCCTCTGTCTCTTCCGGGTGAAACCGCCTCTTAAGGGGGGTTGTTCGTCCGGTGGGTGCGGGCAATCCCCCGGAGTCCAGCGACATGTCAGTCATGCAGCTGGAGTCCGAGAGATAGTCCTCGCTGTCTCGATCGGGTATGTCACGTCCGTGTTTTGGGGGCGGCATAATCACGTCGCGCGTGAGAAGCACGCGCGGCAGATCCGGGTCGCCCCTTAGTTTCTTCCGTTGCATCAACTTCAGTAGTCGCTGAACCCCGTTGGGCTGCGGCTGACTGAAGTCGACGTCTTCATCCGTTAATAAGTCCGCCGCCGGTGCGGTAAGGGACACCGGCTCCGAACTCGCGCGCGCAGTCGCGCCTACCTCCACTACACTCGCCGTCGTAACGGCCTCCACACCCCTCAACGCAATGTTGGCACCCTCCGTATACGTGGGCCAGACTGTGTCCGAAGACTCTTCGGACACAGTGCGGGATTCCCCGACTGTTGTCGGGACCCGCCCGGAGAAACTTTTTCCATTACGTTCCATCCCATACAAAACTCCGACACCCCGGGTCGCGGGCTTGTTTTCGGGTGTAGCTCACCCATCAAAGAGTGAACAAAAACGGAAAAGATAGTAGGAGAAGAAAGAAAAGGTGGTGAAAAGATAGAATAAACAAAATAAAACTAATGCAAAAACAAGAAAGTTAAACAAAATAGGTGGTGAAAGATAGAGAAGAAAGAGATAGCGCCAGCCTTCAGCCGCGTGAGTACCTCACCCCGCAAAAGACGAGGTGGCGCACCCAAGCGTTGCCCAGGGCCACGAACGAGGACGAACTGGCTGAGCCCCGTCCCCAACCTAACCTAACCTAACCTAACCTTTTTTTTTTTTTTTTTTTTTTTTTTTTTTACGCCAGGAAATACGTTACGTATACCCCGCGATGTTCGGGGGACATCGCGGGGTTATGTGGGACTCCTCTGTGCCTGGGTGGAATTGGCACAGAGTCTACCCACTAAAACCTGGCGATGCCCTCCTTCTGCGCCAATGCGGGGTCGTGGGAATCGCGTGCATAGCTCCACGACCCCGCAGCGCGTGCCGCGTCCGGCCCTCTTCTGTTGCGGCGGCTAGATAGTGTGCCACCGCCTGCCTTACCGAGAGCTCCCCGGACATAGGGGAGCCTTCCTCTCGGGACCCATAGTGTGGGCGACGATCCCCCGATCGCCACCCACGGGTCTAGGCCTCAACCACTTCCATGGCGGGGGCGGGTTGTTCCGCCCTTGCGCCGCGGCTCGGCTTTTTATGCCGAGCCTTTTTAGTGGGAGCCTTCCGCTTCCCTTTCGTGCCGGGGGGCGGCTTGGGCGCTGTAATACAGCCGCTGCTCCCCAGCACGTGCTCCCTAGGCTTGCCTGCGGCCTCGCAGACCGGGCAATTTGGAGCCGCTACACAGTCGGACACTTTGTGCCCCGGCTTCCCACAGCGGAAGCAGTTTCCGCTGAGGTCCACCGTGCACGTGCACTTCATCGCAAGGTGGCCGGTGTCGAGGCACTTGAAGCACCGCCGGGGCCTCGCAGCCAGCAGTACCACCCTCGCCGTGACCCAGCCTATTTGCAGCCGCCCAGAACTGATAAGCTTCTTGGCGGCTGCCGTTGGCACACTCATCCAGAGGGATCTAGTGCCTCTGGGACTCACTACTACTTTGCCCGACCGGATGTTGGTGGCCGGGCAACCACCTTCTTTCGCAGCCGCCTCGGTGATGTCGGCAGCTGTTGTAGCGTCGTCCAGCCCGGTGACTCGTATTTCCACGCATTTCACCGGGCGTGAGACTTTAACGTCTTCGGGACGTAGGACCGCTCGAAGCCTCGCGGCAAAAGCGTCGGCCTTCTCCTCGGCACCCTCTCCTTCAATTGAAAGGAGGCGTGCACCAGTTTGGACCAGGCGGAAGCCGAGCCTGGGGATGTTGAGTTCCCCCAGGTCGATTTTCGCTCTGGCCTCACTGAGCACCTTTGCGTAAGTTACCCCCCTCTCCGCAGCCCCCGCCTCTAAGGTGAGGGTTACTGCCGCTGTTTTGGGTGGGCGGAGCCTTGTCTTCTTCTTATGGGCGGCTGTGGCTGGTTTAGCCGCCCCTTTCTTCTTGGCCTTGCGCGGACCTGCGGTGGTCCACGGGGCCTCGGCGGGGGAGGAGCCGGTGTTCACCCCCCCTTGCGCCGCCTCCTGTGCGGCCATTGATGGCCGCTTCTTCTTTTTTGGCTGTTTAGCCTTTGGCTGGACCGGTGCAGTCGGCGCCGCTTGGGGGGGCGCTGCACTTGTTCCAGCCATCTCCGCGTATGTGGGCACCGTCGCCTTTTTGGGCTTCGGCGCCTTGTTACTTCCGGTGGCCGCCGGCGGGGCGCTGACACAGGTGTTCACAGCGTCTGCCGCCAGCGGAGGTCTCCTCCGCGGCTCCGGCAAGAGTCTGTCCTCAAGTCCGGCCAGCCTGGCGTTGAGCATGTTGCCGAAGGTCTCTATGTTGGATCGGGAGACCTCCGTCAACAGCTCACGCATTTCTTCTTGTACGGGGCGGGTATTATTAGCCCGTCTGCGCAGCTCTTCGAGTTCGCGGCCCATTCTCGTCACTTGTTCTTGGAGGCGTGAGTTCTGGGCCTCCAACCTCGCCAGATCTTCTGTAGTGGAGCGGCTTCTCATCTCGGCGACAGCAGATTTGATGGCCGCCACCGATTCCTTGAGGCACTTTTGAAATGTGCCTTTAAGGTTCGAGGACCTCACGGCGACCATTGTGATGGCCTCCAGTGAAGTCTCCACTGTTTTGGCCAGGGCAGCGCTCGACTGCTCCGACTCGACATCTCCGGTTATGACAGGGGTTGCGCGGGGTGATGTTCGCGTCTCCCTTGCCGCTCTCGTCATCTCTGCCACCTCGACCTCGGCCTGAAGTCGAAGCGCCTCCTCCTTCGCTCTGTTTAGCTCGGCTTGAGCTTTGGCCAGACCAACATACTGGCCGGTCGTTGGCGGCCGGCCGCGTCCCTTCTTAGGTTTTGGCACCGCCCCTTTACTAAGGGACGGCACAATGTCTTCGTCCGTGTTTTTCCTCTTGCGAGGTTTGTCAAGTCCGGTAGTGGACTCCCCGGAGTCCAGCGACATGGTGCTGTACACCGAGGAGTCCGAGAGATAGTCATCACTATCCCTCATAGATGCAGGTCCAGGTTTGAGCGGCGGTGCCATCACGTCGCGCAACACTACGCGTGGCACGCGCACCGTGTCCGTGTCATTTTCCTTTTCGGGTGGGGTGAGTCTCAGCTCGCGCTCATACTGCACGCGAGCGAGCCCCTCCGTGTCACCCCTCTCCTTCTTTCGTTGTAGTAGTCTCAGCAGCCGCTGCACACCATCAGGCTGCGGCTGCGAGAAATCTACGTCCTCGTCCGTTAAAGGCTCTGTTCCCGGTGCGGTTAGGGGCACCGAGCTCGGCCTATTCTGCGCCATCGCGCCTCCATCCTTCATCTCTCCCGCCTTCTTCTCTACCTCCACTGCAATAGGTGCCCCCCCCGTATACGTGGGGCGACCCCCCGCCGAAGCGGGAGTGTGGGATTCCCTCCGAAGAGGACCCACCCGGGGAATGTTATCCTTATTGCAACTTTCCATCTTTGTCAATTGTGGGCTGAGTCTGACCCGATCCGTTAGGGGGGATTCTGCCCCAGTGCCCTCACGACGAAACCGCCCGTTCGCCACGCATCCCAAGGCCGGGCACCACAATCCAAGGATTAGGGGCCGTATAAGCCCATCCATCACCATTCAAACAAAAACCTAACACGCAAAACCTAACACACACGCACAGAAGAGTAAATAAAAGAGAAAAGATAGACAGAAAAGGTGTTGAAAAGATAGACGAAATAAATAAAATAATGCAAAAAGAAGAGTAAACTATAAAAAGGTGGTGAAAGACAGTGAAAGACCGGCGTTCAGCCGCCTGAGTACCTCACCCCGTGTAGAGAGCGGAGTGGCGCACCCAGGCGTTGCCCAGGGACACCAACGTGGAGGAACCGGTATCGTCCCCAACCTAACCTAACCTAACCTTTTTTTTTTTTTTTTTTTTTTTTTTTTTTTTTTTTTTTTTTTTTTTTTTTTTTTTTTTTTTTTTTTTTTTTTTTTTTTTTTTTTTTTTTTTTTTTTATTACGCCAGGAAATACGTTACGTATACCCCGCGATGATCGGGGGGTCATCGCGGGGTTATGTGGGACTCCTCTGTGCCTGGGTGTAGTTGGCACAGAGTCTACCCACTAAAACCTGGCGATGCCCTCCTTCGGCGCCAATGCGGGGTCGTGGGAATCGCATAAGAATAACTCCACGACCCCGCAGCGCGTGCCGCGTCCGGCCCTCTTCTGCTGCGGCGGCTAGTTGGTGTGCCGCCGCCTGCCTTACCGAGAGCTCCCCGGGCATTGGGGAGCTTTTCTCTCGAGACCCATAGTGTGGGCGACGATCCCCCGATCGCCACCCACGGGTCTAGGTCTCAACCACTTCCATGGCGGGGGCGGATGTTTCCGCCCTTGCGCCTTTGGCCTTGGGCTTCTGCCGGGCCTTTTTTGTGGGAGCCTTCCTCTTAGTGCCGGGAGGCGGCTTCTTCGCTGCTATTATGCAGCCGCTACTCCCCAGCACGTGCTCCTTCTGCTCCTTGCCAGCAGCCTCGCATGCTACGCAGTTTGGTGCCGCTGAACATTCGAGCGCCTTATGACCCGGTTTCCCACAGCGGAAGCAGTTCCGACTGAGGTCCACCGGGCATGGGCATTTCACGGCCAGATGGCTAGTGTCTAGGCATCGGTAGCACCGCCTAGGTCTCGCGGCCAGCAATGCTACCTTTGCTGTGACCCAGCCGATCTGCAGCCGCCCGGAGCTGGTAAGCTTTTTGGCGGCTGCGGTTGGAACACTGAGCCAGAGGCTTCGGGAGCCCCTGGGACCTACAACAATTTTGCCCGACCTGATGTTGGTGGCCGGGCAATTACCTTCTCTAGCGGCCGCTTCGATGACCTCGGCGGCCGTTGTCGCATCGTCCAGCCCGGTGACTCGCATTTCGACGCACTTCACCGGGCGGGAGATTTTCACGTCCTGAGGGCGCAGGACCGCACGTAGCCTCTCAGCAAATGCGTCGGCCTTCTCCGTGGCCCCCTCTCCCTCGATAGAGAGGAGGCGAGCACCTGTTTGAACCAGGCGGAAGCCGAGCTTGGGGATGTTAAGCTCCCCAAGATCGATCTTCGCTCTGGCCTCACTTAGCACCTTTGCATAAGTCACCCCCCTTTCTGCAGCCCCTGCCTCTAACGTGAGGGTTACTGCCGCCGTTTTGGGGGGGCGAAGTCTCGTCTTCTTTTTGGGGGCGGCTGTGGTTGGTTTAGCCGCCTCTTTCTTTTTGGCCTTGCGTGGACCTATAGTGGTCCACGGGGCCTCTGTAGAAGCGGGGGTGGTAGACTCCCTCGCTTGCGTCGCCTCTTGAGCGGCCATTGATGGCCGCTTCTTCGATTTCCGGGCCTTCTTTTTGGCCTTAGGCGGGGCCGGCTCAATCGTAGCCTCTTTGGGGGCCACTGCGCTCGGTGCCAGCAACACTTCCGTTGTGCTCGCCGTCGCCTTATTCTGTGGCTTCGGCGCTTTCTTCGTCGGTTTCGCTGCCGGTGGGATGTCAGCCGGAGCGTCGGCATTATCCGCCGCCAGCGGTGGTCTTAGTCTTGGCTCGGGTAAGAGCCTGCCTTCTAGCCCAGCCAGTCTTGCATTCAGCATGTTGCCGAAGGTCTCGATATTGGAGCGCGAGACCTCCGACAACAGCTGTTGCAGGTCGTGGGTGGCGGGCCTGTTCGCCTGACGACGTAGCTCCTCCAGCTCGCGGCGCATTGAGTCCACTTGCTGTTGGAGCCGCTCGTTTTGGAGTTCAAGGGCCCGCAGTTCGTCCGTATGCCCGCGGCCTCGCAGTTCCGTGACGGCCGCTTTGATATTGGCGACCGCCTCCTTGAGGAACCGCTGATAAGTCCCCTTCAGGTTTTGGGACTTCGTGGAAACCATCATTACGGTCTCCAACGAAGTCTCGACACTTTTCATGAGAGCGGCGCTGGTCTGCTCTGATCTATCTATGCCTATTGAGACAGGGCTTGCGCGGAGTGCTGTGCACGTCTCCCTTGCTGCCCTAGCCGAATCTGCCACTTCCGCCTCGGCCTGAAGCCGAAGGGCCTCCTCCTTCTCCTTATTCAATTCGGCCTGCGCCTTCGCCAAGCCAACATACTGGCCTGTCGTCGGCGGCCTTCCGCGTCCTCTTTTGGGTTTAGGTACCGCCCCTTTACTGAAGGACGGTACCGAGTCAAAGTCTGGTTTCCTCTTGCGAGGTCTGTCTAGTCCGGTGTTGGACTCCCCGGACTGCAGCGACATAGTGCTGCAAACCGAGGAGTCAGAGAGATAGTCGTCGCTATCCCTCATAGAGTCTGGTCCTTTGGGCGGCGGTGCCATAACATCGTGCAGTAACACGCGTGGCACGCGCGCCATCTCCGTTACGTCATCATCGGAGGACGGGATTCTGAGCTCGCGTTCTAACTGGACGCGCGCGAGTCCCTCAGTGTCTCCCCTTTCCTTTTTCCTTTGGAGGAGTCTCAACAGCCGTTTCACTCCATTAGGCTGCGGCTGAGAAAAGTCAACCTCCTCATCCGTCAGAAGGTCCGTTCTCGACGCGGTTAGGTGCGCCGGGCTCGGCCTGTTTTGCGCCGTTGCGCCTTCCTCCTTTCTTTCTCCCGCCTTCTCCTCCTCCGCTAACGTACTATGTGGCCCCCCCGTATACACGGGCCGATCCCCCGCCGAAGCGGGAGTGTGGGATTCCCCATCGCTGGGACCCACCCGGGGAGTAGTTTTCATAATACGGACCTCCATAACTGTCATTTGTGGACTGATTTCTGGCCCGATCAGATAGGGGTGATTCTGCCCCGGTGCCCTCGGGACGAGCCGCCTGCTCGCCACGCATCCCACGGCCGGGCACCACAAACCCTGGATTAGGGGCCGTAAAAGCCCATCCATCACCATTCAAACAAAAACCTAACACGCAAAACCTAACACACACGCACAGAAGAGTAAATAAAAGAGAAAAGATAGAAAGAAAAGGTATTGAAAGATAGACGAAATAAATAAAACAATGCAAAAAAGAAGAGTAAACTATAAAAAGATGGTGAAAAGATAGAGATAGACCGGCGTTCAGCCGCCTGAGTACCTCACCCCGTGTAGAGAGCGGAGTGGCGCACCCAGGCGTTGCCCAGGGACACCAACGTGGAGGAACCGGTATCGTCCCCAACCTAACCTAACCTAACCTAACCTTTTTTTTTTTTTTTTTTTTTTTTTTTTTTTTTTTTTTTTTTTTTTTACGCCAGGAAATACGTTACGTATACCCCGCGATGATCGGGGGGTCATCGCGGGGTTATGTGGGACTCCTCTGTGCCTGGGTGTAGTTGGCACAGAGTCTACCCACTAAAACCTGGCGATGCCCTCCTTCGGCGCCAATACGGGGTCGTGGGAATCGCGTGAGCATAGCTCCACGACCCCGCAGCGCGTGCCGCGTCCGGCCCTCTACTGTTGCGGCGGCTAGATGAAGTGCCGCCGCCTGCCTTACCGAGAGCTCCCCGGGCATTGGGGAGCTTTTCTCTCGGGACCCATAGTGTGGGTGACGATCCCCCGATCGCCACCCACGGGTCTAGGACTCAACCACTTCCATGGCGGGGGCGGATGTTTCCGCCCTTGCGCCTTTGGCCTTGGGCTTCTGCCGGGCCTTTTTTGTGGGAGCCTTCCTCTTAGTGCCGGGAGGCGGCTTCTTTGCTGCTATTATGCAGCCGCTACTCCCCAGCACGTGCTCCTTCTGCTCCTTGCCAGCAGCCTCACATGCCACGCAGTTTGGAGCCGCTGTGCACTCGAGCGCCTTATGACCCGGTTTCCCACAGCGGAAGCAGTTCCGGCTGAGGTCCACCGGGCACGGGCATTTCACTGCGAGATGGCCAGTGTCTAGGCATCGGTAGCACCGCCTAGGCCTAGCGGCCAGCAATGCTACCTTTGCTGTGACCCAGCCGATCTGCAGCCGTCCGGAGCTGGTGAGCCCTTTGGCGGCTGCGGTCGGTACACTGAGCCAGAGGCTTCGGTTGCCTCTGGGACCCACAACGATTTTGCCCGACCTGATGTTGGTAGCCGGGCAATTCCCTTCTCTAGCGGCCGCCTCGATGACCTCGGCAGCCGTTGTCGCGTCGTCCAGCCCGGTGACTCGCATTTCCACGCATTTCACCGGGCGGGAGACTTTCACATCCTCGGGGCGCAGGACCGCACGGAGCCTGGCGGCAAATGCGTCGGCCTTCTCCGTGGCCCCCTCTCCTTCGATGGAAAGGAGGCGAGCACCCGTTTGTACCAGGCGGAACCCGAGCCTGGGGATATTGAGTTCCCCCAGGTCGATTTTCGCTCTGGCCTCGCTAAGCACTTTAGCGTATGTGACGCCTCTTTCCGTAGCCCCCGCCTCTAAGGTGAGGGTTACTGCCGCCGTTTTAGGGGGGCGGAGCCTAGCCTTCTTCTTTTTGTTTTTGGGGGCGGTTGTGGATGGTTTGGCCGTCCCTTTCTTCTTGACCTTTTGTGGACCTACGGCGATCCACGGGGTCTCGGCGGGGGAGGGGTTGGTGTTCACCCCCCCTTGCGCCGCCTCCTGAGCGGCCATCGATGGCCGCTTCTTCTTTTTTGGCGTTTTAGCCTTTGGCTGGGCCGGTGCAAGCGGTGCCACTTGGGGGGCCGCTGCACTTGTTGCCGCCATCTCTGCGTATGAGGGCGCCGTGGCCTTTTTGGGTTTCGGTGCCTTTTTACTTCCGGTAGCCGCCGGCGAGGCGCTGATACATGTGTTAGCAGCGTCTGCCGCCAGCGGAGGTCTCCTCCTCGGCTCCGGCAAGAGTCTGTCCTCAAGCCCGGCCAGCCTGGCGTTGAGCATGTTGCCGAAGGTCTCTATGTTAGATCGGGAGACCTCCGCCAACAGCTCACGCATGTCGTCTTGTACGGGACGGGTTTTGATAGCCCGTCTGCGCAACTCTTCGAGTTCGCGGCCCATTCTCGCCATTTCTTCTTGGAGGCGTGCGTTCTGGGCCTCCAGCCTCGCCAGATCTTCTGTAGTGGAGCGGCTTCTCATCTCAGCAACAGCCGATTTGATGGCCGCCACCGATTCCTTAAGGCACTTTTGGAATGTGCCTTTAAGGTTGGAGGACCTCACGGCGACCATTGTGATGGCCTCCAGTGAGGTCTCCACTGTTTTGGCCAGGGCAGCGCTCGACTGCTCCGACTCGATACCTCCGGTTGTGACAGGGGTTGCGCGGGGTGATGTCCGCGTCTCCCTTGTCGTTCGCGTCATCTCTGCCACTTCGACCTCGGCCTGAAGTCGAAGCGCCTCCTCTTTAGCTCTGTTCAGGTCAGCCTGAGCCTTTGCCAAGCCAACGTACTGGCCTGTCGTCGGCGGCCGGCCACGTCCACGTTTAGGTTTTGGTACCGCCCCTTTACTGAGGGACGGTACGGCGTCGAAATCGGGTTTCCTCTTACGAGGTCTGTCTAATCCGGTGATGGACTCCCCGGACTCCAGCGACATGGTGCTGTAGACCGAGGAGTCTGAGAGATAGTCATCACTATCTCTCATAGCGTCTGGTCCTTTGGGCGGCGGTGCCATAACATCGTGCAGCAATACACGCGGCACGCGCGCCTTGTCCAATCCGTCATCTTCGGAGGACGGGAGTCTTAGCTCGCGCTCAAACTGAACGCGCGCCAGTCCCTCTGTGTCGCCCCTTGCCTTTTTCCTTTGAAGGAGTCTCAGCAGCCGCTGCACGCCGTTAGGCTGCGGCTGCGAGAAATCCACATCCTCATCCGTTAAAGGTTCCGTTCCCAGTGCGGTTAGGGGCACCGAGCTCGGCCCTTTCTGCGCCATCGCGCATCCCTCCTTCCTCTCTCCCGCCTTCTCCTCCTCCGCCATCGTATTTTGTGGCCCCCCCGTATACAAGGGCCGACCCCCCGCCGGAGCGGGAGTGTGGGATTCCCCAGCTTCGCTGGGACCCACCCGGGGAATAGTTTTCAAAGTACGACTTTCCATAGCTGTCACTTGTGGGCTGAGTCTGACCCGATCCAGTAGGGGGGATTCTGCCCCAGTGCCCTTACGACGAAACCGCCCGTTCGCCACGCATCCCAAGGCCGGGCACCACAATCCAAGGATTAGGGGCCGTAAAAGCCCATCCATCACCATTCAAACAAAAACCTAACACGCAAAACCTAACACACACGCACAGAAGAGTAAATAAAAGAGAAAAGATAGAAAGAAAAGGTGTTGAAAAATAGACGAAATAAATAAAATAATGCAAAAAGAAGAGTAAACTATAAAAAGGTGGTGAAAAGATAGAGAAAGACCGGCGTTCAGCCGCCTGAGTACCTCACCCCGTGTAAAAAGCGGAGTGGCGCACCCAGGCGTTGCCCAGGGACACCAACGTGGAGGAACCGGTATCGTCCCCAACCTAACCTAACCTAACCTAACCTAACCTAACCTTTTTTTTTTTTTTTTTTTTTTTTTTTTTTTTTTTTTTTTTTTTTTTTGATCTCGCAGGGGAAAGGTCATTACGCCCTTCCCGGGTTGGGGAACCCGGGGGTATGTGGGACTCCCGGCGCGACTCGCCGGTTTACCCACTAAAACTGAACCTGCGGATTGCCATCAGCCGCTGAATGGGGAGTGTCCCGGATCTGTCTAGCACAGGACACCCCCCGCGACCGGCCGGTCTACCTCTAAAGGGACCGGACTTCCACCACAATTAGGGGCCGCTCCGACAACCTGAAGCGTCCCCCTCGGCGCCGGGACTAGCTAAGCCGGGGAGGTTCCCATCCTCTCCCGGAGCCCCGTTAGACGGAAGATTGGAGGTTCGCAAAGCGACGCCTCCGCACTCCCGTCCTACGCCGGCGGAGCGGAACAGAGGATTGGTCGATCTCTCTGTCCCGCTCCGCGGCCTCTTTCTGCGAAATGACAGCTTCGCAGAAAGAGACCGCCGCCTGCCAGGCCTCATCGCTCTCGAGCATGCAGCGCACCACACTCGAGAGCGAGAGGTCCCGCCCAAAACCTAACCTAACCTAACCTAACCTAACCTAACCTAACCTAACCTAACCTAACCTAACCTAACCTTTTTTTTTTTTTTTTTTTTTTTTTTGACGGGGGGAAATACGTTACGTATCCCCCGCCGCCCCCGGGGGAGGGCGGCAGGGGTATGACGGGCTCCCCCGGCGCGAGATGGAGTGCGCCGGGGTTTACCGTCTAAAACCCCCCGATGCCCTTCTTCAGCGCCTTTAACGGGGCCGTGGGAATCGCAAAGCATTCTTCCACGACCCCGCAGCGCGTGCCGCAACCGGCCCACTTCCGATAGCCGCAACCGGCTCCTTCTCCGAGAGCTCCCCGGGCATTGGGGAGCTTGTCATCTCGGGGCCCATGTTGTGGGCGGTGATCCCCCGATCACCACCCACGGGCCTACGCTTCAACCTCCATTACGGCGGGGGCAGGTTGAACCACCCTTGCGCCTTGGGCTTGCGGCTTTTTGAGCCGGGCCCTGGAGGGAGCCTTTCGCTTCCCTTTCTCGCTAGGGGGCGGCTTTGCGAAGATGCAGCCGCCGCTCCCCAGCACGTGTGCCACCTCCTGCTTGCCAGTGGCCTCACAGAGCGAGCAGTGCGGATCCGCTCCGCACTCTGCCGCCTTGTGCCCCGGCTTCCCGCACCGGAAACAGCTCCGGCTACGGTCCACCGAGGACTGGCATTTCGCCGCGACGTGGCCGGTGTCCTGGCATCGGAAGCACCGCTTTGGCCTCGCGGCCAGCAGCGCCACCTTTGCTGCGACCCAGCCCACGCGAAGCCGCCCAGAACTGAGCAACTTCTTTGTTGCCTCGACGGGGACGCTCATCCACAAGGACCCGTCCCCTCTCGGTCCCACCACTATTTTGCCCGACCTGATTGAGCTGGTCGGGCATCCTCCTTCTTGTGAGGCCGCCAGGATGACTTGGGCGGCCGTCACAGAGTCGTCCAGCCCGGTCACGCGCAACTCTGCGCACTTGACCGGGCGGCCGACTCTCACCATATCAGGGCTTAGCACGGCCCTTAACTTCGTTGCGAAAGCGTCCGCCTTCGCTTGCGCCCCCTCACCTGCAATTGTGAGTACGCGCGCGCCTGTTTCCGCCAGGCGGAAGCCGAGCTTGGGGATGTCAAACTCCCCAAGATCGACTTTCGCTCTGGCTTCCTTGAGAAGCTGGGCGTATGTCACCCCCTTCTCTGCAGCCTTTTCCTCAAGGGTGAGGGTAACGGCCGCAGTGGCTGGGGCGCGCAGCCTCGCCTTCTTGTTCTTCTTCTTGGGGGCGGCTTTTGCTGGAGTAGCCGCCTCCTTCTTCTTCTTAGCCTTGCGTGGACCTGCAACTGTCCACGGGGCCTCGGCGGGGGAGGGGTTGCTGTTATCCCCCCCTTGCGCCGCTTCTCTTGCAGCCATTGTTGGCCGCTTTTTCTTTTTCGCCTTTTTGGGCGAGGCCGGTGCAGGCGGTGCCTCTTTCGGGGGGACCGTCGCGCTCGGTGTCGCCATCTCCGCATAAGTGGGCGCCTTTTTTGATTTTGGCGCCTTCTTCGTCGGTACCGCTGGTGTCGGGACACTGACGGGAACGTCCGTGTTGTCCGCCGCCAACGGCGGTCTTCTCCTGGGCTCGGGAAGGAGTCTGTCCTCCAACCCAGCCAGTCTAGCATTCAGCATGTTGCCGAAGGTCTCAATGTTGGAACGCGAGACCTCCGACAACAGCTTCTGCATGTCATCGTTAGCGGGCTTGGTCGCTTGCCGCCGCAGCTCTTCCAGCTCCCGGCGCATTGCGTCGATCTGCCGTTGGAGCTGTTGGTTGTTGGCTTCCAGTGCTCTCATCTCCTCAGTTTGTGAGCGGCCCCTTATCTCGGCGACCGCCGTTTTTATATTGGCGACCGCCTCCTTCAGGAACCGCTGATAGGTCCCCTTCAGGTTGTTCGACTTGCTGGCGACCATTGTGATGGTCTCCAGCGACCTTTCCACACTCGCGTTGAGTGCCGAACTCGTCTTCTCCTGGTCGCCTTCGTCAGTTGAGAGGCTTAGGTGGGGGGACGCTCGTGCTTCCCTTGCCGCCCGTGCCGTCTCTGCAACCTCTCTCTCCGCCTCTAGACGGAGACTCTCCTCCTTCTGCCGGTTAAATTCTGCTTGGGCCTTCGCTAGGCCGACGTATTGGCCGGTAGATGGTGGCCGGCCACGTCCCCGCTTCGGCTTCAGCACCGCGCCCTTACTAATGGGTGGCGCCATGTCTTCTTCAGAATTTCGCCTTTTAAGGCCTGTACGATACGGTGGTGTTGCGGGCAACCCCTCGGAGTCCAGTGATATTCCAGACATATCACTGGAGTCCGAGAGATAGTCCTCGCTGTCTCTTCCGGTAATTTGGCGGGTAGGCGGCATGATCACGTCGCGCGTGAGCAGTACGCGCGGCAGATCCATGTCGCCCCGCAACTTCTTTTTCTGAAGTAGTTTCAGCAGCCGCTCCCTGCCATTCGCCTGCGGCTGGCTGAAATCTACATCTTCGTCGGTCAAGAGATCCGCCGCCGGTGCGGTTAGGGGCACCGGCTTCGGGCTCGCATGCGCCATCGCGCTTCCCTCCTCACTCACCGTCGCAACGGCCTCCTTTCCCTCTACCAACGCATGTTTGGGGCCCCCAGTATACCTGGCCCTATCCCCCGCCGAAACGGGAGTGTGGGATTCCCCGGCATTGCCGGGACCCACCCTGGGAGAATTTTCCGCATGCTTGCTTTCCATCGTTGCTCATGTATGGGTTGATGCTGACCCGATCCATTTGGGGGGATTCTGCCCCAGTGCCCTCACGACGAAACCGCCCGTTCGCCACGCATCCCAAGGCCGGGCACCACAATCCAAGGATTAGGGGCCGTAAAAGCCCATCCATCATCATTCAGAACAAAACCAATCACGCAAAACCTAGTACACACGCACAGAAGAGTAAACGAAAAAGGAAATATAGAAAAGAAAAGATGTTGAAAGACAGAAAAATAAATAAAACAATGCAAGAGAAGAGTAATCTATAAAAAGGTGGTGAAAAAAAAATAGAGAAAGACCGGTGTTCAGCCGCGTGGGTACCTCACCCCGTGTAAAAAGCGGGGTGGCGCACCCAAGCGTTGCCCAGGGACACCAACGTGGAGGAACCGGTATCGTCCCCAACCTAACCTAACCTAACCTAACCTAACCTAACCTAACCTAACCTAACCTAACCTAACCTAACCTAACCCAACCTAACCTAACACGCAAAACCTAACACACACGCACAGAAGAATAAATAAAAAAAAAAAAAAGAGAAAAGATAGAAAGAAAAGGTGTTGAAAGATAGAAAAATAAATAAAACAATGCAAAAAAGAAGAGTAAACTATAAAAAGGTGGTGAAAAGATAGAGATAGACCGGCGTTCAGCCGCCTGAGTACCTCACCCCGTGTAGAGAGCGGAGTGGCGCACCCAGGCGTTGCCCAGGGACACCAACGTGGAGGAACCGGTATCGTCCCCACCGTCATACAAGGACTAACCTTTTTTTTTTTTTTTTTTTTTTACGGGGGGAAATACGGGGGAGGGCGGCAGGGGTATGACGGGCTCCCCCGGCGCGAGATGTAGTGCGCCGGGGTTTACCGTCTAAAACCCCCCGATGCCCACCTTCAGCGCCGTTCGCGGGGCCGTGGGAATCGCATTGCATTCTTCCACGACCCCGCAGCGCGTGCCGCAGCCGGCTCTCTTCCTTGCGGCGGCCTGGTGTTGTGCCGCCGCTTCCTCTCCGAGAGCTCCCCGGGCATTGGGGAGCTTTTCACTCGGGGCCCTTACTGTGACCGGCGATCCCCCGATCGCCGGCCACGGGCCTAGGCTTCGACCTCCGTGGCGGGGGCGGGTTGCTCCGCCCTTGCGCCTGCGGCCCCGGGCGCCCTGCGCCGGGCCCCAGAAGGAGCCTCTCGCTTCCCACCTCGGCCGCAGAGGATAGGGCAAGCGGCGCACCGCAATACCGAACTTGCCTCTTCCTCTGCGGCCCCACCGATACCTACGAAGTCTGGGTCGCCCCGCATCTTCTTTTTCTGCATCAACTTCAGTAGCCGCTCAGTCTTCGTCAGTCAGGAGGCCCGCCTCCGGCGCGGTAATGTGCGCCAGCTTCGGGCCTGGTTGCGCCATCGCGCCTCTCTCCTTCTCCACCGTCTTTAGCACGGTCTCCTCATCCGACTCCACAGCAACAGGTGCCCCCCCCCCGTATACGTGGGGCGACCCCCCGCCGAAGCGGGAGTGTGGGATTCCCTCCTAAGAGGACCCACCCGGGGAATAGTTTCCTTATTGCTCTCCATATTTTCTCGGATATGGGCTGAGTCACGCCCGATCCATCAGGGGGGATTCTGCCCCAGTGCCCTTGGGACGAGCCGCCTGCTCGCCACGCATCCCACGGCCGGGCACCACAAACCCTGGATTAGGGGCCGTAAAAGCCCATCCATCACCATTCAAACAAAAACCTAACACGCAAAACCTAACACACACGCACAGAAGAGTAAATAAAAGAGAAAAGATAGAAAGAAAAGGTGTTGAAAGATAGACGAAATAAATAAAATAATGCAAAAAGAAGAGTAAACTATAAAAAGGTGGTGAAAAGATAGAGAAAGACCGGCGTTCAGCCGCCTGAGTACCTCACCCCGTGTAAAAAGCGGAGTGGCGCACCCAGGCGTTGCCCAGGGACACCAACGAGGAGGAACCGGTATCGTCCCCAACCTTTTTTTTTTTTTTTTTTTTTTGTTTCCGGAGGGGGAAATGCATTACGCATACCACCCGGGCGCAGGGGGCACCCGAGTGGTGATGTGGGACTCCCGTATAGGCTAATGAGACCCACGGTTTACCCACTAACCCCAAACCCCCCCACCCCCCCACCCCCCACCTTCCTCCACGCCGCCTTGTGACGGGGCCACGGGAACGATACACACATCCGCGACCCCACCGGCGGCAGGCGCACCTGATGGTAAGTGCGCCTCCCTCCTCCGCCTCCACCAGTACTGTAGCAGACTCCCCCCGAGTCTGCCACAGTACTGGTGGAGGCCAACCACACCTCGGCCGCAGAGGATAGGGCAAGCGGCGCACCGTAATACCAAACTTGCCTCTTCCCCTGCGCCCCACCAATGCCGTTACGCTGCCGAACGGCCCCGCCAGCTCGCAGGGGGGGAGGGATAACGGGGTTTTGCCCAGAAGATCTGCAGAGCATATCGGACCGTCTCCCTGAACTCTGCAATGCTGTTGGCTGGGATACTCCCTCTTGATCTCAGGATACTCGAAGCTTCGAGGCTCTATGAGATCAAGAAGGGAGTACCGCACCCGGCGTTGAAAGACAGGGAGGTGGAGCGAATGGCTCTAACGATCGAGGACCCACATCCGGCAGAGCAGGCAGAGCTGAGGTTCGGGTTGGTAGACGAGGACTCGTATGCAGACGTGGTTAACAGCCACGTCCATAGGATTTATACGGACGGCAGCAAGTTTGAGGGTCGAGTCGGAGCCGCACTCTCCGTATGGAAGGGTGAGGTCGAGACGAAGGCCGTCAAGCTTGCGTTGCCGCCGTATTGTACCGTCTACCAAGCCGAGCTTCTAGCGCTCCAGAGAGCAGTAAGTATAGCCTGCAAGAGTGGAATGGCGAAGGTCGGTATCCTTAGCGATTCCAGATCGGCTCTCCAGGCAGTCACCCTTAGTCACCCTCATCCCCTGGCAGTGCAAACAAGGGAGGCCCTCCGAAAAGCTGCATCGCAGAGGCGGGAGGTCTCCCTGTTTTGGATTAAGGCACACGCAGGGTTGAGAGGGAATGAGAGGGTTGACGAATTAGCCAAGGAGGCCGCGCTGCGATTGAAAAGGAAACCTGACTACGATCTGTGTCCTGTTTCATTCGTCAAGCGTATCTTAAGAGAGGATACGGTTGAGGAATGGGACAGGAGATACGAAGTGGGAGGGACGGCCGGAACCACAAAGCTCTTTTTCCCAAGCGCTGCTGCTGCATACAAAGTAGTCAATAAGATAGACATAACGCACCACACTACACAGATACTGACTGGACACGGCGGGTTCGCCTTCTACCTGAACAGATTCAAGTTGAAGGAGGACCCGTCGTGTTCATGTCAGCCAGGAGTTGAGGAGACGGTTCCTCACCTGTTACTCGAGTGCCCGATTTTTGCTAACAGTAGATACGATACTGAGCAAAAAAAAAAAAAACTCAACCCTGCGTGTGCCTTAATCCAAAACAGGGAGACCTCCCGCCTCTGCGATGCAGCTTTTCGGAGGGCCTCCCTTGTTTGCACTGCCAGGGGATGAGGGGAACTAAGGGTGACTGCCTGGAGAGCCGATCTGGAATCGCTAAGGATACCGACCTTCGCCATTCCACTCTTGCAGGCTATACTTACTGCTCTCTGGAGCGCTAGAAGCTCGGCTTGGTAGACGGTACAATACGGCGGCAACGCAAGCTTGACGGCCTTCGTCTCGACCTCACCCTTCCATACGGAGAGTGCGGCTCCGACTCGACCCTCAATCTTGCTGCCGTCCGTATAGATCCTATGGACGTGGCTGTTAACCACGTCTGCATACGAGTCCTCGTCTACCAACCCGAACCTCAGCTCTGCCTGCTCTGCCGGATGTGGGTCCTCGATCGTTAGAGCCATTCGCTCCACCTCCCTGTCTTTCAACGCCGGGTGCGGTACTTCCTTCTTGATCTCATAGAGCCTCGAAGCTTCGAGTATCCTGAGATCAAGAGGGAGTATCCCAGCCAACAGCATTGCAGAGTTCAGGGAGACGGTCCGATATGCTCTGCAGATCTTCTGGGCAAAACCCCGTTGGACGGAGTTGAGCCTTTTCTGGACCCCCATCTTTTCCACGGTGGGTGCCCACGCTGCCGATGCATACAGAATAGTCGGCTCTATCACGGCCATATATATTGTCCTAACTATTTGGGGGTTAAGCCCCCAACCTACCCTAGCGGCTTTTGCCAGCTGTTTATACCTTGATATGGCTTTTTGACATATATTTGTGACGTGTGCGTTAAAAGTGAGGCCGCTGTCGATTGTCAAGCCTAATACTTTTATATAGTCATGATATTGTAGACACACACCCCCCATAGCTAGTCGAGGCGTATCGTATTTAAGCCTACGTGTACTTAGTAGTGCACAAGTTTTGTGGGGGGCAAACTTCAACTTGTTCGACTCCCCCCACTTACTTATTCTCTCCAAAACTCCATTGGCTTTTCGTTCTATTTCGAGGGCGGTGTCCCCCTCAAAGACTAGCACAATGTCGTCGGCGAAAGCCTGGCAAAAAACATCCATCTCCTCTAACATCCACAGCAGGGGGTCCAACAAGAGGTCCCACAGGATTGGTCCACCTATGGACCCCTGCACGCACCCCTTGTTGGTCCCCCTGCTCACTTCCATTCCAGCATACCTTACATTCACTTCTCTTTCACTCAAGTAGCTGCTGATTACCCGCCTCAGGTTCCCCGGACACCCAACCTCAGCTAACCTAACCTTTATGGCCGGCCACCAAGCACTATCGAAGGCCCCCTCTATGTCCAGCGACACCACGACAGAGATTTTCTTCTCCTCCCTCTGCTTTCTGACGTGGTTCACCAACCTGTAGAGGGCGTCTTCGGTGCTCCTTTGGGGCATGAAGCCATATTGGTTAGGGCTGATCTTGGGCAGCAGGTAGAACATGAGTCGGGCGACCAGCATCTTCTCGAAGATTTTGCCGAGAACAGGCAAGAGGCCGATCGGGCGATAGGCTTTTGGTACCCGGTACGATTCCTTGCCCGGCTTCCTTAGCACCACCACAGTCGCCCGCTTCCACTGTTTGGGGAAGCAGGCGACGGTGAGGCACCTATTCAGCAGAGCAAGGAACCATTCCGGGTCACATTCCACAGCGCGTTGGCAGATGTCCGACGTGAGTCCATCCGCCCCGGGGGCCTTTTTGGGGTTGAAGGACCTTACGGCTCTCTTCAACTCCTCCATGATGAGGGTCCTCCGGACCCGCCGGCGGTTCAGTGTCCAAGGACTCCGCCCGCTGGCGCATCCGCCGATGTTCCTCACTTTCATCACTTTCCTGGTCCCGGGGGTAGAAGGTCTCCGCCAGCCATTCTGCGGAGCTTCGGGCGTCGAGGGTTTCACCGTCCCTCGTAAGGGGCAGATCCTCCTCCCTCCCTCTGACTCTGCTCAACACCCTGTAGATGCCCTCCCAGACCCCCTCCCTATCCTGTTTCCGGCAAAACTCCTTCCAACTCTCAGTCTGTGCCTCTTTTACTGCCTTTTCATACGTCTCTTTCGCTTCCAGGTACAGTCCAACCACGCGGTCTCTGCGATCAGGCGCAGCGTTACGGATCCTGCGCTTCCTCGTGGCGACTTCCTTCTTCAGCTGCACGAGCTCATCATTCCACCACGACAAGGTGAATCTCTGTGTGTGTTTTTTGGTCGGCATTGTGTCTCTGCATGTCTGTGTTATGACTCCCGTGTATCTGTCTATTATTTCTTCTATTTGTTGTGTGCTGTGTATTGTTTCCATGTCCTGTAGAGTCAATTGTCTGTCCGACATCAGCTGGGTCAATTTCTCACGAAACTGAGCCCAGTTTGCCTTTCGTGTGTTAAACATGCGTGTGGTACGTATTATGTTTGTGCCTGTGGATTTCTGTTGTCTGATGCCGAATGATATGCCGTTGTGGTCCGAGCTCGTCAGACCCTCATCAACTCTCCAGTCGCCCACTCGGTCCAGCAGGTCGTCGGAGCACGCTGTCACATCCACGTAGCTAGAGTACCTTTTACCCCCTCTGACGGTGTCGAAAGTTGGGGTGTCTCCTGTGTTGAGTATATGTAAGCTCATTGCTTCCAGTACAGCAGACACATCCCGTCCTCGCGGGTCTTCCGCGTCGCCACCCCACCACGGGCTTTTAGCGTTCGCGTCGCCTCCCAGGACCATCTTATCGGATCCCAGCTCTCTCCCTATCCGCATAAGATGGTCCAGGTAGGGCCCACAGGCTTATCGGGCTCGAAGTAGAAGGACACTACAACCGTCTCCCAGGCTTTGGTTCGGAGGGTGGTCACAACTATGTTGTTGTTGCTGAGGCGTGTGTGTAGCTCGACGTCTAGAGTGTCGTCGAATACCACAACACACGCCTTGACAACACCGCCCTCTTCCCCATCGCTCTGGTAGACCCTCACCCCGTTGTATGTCCTCACACTCCGCGCCCCACCTATGTAGGGCTCTTGAAGCAACGCTACGCTAGCCTTACGCTTGGTGGCCTCGAGTAATAACTCCCTTGTGGCGATTTGGCTCCGCTGGAGGTTGGCCTGTAGTATTCGGTACTGGAAGTACTCACCGGGGACAACCTTAGCAATACGACACCGCCGATCTAGCCAGAGCGTCCCACCTCTTTCTCTCAGCACACTCTCTATCAAGGGCACTGTGCTCCACGCTACCTCTCTTGGCCTTAGTGCAATTTATGCACTGAGGCACCTCTCTGCAGCCACTTTTCGCAAGCAGTCCTCATGTGAGGACCTGCGCAGTGACTGCATCGATCCGTCTGCTCCCCACACATCCTCTTCGTGTGCCCATACCCGAGGCAGCGGAAGCACTGCACCAACGGACTATGGTCCTCCACTCTCACTCTGCCCATACCTATATGGGCGTATCCCGCATTCACAAACCTCTTCCATACCTGTGGGCTAACTCTTGCTATGACGTGGTTCTGTAGGGGGTTCCTCGCTCTCATCACATATACTACTTCTGCCTTTCTCTCCTCCCCCTTCAGGCCCTCCAGGATGTTCGCGTTCTGGTTGGAGAACGCGGTGATGAAGTCGGCGGTGTCGTACTTCATCACACCCCTGAAGGCCAGAAGGGGGTTTTTGTTTTTAACCTCTTCCACTACTAATCCCTCATTCTTTCTCAATCTTTCCTTCACCTTATTTCTTTCTTCCTCATTCACACAGCCGACGACTACCCTTCTGTTTTTAACTTTCCTAGTCCTTTCAACCTTGACCCATCCATCCTTCGCATCTACCGTATCTCTTATCTTTTTCATCAGTTCCTCTCCCGAATCCTACGTGTCCCTGGAGGACACCACAACCGAATGCAGCGCCCTTGTCTCGGGGACTCGCTCAGCGACTCCTCCCGAGACAATGCTCTAATAACTCGCTGGTTTAGCGACGGTTGTGTTGTCCTCCAGGAGCAAGCTCAACTTTTCCATCCTCATTCTACCCTCTTCCATGCATCCCTTCTCCTCCATCTTCTTCATTAACTCTCTCATTCCCTCATTCATACTTTGTTCTTATACCTTATTTTTCTCTTTCAGGTACATCGGTGCGTCCTCTACCACTGTCGTCGTGCTCACGGGTGGCTGGGGGGGATGTAAAGGGTCCCTTCCCAGCCCTCCGCTAGTTCGTGCTTTCTCAGAGGTAAGTTCAATCTCGAGTTGTTTTATTATTTGGTACAGCCTGTCTACCGCCGCTAAAGCACCTTCTTTTAGATCAGTTTTGAAGTTTCTAGAGGTGTTAATGCAGTGCTTTGCGCGCTCTAGACAGGCCCTACCTTCTGCAGTCCTGGGTCTATTGGGGGTTAATGGACTTTCGGGCTTTTCTACTATAATTAATTTTTTGGCCTTGGGTTTGAGTGTTGGTGGCTGATTCTGTTTAACTTGTTTGGGGGGGGTTACAGCTTGTAGGCTTAGAGCTTCAAGCTTTTCAACACTCTTCCTAACTTCGGAAGATTTTGGTGGTTGCGAGAGGGCCTTTCCCTCGCTCACCTTGTTACTTTTTGGCGGGTACACAATGAACGTGTCGCTCTTTCGGGGGGTGCGTAATATATTGCTTAGTTAGGGGGATTCGTCACTTAAAAGGTCAATAAATACAATAAAATTACGATAAAAAATTCAATAGAAATAAAATAATTAAATTCAAATGTTAAATAATAAATGTCAATAAAATACTACTCTAACAGTTTCCCCAATAGGGGGTTAACTGACCTACTCTAACTAATAAAACCAATAATAAATGTCAAAAATATATTTCCTAAAAACTAACAGTTGCCCCAATATGGGGTTGAACTGACCTAATCTAACTACTGTAATATTATGTAGTGTGTCTGACCCTAAGCACACAAAGTTAAACTTATACTAACAACTACACTAAAAATAGTGTAGTTGGTCTTAATCTAATTACAATATAGCAGTAGTTCCAATAGGAGACTACTGGTCCAGGTCAACAACAGCTTTTTACCTTAATTTTAAGCTCTTTTTCAGATGCTGATGCAGTGGATGCGGCGGCTTCTTCAGGTAAGTTAGTTTTTGATTTTTGGATTTTTTACAGGTGCTGCAGGTGTCCACGGTACTTCAGCTGTGGCGTCCTCTACCTCGTCCGGTGCTGATTCCCGAAAGCCGCTTCTCCCTGTGACCTCCAGAAGCCAGGAAGATGAATTTGTTGTTTTCCAGGTGGAGGTAGACCTTGCAGGTGCTCGGTTTTCCCCCAACCGGATTGTCCTTGCCACGCAGATACTGGCAGAAAAAACCCCGTGGCTCTAGGACCTCCTGAAGCCAAGATATTGTAGTTTTTATTTTTACAATATGGCCGCCGCGTTTATTGCCTGGATTTTAGGTTTCAAGTCTCTCAGCCGTCCCTAAAGGTATTTGCTCCGAGTTTGGGCTCGTTTTTGTCGGCTTTTTGTCGTCTATCCGATGGTCCGACTTTCCCCCCCAAATTCGTCCTTGGTGGCCGTAGGCTTCCGATATGGCTGTATTTTACGGAGGGGGCGGCTGAGATGATGCCTTCTATGACAGAGAAAACCGCGTCTTCCTAGCACTTCAGGGAGCGGAGATATAGCTACTTTTTTACGACGTTTGACAGTTGCCGAGTAGTAGTCCCTCGGCCAAGGGGTTTGGCGAGTGACAGCTGGAGCTATTGGGCGTTGCGTCAACATAAATGTCCTTAGGAGAGTTTTGTTCTGCAAGTGTAGGAGACCTGCTGTCAACTTTGCAAGTACGATAAAGCCACTTTGCTGTGTTTTTGGGGTCAGATAATTTGGCACAGATTCGATGGTATGTAACATTACATTTGCTACATTTGATGCTGTCATGTATGCTCAGGAATTTGGCACTTTGGCAGCACTTTAGATTAGGCATATTTATTAAAATAATATTTTTAATAACTGTAATATTTGTTAAAAACACTATTAGTTTATAGTTTTAAACAGTATACTAACGTATTGAGACACTGTAGGTAGGTATGAACATAACAGCTGACTGTCACTCCGTCATACGATAGTTATTTTCACTGTTATATAGTTGTAATTCACTTTTTATATAATGTACGAAATGTTTTTATGTTAATTGTTTATCACTGTTCTATAATATCTATTATAAAATACTTAATACGCACTTTTTTTATTTTTAAAATAAGATTAACGAGGCGCTGTGTGAGATGAGAGATCTGTCAAACTAACATAGACACCTGGGATCCTATAATTATCTACATGATTTCTCAGAAATTGGATTCCGACACACATAATGACTATATCGAGTCACTACGGAACCCCAGGGAGCTACCATCATTATGTGACTTTCTTAAGTTCCTCGAGGCGAAGTTTACGGCGTTAGAGTCATCGAAACGTAAACAAGATCAACCTAAACCAAATAGCCAGCTACCTTATAGAACACCATCACCTAAGGAATTTAAGAAATCGCATATCTTTAAGTCCTTTACTAGCCATCAGAACCCATCAGTTGAAACACAGAACCCTAAAAATGTTATTTCATCAACATCGTCAAAATGTCCAATCTGCAATAAATATCACGCTATTCTCTATTGCAACACTTTTGCTGATTATCGACCGGAATTAAAATTAAAAACAATTACGAAATTGTCGCTGTGTCAAAATTGCTTATACGATCATAATGCCAATAATTGTTTTTCAAATAAAAGATGCAAAATATGCAATTTAAATCATCACACTTTAATCCATGACGCATTTTCAGTGCAAAAATTACAAAATATTTCATCAGCAAGCAGACCATCAAAACAGCATAGAAGCAGCTCAAACGTGTCCTTAGAATATACACAAGAAACTTTATTAGCAAAGGCTTTAGTAGTAGTCCAAGCCGCAGAGGGCAATTCGTTAATTATGCGTGCGCTTATCGACCAAGGCTCGCAAACATCTGTAATTACCGAAAACGCCGCCCAAAGATTAGGATTACCACGACAGCAATGTAAAGGAATCATTTTAGGATTAGGAGCAAAAGAGAACTCTTGCAAAGGTTTATGAATATTACCATAGGTTCAAATTACAGCGATTATACTTTAAATACTGGGGTATTCATAATGAACCACGCGGTCAACAACCTGCCAAATAAGTCTTTCATCAAACCTTCGTGGTCTTTCATTGATAACATTCAGCTCGCCGATCCTGAGTTTTATCGACGCCGTCAAGTTGACCTATTTTAGGCGCCGATGTCTACTCAGCTATAATCATGGACGGCATCATAAAGCAAAACGAATCCCTCCCAGCAAACTCACTTTGGATGGATTCTATGCGGAAATGTACGATCTTTCCATTGTTACGTAGTCATGGTCGACATCGGCAGCATCCAAAAATTTTGGTCGATCGAAGATGTTGGAGAAGAAACAGATAATATGTCGGAAGAGGATTTATTGTGTATTCAGCAATACAAAAATACAACAGCAAGGCAGGCGGATGGAAGATACGTTGTTCATCTTCCCTTACATCACGACGCTGATGAAAAATTAGGGTTCTCAAAACAAAAAGCATGCGCTCAGTTTTATCAACTAGAAAGAAAGCTGCAAAAAGATAATAACTTAATCGAAAAATTAAAACATTTATCAATGAATACATATCCTTAGGACACATGCACTTAACAATAGAATGTAACATGAAACTTGTTTACTTTATGCCGCACCACGGAGTTCATCGGACTGACTCATCAACTACGTCATTACGAGTCGTCTTTAACGCGTCTAGTAAAACATCTTCTGGATATAGCCTGAATGACGTCATGTACCGAGGTCCGAATTTACAGCAGGACATTCTACTGTTAATCATACGGTGGCGACAATATCCTTATGCGTATACAGCGGTGGTAGAGAAAATGTATAGACAAATTCTGCTGAATAAGCAAAATTGTCGGTACCAGCAAATAGTATGGAGGGAAGATCCTAACCATACACTTCAGTAATATACTCTGTCGACTGTAACATATGGGACAAAAGCAGCTCCTTTTCTAGCGATGATGACCTTAAAACAATTAGCAAAGGACGAAGGTCATCGTTATCCTTCAGCAGCCAGGGTCCTAGAGGAAGAATCATGTATGGATGATGTCCTTAGTGGAGAGTATGACGTCACATAAGCGAAGCAGCTTCAGCATGATTTAATCGAACTTCTAAAAGAAGGAGGATTCAATCTTAGAAAATGATCAGCTAACGAGCCATCATTGTTAGAAAATGTGGATGTAGCCCAAAGCATACCGAACACATAACTACGACTTCAAACATCAAGAGTCTACTAAAGCTCTCGGTCTAAGCTGGAAGGCTTCACAAGACAACTTTCGCTACATGTATAAGTTAAGTACAGAATTAGATTACAGGCCAACAAAACGCGTCCTCTTAGGAGAAATATCCAAAGTCTTTGATCCGTTGGGATGGCTAGCACCAGCGGTAGTCCAACTTAAATTGCTATTCCAAAGCGTATGGCTACTAAATTTAGGATGGGATGACGTCATACCGGACAATCTGTACTCAGATTGGTGTAAATTGCGTTTGGATATAGAGAATATTAAGGACGTAGTAATCCCGCGAAGGATTGGATCTGGAAGGGACAGCAGCATAGAACTTCACGGATTTTGCGACGCATCTTTAAAAGCTTACGCCTGAGTAATTTATTCACGCATCATATGTGAAAATCAAATCCATATCACATTACTAGCAGCGAAAACTAAAAATGTACCCGTCAGCAAAACTTCTAGCTCAACGAAAAGCGACGTTTCTTTGCCACGATTGGAGTTATGCGGAGCATTCCTACTTTCGAAATTAATGACAAAAATTAAGCAAAGCCTTAGCAGTCATGATTTGAAGATTTATGCGTGGTGTGATTCGACAGCTGTACTCGGCTGGCTGCACGGAGATCCATGCCGATGGAAGCCATTCGTAGCAAATCGAGTTAAGAAAATTACTCCGATCTTACCAGCAAACACGTGGAGCTACGTCAAATCCAACGAAAATCCAGCTGATTGTGCTAGTAGGGGCATTAGCATCGAGAAACTACTAAAACATGACCTATGGTGGAACGGTCCCACCTGGTTACGTAAAACAGCAGCAGTAAGTTCTCTGAAGCAGCAATTATGTCAAACTTATGACACAAATTTAGAAACTAAGAATGTACTAGCAAATATCGTTATTAAAACCGAGCAACATCCATCAACCTTCGTCAGCAATTTCTTGAAATAGCAGCTTTACTCACGCCACACGGATTTTAGCATGGATAATGAGAGCCTTTTCGGCAAAGCAAAAAACATCGTATTTATCGGTTTCAGAATTACGCAGCGCCGAATTAAAATCAATAAAAGATATGCAGCATTTTTAATTTTCTCAGGAAATACATGACTTAAAAGGCGTCGGACGTTTGGATTGTAAGAGCAAACTATTATGTCTCAACCCGTTCTTAGATATTAAGAGTCGGAGGTAGACTCAAGAATATCAATTTGCGTTATGATATGAAACATCCTTTTATTATGCCACACAGCAGCCATGTAACAACTTTATTAATAGACCTAGCGCACAAAGCAACGTATCACGGAGGAGCTAGACTGACACTATCTTGGTTACGTCAGCAATACTGGATTATCGGTGGTAATAGAGCAGTCAAAAAGCGTTTACATCAGTGTGTAAAATGTAGGAGACATAAGCCAATCAAGCAAGCACAAATGATGGGAGATTTGCCCGGAGCTAGAATAAACCCTACTAGACCGTTTTATCATACTGGGGTGGACTTTACGGGATTTGTACACGTAAAATCTAGCAAAGGTCGCGGCATCAAAACTACCACAGGATATGTGGCTGTATTCGTATGTATGGTCACAAAAGCTGTCCATTTAGAATTGGTGTCCGACTTATCATCGTCTACATTCCTAGCAGCTTTACGTCGTTTATCAACACGAAGAGGTAGTCCTCGTCACATTTACAGCGACAATGGAACGAACTTCGTAGGAGATAGCAAGATCTTAGATAGAGAATTGGTCGACCTGAAATCTATCTTAACTAAGCAATTCTATAGCGACCTTAGCGAAATGCAAATTGAGTGGCATTTCAACGCTCCTTCTTGGCCGAATGCGGGAGGATTATGGGAAGAAGCAGTTAAAAGCCTGAAGTACCACTTGCGCCGAGTTCTTGGTGAACAGAAACTCACCTATGAAGAATTCACCACCCTCCTCTCTCAATTAGAAGCTTGTCTCAATTCAAGACCACTATGTCCTTTATCGGAAAATCCTGACGATTTAGAGTACCTAACACCTTCTCACTTTTTAGCAAGCGGACCTATCCTAACGATAATTGAGACTGAGAGAGACGATAGAACAAGATGGCAGTTAACGCAGAAAATATTCGACGATATTTGGAAACGATGGCGTACAGAATATTTAACACAACTATCCACCAGGAGCAAGTGGAAAGCAGCTAAACCTAACATCCAAGTAAATGACATTGCCATCATTCACGACGCTTGCCTACCACCAGGAAAATGGGCACTCGGGCGTGTAATTGAAATACATCCTGGAGCTAACGGATTCATCAGGGTCGTAAGCTTGAAAACAAAAAGCGGCACAATAAAACGACCTATAGTTAAACTCTCTGTTTTACCAGTAAATAGCGAACATCAGCAAGATCTGCAAAACTAACCCAGGGTGTCGCCTCGGAACAGACATAAGCATGTTCCGAACTAAATATTCAACATACAATTTTTATCTTTATTTACTTTGCTTATTTTAATGTTTATGTCAGCGGTTAACGCGACTCTAAGTAATTCCTTTAATGTTACAAGAATAAGTGACGATAAACGCATATTCTTTAATAAACTGGACACCATGCATTTTATAGAGAACAGATGGAAATTAATCGCCTACTACAATATGAAACCGTATTGGAAAGGTTCTAAAACGCTCGATAATTACATCGATCATTTAGAAAATATGTGCGCCTCTAACAAACAATTATATAGCCACTGTAATATCGTATTACTTCAATTACATCACGGCTGCGACGAGCTAAAGTTCAATGACCGTATGTTACTGAATCAACATTTTGACGCGCCGCGGCGCACGCGACGAGGACTCGTCAATGGGATCGGCTACGTAGCGAATTCATTGTTTGGCGTCTTAGACGAGCGATTTGCACAACAGTATGAGCGAGATATTACTTTAGTTACAAACAATCAAAAACATTTATTAGGGCTTTGGAAAAATCAAACGTCAGTTATAGAAGCAGAAAATAGTTTACTGCAGAGAATAGAAGGAACAATGGAGAATCAGCAGAAAATGTTTAATCAACATCTAAACAATTTAGACATAGTTAACAACATCTATTTTACGGACGGAAATAGGCGAAACACAAGCAGCCAACGATTTTATTTTAACAAGCATCATCGCTAATAATATACTCTCAAGTTTAAAAGGAATTCAAGATGCATTACTCGATACCATTACAAATATGAAACAATTTAAAGTCCATCTTCTCAGCCCTTCCCAGCTTCTTAGCGAGCTCAACACAATTAGTGAGCAGCTGCCCAAGGACTTAGCGTTACCAGTCACCAACTTACAAGCCGAGCTATCGTCGATTTATAAAATAATGACAGTTAAAGTAAGAATGACATAGCAATATTTTATTTTTGAAATTGAAATTCCCCTCATCAATAAGGAAAGCTATGAAGTTTACACGATGTTTGCCCTGCCACAATTGATGAGCAATTCCATGGTCAGCGTAATACATATAGCCAAGCACGTCGCTATGAATTTCAGAAAAGATACTTTTATACCAATATCTGACAGCGACTTTGACAAATATTTTCTATACACATCAAGTACCTAATGCGTACCTTTGTGCATTACAAAGGCCCGTCTACCAAAGACAGTCGGACGACAACCTGTGTATCAAAGATAAACAAAGCCACGTGTGTAAGACGACACTTAGCGAGTGCCAGTCGGCATGGACACCTATTAAAACAAATACATTCTTAATAAATTGTTGCGGTCATTGTACACTACGTTTCATATGCAAGGATCAAGTTTCCAGCGAACAGGTGACTGGCGCCAACGTCATCACTTTGTGGGACGAATGCACGATTAAGAGCGCGACTTTTACTATTAATTCACACAAACAGCTTTCTAATATAATTAATAACGAGCCGGTAGTCTATGCACCAGAAATCGCACCCTTAAATCACTTGATCAACATATCGTTGCCCCCGATTATGCGCGAAGAAAGCGGGAGCTACAACCACTCCCTGCTTGCTCTCGGGGAGCGCATCAAGCAGGTGAAAGCAGCTTCAGAGCAAATGGAGACGGAGTTGTCGTCACACTACATTCACCACTACGCCGCCATATACTTTTTAGCAGCAGTAGCTTTAGCAGCAGCAGTGGGCCTGTGGTGCGCCTATTGGCAGCGGTCAGCGGGGCCGGCGCTGGCGGTGCAAAGCGGCGCCAGCCCGCCGACCGCACTATCCCCGGTCGAGCCGCGGTCAGCGGGGCCGGCGCTGGCGGTGCAAGCTGCGCCAGCCGCCCCGGCATCCTCTCCGTTTGCGCAACTGCACACCAGCATTGACCCGAGTGTTAGTGTTAGTGATAAGTGGGTGAGTGAAAGTGAAATAAACAAATCCGTATCAAAGTATTGTGTTAAGTGTATTTCTAATGTGTCAGTGAACAAAAGCACATCTCCGAAACTAGAACGGTGTAGTTTTAAGAGCGATCAATAATAATACAATTGTCGGGCATCGCCTGTAATAGCTTTAGTATATTATTGTTCCATCACCTTATTATTAGGTTAGCTCATCGACCATCTCATCATCCAGCACCCACTGCTTCTGTCGCCCGGGAGCATGTACGGTGCAACAACCGTACAGAGCATCATCAGCATTTTGTACATTTCACGCGTACGCTCATTTTAGATATATTTTAGGTTTAAGTCAGTTCACGCATAACCGTCGCGCAATGCGGACTAGTTAGACTAGCAACTCATTAGCATATAGCATTAGCATTTTATCCTGTATCTTAGCAAATATACATATTAGCAGCAGCAACTTAGTTTTACTCAGCAAACAGCAGCATCTATAGTAGCAACAGCATCTCAAGGTGTACGAACCGTACACTGTGCAATGGCTGTTTGTTACCTTAATAAATAAAATAAAATTAATCCAGTCGTAGAATTTCAATTCCATTACTGGACATATATTGACAGTTCAGAACATAATCTTAAATGGAGAACACAGAAATAAATTTCACTATGTTTTACAGTTATATAGTTAATTTTAAACTAGCGACCTGTCCCGGTTCAATGTACTAAACATTATTATAAAACTTTCTCTTGAATCATTCCATCTATTGCTGAAAACTGCATTAAAATCCGTCGAGTAGTTACTATGTAAAGATGTAGCCTGTATTCAAGTATATGCTGCAGCTATGCTAACGTCAACCAAAGTAATATTACAATACAATAACTAATTTAAAAACATGATGGAAACAAAAAAGAAACGAACGTAGTGTAACAAATATTTTATTAGCATAACATTATAATTATCTTACATTATCGTGTAGCGCCGCGGCGGCGGACCTCGGAGTCAACAAACCCCCGGGGGTTCCACACGGAAGTGTAGGTATATTTGGCGGGCGACCGGCCGGACCTTCGAAGAAGATTCATACATGGAAGAAACACTAAAGAACAATAGGTATTTTGTGCTTTGGTTGTTATTAAAATGGGATGCGTGACATATCGTACTTCCCCGAGCATGTGTCGTAAGGAGAACAAGGAACGATATATGATCTCGTCTTCTCCTGCTAATAGCCCTGTATTTATGCTATTTACAGTTATTGATCTTAGGGCCGGGCGGGAGTTTCTATATAATGGGTTGTCGCGCGCTTCTCGAGATAGTCACCTTCCGTCACGCTCGCGCATACAACATACACCGGATGGCGGGCAGGTTGCTCCGGCAAGTGTAGGTATATTTTTTCTCAACCAACTTTTGTTAGTTAGTTTCGTTCTGAGTAGTACTATTACTCATACTGTGGCTTTACTCAGCACTCGCAGTCGGTCACTTCGGTGACGCGGAGCTTGTCAATACTCGCCATTAATGTATAGGTACTTGAAACCACGAAACGGTAAAAAATTATTAACAATGGAACTTTTGTCAGAATGCGTAGCGCAAAAAATCAACCTAACTCAATTCAAAGTAACATACGCGTAATAAACTAATAAGTCATTTCAATCGGTCGAATTGTATTATACCGATAGTGACTATTGTATATCCATTCGCGTTAAGCTTGTGGGAAAGCCACGCTTCACGCAAATTAAATTTAAAACAGCCATATCCACGAGATAAGGAATGAAAACAGACCGCTATTGAGTTACGTTAGATGTAGTGATAAATAAATGAAATATTATATTACTCCTAATCACGCAATCGCTTCCTGGACAAGTATAAACCTACTCTACTGGTGGTACAAAAATATTACAATTTACTTAACGAAGAAACACGAATTATCATCAAAATAAATGATAAAGGCCATGAAATTGTTTAAAACAACATATCTACCACAAAACTTTACTTCAAAGGAAATCCAATTTGAATTTATTTAAAGTATACTATTAATTATTACACCACATTATAATCCGACCAAGAGAAATATCTCTTGGTAACCTAATAAGCAATAGCTTATTAGGTTATGACACATAATATTGTTCCTCTGAATTGATTAAACTTATGACCGTTTTTGCGCTATGTATTTTGACAGAAGTTGTTTGTTTACAAAATGTATTTCGATCTATTTCACATACATCTATGTTCGTAAGGGTGAGTTCTATAAATAATCGTGCTTGTTATTATATTTAAATAAGGAAAAAGACTTAAAAATGAACTCTACGTATTGTGACCGGCTGAGTTATAGAATTCGTTTGTGCCAAATTAACTTCCCCCCAAAATGCCGCATCATCGCTAGCTCTGGGTGCCAAACCAATGCTTTGTTTTTCGTAAGGCGAATTATACGATTTATACGTATATATTGAGTTATTGGTGTCTGCGAGGTCCTACCCCCCCCCCCCTGCGGCTACTTGCGCCCCCCTGTCCCCCACGGCTAGCCGGACAGGTCGCCGTGGTCGAACAGGTCCTGGTCGTAGAGCGCGGCGCGCACCGTCCGCCCACCGAAGTAGCGCCCGTCCAGCGCCGACGCCGCCGCGCTCGCCTCTGAAAGACGAAAAGTATTGCAAAATCAATTACAGAAATTTTGGACACATGATTTACTGCTCATGTAAAGACATTTAGGCAAAAAAAGACGTACAAGAAAAAAAATATTTTAGTGTTCCGTAATACTCAAGGAACCGTTATAGTTTCGCTCTGCCCGTCCGTCTGTCTAGCTCCTGTAATTACGAATATAGATGTATGAAATTTGGGACAGTTAAAGACTGTATAGAGAGAGATCGGTTTTGACATCACAAAATAATAATAATTTTACATTTCAGAGGCGGCCCGCCCTCCATACATGAAGTGCGAGTGTAAAATATATTTTTATTCTACCCCATCGTGTGGGGTATCGCCGAATATGTAGTTTTCGATAAAGGCAAGGTTTCATAAATTACTTTTTTATAATGTAAACCATTTTTGAGTAATCGACCTCCAAAGTGGTTTACAAGAGACTTAGAAACTTTAAATTTTCCATGCTGGCAGGTCACGCTAAATACTCTCTAGGAAAATTATTTTGAACGAAATCGGACATTAACTTGAAGTCATTTAAATTTTTTCAACCTATTACGCGTTGATAGTTCTTAGACATGTCCTGACATGCTCTTGGTTAGGTTAATTATTTTTATGTATTTATTATAACTATAAACTTTCAGAAACAGTTATAAATTTATTGTATATCACAACATCACCACTGGGGTAGTTTAAAACTGTTACATTAAAGGAAATTACCTTAGTGCACTTATTAATAACTATGCCCAATATTACAACATCACCAGCGGGGTAGTTAACAACTGATTACAAGAAAATTACTCTAGTGTGCTTAATATTATGCGGGCGATTCTATCATGCACGATATCATTTTTTTACCATGTCAATTTTTATTTTTATGCCTAATTTTTTTTGCGTTATATATATTTGATTGGTCTGCGAGCATACGAAAATTATATCTATCATCAAAAACCACTAACTTAGCCACCGCCACTTAATAGTCCTTTCTGCTCAGCAACAAATGTATCTTTACACACGCCGCTACAGGCAGGCTCTAGAAGGTTACAAGTATGTGAAGTATGTTACCTTCGGACTCGGCGAACTGCACGAAGATCTTGACCTGCGCGTGCGCGGGGTCGTCGTCCTCGCTCTGGCGCTCGTTGTATATGACGAGGCGTTCGACGCGGCCCCACTTGCTGCACTCCTCCTGGATCTCGTGGTGCAGAGCGTCGTCCACGTCGCACGCCGCCACCATGTCGCGCAGCAGCACCTGCACAAGGTTTACGTTTATATTCAATTACACCCGACCGGAGTGTAATATATTGGGAAAGGGGCGTCAGTACCGTGCGCGAGGCGCGCCGGCGCATGAGGCGCTGCATGACGAGGTGCCGCGCGGACTGGCCGGAGATGGACAGCGACTCCTGCTGCTGCAGCGTGTCCGGCGAGCTGTCCAGCAGTTTGCGCTGGAGCGCCGCCTGCTGCGTCTGCGCCGCGCCCGCCGCAGCAGCAGCCGCCGCAGCCGCAGCAGCAGCCGCCGCAGCCGCCGCAGCAGCAGCATCAGCCGCCTGTAACGTAAACGCAGAGCACATAAATTAAAGAATTAGCTTTTAAAAATTAATTAAATTAAAATGGCTAGACAATTGTGGTTTCTCGTTCGCGACAACAGTCGGCGCTACAACGTGTCAGAAACACTACTTAAGCTTTTTATTTTATTGTGCAAGATATTATCTAACATCAGCGTACATACTAAAAACCAGGAGAGAGGATAATCTATGTAAACAATGATCGTTAATATTCAATCAACTCAAGTCCCGAAGTAACATAACGTTTCGAGCGACGTGTCATTCGGAAGTATTGTGCAATTTCTCTTGGTCGGATTATCGTCTAACGTCTGACACATCGATTGTCAACAATCGGCAATGGGGGATTTATACGGGTGCCTAAAGCCGCACGATTTCGGTCACCCTACATTTTTAACGTATTATTATAGCTAATAACGACGCTTCTAGCGTCATCTATTAGCTGTTGTTGGTAATTACAATAGCTAATTTATACTAGAAGACGCCGTCTATTGGCAAACGTTCCTAACTGGAGCTTCATCTCTAATATTTCTTTATTGTGGCATTTGGATTATGCATTACCGCTAGTTGTCAGTAAAAGAAAAAAACATTATGACAGTAGGGGTTATAAGGGCTGTCGCGAGATGACAGTTCCTTTCTTTTGCTGAATCCATTTGTTCAAGTTTTTCTGGATACAAGTGTATCTTATATTCTTAATCCCGTTTTTACGGTGAGTAGTTTTTTATACCTGTGTTGTGAATATTTTGTAAATCACGCTTGTATTAAAACATTATTTTTTTCCCGTAAATTAGCACCATTGTAAATTAGTTGTCAAAATTTGATTAGCCTTACCACGTGCTCAATTTGTAGTTTCTTCTTTCCGATCTAGCATTGTTAGAATATTAGGATGTTTGTATCCATACTTTAATTGTCCTTTATATCATCTTTTATTTTTGCTTACCCTTTATTTTGTGATGGTCACACAGCTCATGGTTTGGATCGTTAGAGGCTAGAACCATGGCAGCTGTGGTCCATATTTCTCACACGCGGGTATGGAATATTTCCACGGAACTACGGTACGAGCACAACGCACCGCTAGCTACATTCTGGTTTCTGCGCTGCTTGGCTTTCACTTCGCCCTCTGAGTCCTACGCTATAGACGGAGGACTGTCTGGCCTCTGCCGCGGACTGCCCGCTCCTAGACGATCAACGTCGTGACGAGTTCCTGACCCGAACACAAAACCCGAAAGCGCCACCGGAAGTTGGGTTCCCGCGCCACGTGTTGTCACACCTTACCGTCTACAGATCCAGCTAAGTGCCGTGTGGTTTAAAAGCCTCACCAATCCCTAAAGACACTAGAGGCTAAACCAGATCGTTCGGCCTTCTGCCCGCGACCTCTTAATTTAAATAAATTTGTCACGTTGGTAATACATCATTTATTTAATATTACCCGTAACAATACGGGTAATATTAAATAATACTAATAGCCCTGCGAAAATCGACCGTGTAAATGGCAATGCGGCCGCAAGTGACTAAAAGCCGCAAGTCTCAAAATTGAAAAAAAAAATGAAAATATACTTTATTGTGCACAATCAACAGTTACATACACACATATACAATATAAAGTATACACAGAACAAGACGAAAGTACACAAAGGCGGCCTTATTACCAAACAGCAATTTCTTCCTCTTCTTCAGACAAACTTTGAAAGAAAGGATTAAATTGCTGGAGAAGGGTACTGTGCTTAATGTATATCTAAAAATTATAAATATAGAGTATACATAAAAATAAAATACCTAATTAAAAATAAAATAATAATACATACATACATAATATTATAAGAACTAATTAATATTTATAATATTATATATACAATGTTAAACAATAAATACAAACAATAACTACATATCATGGATAAAAAGGTAACACATATAACTACTTTCGACACATACTAAGGTAGTAGTCTTTAAGGGCAGATTTAAAAGTATTTAATGTATTACATTGTCTAATTCGAGTAGGGGGAGAGTTCCAGTTCAAAGTTGGGTATCATTCGACTTCCACCACACGGCAGCCACACAGCCGACAGTGTGGCCAGGAGGAGGACAGGTTAGCAGAATCCTACCATTTTAGAGTTTTGTAGATTGTATAGCAGATCTGACAAATTAGCAGTTTTTAGGAGAATCTTATGAACTCCAGATTTAGAAGAAAATTAAAAAATAAATGTTTTTAAAACAAACCTCATGTACATTCCGCATGATCTGTCCTAGGGTATGTTTTTAATCTCGAAAACGCTATTTAAAAGTTTTTGGTAGATTTTAGGTAGCAGAATAGAGCTGTAGCAAACGGATGTATTCGCTACCGAGTAACGAAATGTTACACACGAATACATTCCGTTACTCGCATTTTTCGTAGCATGGGTACCAACACTGTTTCAGTTCACACAAGTAGCGTTGACGCGTGTATTGCAACATTTGCTGATTGTATGTTTTACCATGCGCTAGCTTATTCGGTGAATTTAAAAACGTACGTTACAAAGAGCGATGTTTGTTTTTTAAGTATAATTTGTAAATTCGTCGTCCAAGTTTTTTACTTACGACTTATGTACCTTTTTTACTAGACTTGATTCGTTGCTCTAACATAACATAGCATGTTATGAGGTATCAGAAGTAACGAGTAACGTAACGATACTATAGTAACGAGTACTAATTGTTATAGTAACGAATACATACCGGTACGCGTTTTTCGTTACTTTTACACCTCTATTACAGAATGCTCGATTTAATTTATTCTGGTCACAGTGGTCAAACGCTCAGAAACAGGTGAAACATGAAAATGACAATTATGATAATATCTTATTATCATTTAACAGCCTCCGTGGTCCAGTGATTTAGATTTTGGCTCTCGACTCGGAGGTTATGAGTTCGATTCCCACATTGGAACAACAAAAAATGTAAGTCAAATTTTATGGGTCTATGGATACCTGCAATAAATACATTTTATTTTATTTTTATTTTTTATTTATTATTTATAATACAAATTCGTACCTAAATAATGAAAAATTAGAAATGAATATGCTGTAGGCATAGACCTGTACGTGTGCTTTTATACTAAAGACTAGATGTTGCCGTTCGTGCGCGAAAAATGTAATCCCACGGGGTACATTTTCCTGCGATAAAAAGAAGCCCCGTGTTCTATTCCATATCTGCGCAAATCATTTCATCAAAATCAATCCAATAGTTTCGAAACTTATTCAATACAAACTAACAAATCTTTTCTCTTAATTCTTTAGGCATGTCGAAACAAAAAGTGTTCACACTTAAACTGGCCTACTTTTGAGGTTATTTGGGGTGGTCGAGGTTAGCCATTTTAACGTTTGCTTTCCGCAGTATATTCAGTCCGCTTATTGTAATTAACAAAATCTTCTGAAATCACGATTTTATACGTAAGTTTTTCTTGTATGAAGTTTCTTCTGTGAAATGTACGTCATAGCCCATCTGAGTTTTGTAATCATTCGTTATAATATTCTGTATGAGAAAATAATGCGCCAGTGTGAGTTGACTCTTTGAATTGATTTGTTTTTGAAGTGGAAGAACTAAATGTTTATTTACATTTATATTCTGTCTCATGACCTCGACTATATTATGTTACTCTTATTAATAACATAATATGTGGCTTGCTGTCACTAGGATCTCACGCTTTAACCTGGCCAATATATACACAGCCTAAGGGTCAATTCATAGTAGCGCAGAATCGGAGCGGCTGCGAAATCTTGAAATTTGTTATATCAAATTCACCCTTAAATCAACAACGTAATATTCATATTTCTACTAAGGAAAAATAAAAACTCACGAATGAAGGTTTTCGGGCCTATGCTATCTCACAGCTGTTTGGACCTGACGCATGAGAGGCGCCTCCTGGTGGTGGCAGGGGTAGCAAAAACCTTCTGTGAAGGTTGTCAATACTTTTTCTTCGACCAGGCGGCGTTATGTCCGTCCGGTCCAGACAACCTTTAAATAGCACAGAATTGAAAACACTCACTCGTGCGTCTTTTTATGTGCGTTAACGTTGTGGACAGAGTGAATATTTTACTATATTACGTTTTCAGATATTCCCTTCGACTGCGTTAGGACGAATTGACCCTAAACATCTTGAAGGATTGTGTGTCGATGGAGTACTCACCGGCTTAGTGGGCGGGTGTCGGGGCGCAGGCGGAATGACGACGCCGGGCGGCGGGATCGCGGGGGCGGGTGCCATGGGCAGGGCGGCCGGTGCGAGAGGCAGCGCGGCGGGCGCCAGGGGAAGAGCGGCGGGCGCCAGGGGCAGGGCGGCCGGCGCCAGGGGCAGGGCGGACAGCGGCAGCGCGGCCGCCAGCGTGGGCAGCGCCGCCGCCGGGGGCACGCCCAGCGCCGACAGCTTGGTGAGCCCGAGCGCCACCGCGTTGGAGGCGACGGCATCCATCGCCTAGAATACACGTCACACCAACATAGTAAATGCGAGTCTTGCATTGTGTGCATGTGTGTATGTTTAACTATATTTCACGATGAAACGGTTAAACACATTCCATCCTAAGGTGAATTCTGGGAAATCTATAAACATTCTACCTATGCTCGGTGGAAAAATGTTAAAATCCTCGGACATGGCATTTCTCAGGGTGGATCATTTCGGATAACAGATCGGAGTAGCCCTATTAAACTGCAATAATAATTCATATTGTTTTGTAATTAAGTTTTATTTCTCGAAGTCTCCAAACCATCGTATGTTTTTAGACATTATAATGTGACATGGTAGATGGTCGTACCTGTATCTTGGCGGTGGCGGCGGCGGCGGCGACGGCGGCGGCGGTGGGCATGGCGCCGGCGGCGGGCGGGCCGAGCAGCGCGTCGGGCGGGGTGATGGCGCGCCCCACGCGCAGGTACTGCCCGCCCAGGTCGAACAGGTTCATGCTGGCGATCGCCTCCAGCGCCGCCGGCAGACCCGCGTACTCGATGAACCCGTAGCCCTGGAGTCAAATTACTTTGATTCGAAACTCATGTTAAGTTAGGCCTACCGTCTGCCCCTATGGAAAACTCGCGGGAGCGTATTATGAATGTACTATGTATGTACAAGTGTGTTATAACAGTGTTGTGTATAGTTTTTTAAAATAACTTTCCCATCTTGTTTGGCTCACGGACATAGATATCTGTTGTAAACTTAAACGGACATAGATATCTGTTGTAATGTTTTTGAGAGCATTTCAGTGTTAGTTTGAGGCGTGTTAGTGAAAAATATCATTGAACAAGTTCTTATTTTCGCAAAATAGATAATGGACATTTATTCCGAAATTCAGAAGTCTGAATTTGTAGGACTATTTCGCCTCAATAAAGGCTTGTGTCGCTCATACAAGAGTTGGAACCTGGAAAGTATTGCCGCCAAAGTAAGTAAACGTTTAATAAATTAGTGAGCTATCTTAAGATATGTACCTACTTATTATGATTATTTCTAATACATATAACCATCGCAGTTTTCTATGACATTTTTGTAATATAGTCGGATGGTAATCAATTAGTAATTAATTCTTTATTTTTGTTTAAGGTATTCTACGCATTTGACCATAAAAGCGATTTGGTTTCGAGGGCTGGGGCCCTGATGAATGATTTTTTGTATCAACACCTACAAAACTGAGAAAAAATAAATGTGGTAATTTTGTACGCTCCTTTACGTTTTTATGTGCGCTCGTTTTGCTGCTTATTATGTTTTTTTAATTACCTACATCGGGGAAAATATATGTTCCTATTCTTAAATTAAATGTGTACTCTTAAATTGTTGCCAAGATGGTTATTTGTTCTCCATAATAATGTCTGCCAGTTTGGAATATTCAGTAAACAAAACTGGTATCAATTAGACGCCAGATTTAGAATTTTTTATTCCTTATATTCTTTCGCCAACTTCGTAATTTAGTATTCCATATTCGGTTTTTTGACACCCAAAATTTGATTCTTTTGTCGCAAGTTTAAATACATGCCCTTATTTATATGGTTTGCGTTTAGCGGAGAGTCAGGCATATATGAGATGATTTTTTACTTTGAGTATGACAATTTTTTTTTCCTAAACGTCTATACACAAGCAGTGAATCATGTGCCCGAAGTATCCGTAATTGATATATATATTGACATTGACTAAGCAGCTGATCGATTTTACGATATTATTTCTGACATACGTAATACGTACATACCTACATACTCAGTTAAGTCTAGTAATGAGTAATGATTACCCTACCTGGTACTCCAAAGAACTGATTAAACTACTCAAACAAAAATATACGAGGGGCGGCTGAAAAGTTTTGAGCCTAAGTACCTTAAAGTATAACTAATGACTCGCGCATCATACCACTAATTGCGGGTATCCTTAGAAACATAAATGTCAAATTTCATGTCATTTCCATCATTACGCTTTTAGTAATTGAATCGTAAACGTCACAATTGTCTGAGTCTTCCGCACTTTGCACGAAATTGGAGTACAGATCTGTGATAAAATTCTTAACAAAAAAGAATAAAACACCGACGGAAATATTTGAAGAGATGACAGCTGTTTATGGGGAGTCTGCACCTTCATTTGCTACCGTCAAACGTTGGAACCGACAGCTTAAACTTGGCAGGGAGTCACTCGAAGATGACCCCAGGTCAGGACGCCCAAACACCGCTGTTACCGAAGAAAACATTGAAAAAGTAAAAAAACTTGTTCTGGAAGATCGGCGAATCAAGTTGTGGCAGATAGCTGAAGCCATGGGCATTAGCAAGGAACGAATCGGAAATATTTTGCATGATCACCTGCACATGAAAAAGGTCTGCGCGCGATGGGTGCCGAAAATGCTGACGCCGCTGGACAAGCAACGTCGAGTCACAACTTCACAGGAGTTTTTGGACATCTGTGGCGATAATCCAGACGACGTTTTTTCTCGCCTTATTACTGTTGATGAAACCTGGATTCGACAGTACGATCCGGAGTCAATGCAGTGGATAGAAAAGGGAGAAAAGCCGCCACGGAAGTTCAAAGGGGAAAGATCGGCGTCCAAGCTCATGGCCACTGTTTTTTGGGATTGTGAAGGTATTTTGTTTATTGATTACCTTCCGAAAAATACTACAATGAACGGAGACTACTATGCCGCATTGCTGACCAAGTTACGTCAAGTGGTTGTTGAGAAACGGAGAGGCAAACTGACAAAAGGAGTCCTGTTTTTGCAAGACAACGCGCCCGTCCACACTGCGCGAGTTGCAAGGCGTGCCCTCGCCGAGACAGGATTTGAGGAAATCAACCACCCACCCTACAGTCCTGACCTGGCTCCTAGTGACTATTATCTTTTTTCAAATTTGAAAAAAGACCTACTCGGACGGAGATTTTCCAATGACGAAGAAATGAAGATGGCCGTAGATGAACATTTTGAAGACAAAAACGGCGAATATTTTTTCATTGGGTTAAAAGCTCTTTACAATAAATGTAAGAAGTGCATTGAAATACAGGGAGACTATATTGAAAAATAAATTTTTTGTACATTTTTATCAGCATTTTTAATACCTTAGGCTCAAAACTTTTCAGTCGCCCCTCGTAAATATCATTGGAATTACGCTACGTATGGTAACCTTTCCGACAAATTAAGATTTGATCATTTACGAGAAAACGTGGGCTCTATGCAACTCGGTGGTCCGACTACCTACACTCAATTGAGAACTCTTCAACCTCTAATACTAAGGCCTTTTGACATTACATTAAAAACAAATTTAAAAGTAGCAGTATGCCAGCTTCGATGACTTACCACCAACAATCCAGTGATTCCGGGTCTAGTATATGCGAATTATTTTCCAGCTATTTGTCTTCTAACTGTATGAGCACGCGAATTAACTCAAGTGAGTTTGATTCTCTTGCCACCGCACGACTACGACTACAACCGACATTGACAATGTCGGTGATGTATTTAATGAAAAACAAACATTTGAACTACTTAAATCATTAGATATTAATAAATTTGCAGGCCCTGATCAACTGCCACCAACTTTTTTCATTCGTTGCGCTGAGGCTGATGGATATCTTGCCCTATATTTTTATTGTTTTGCAAATCCTTAAAAATAGGGACTTTAGCCAAAAATTGGAAATCGGCCTTTATATCACCAATTCACAAGAAAGGTGCAAAGCATTTGATGCATCTCAAATATGGAACCCGCAGTATGAATTCTACGCAAGGCAAATTGAAAAAGTCCAAAGAAAATTAGTTAGATTTTTAAAATATAAATTAAACATAACCAATATTCAAGCTCATGTAGTCATCTCCACTTGCTCCCACTCGCATTCAGAAGAAACATCGGCGACATTACTTACTAATATCGCCAACAGTTTAATTGACTGTCCCACACTCCTTGTAAAATTAAACTTTAAAATTTCGAGTAACACACATCCTCGACACTCCAGCACCCTTCACGTCTCGCTTTCACACACCAGATTTCTAGCTAACTCCTTCTTACCTAGGTCGTGTGCGTCCTTCAATAAACTTACAAACAGTAATGTTGATATTGATATTTATTTATCTTTTGCACCACCCACTAAAATATTCGTCAGCGTCTAGCTGATGACTTTTTTAATTAATTTCATGATACCACTGATAGTACTAGCCGTTTACTGTTGGCGTAAATTTTATTTTATTTAATTACTAGCTGTTGCCCGCGGCTTCGCCCGCGTGGAATAGTGTTCGTGGAGAAAAAACTTCTTCAGCAAATAACCTTTAATCACTGCAATATACTTCTGTATACAATATTGATTTTTTTTAGGGTTTCGTACCCAATAGGTTAAAACGGGACCCTGTCACCTTGACGTGACATGCGAGACCGCTTGATATATATTTTTCGCGCTTGTATATTAATCACGATATCTTCTACATATACACTAATTATTAAGTTAAACTGTATGGTTTAGAGCGCTACTATAATGTGTATAAAACGCTTATAGTGAGTAACGTATTTAATTTGATAAGGATCATACTGTATCCGTCTAAATAGGTTCTGAAAATACCATACATAATAATAAGTGTGAACTGGGCACGGGCAGCTAGTTTTATTTAGTAAACCGCTATGTCCCTGCATTTTAAATCTGTAATATCTTCGAAATTATTCATTTAAATTACATGCTGTAAAGGGCTATAATCTCTGATCTATATTATGATCTATATCTCTGATCTATATTAAATGCACAATGTATTTAAGGTACTTAATTGGATAAGGAATAATGCTGTATTGGTAAAAATCGCGACATAAATAAGCCATAACTTCATGAAAAAAATAAAGGATAAAAAATTGTTATTGTGGGTTATTCCAGAGAGATAGACATACGAGGGCGGCACTGAACATTTTGGGAATCAAGGAAGTGACTCATTATTATTTAAAAATGTATTTATTGCTTTTCAAATTGTATTCTCCGCGAAATTTGACACATTTTTCCATACGATGGAACCAATCATTGAAGCAACCATTCCATTCGGAAGTTGGGGTCTCCAAAATGGCCGTTTTGTAGGCGTCCACAGCTTCTTCAGGTGATGAAAATGTCTGACCACGCAATTTATTCTTTATTTTAGGGAAAGTATAGAAATCATTAGGGCTTAGGTCGGGGCTGTACGGCGGATGGTCTAATAATTCTATGATTTCTTGCTCTAAAAAGTATTTTGTTCTGTGCGCGGTGTGAGAACTCGCATTGTCGTGATGGAGGATGATGCGGCGGTTGCAGTTCTCTTTACGGAGTTCAGAAACGACCTGTGGCAAACAAATGTAAGCATACCATTCTTTTCACGTGGCCACCATTTTTTTTGCAACACTCCGTGAACGAACAATTTTTGTTGGCTTTAACTCATTTTCGAACACCCAAACTCGTGACTGGTTTTTTGTTTCGGGTTCGTTCGCGTATATCCAGGATTCGTCACCTGATACGATGTTGTATACAGCATTTGAGGATCCTGCGTGGAATCTTTCGAGAGTTCTGGCGCGCTCCAAGTAACGCGAGCCGCTTTTTGCTCTTCACAGAGCCAATGCGGTGTCCATCGGGAAAACAACTTTATTTACACCTAATTGTTCATGCAAGATTATTTGTATTTGACTCATGCCAATGTCTAAAGTTGCCTGAATTTTGCGGTATGTCACATGTCGATCTTCCTCAATCAGCTTACGCACAGCATCAACGTTTTCTTGGGGGACTGCAGTTTTTGGACGACCTTGACGGGGATCATCACTGAGCTTGACACGTCCACGTTGAAATTCAGCAAACCAGCGATAAATTGTGGTTTTGGATGGGGCTTCATCACCAAATGCAGAAATCACCCGGTCAACACACTGTTTTTGTGTTAAACCACTTCGAAAGTCATAATAAATCATCGCTCTAGAATTTTCTCGAGTCAATTCCATTTTCTCAACGACTAAACAAGTTTGACAAGACCTTGTGACAAGACCGAGAATCTTTTTTTAAATAAATAAACGGTATTCGATTTCTAAAACCAAGGAGTTTTAAATTAAAAAGATTTTAATATGACAGGAACAGTGGAAATATTCCATTCCCGATACTTTTAGTGCAGCCCTCGTATACCATCGAGATCTTTTTTGTAGACCTATTTAAGGTGTACAATACTGTAATACATTATTTTGATCTATCTTGTAGGGTTCAGTCAGCGTTTGCAATGTAAGCGCAAAAAATGTGTTTATATACGACATTAGAAACCTCTAAAATTATCAGTGTTTCTCTACTATATTATGAATGTTATATATATATATATATAAACCTTAAATCACTCTATATATTATCAAAATTATACTATTATAATATATATTATTAAAAAACCCGCAGCAAAATCCGTTGCGTAGTTTTAAAGATCTAAGAAAAGGGACATACAGATAAAGCGACTATGTTTTGTACTATGTAGTGATAAGTGAGCTTGTTTTTTCCCTATATTATGTAACTACCATATTCGCGATGACTTGTAATTGGCTCTAATTTGTTACTTTACTTAAGTAATTGTTTTTCTCTGTTTGTTCGAACTGTAAGTTTTCCTTCGTATAAAATTAAATAAAAAATTAAATCCAAGTGTCGAGCTGACACTCGACACTCGACACTTGGATTTTCATATTCAGATATATGACATTGACATTTGACTCGACACCTGTGTGTTCGATTTTCAGCTCAATTGTATTAGCGCAAAGTTCTATTTTCATTGATCTGAATTTTTCCGGGCCCGACGTATTCCGGATCATAATATAGTCCCAACCTAAACGTCTTTACATAAGCACCTTGCTAAATCATGTGGCCCAAGTTTCTGTAATAGATTTTGTTAAACGTTATATTATAACCCGACCCCGTTACTAATAAAAATATTTACACAATGGATAAGCTATCCAATATTTAGTCCTTGTCTGATGCGTTGGAAAAGTCGCTTGACAGACAAGGACAAACATTGTATAGCTTATCCGTTGTGTAAATATTTTTAGTAGTAAGGGGGCCGGGTTATGATATAACGTATCATGTGATGTAGTCATGGACCTTGTGCCGGTGCGCGGAGCCGTGCGCGAGCTTGCAGTAGGTGATGGGGCCGAACGCCTCGAACACGTTCTTGATGTCGTCCTCCGACAGCTCGGGGTGCACTGACGCCACGTAGATGCGGTTGTAGCGCTGCAACGTCACACATGTTAGATAGCTATACCGAGGCCTCATTAAAACCGGCGTCAAATAACGCTTACGTTGTGTATCGCCGTATGATCACTGACACACGCTCTCATTCGTTACTACCATACACAATAACGCGTTCCAAACCGCGGATGGATCTCTCGTGCCAATTACGACTAAAAATGTACTGACGGTTTGGACTGTCATACATATCTATTTAGACGTGTGCGCGGATAAAACTGAGGAAAATGCGCTAACACTGACAATCAGACAGATCGGACTCTTAACCCCGCGCGTCTAAATGTTCCTTTCGAAGCGGGGTTTGGAACGGCGCGTGCTATTTCCCGCGGTCCAAAATTTACGTATGGAGGGCGCTATTATCGCTCCGTATGAGTAAACCGTTTCGGAGGAGTTTTGTTATTTAGACACTTAAACACTGTCACACGAGAGTGTTATACAATTATAATCCTGCTGGCCGCTCCGCTGCCGTTTCGGTGTGAATTGGCCCTAAGAAAGTATAGAATTTAATTAATATTATATCTAGCAATATATAGCGAAAAGATACCACCTGCAACCAAATGTGTGAATGCATGCATAAGCATGCGTAAAGCACCCTCCTCGCACACTGTACACATACCATACATACATAGATATATCATATAACATTAACTAGCTTTTGCCCGCAGCTTCGCACGCGTTGGAGTGTTCGTGGCAAAAAACTTCTTTAGCAAATATATCTGCAATATAGTAATAGTACAGAGTAAAATATATACTTACTTTATAATAAATTTTTACACATACTTTTTAATTTTAAGATATCTCCTAGATAAGGATAATTAAATTGTATCCGTCTAAATAGCTTCTAAAAATACCACATTATTTCTGATAATTTTTTAAAACTTAGAATAGTAACCTATCCTTAAAAGATTTGTAGACCTATAAAAGAGACACAATCCCACCATAACATTGTTTTGTTATTTATCTCCAACGGGTTAGGTGAGGCAGCGTTTTCGATAAAAGTTCCCAGACGGCTTGATTTTTTCCGACACCTTCAACAATTATCGTCATGAATCAAACAATATCCACAAAACCTTAACATAATAATATTATTATCGACCTAAACCTTGCTAAAGAACCAATCTGTCGGTAAATATAAACGGCATGAAAATCTTTTCAGTAGTTTTTGAGATTATCGCGAACATACAGACTCGGTGGGGCACTTAAGTATCCTTTGTCTGTCTCCTGGTTCTAAGCTACCTGCCCACCAATTTTCAGCCAAATCGGTTCAGCCGTTCTTGAGTTATAAATAGTGTAAGTATCACGACTTTCTTTTATATATATAGATTTAATAGTATGCTATGGATGGAGTATGCTATGGATGGAGATCGGAGATCCACGGCATAAGCTAAGCACAGCAAAGTAACGCCGAATTCTATTAACCTAAGAAAGTAGTAATTGTATAGACCTTGGCCTCCTCCTGTATCTCGTCGATGACGGCCTGCGCTTGTGGCATGTTGGACGGCCGCCCAACCACCTTGATGTTCCGCCCGCCCAGCATCACGCCGTTCATCTAAAGAGGAAATCGTTTATAATTTATTTACTGACTAGCAGTTGCCTGCGACTTATTTCGCACAAAAGCAAATCACGAGGAAGCCCTTCATTATACCGGGACAGAAAGTAGCCTATGTGTTAATCCAGACCGCAGACTATGTATGTGCCAAGTTTTATTTATATCCGTCCAGCCGTTACAGATTGAAAATATACAAACATACTCACAAACTTTCGCATAAATATAATATTAGATAAGATCCTTTATTCCCAACAATAATATGTACATTTCATAAAATATTAAACATTATTGACATATTTCATTTTGGTTTTTTTATTAATTTTCATTTTTCATTCTTATTTTTCGTTTGGTAGGTTGTCATAAGTCTCTGCAATCCCTTCTCCAGTTCTTTGGTAGGTCATCTTCTCACCGTTTGTGTTGCCTTCCTCTTTTCCTCTTTCCGTGACTCGGATACCATTCAGTCAAATCCTTGGTCCATTTTCCTTTGTCAGATGTACCTCCTCATCATGAGGCCTGTCCAGCGGCATTTAAATGTTCTCGCTTTTTTAGTTACATCTGTGACTTTCATTATCTTTCGTATGTCTTTGAGTTTCCATCTTATCCCTTAACTTTACTCCTAACATACTTCTTTCCATACCATTTTGACATACTTTTAGTTTTTGGTCGTTACTTTCTGTCAGACCCCAAGTTTGGCATCCGTATGTTAGCACTGGGAGGATACATGTATTGAATACTTTTACCTTTTCAGATTGGTATTGTTTCATTTTTGTTTATGACCTCCTTTAGAGCCCAATATCGTGACCAACTGTTTGATATCCTTTTCTGGACCTCTTTTGACATCAAAGAATTTGGTGAAATAATGTGGCCAAGATATACATATTCTTCAATATACTTAATTGTATCGTTTCCTATCGCTATAACCTCTATGTTTCTGTTGGTCATTGCTTTGGTTTTAATAGTATTCGTTGACAACCCAGCTGTTAAACTTTCAGTGTTTACGTTTGGTGAGGATTTTTTGTACTTCTGATGATGTATTTGCGAATATCACTAAATCATCAGCCAATATAAGCTGTGCCATATTTTGCCCATTTATGCTAATGCCGCACCTATCCCACTTTAAATTCCTAAAATATCTTCGAGTGAACAGCCGTGAATAATTTTGGGGAGAGAGGGTCACCTTGTCCTACTCCCTTCTGAATTTTGAACTCCTCACTATGCCTTCCAGTTTATTTTCGCTACACTGTTGCTGTATATATTTTTCATTATGTTTATATATTTTTGTTGTATTCATTGCCTTTTTAGAGATTTATAAATAGAAGTGTGGATTAAAGAGTCGAATGATATGTTTAAGTAAACGAATCCGATATAGTATGGCTTCCCATATTCATTTTGTTTCTCTATTAGTTGTTTTAGAGCATGAATATGGTCTACCGTAGAGAAGTCGCTACGAAAGCCTACCTGTTCTTTAGGTTGTTGTTCATCTAGGTTTTCTGTTAGACAGTCTGAGATTATTTCAGTGAAGATTTGAAGAAGTGTTTGCCATTAGAATAATGGGCCTGTAGTTATCAATTTTGTTTTTGTCCCCCTTTTTTTGTAGGAGTATTATAGTTGATTTTGTCCATTGCTGAGGTATGATTCAGTTTTTTCAGCTTTCAGCTGTTTCAGCTTTCCTGGTTTCTGCCTGTAGTATGTCAGGGATTTCTTCTTTTTCGTCTGTAGTGTAGACACTTCTTTTGGTTTTGTGTCCACTAAGCTATATGAGGTTCGGTAGAAATCTGTCGCTGTTTTACTGATTGTTTTCCTTTGCTTAGTTGTGTATTCAATACCTTTTCTGTTTTGATTTCAGGAATCCATGTATTATATTCTTTTAATGATTTAAGCGCTTTCTTTATACCTCCTGCATTTCTATTTCTTGTCTTATTCGTGTCAGTATGAGAACTTTCTTGTGTTTTCTAATGTTTATATTTTTTTTGCTGATGTCTTCTATTCCTTTTAGGTTATTTTTCCTATTTTTTATTAGTTTTCTTGCTTTCTTCTTACCTTTGTACTGTATTCGTTTTATGTATCCTAAGGATATGAGTGCCTTTTCTAGTATGTTAGAAAAAAACAATGTTAGAAAGTTTCTAATATATTTGTCTTGTCATTATTGTTGTTTTCTGTTAGGTTTGGTATTCGATCATTGTTTTGAATTCTGACATTATTTCTTCCGGGAGAGGATCCAGTATGTTAGGCGCTGTTAATTTTCATTTCTCCTTATCTTCTTTTGACTTATGTTTAGAGTTGCTCTCACCACTCTGTGGTTTGTACTGAAGTTTAGTTTCTTAATTACTTCTACGTTATGAAAGTATACTTGAATATTGGTGAGTATGTAATCTATCTCATTAGTGTATTTATTATCAGGAGAAATCCAAGACCACTGCCGTGATGGTTTCCTTTTGTAATATCCGTTCATGATTTTCAGGTAATTTTAATGAGTCAGTTCTATTAATATGTGTCCATTCTGCTGTATTTGCCTATAATATTTTCTTCCACATTCTGTTGTTTCCCTATTTGACTGCTGTAATCTCCCATCACAATTTTATGCTTATTAGCTTCTATCAAAGTGTCATTTAAGGTCATATAAAAATCTTCCTTTTCTGTCTCGCTTGCTAGTTCTGTGGGTGCATAGATATGTATTATCGACCAAGGTGATTTTTGACCTGGTATGTTTAAATAAATAAATATCGTTTATTTCAGGCTGCATAGGCCAATATTATAAATACCTTATAGACTAACATGCATATTACTATATATAATAAAGTAACACCAAACACGTATTGTCTGCGACGTGGAGCGCGAAGTATTCGGAAGTCATCCTCTAAATCTTCTGTAGACGACTCCTCCAATCGGCCAGAACTCCTCCTTCTCGAAGGTCGGTAAATGGTGGGTCGGAACTCTCACCACAAAGGAACTAAAGTTCACTTTGTGACGAGATTCCAAACGCTCGACCCTCAAGGAGATGTTGGTTCTGCTTCTGATGTAGTCCACGACCTGCTCGACCGTCGTAGACCAATGCAGCCTGGATACGTACAGCGGTGTCGCGGGAGTCTCACACCGCAACAGCTCTCGGGTCTTTCGGGTGCGGTGCCACGATGGTTGCGGACGGGTTTCTTCTTCTTCCTCTCGACTTTGATGAATCCGTCATCATCGCACGTTTGGTCCTTTTTAGAAAGAGGACGCTCTTTTGTAGGGGCCTCCTTCTTCCCTGTTTTTCGAACGCGGGGGAGGTGGCGGGGGGACGCATGCAGCGACCCTTGCGTATGTCGGCACCGGCTTCGCAGGCTGGGAGGGAGCGGCAGGGGCGGCAGCGACGATGTTCGTCGACCCGTCGGATAATGCTGACGGGCTAAAGGTGACCCAGGCAGTCTCGCGCGGCTCGGCGCGCCTAGACGACAAGTTACGTTTGCTGCATCAGGTCAAAATCAAAATCAAAATCAAAAAAATCAAAATGCCTGTAATCTACCTCGAACTTCGGTCAGATCTTCCTTGATGTACTTCAGTAGGCTGACGACGACGACGTGTTCCAGTGTCACTTGCATCAGCTTATGCAGTTCTTTGGCTACAAAAGCTTCATCCGGATCCGTCTGCTTCAGCAGGGAGATGATGTCCTGCACGCTTCTTTCGGTTCCATCTCTCCGTCGCGATGGCATGTTCGCACTCTGGCCGAGCGTCTCGTATAGCAAATACTTGCTTTTGCAAATCTCCTTGATGGTGAAGGAAGACTTGCAGATCTGCATTATGCTGACCTCGTCCATGGTGTCGATGGCATACTGGATAAACGCTAGCAACTCATTGGCCTCGAGTGCCATGGTCCAGTGCAGCGGCAATCAGCCGCGCGATTCACAAAAATATTAATTAATAATTAATATTTGCTGCATGTGTATAACGCGGAGCGCGACCGTTCGCTAGCCCGACATTAAATTGTCGAGTTTAATGTTGCAATCCGATCTGACTTGCTTTTAAATTCTATAGTGTTTCTAAAATTTTAAATTCTATAATTTTCTTAAGTTGTTTTCTGATCATGAAGCCAACTCCATACAGTCACTGTTTTTCCCCTTTTTAATATAGAATGTAGTTTGGGTACTCTCTTATTTCTTCACTTATTCTTTGCACATCGCTAAGTGCTATAATATCCCATTCGATTGATTCTAGGGCTTGTTCTACTTCTCATAATCTCTCATCTGTTCGGATTGTTCTGGTATTTAATGTTGCTATATGTATATTGCTAATTTCTGGAGAGTAGTGGTCATACTGCCCCACGGGGACCAGCCGGGTTGGGGTAGGTAATTTATAGTTGAGGTTCTTTGGTTCACCCCACACATGAATATTATTCGTTTAAATAATTTAGGGACTGTGAAAAAAGCAAGTCTACAATGTTATGTACACTTGTCCCAGTACTGTAACAACAGGGTTACCTGCTCGAGACTGAGCTGCGCGGCCTCGGGTATCTCGTACTCAACGAACGCGAAACCCTTGTGCTTCTGCGTAACGGGGTCCCACGACATGTTGATCGACTTGATGGGCCCGAATGGCAGGAACGCTTGGCGGATGGTGTCCTCCTTCAGCTCGAACGATATCGACCCCACGTACACCCTGGAATATGACGTCATAGTGTTATATATTTATGTAATATCCTCTAGCAGCATAACATATAACGTGATAGTATAGGTTAGATGCAGTCAGATCTTTTCAGCTGTGAATCACGAACTCGACCAGCCGGAGCGGGAGTCTCACGTATCGCTTCTCATCATAAAGTAAAAAACAACGACAGCGAATCATTTATGAGAACTAATTTACGACAAGAAATATTTTATGACCTGCACATGAGCGCGAGCGCCTGCTGGCGCTGCACCTGCGTGCGCTGCGAGGCCATCTGCTGCTGCTGGTGCGCGAGCGTCTGCTTCATGAGCACCATCTTGATGCTCTGCTCCATGGCGAACTTCTTGGCGCGCGCGACCGCATCCGCCTGCTCCGAGCTCAGCCGCGGCAGCGACCCACCCAGGATCGCCGGCAGCGCCGAGCACTTCGCGCCCGGACCTGATTTTAAATATTAACATTATGAAACGTTATTCTGCCATCTAAATTTTCATTCGTTAGTATAAAAAATAGTTTAACCCAGAGGTTCCCAATCTTTTTCAGCCCGCGGCGCAGATACATAGGACACTGGCGAATCCTACCTGATTTTCTATCAAGAGCGGGCAAGTTTCGAGCATATGTGGTTTTATAGTACTAAAAAGTTATAATATAAAAAATGTACTATATTTTTAGGACTTGGGAATGAAAAGTAATGAATCTCCGAATATCAGAAAATTCATGTGCAAAATACGTACTTATCTGTGGTAATCGTTGTCATCATTCTGTATAGTGTATGGTTATCATGCTGTAAATTGTCAATTAGAGGCGTAAAAGCTCCATCTAGTCCTCCATCTCCATCACTCCATTTTATCAATTAATTATCTTTTATACCCAGAGTTTGATGTACAATATTATTGCTTTTTTTCCCATGTTCATGAAGTACAAATTACTTATTAATATTATTTGTGTCTATTTTAATTACCAGACAGTAAATGTATACCGACTTGCCGGTCTCCTTTAGTATTTTGTCACGGCGCCCGGCCCAATCTAACTATTTGACAAAGATACAGTCGAAAGAAATATGTACTTACAATACATACTACATAACGATAGAGGATCGACTCACGACACCCCTCTTCACTTTCTACGGCGCACAGTTTGGGAACCCCTGGTTTAACCTATCCTCAGACCTCATAGTAAAAAAATAAAAATGACAAGGTAAATAAAAGGTCCTGGGTCTTTACATAGTGCCTACCCTTATGGAGACCGCCGTGAGCATATTATTAATATCAATCAATCAAATAAATTAATTGCAATCCACATGGTAAGTTGTTACATAATTAATCTTTACCATGTCGGGCTCGGCATCTTAGAAGAAAATATTGAGCAATCTTGTGCAAATGAACACATTCTAATTGTGAGCACAATATAATGTTGTAATGTTTGCCTTGAAGGAGAGGCGTGCATTTTTACAATGATTTACCTGTGAAGACATCGCCCAGCTGGCGCAGGTCGTAGACGGGCACGTCGAGGAAACCTGCAACACGAGACCTGTGAGTCGCGGCCGTGACCCGCCGCCGCCTACCGCGCTCGGTACCGCACTCAGTTTTAGGGCCCTCAGTAAGTAGGACATGTCTGATAGTCACAGGGTTACAGGTCAACTAGACATAGATTCCTTAAGACTGTTATATCTCTTGGATAACATTTCACGTGTAGATGTTTTTCTACATATCTGCAGAATAACTGTATTTTTTTTAATATGCCTCAAAGGTACAAACTTTGTACAACTTAAATTGATTATTTAATAGTCTTATTTATCTATTAAATTTTTATTCATCTGCTACAGCTTAGTGTTCATAGTTATCGGTTTTAAAACGGCCTATTTAGAACACAACTATAAAAACACAGAAAGCACAAATTGCCAATTTTTATAAAAAAAACAAAAAAATATATATATATGCGTTTGGTTTTTTAAAATTTAATTGTCCAGATAAACTTTATCAGTCCAAAATATTAGAAATGATGGAATCTATTAGCAGGAGTTCCCAATCGGGCGCGCCTCCCTGGGGTATTTTTTTTATCAAAAATATTAATCGACGCTTCGTCAGTGGCTATTTTCGGCACGTCACGATATTTATTTCCATACCAAAAGATTTGTATGGAAATAAATGAATAATTATGGATAAAATTCCATTTTGCAATAAATGTCACAGGGTAATAATGCATTATTTATAATTCCGAAGGTGAAAAAAAAACGGTTCGAAAACCCTGCATTAAAGGATTTACATCAACTTAACCTGTAACCGGCCTGTATATAGATAGGGCCTTAACTAGGATGGTGATGCCATCAGAGTCTGTATAGGTCAGCACCCAAAGTATGCATACTGGAACCACCATTGACATCCCCGAGGGCCCTAAGTTGCTAATATTGACTGTAATGTTATGTCCATAACGTAGCCACATATTGCTTTCCCTTTTGAAAAACCCATTATCAGATTATTACTACACAAGTATTAGGTATTTTTGAGTAAATTGAATGTCATTATGTATTTACAAGGCAGTACCGAGCACAGCAGACAAGCAGGTCAAAGGTCTCTCCACATGCACACACACACAAACGCTCTTCCACTATGTGCATTGTGCACACATCCACACTGTCAAGATGCAATAGCTAATTATATAGTTACCTATATTCATCATTAAACATTAAAATTTAGTAGACATATGACTTGTTCTTTGTTTTGTACAAAGAATACATATTATAAATTTGTATGTACATTGTCAATATTCTGTCAGGCCTCGGAGCACACATACATCGTTCACACAGACAACATAATAATGAAATAACAAAGTAGGTACATTGTGTGGCCGGCGAGTGCGACGGCGCTCCGGGCGGCGCGGGCGCAGCCTCGCAAAACCTAACTTATATCTAGCCTGAAACAGAAAGCAGAACGGTGGTCACTGAGTGGGTGTAAGTCGCGTGGTTCGGTGACGTCGCCCGGCCGCCGCCGCGCCGCTCCGCGCCTGCAACAGCGAGCACACGCCGGAGCGTTAGACGTGCTGGGACAGTGTCGCCGCCCGCTCCCGCTGCACACTCACCGCCCGCGCCCGCTTGCACCCCAAGGCCCGCCGCCGCCTGCACCCCCGCGCCCGCTCCCGCCGCCGCCAGAGCCGCATAGTCCACGCCCGTCGCCGGCTCAGCCACAGCACTCATCACACCCGCACCCTGCAACTGTCACCAAATATACTAACTACATGTGCTGCATTGAATGAACAATTGAGTAGCCCCTATCATTGAAAAGAAGTAAGGGAGTTGATGATGATGAATTTAAATAAGAATGCTATTGATCACATCATCTTTTAAGCAAATAAAACTAGATTAAAATTGGTTCATTCGTTTGGAAGCTACAATGCCACAGACAGACAACCCTCTGTCTTTTTCGGGGGTTAAAAAGAGTTTACTTTTGAAATAATGGTGGAAGTTCAGGGAAGTTGTAGGTAACATCTCCACGGTGAGTAGACATAAACATGCACTCAGATTCCAACTTTCATATTCATAACATTCCTAATCCATACATACATTCAAAGAACAACCCTCCATTCTTTGGGTAAAAAGGTGTTTTAAAAATATTTTAAAACAAACCTTTATAAATCAAAAGTTTGAGTTTGTCGACGTATTCCTGGTCTCAGCCAATACAAGAAATTTATTATACTTTTGGCCATTTACTTTTAAACTCACATGAGTTGCCTTTATATTGATGAAAGCACTTTGAAGCCATCAGCTTGGCCATCACAATCAAACTTTTAATATTATTTGCTCTTTACATACATCTATATCTTTATTTTAAACATATCACGAGGCTATGGATGTTGGGGGCAAACAACTGTCTCAACTGGCTTGATGAGAGGATAATATATTGTGTTAGTTTTAGAAATGCCAGCGAACACCACTTGTACTATTTTATTGATTACAATTATTATATAATGTGTTACCAACTTCCAGAAATACTAAGCGGATCACATCCGATGGACATAAATGACCACACTTATAAATGCTCACCGCAGTTCGGTGAGCAGCTGATTTCATTTGGCTCATTATTGAAAATATATTGTGCTTGATTTAGTTCTAATAAATATGTACTATATACATATTATATAAATATGTAAAATATATATATTTATAATTAAATTATATTAAATTTAATTATAAATAATTGTAAACTTCCATTGTGTATTGTGTGTGTGTGTACTTCCAGTTTGTGGTATTTTTTGTAGGTTAGGCTATTTTAAAATAAATTATTTTAGTAGTTAGGTTTTAGTGATTTTAAAACTCAAGAATCTAAAGTAAACATTACATTTTAGACTTGAGTCGCATTGCAATATTGAGAAGAACATCGTGGCTTGGGTCGTTGATCTACAATCCAAAAATGATGCTACCATTTTTTACAACTCACCAATTCCATATTTTTGTATTGCTGCACTTGAATTAAGGATCCAAGATTTCTGCTCTCAAAATATAGCTGTTTAAGAGATATAACTTAGTATTTCCTCATCAAATTTAACTTTAAAACCAAAACAAAACGTTTTCGCAACTCGCAAGTGCTAGAAAAGTGCATCTGACAACTGACACTTAGATTTTTTTTTATTTAAATATATGGCGTCGGCCTAAAATCATTTGCCAGTGTCAAGTTAAAAAGGCGGGAATAGAATTTTCGTTTCAATTTTCAACACCGTATTCCTAAATCGTTAAGTCTAAAGTCTAGTCAAACACCAAATAGATAGCACGTGCAGTCAATGAGACAAGTCAGTCGATTCAGTAAAGTGGAAGAAGAGGTTGTACCATTTGCCCACACTTGTGCACGTTATCGAATATTTAATGGTTAATATTCTACCAATATTACACAATAAGAACCGAAATAACACAAATTTATGAGGAAATACAAAACTCACAACGTCACTCATTGAATTCCCCGGTAAAACTCCCCACTTTGTTTTTTTAGAATAGTAAGCTTAATTCTTCTTTTAATTTATTTTCACCCTACGTTCCCTCGAGCGGCGTTTTCCCGTGGCGTTGAATCCAACGCTGCGCCGGTCACATTTATACTTAAAGCATCCAACGAAACGTTGGATTAATTAATGCTTTATGCATTTAAAAACACCTTACTCACAGTCCAGCCTGCAAATCCAACATCAATCATGTCAGCTTTCAAACAAAAAACTAGATTAAAATCGGTTAATCGGTTCATCCGTTTTTTAGGGTTCCATAATAAATAATCCCGTATAGTTTTTAATTATTAAAACATGCAGATGAAATAAATTATAAGCACTTTTATTAAGACGTTCGATAGTCACTATACGGGTCTTACATATTTCTGAATCGCAGTATCGTTGTGTTTAGTGGGAGAAAATAATATTCGACTACATAATATTAAATAATAAATATCACCTACTTTACCTATAAGGTTCGGAACAGTCGATGTCAAATCCCAGCCGTCTGTATCTATCTTGGGGTATGCATGTGCATGACGATTATACGCATTTTCTAGAAACTTTACTAGGCCTAAGGGTCAGCCACTCGACACGACGCGACGCATCTCGGTGTGAACTGACGCTTAGACGACATTAGTAGGTGCGACTCAGTAGTAGTACTTATCATCTATGGGTGCGACCACGACTTTAGCTTGACCATTCTTGTATCCATGCATTTCTGGATTTCTATTATTTTCTTGATTCGACTTTATAAACCCCTTTTTAACGTTTAATAAGCGTTCGAATTTATAATAGGCTACTTGACTCATATTTAATTTCATACATTGAAGGATCATTTTCTTTAGTACTTGGCTTAGATAAACGTATTCTAGCGATATCATAAATAAAAAATTTAAGATTGATAAATAAAGTTGATTTAAAAATATGTGTTTTTGTTTTTTAATTTCTACTGATGAAAACATCTCGAAGTAACTTCCGGAAAGGATGTTGTAACGTAGTTACATTTCCTCTCCGTAAAATCAATTATTTCGGCGTTACTCGCGACATCTATGTTTTGTATGCTTAATTATTTTAGTCATTCAGAGGCTTTAGCGCCATCTATCGGCGCACGTCCTTACTAAAACGGCTTTAGCCTTGCTTTAATATTTGGTTCATGGAGAATAGAAGTAGTACCATCTCCATCCATGAAAAGTGTCCGTAAAATAGCGTTAAATAGGGGGCGCTACAGACGCAGAGTATAAAAGTAGACGCAGGGAGTAAAGCGGCAAAATTTAAACGGATAATTAAATCTTAGCATATTCTTCGGTTTTATATATAAAAATATTTTCGACTATACGAGTAATTAGAATTTACATGATTTACTGAATGAACTATTTTTAATCTACTAAAGTCGTCAAAAATTTTAAATAACTAAACTCAACTCACTTTACTTCATCTCTTATTGCTAACTTCATATCACACACCCTTGCCACTCTAGCGCCATTATGGCCAATTTTGGAACTATTATTTAATTACTTTTGTCGGACACTTTTTAGCTTTTAAGCCTTAGAGAGATTGTCCTCCTTACCTCTATTCTCCATGATTTTGTTCATAGATCGATTTTACTTCCGTCTTAAATCATAAAAAATAATAATTTAATTTTGAATAATAATTAAAATACAGTAGATTTGTATTATTATATAACATAATTTAAGGAAAGCCTTGATATCTTATTATAATTTTAATATTGACTTCATATAAAAAAGGAAATACAACAACATGGTTTGAAGAACAACAAGAAATACTTAGCAAATTAGCGAACGGAATAATGCTGTGGGACGCAGTAAGTATATTTAGTGTTTTCGTACGATAACCATGCAAATTGTCACAAATTGATAAGGGGTGCCATTAAGATAACACGGTCTGAGAGACAATTTATTTGATGTTCTTTTTGCATAATTAATTAAGTATCGTCGAAGCCTTTTTATACCCATGAGGAAGGATCAATTGCTATCGACTTCCCATTCAAAAATGGGATACTTTGATCCTAAGAGAAATGCTAAGTCTCACGGCTGCATACCCGACACGTCACACTCAAAAGTTTGAAAAGCCTCAAAATTTGAGCTTTCGATAAAATTTTAGTGACGCGTTTTTGTATTCACTATGCGGTCATCAACTCGTCATGTCCTGCCTCCCGACCTATTTAACACACGCAGTCTGGCACTACATAACTCATTAGTTTCTTTTTATAAAACCTATCAGTAGCAGTTGTACAGTGCTGTTGATTAAATAAGGTTACATTACATGCAATCATCAATAATTGTAGTATAGCAGGATGTTATTGTTATCGTTCATTATTGCAAATTATATGAATTATGATACTAAAACGTTCTTCAAGGTTACGAAATTGCTAAATTGGAAAACTAAAACGTTTGGCGCGAATGCTATGTAAAAAAATGAGATGAGAAGGAGACTGAATTTTTTTAACACTAGACTTACTAGTCTTTATTTTCCATAATTAAGTATCTGGCATGAAGGAGAACGCTTCCCTCGATTGCTCGATTTAACCAGAAATGTTTAGATTTTCTCCAATTTTGAACGAATAATACATAGTTTAGACAATGTGCTGCAAAAGGAAAAGGCGTTCACCATTCGCAGTTTTTGAAGACATGAATCATTGCAGTTCCTTTTCAATAAAAAGCCAATTTACAATTGGTTTTAGTATTCATAAGTGTGCAGTACGTGAGTCGTGTGCGATCGTTTACCGACGTTACACCTTGAATAATATATATTTTAGTATCGATTTTGCTGCATTGCATAAGTGGTCTGGTACAAAATGTGCTACTTTCGACCGCTTTTGTTCTGTAAGAGCAGAGACATGTCTTTATCTACATTCTTAACATTCTATATTGACTTGATCTATATTATTTGTAAATACATAGAGCATCCCTATCAGTCCTTTTGACCTTTATCTATTGAATAATTATTTATTGGTAAAAACATAAATATTTTTATATTATTATATTTTTATATTGGTAAAAACATAAAACTATCCGTGTGGGGACGGAGAAAGTATCCGTGTGGGGACGGAGAAAGAATACAAATCCCCACCGCCGTCCGGAAAAGCGTGTCGTAAGCGGCGACAAACCCGGACCTCAGGCGAATGGCCAGCAGCGTCCGTCTGAGTAAGTAGGTATACACCACTGCGGTCACCAACCCGCCTGCCAAGCGTACCAAGGGTGACTACGGCAAACCAACCCACTATACGGTTGTGATGGGAGACTTCAACGCGAAACTGGGCAAACGAAGCGATGAGTTGAGAATGGGACAATATGGAATTGGGCAGCGGAACCCAAGGGGGCAGCGACTGGCTGATTTCATGGAGAAGGAGGGACTCTTCATGATGAACTCCTTCTTCAAGAAGCAGCCTACCAGGAAGTGGACCTGGATCAGCCCCGACGGATCCACAAAAAATGAGATCGACTTCATTATGACGACCAAGCGGCGTATATTTAATAATGTCTCTGTGATCAACAGGGTTAAGACTAGTAGCGATCACCGCATGGTAAGAGGCACATTAAATCTAAACGTTAAGCTGGAAAGGTCTAGTCTGATGAAGTCCACGATCAGACCCACCGCTGCCAATATCCAAAATCCCGAAAAATTCCAACTCGAGCTCCAAAATCGCTTCAAATGAATAGGCGAGTGCGAATCTGTGGACGATATAAACAACAGGCTTGTGGAAGCTGTCCATGCGATTGGGTCGAAATTCTATAAGACCCGACGCCAAAGTAGAACTCAAAAGCTCTCCGATGGAACTCTGGAACTCATGGCGCAAAGGCGAGAAATGAGATTGCAGTCTTCAGCTGACATGTCACAATATAGACGGATTAATAGACAGATAACCAAGGCAATGCGACACGATATACGCTCCTTCAATACTAGATGTATTGAGGAAACGATTTAGCGAAACAAGGGCTCTAAAGTGTTCGCAAAGAAACTGTCTATCGGACAAAGCCAGATGACGAAGCTGAAGACCGATCAAGGCAAGATCATCTCGTCGAAGCCAGAGATTTTGGAGGAGATAGAAGAGTTCTACGGACAGTTGTACATATCGACACGGACACCTGTTAACAGCACGGCTAAAGATCCAAGAGCCAAGCTAACTCGACACTATACCGAAGATATCCCGGACGTCGGCCTGTACGAGATTAGGATGGCCCTCAAACAGCTTAAGAACAACAAGGCGCCAGGTGAAGACGGAATTACGACAGAACTTCTGAGAGCGGATGGAAAACCGGTACTCAAAGTCCTCCAGAAACTCTTCAATTCCGTCACACATGAAGGCGCCACACCTGAGGCATGGTGCAGGGGCGTTGTGGTGCTGTTCTTCAAAAAAGGAGACAATACCTTGTTGAAGAACTACAGACCGATCTCGCTCTTGAGCCATATCTACAAATTGTTCTCGAGGGTTATCACGAACCGTATCGCGCGCAGGCTCGACGACTTCCAGCCACCCGAACAAGCCGGTTTCCGAAAAGGCTATAGTACCATAGACCACATCCTCACACTCCGCCAGATTATAGAGAAATCGGAGGAATATAATCGTCCGCTCTGTATGGCGTATGTGGACTATGAGAAAGCCTTCGATTCGATCGAAACCTGGGCGGTGCTTCAGTCTCTTCAGCGGTGCCACATTGACTATCGCTATATAGAAGTGTTGAAGTGTTTGTACAACAATGCCACCATGTCGGTCCGAGTACAGAATGGAAGTACGAAACCTATCCAATTGCAGAGAGGTGTAAGGCAGGGAGATGTCATCTCTCCTTAACTCTTCACCACAGCATTGGAAGATGTTTTTAAACTCCTAGACTGGGAAGGATACGGCATCAACATAAATGGCGAATACATCACTCACCTTCGGTTTGCTGACGATATAGTCATAATGGCAGAATCGCTGGAAGACCTTAGCGCCATGCTCGGTGACCTCGATAGAGCTTCCCAACGAGTGGGTCTAAAAATGAACATGGACAAGACGAAAATTATGTCTAATGCCCATGTTGTACCCGCTCCAGTATTTGTTGGGAACTCTAAAATCGAAGTTGTTGACGAATACGTCTACCTGGGACAGACAGTCCGATTAGGCAAGTCCAACTTCGATAGTGAGGTCCAACGACGTCTCCTCGGGACCCATCGTGTAAGCGGTGATCGGGGGATCGCCGCTTACACGATGGGTCCCGAGGAGATAAGCTCCCCTATGCCCGGGGAGCTCTCGGTGAGGCAGGCGGCAGCATACGAAGTAGTCACCGCGAAGAAGAGGGCCGGATGCGGCAAGCGCTGCGGGGTTGTGGAGGCATGCTCACGCGATTCCCACGGCCCCGCATTGGCGCAGAAGGAGGGCATTGCCAGGTTTTAGTGGGTAAATTCGGTGCCAGCATAGGCACTGAGGAGTTCCACATAACCCCGTGATATATATTTTTTCGATCACATCCAGGCTCGTGAAACAAAACGCCAAATAATTATAATAATTTATTTTATTACTTATAATAATTCGAAGCGTGGTACGCTAGGCCCTAGTCGTAAATTAAAAAAGTCCAAGCTAGAACATTTAGTTATATTTACTATTAGTTCAAAAATATGTCGATTGGCGTCAGCTGTATGTTTTGGCTTCAATCTCTAGGCCGGCGCGGGGGAACGCTCGGTGAAGAGCAGCGGGACTCCGCCGCGGACGCTCTGCACGATGCCGGACCTCGGGTCCACGGCGGGGCGGCGGGGGGCACCGGGCGCGGGCCGCACCGAGAACCGCGTCAGCACCGCCGCCAGCCCCGCCAATGACTGCATCATTCCCAGCCGCTCGCCTGCAACACCCCACAAACATAAATCCAAAGTCCAAGCAGCATGAGTCCGAAACCCGTACAATCTCTACTAATATTATATATCTGAATGTAAGTTTGTTTGTTACGCTTTCACGCGAAAACTACTGAACGGATTTTGATGAAATTTGGTATGATAGTAGTTTAGACTCTGGATTAAAACATACTACTACTACGGGCTACTTTTTATCCCGGAAAAGTTCAGTGTTTCCTCGAGATACTCGATAGTATATTTACGCGGGCGGAGCCGCGGGAAACAGCTAGTAGTCAATATAATATAACTTCTAAGGCCCTAGTCCAAAAATAAATTCAGGAAGAGGACAGACTCTGCTCTGAAAATGTATCTGTAGCTTTTTGTACTACCGTACCGACTTCAAAATAATATTTTGAAGATTGAATATAGAAAAAGTAAAAAAAATTGCCAAATTATAAGGGGAATTATCTAGAAAATAAGAATTATTTATACTTTTTTTGTGAATTTTTACTGTGGAAGTAGGTTTTAATTCTTTGTTTAAAAAAATACTTTTTTAGTTATATTAAGGCACACTTGCGCAGATCTCGGTTAAAGGTTGTGTTAAAATAAAAATGGTTAAAATATCATGCCCTATCTTTCAAATATACGAAGAACGAGAGAGACAACATGATATTTAACCCATGGTTAACTTTAATCCAGATCTGCGCAAGTAGGCCTTTTATATTATTATTAAGACTTATTTTATACGGAGAAGGCGCTACAGTGCCAATGTTTACTTCGGCTCCGTACTAATAGGGATCTCAAAATAAAAATAAGTGCATTTACTTAGTCGAAAAGGCAAAAGTGAATAAATAAACAAGTGATCTACGTCATATATTTAATATTCATAACATCTAACATTGAGTGAATACTATGTAATGTGAAAACGTCTTGACTGCGAATAAGTCGTATTACGTGTTTATACAGATATATCCTCCACATTTTATGCATCTGAAGTGAAAGACTAACTAAAACTGAAGTAAATTGTGCTTTCATAATTCCGGCAATCGTTGTTTTAAAAATAAAGTGATATAAATAACTCTATTTTTTCAATATCGAAAATGATTTGCAATGAATGCAATGTGAAACAGTGAATGAGAACTACACAAAGACACTGGCGAAAGTGGAAAGTTACCCGTACTAACTCAAGTCCGAGCCATCTTCGTTCGATCGATTCGTCAAGGAGCTAGCTATCTTAGCAAGTCGGAACAGGAACACAAGAGGGCGCCAGTAGTAACATAACAATCACTTCAATATTGCTATACAATAATTTATAAAATAATCTAGAAAGTATAAGAAATGAAGGAAATTATGCAAGAACTTCGAAAAATTCAAAGAGAAATTAGATGAACAGAAAACCGCAATACAAAAAGTGTAGAGAAAGTGACAGAAAAAGTTACGCAAAATATAAACTGCATATTGGCACACAAGTTTAAACTATTCAACGAAAAATACAAGCATCTAAAGGAAAAATGTAAAAACCAAAAAAAACTATATATTTTATAGAAAAACAGGTAAGAAAAAACAACATCGTCTTTTTCGGAATAAAAGAAACAGAAACATCATATTCTAACCTAGAAAGCCTCATAGTGAACTTTATTAAAGAACATTTCTCTCAACAACTAGACCGCATGGATATTTAAGAAGTTAGGAGAATAGGCAAGAAAGGGGAAAGATCTCGACCAATAATTGTCACTTGTTGTTCACTCGGCACAAAAATTAATTTGTTTTAAAATAGAAGTGCACTAAAATACCGGTAAATATGTAGTAACTTAACGAAAGATTGTCCACAAAATATCCTAGAGAAGAGAAAAAAGCTTCAAGAACAAGCAAAAATCGAAAGACAAAAGGGAAACCTGGTAAAAATAAAATATGACAAGCTTGTTATAAGTGAAAGAAACAAAACAGCTGGAAATAACAAAAGAATGCTTGCAACTTCGCCTGAAAACAAAACCACAAAAGGAGCCGAAACAAACACACAGGCTTCCAAGAAAAATAAATCACAAACACAAATAAAAAGAACTTTTAGCCTATCGGAAGGTATTTTAAAACAGGGCATGCTGAATTACCTGGTTAACAGAAACACAAACATCTCATCATATATGCAGCAAAATAATTACGTTAATATATTGAAATTACCGTCCCCCCTCTCGCAACGTCAACATACAACAACCACTATAAGAACACCAAACTCATCTTCCAAGCCGGCTGGTCACTGTGGAAGATCATAACCAAAACAAATGAGCGTTTGTTAGAGCTAAAGGAAGCGCTCAAAGAAATTAAATATGACATTTTAAGATTAGCTGAAACAAGACGCATAGGAAACAAAATTGAAGAGCATAAAAACTTCATTTTCTGCTTCTGCGGTTTATATTGTTTAGTATATATATATACAGGTTATCCATAATTCAAGTCTACGTCCCTACTGCACAAGCAAGTGATGATGAAATCGATAACTTTCATACGACAGTAAATAGGGCAATAGAACTAGCACACAAAGGCTTCATACTGATGGGCGACCTAAATGCTAAAATTGGGATACCAAAAAATGAGGAACATTTAATCATGAAAGCACACGGATATGGAATCAGAAATGAGAAAGGACAAAGACTAATCGATTACGTCAGTGAAAACAAATTGTCCATTTTGAACACTTTCTTCAAAAAATAAATGGACCTGGCATTCACCGGATGGAACCAACAAAAATGAAATCGACCTCGTCTGTTTTGAACATAGAATTACTGAACATTAACTACCCTTCGGATCACAGGCCAGTAAGGGCTACAATATCATATGACATATTTCAAAAAAGTAGAACAAAGTTTACTAACTGGCAACATAACACAATAAGAAGCGAAGAAGAAATCATCAAGTTCAAAGAATACCTAAACTCCTACATATCGAAAAATTAAATATTCGCTGTCCAGAAGTATTACGACAACTTAATCAGAATCATCACCTCAAGCTTGCAAAACGCCCGAGTAGCACAAACCCCAAAGAAAGTCCACAAAATAATTTCAGAGCGTACATTAAAACTTCTTAAAAGAAGACAAGACCTGTAAAAAGTTCAAATAAAACCAGATCAACAAGAAACGAAACCTCGGCGCTTTACAAGCTTGTAAAAAATACATAAAAAAAGCCTACGCCAACTACGGATATAAAACTATTGAAAAACACTTAAGTCTTAAACTTAAACTGGTAGCACAAAAAAGGAATACAAAGAGCTGAAACCAAATGAAACTTGGATCAATTAGCTAAAGCGAGGCGACTTAATTAAAAACAACCACGGCGACAGCATAAGATCTACAGCACAAAAGAGCCAGAAGACACCAGCTACGAGAACCAAAATAACAGCAGCGACGGTAACATACTAATAAGACCACAAATTGAAGAAAATGACGTCATTGAGGTATTGAACAAACTGAAGTTAGACTAAAGCCCGGGCTCAGACAACCTAGAAAACGAGACTTAAAGATATCTTCCCAATACTAGCTACACCCTTTTATTTTAATGGTTGTTTTATTTATTCAACTCTATCCTCGAATCTGGAGAGACACCTGCCCAATGACCATTCTGAATCTAACATAATTCTGTTATATAAAAAAGACGACCCAAATGGGAACTACAGACCGATAAGCCTGCTGCCGAGTACATATAATCGAGTGCGAGAGAGTACATATAATTTTCTACAATCCTGACCAAAAAAAATTGCTCTACATTAGAAACAAGACAACCTGTTGAAAAGGCAGGATTCAGAATAGGATGCTCTACCATCGCCCATGTTCACACACTCGAACTCCTCATCGAGAAAATATCAAGAGAGAAATAGACCACTGTATTTGGCATACTTATATCGATTACAAAAAAGCATTCGATTCGGTGTCACACAACTATATCTAGGAAACTCTAACAGCACAGAATGTGGAAAATGAATATTTAAGAGTAATCAAAAGGAAGAGATATACAGGAAGAGCAAAGCAAAGTGTTTCTCTTTAAAGAGAGGCGTAAGACAGGGGGACCCGCTTTCACCTATACTATTTATATATAAGTGTCGATAATAAGCAAGCTTGACTGGAATGAATGCGGAATAAAAGTAAAAAATAAGTATTTAAACCGTAGATGGTGTTGCCGACGACTTGGTGCTAATATCAGAGAAAAGAAAAGTACTACAGTACATGGTAGAGTCACTAAACAAAGCCAGAAATCTCGCCGGGCTAGAGATTAACCTCTCAAAAACTATGGTAATGACCAACAACGCCAAGGTACAAATATAAGTCGAGAACGAGCCTCTCCAATACACAGATAAATACATTTACCTAGGCAAGCAAATAAGCTTCGACAGACTAAACAACCGCCAAGAGATTGAGCGCAGAGCCCAGTTAACATGGAACAAGGAGCCTTAAAACAAATATTTAAGAGCAACATGCCAATCAAATTGAAGACAAATATTATGAATTCTTGCCTTATACCATGCCTGACCTATGCTTGTCGGATATGGAAGTTCAACAAAAATATTTATAATAAAATTATAACGTGACAACGAAGCATATGCCATTATACGACTTACAGTAATCATCATAACCGCCGTCTTCACAAGAAACACCAACATATTATTTTATGACATAGGTACTCACTACTCATCAGAGTTTTAAGCGCCGATACCAATGCCTATGAAATTTTGCTATTGCTAATCATCATCAGTATAATATATTTATTTAATGCTTACTGCTACATTTTTACCGCCGACTATTATAATAGATAATAATAATAATTTAATAATATTTTATCTAATCAATATTTTAACTGATGATTGTTTAGTAGGTCCACAGATCGCTTAGGTATGTTTAAATACCACGGCCTCTCAGAAAACTGGCATAAAAGAACGCTCGAATTTGTTTTTCCCAGAGAGTGAGAATAGCGGAGGCTTTTTTGTATTTATAACTAGAGGTGGACAATTAAACGAAAAGCTCTTAAAAGATGCTGCTTATTCAACATAAGCAATAAAGCACGCTTATCGTTTTACGCATTTCCAGCTTAAAGTAATAAGCATGCTTGATTAATTTTCGCGGCAACAAACGTGGTAACAGTTGCTTTTACGTTACATTCATCCGAAATTATACCTTATTTGTATTGCTAATTAGTTCGATTGTTGTTTGTTTACACCAGTAATTCCCAAAGTGGTCCAGGTGGACCCCAGGTGTCCACGGGAGACTCGACGGTCTACAATCGTAAGCAATGGTGCATGAAAATTAATTTGGTTTCGATATTGAAGAACTAAAATATTGGCTTCTTATTTTCAATAATATGATACCTAAATTAAACCTCAATAAGACAATTTATAAATAAATTGAGAAAAAAAATGGATAGTTCCGAACTGGGAGTCAAACCCAGACTATGTCGGTATCGCGCCGAGTGATCTACCAGTTGAGCTATCCGGCCCTATGCCACTTTCCTTTTTCAATTTCATTTATAACTTATTGATCACACCGTCCATCATACGGTTATACAAAAACACAAACAATATGATACCTAAATTAAATCTTCTCAATAAGACAATAATTATCTCCTATCAATATAGGCAGATAATATTTTAAAAAGCTCAGCGACTGTTACTTGTAAAAACTTGCATATTCCATATTCAGTACAACGCGTCGAGACTTGTTGCCGCGCCGGCCGCCGCCGTCCCGTCCGCAATGCGTGTTCAAACGTGCAAATTAATACGACTTGTGGTGTATGTACTTGCAATCTTTTATGAACGTGTTTAATTCTTCACCAATATAAATACGAATGTCAAGGATAAACGTAACTCATTTGTTTCCAAAATTTCATAAAGAAAAGTGAATCGGTATTAGTGATTACCAATGTCGGATAAGTAAGTCTACCTGCCTATTCGTATACCTACCTAAAGTAAGGCCAACGAGACGAGATAAAAAACGTAAATAAACGGACCGCTACTGAGTTGCATTATGAAAGTGAGTTAATATTATATCTGTCCTTATCACTCGTATGCAATAATGACGTCAGTTGGTCGAAGACAGCTGTCGTAGCGTGTTTCGTGGTACAGGAAAGCGGCCAGTGCCGCAGTTGTCAACATTTGGTCCGCCAAACAATTGTGAACAAGTTCATTCCTGTTTGGATTGCGTTCGAAGTGATACATATTTTTTCGTCTCCGTATTTACTTGGTTTTTTATTGTTATTATTCCGTTTCGGTTAGTTTTATTTTTGAAGTCGAGGACAATTTTTTTAGCAATATTGACAACATGATTGATAATACAATAGATAGTTTTATCATAAACACAGCTGACTCGGAATCTTCCAACGAATCATCTTTGTCTAGTACAGACGACAGCGATTAAAATTCGAACTTTATAATAATTTATTCAAATAAAAATGTTTTGAACCCCTGAAAATTTGTTTACATTCTTTATCTCGTCTGGTTGGCCTTACTTTACCTGCCTATATAATATAATATGGCGTGCCTAATGCTTAAAGGGCGCATTTTTCAACATTTTGTATTAAAACTTGAATTTTTTTATTTATTATTTACAGGTAGGTAAATGATACGAAACATGACCGAATCTCAGAAGTGTCGTCAGTACAGTGTTGAATATTTAAAATTTGGTTTTCTTCCATCACAGGGAGATAAACGATTGCCCACATGCCTTTTATGCAACAAAGTTTTGAGCAATGACTCTATGAAACAATCAAAGCTGGAAAACCACCTAAGAAGGTGTCATCCTAATAAAATAGGTAAAGATTTAAAATATTTTCAAACATTAAAGGAAAAATATGAAAAGAGACCCACCGTGCACAGTATGTTCGCTTCAACGTCTGAAAGCAACGATGGTGGCTTGCGGGCATCTTACAATATCTCATTACTTATAGCAAAATCTGGAAAACCGCACACCATTGGAGAACAGTTAATTTACCTGCTGTTGAAGAGGTTTTAAAAACTGTTTTGCACAAATCTTCATTTGACATACTCAAAAGAATTCCTTTGAGTAACAACACTGTACAAAGACGTATTGATGAAATGAGCTCTGATGTTGAAAGTTTCTTGTGTGATTATTTGCAAACAACTCATTTTTCTATTCAACTGGACGAGTCAACTTTACCTGGCAATGAAGCATTATTATTGGCATATGTTCGATTTGTTATGGGCGAAGAAATTCATGAAGAGCTACTATTCGCGAAAACGTTGAAAACACTGGTAAAAAAGAAAGCCTTGATGAAGATATTCAGACATACGTTCAACATTTTATTGCCCTGCATGAGGATTTTAAAATCAGGTTTGAAGACATTCTGTCGATGGAAATACAATCATGGATCATAAATCCATTTAATGAAACGGAAGTGGAGAATGTAATATTACAAGAGGAGCTACTCGAGCTTAGCACTAATGAGGAGCTGAAAGTGACATTTAAAAGAGGGTATCAAAAATTTTGGCTGCAGGCAGAAATACCTGAAAAATATCCTGGACTGTGGGCAATCGCGCAAAAGCTTCTGACAGCGTTCCCCTCGTCATATCTCGTCGAAAAAAGTTTTAGTGCCGTTACAAACTTATTAACAACAAAAAGGAACAGATTGAATATCACAGAACGGGGAGATTTGCGATTATTCCTTACAAAACTCATTAAAATTATATATTTTTTTGTAATTACCATTGTAGAAGTTATATTATGTTATAAATAAGTGTTTAATTTTGATTATATTACGACTGTTAAAACAATAATAATTATTAGGGTAATAATTTTTTATATTTGAATATATAATATATTATTATATACCTACAACACAAGGAAATATACTGTATTTCTTTTTACCACTCCGAATGAGAGGCTTTCTAAATAGAATTGATTGGTCCTTGTGCTGAGTCACTGTAGATTTCAAAAAAGTAAAGTTGGATGTAGTCACTTATTCGATTAGCCAACTTTGCTTTTTTGACATCCACTCACAACACATTGAATTAAAATTTAATTTAAAATTTGTTTAGGCTACCTACTTTATTATCAAATAATTAACCCTATCAAGCAATCATTTCTAAACTTCTTTTTTTCGAAAACTGTTAATTCGTCGTTGACACAGCCACAACGCATAGATAAATCTAATCTTCACTTTTTTTTCGAAATTTAGAAATTGGTAGAAATGTAGAATGTAGATGCAGAGGGTCCACCGGATCCAGCAAAATTTTGAAAGTGGTCTATGAAACAAAAGAGTCTGGTAACCACATGTTTACACATTCGTTTGAAAAAGCCACCGCCCGCTTTTTTATGTTGCAATATTTGCAAATAAGGTAAGTGAAGTACGAAGGGAATTTCATTGATTGTTAAAACTTTTAACTTTTTGCTTTTCGTTTAAATGTCCACCTCTAGTTAATAGCAACTACAACAGACAACGAAAAGTTAGCGACTTATATAAACGTTTTGTCGTTGAAAGTGAAAAAAGCGCATTTTAAGCATGCTTATTAAAAAACGTGCAACGCTTAAACGTATAACATTTTTAAACCGTTTTTTTCCTTCTCTATTTTTATAACTTTCTTAAAATGTGTCAATAATAATAATTTAATAAATATACTTAACTAAACTTAGAAAAATAAAATAAATAAAAAAAAACTAAAAATTAAAACCGAGTTCTAAAGTAAAAATGCACAAAAAAGTAATAAATAAAACGTATTTCCTAAATAAGGCTTCCTTCCTTTTAAATTCGGCTAAAATTTTAACCATTTCTCTACTCAATCTTCATAATTTTGAAGTAGGTATCAGCCAACTTGAACGTGAGTTCTATAAAATAGTGTCTTATCAGGATGTTGTTCGGGCTGGTACCGACCGGTAGAGAAATGGTTAAAATTTTAGCCGAATTTAAAAGGGGAATTATTTAGGAAATAAGTTTTATTTCATACTTTTTTGTGCATTTTTACTTTGGAAGTTGGTTTAAATTTTTTGTTTAAAAATAATTGTTAAACAAAATCGAGTCGTTTTTTAAACACTTCTACCTACCCGCATATAAACATCATAATTAGTTATGTTGCATCACCCTCAGTTTTCGTTAAAAATAAAACGATTAGCTTACCCGACGTGTTTCTGATAAATTATTGTTGAATTATTCCAATTAAAACGGTTTTCTTTGTGATTGTCTTATTACGATGTGTAGAAACATCGTATTAAGATGCCCAGAGTGTGTGTTAACCATCCTGATAACTTTCCTATAACACCGCAAATGTCACTGTAAACTGTAATGTGTAATAGTTTAAAAGTCAACGCCGTAGTTTGACACCATTACTTAAAAACTGTTATTTTAATTATTTCGGCTTTCCGGTGCGAAATTTGGACAAAACCTGGACCCCTAATGTTTGTTGTGCACAGTGTGTTACTTTATTAACACCATGGGCTAAAAGATTTCGTAATATGGCGTTTGCAGTTCCAATGATATGGTCTGAACACAAAGAACATGTATTAGATTGTTATTTCTGCCGAGAATATGAGATGATGATATAACGCTCAAGATACAATTTTTACACTCTTATTTGGATTTATTTCCTCAATATTTGGGAGCCGTTAGCGCTCAAGATACAATTTTTACACTCTTATTTGGATCTATTTCCTCAATATTTGGGAGCCGTTAGCGCTCAAGATACAATTTTTACACTCTTATTTGGATTTATTTCCTCAATATTTGGGAGCCGTTAGCGCTCAAGATACAATTTTTACACTCTTATTTGGATTTATTTCCTCAATATTTGGGAGCCGTTAGCGCTCAAGATACAATTTTCACACTCTTATTTGGATTTATTTCCTCAATATTTGGGAGCCGTTAGCGCTCAAGATACAATTTTTACACTCTTATTTGGACTTATTTCCTCAATATTTGAGAGCCGTTAGCGCTCAAGATACAATTTTTACACTCTTATTTGGATTTATTTCCTCAATATTTGGGAGCCGTTAGCGATGAACACGGCGAGCAATTCCATCAGGATATATCCAACATGGAATTACCTAACCAAGAGCATGTCAGGACATTTCTAAGGAGGGTTCCGTAACTATCAACGCGTAATAGGTTTTTTTCAAATTACTTCAAAAGTTACTGTCCGATTTCGTTCAAAATATTTTTTCCAAAGAGTTTTTAGCATGATGTATCAGCATGGAAACTTACAAGTTTCCATCTCCAATAGTTTAAAATGCTAAGGGAGGGTTGGACCAACTTTCAAACAACGGCCTATTACTCGAAAATGGTCGACTTTGAAAAAAAGTCATGTATGAAACCTTGCTCTTATTTTAAAAGACCTTCATATTCACGATTTTCCACACGATGGGGTAGAATGAAAAAATATTTTTCATCCCCACTTCACATGTATATTCACTTCACCACCCCTAAAATATGTATAAAATTATTATTATTTTACAAGGGCTGCACTAAAAGTATCGGGAATGGAATATTTCCACTGTTGCTGTCATATTAAAATCTTTTTAATTTAAAACTCCTTGGTGTTAAAAATCGAATACCGTTTATTTATTTAAAAAAAGATTCTCGGTCTTGTCACAAGGTCTTGTCAAACTTGTTTAGTCGTTGAGAAAATGGAATTGACTCGAGAAAATTCTAGAGCGATGATTTATTATGACTTTCGAAGTAGTTTAACACAAAAACAGTGTGTTGACCGGGTGATTTCTGCATTTGGTGATGAAGCCCCATCCAAAACCACAATTTATCGCTGGTTTGCTGAATTTCAACGTGGACGTGTCAAGCTCAGTGATGATCCCCGTCACGGTCGTCCAAAAACTGCAATCACCCAAGAAAACGTTGATGCTGTGCGTAAGCTGATTGAGGAAGATCGACATGTGACATACCGCGAAATTCAGGCAACTTTAGACATTGGCATGAGTCAAATACAAATAATCTTGCATGAACAATTAGGTGTAAAAAAGTTTGTTTTCCCGATGGATACCGCATTTGCTCTGTGAAGAGCAAAAAGCGGCTCGTGTTACTTGGCGCGTCAGAACTCTCGAAAGATTCCACGCAGGATCCTCAAATGCTGTATACAACATCGTATCAGGTGACGAATCCTGGATATACGCGTACGAACCCGAAACAAAAAACCAGTCACGAGTTTGGGTGTTCGAAAATGAGTTAAAGCCAACAAAAATTGTTCGTTCACGGAGTGTTGCAAAAAAAATGGTGGCCACGTTTGTCTCCAAAACCGGCCATGTTGCGACTATTCCTCTAGAGGGACAAAGAACGGTTAATGCAGAATGGTATGCTAACATTTGTTTGCCACAGGTCGTTTCTGAACTCCGTAAAGAGAACTGCAACCGCCGCATCATCCTCCATCACGACAATGCGAGTTCTCACACCGCGCACAGAACAAAATACTTTTTAGAGCAAGAAATCATAGAATTATTAGACCATCCGCCGTACAGCCCCGACCTAAGCCCTAATGATTTCTATACTTTCCCTAAAATAAAGAATAAATTGCGTGGTCAGATATTTTCATCACCTGAAGAAGCTGTGGACGCCTACAAAACGGCCATTTTGGAGACCCCAACTTCCGAATGGAATGGTTGCTTCAATGATTGGTTCCATCGTATGGAAAAATGTGTCAAATTTCGCGGAGAATACTTCGAAAAGCAATAAATACATTTTTAAATAGTAATGTTGTGTCACTTCCTTGATTCCTTCCTTGATTTCAGTGCCGCCCTCGTATAATGCCAAAACCGAGATCGATACACAATCTATAACTATACCAAATGTCATTAATTTATATTTATAATTACAGTAGCTAGAAGCGCGGACAGACAGACAGACGGACGGACAGAGCGAAACTATAAGGGTTCCTTGTGTATTACGGAACCCTAAAAACGGTACCAAGGCAAGCGGAGTCCGAACCTGTTGGCTGATTACTGTTGGACACTCAAAAGAGTACCTGACGCTAAATATTCTCGAAATCCTGAATAAAAGTAAAACATATTAAGCTGTTCAATTTTTAACCGTAATTACTTAAAACAAAGTTTATTTGTTGTTGCAAAAAAACTAAGGGTGATTGAAACTTTTAAAATGCAGATTATTAACAGACCAGTTGTAGATACAAAATAACCGATTTTAATTAATTTAAATTTCATTAAGATCATTTTTGTCTATCAGTGAATTATTTATCTTTGATATATTAGCAAGATAGGCACATCAGACATTATTATCTTCTCCATAACAAAAGGTTATTTAGAACTAGAATATCAAAAGGGCTTAGTAGATTATTAAGTATTATTTATTATGAATTTCATATTATATTGTAAGAAAAAGTTTAAGGACCTGACTGAAGTGCTCAAGTCATTGAGCAATTTCGTACAATCGCTACTTGTCTCTTTCATCCGCGCACGAATCCTATATATTAATACGTGAAGCAAAAATTTCAATTACAGTTTTACGAGAATTGTGCGTACGGACGAGAATGGAATTTGGCACAATTTAAAGTTTATGCCGAGGAAGGCGTGCGAAAAGCTTAATTTTCTTAAAATAATGCTTAGAAATACGTGAAATTAATCAAAATATCAGCAACACACACTACCCTTCTTCAATAAAGCTTTATTTATTTATTTACACTACAATGGCTTTGGTTCACAGATACACACACGTAGTGTATTTATAACCTGTTTGGACATATTATTGCGTTTGAAATTTGTAGTGTTGTACCCATAAGAGGTTTAATCGATACTGCTGTCCCATCGAGAAAGTTATTAGTTGAAACCAAATCGATTTTCGAATTGGCGTCAAACAAAAACGAGTATTTGAATTGTCAAAACTATATTGATTTATGGTCGATTCACTATCGTCAACCAATATAACTTTTGACGTTCGGTCCCATCATGAAAAGCGTGAGTGAAATTTTATTTTTCGTAATTTTAATGGAACTGGACTGATATTATTTTAATTATTAAATTAATTATAGCTTATAATAATTATTGTCGCTACCTCAGGTAGCTCACACTACACACCGTGCGGTTGATATAATTATTTTATTATACGTTGACGTTTGTCAATCTGTCACAACATTTTATTTTTTACTTTTTTCTATCTGAGAGGCAAAAATAGAACAAATAAGAAGGTATATGTTTCAAAACGAATAATAATATACGATAAGCGGTATCGTATCGCATAATGTGGGGAAACACTCTAATTACTAATCGGGAAGCAAAAATCACGTTTTCACGGTTTTGGACCCATTGTAAGGGCAATCCTCATTCCTTACGGTCCAGTCTGCCAATCCAGCAGCCTGTCAATAATTAAAAAAATTGTTTACATCTTTTCATCTGTTATCTGTAAATGGTAGTAAATATCCAGGCGGATTTACCAGAAGGTGTAGACGGTAAATTTTAGGGGGCGGCAAATGTGGCCTAAACATTTTTTTTGTATATTTTATACTCTAAATTCGTCTAACACTCGTCTGAATACATAAAATTACTAAACATAATATAGAAAATATAGAGCGCTATATACTATACTTTTGCAGTAGCTAATATACGATGCAAAATATTCTAAAAGCGTTTCAATATTATAAAATACAATTTAAATTCAATATTTTTAAGATGAGAGCGGCTCTGCAGATTTTGACATTACATCAGTACTGTGTGACATTACATCAGTACTGTGTCTCATTACATCAGTACTGTGTGACATTACATCAGTACTGTGTCTCATTACATCAGTACTGTGTGTCATTACATCAGTACTGTGTGTCATTTGTTTTGGTTCATAGGGATTTATCAAATAGAAATCTGCAAAATTTAAGACTTTTATCCAATTTTATGCTGCGAAATTAGAGAAATTTTTGCTCGCGTGCTCCACATAATATTATTATCATTATAAAATGATAGACATAATATTATTATCATTATAAAATAATATTTTGCGCAGTTGCTATTTGGTAAAAATTTCAAACAGGACAATTATAAAAAAACTACAATTGTACTCTTGATTAGTATAAGAAGAGTAGTTTTGAGAAGGACGTTTTTGGGCAAAAACTGAATAGCCTGTAGGTGGCAAATGTGTAAATCCCGTACTGTAAATATCATAGACGAAATTAACACATTTTTATTGCGTATCTAAGAGGCAAAAGAACCCTAAAAATTTAAACTAAAAAAATTAAATATGAATTATGGTCGAATTTCGACCACAGGGCGATCTCTCGTATACATAATATTGTTATCGGATTTACACAGGTAGATACGCAATAGGACTTAGGAGCGCACTCCGCGACTGCACTTTTCTATTTATGATAAAGTTTTTTATTGATTTTGTTTACAAATACCATCACTCACCGATGCAAGCTCGGGGGCCCACGCCGAAAGGCATGTAGACGTACTTGTTGGCGGGGTCGAACTGCCGCGGGTCGTGGCGCTCCGGCCGGAACTGCTTCGGCTCGTCGAAGTACCGCGGGTCGTTGTGCATGGCCTGCAGCGGGACGAACACCTTTACTCCCTTCTCGATCGCCACCCCGTCGATCGTGTACGGTCGCGCGCTCTCGCGCACCAGAAACCCGAGGGACGGGAACACCCGCATTCCCTCTTTGAACGTCCACTCCAGGTAGGTCATCTCTTTGACGGCGTCGTAGCTGAGTTTTCCGCCGTGTTTGGCGAGCACGCGGTCTATCTCCTCCTGCACCTTAGCCTGTACGACGGGGTTATGCGCCAGCTCGTTGAGCGTGGTGCTGGTCGCCGACGACGACGTCTCGAAGCCGGCCGCGAAGAACACGAACACCTGCGCCGCTATTAGCTCGTCGTCCATCTCCAGCGTCGCCACCTCCGGCTTGCCCTCGGGAGTTACGCGCTCTATCGACTCGCCGACTATCTTTCCTTTCTCTTTACATTCCAGTAGAAGATCTATAAAGTCGTTCCTGTCCGAGGGTTTGTAATTCCTCTGTCTTTGTACCTCGGCTACGATTTGCATAATGTCTCCCTCGACTCTACCTAGGCCTTTAAAGTGTCTAAAAGTCCAAGGGAATAGTACCTTTAAAACATTAACTATAAAAACCTTGGGGCTGATTTTAAAAATTTTGGCGCCGATCTTTCTAAAAACAGAATTTTCGTCCTGCAACGAGTCGGCGTCGAGTCCGAACCCACAGGCCCCTATGAAGTCCGTCGTGTACCGGGCCATGAGCTCCCTCGCGTCCAGAACCTTATCGGCGGCGATCAGCTGGAGCGCCCTGGTCTGCAGGCGTTCCGCTCGCTCTATGATCAGAGGGAACATCGCCTTGAGCTTGCCGCTCGTGAAGGCCGGAGTCATTCGCTGCCGGAGCAGCCTCCAGAGGTCCCCGTCAGAGAAGAACAAGTTTCGCAGCATCGGTTCTATAATCGGTTGACGAGAAGTCAGACCCCGCGGATAAAAATAAGAAAAATCAGTGGTCAGAATCTGTTTTGCAATACCGGGGTCTCGGATTATCAGCTCGGGATACGGACCCCGAAAGAATCCCACGATATTTTCGTTGGGATACTTCCAGTACATCTCCTCGAGTGCTTGAGAGATGCTCTTTTTCATAAAAAAGTTTGGCGCATTATTGCCCACGAGCGGCAGCGGCTTGTCATGTTTGACGCCTCTCTTTTTCCAGTAGTCATGAGATTTCGTGCTGTAGAAGTAGATGACTACAATCAACGTCGCAACAAGTATTAACACTATCATTTTGTATTTGTGTTTTAAATTAATTTATTAGAAACACGTTATTGATGTCAAAGTAATCACAAAATTATGAACATAACACATGACAAAACCAGTATCGCGTTCGCGTAGTGGCGTTAGGTGTATCGTGCCGAGCGCGGCTCGCGGCTGACTGTCGGTTCTCAGTATCTATATTTATTGTATACTGTTTACTCGGCAGCGTCTAGTTGGAGGTCGCTAGGAGGTCGTGGTAGATGATAACATACCTTAACATACCTTATTGCTGGCACATAGACGTGTGCCAGCAATAAGGTATGTTATTATTCGACAAATTTTTCTATTCGAATAATTCAAATACCTAGTTAATTCTAATAATTCGAATAGTGGCAAAAAAATATTTGAATATTCGAATAATACGAATATTGGTAATAAACTACACACACCGGCATATTTAGCGGAACATAAAATAAAGGTTTGATATCAGTATCATATAAGGTTGCTGGCTGGTTTATATGTCATTTAATTTAAAAAGAAATATTTTCAAATTAAGAAAACAACTGAACATCACATTTTATACAATTGTTTTAATTTTATTCAAATACACCTTATCTGGAGCGAACTTCGAGCATTTATTCCTTCTGAGTCTGATTTAAAATTACATTGAAATACTGTTTTTTGTTAGTTTTTTTTACATCGCGTATCTTTTTGGAGTTGAGGACTGAATTATGCCTGACTTAGCCCCAACGGAGATTGCCAGGGCACTCGAAATGCGAAGAAATGGTCAAACCTACAGAGTGATATCCAGAGATCTTCGTCGACCAGTTTCAACGATCCATCGCAGTATCCAACGGTTCAGGGAGACCGGTACTTATGTGAGAAGAGCAGGACAAGGCAGAAAAAGACGCACTTCGAGTAGGGATGATCGTTTCATTCGGCTTCGTGTACGTAGGAACCCCCGTTTGACGGCCGTCCAAGCCCGACATGAGTTAGAAGCAGTGCGGGGTGTAACCGTAAGTGAGCGTACGGTACGAAGAAGGTTCGAAGAAGCTGGTTTAGGTTCATTAATTGTGCCCGCCAAGGCTACAAGGCTCGAGATAAATCATCGTAGAAACAGGTTAACTTTTGCTCAGGAACATCGACTTTGGAACGCGGACCAATGGAGTAAGGTATTGTTTAGTGATGAGTGCAGAATTCTCTTAAATCAAATTGACGGCAGGCGTCTTATACAGACGCAAAGGAGAACGATACATTCAGACAAATTTTGAAACTACAGTTGCATACGGTGGTGGATCAATAATGGTTTGATATTAATCACCATTTTTCTAATTTAATTAATTGTTATTTTAATATTAATTTTCACTTTTCCCTGTTACATGAAAAGTTCAAAAATGTAACATTTTTCACAAATAGCCTTTACTCGCAAAATCTGTTCTTAATGTGATCTCATTTTAAGTAAAACAAATGAAACTTTAAATAACAAAAGAAGTGTAGTACCTAAGTAGATTTTAAAATAAAACCATATGTTTTAAATTATGGACCTTTTTTGTGTTCCGCTAAATATGCCGGTGTGTTTATAAATAAAAGTAATATAGTGCATTAATATGACCTGCATATTTATTAATATTAAAATGTGAAGTATTTCAAAATTAACTCGAAAAAAATCAACGTATTTTTAAACAAAAATCTTTTAACAGTTTTTCTTGTTGTCATAATGGTTCGCTCCAGACTAAATCGGTACGTGCATAAGCAACATAAATAAACAAGATAAACTGTCAAAATAAAAAGCACTTGAAAAAGAGTTTAATGTTGTGTCAAAAAAACACAGATTTCGTGCTTCACACGACTATCGAGCACATTGTAAACGAATCTACGGGATTCGAAATAATATTGTCGCTGAGCGACGGGAAAGTCGGGATAAAGAAGATGGTTACAAAATTAAACTACGACGTTGAATGATAATTATTTTATTCTTAGACTAGCTTTCGGTCGTGACTTCGTACGCGTAGATGTTGAGGTGACTAATTTCCTATTATTTTTAGAAAGAGACTTTAATTATGCTAAAAATAAATTAAATGGTTTATGAATAATATATTTTTAGAGTGTATTATGCTATTGAAGGACCTCATTATATACAACATTAACTGTATTGCCGTGTGGAGCAAGGATCACCAGACTGCTAGCCGAACTTACTCTGGAACACTCAACATAGAACTGTCCGTGTGAGAAACAGTTCTCTCTTAGGTCTATCCCAGACACTTTCAATGGCTGCCCCAGAGCTTTATTGATGGCGAAGCATACTTTTAGGGGAAACTCTAGTCTTTTAAATACAAATGGATACTCTGATAGGATGAATGGTATTTTAGGTATGAATAGTTTGAGCACATCTAGTGAGTACAGTAGCTTCGATAATGTTGCGATGGAGAACTTTTATCTGGAGTCTGATGCCATTGCACAATTTTGGTGGCTTAAGAGGCAATACATCTCGACTGTGATTTTTGAGTAAAATGGCCAATTATGGCGTTTTTGATCTCAGAAACAAAGATACATTAACAATTTTGACATATTGAATAGTGCAGAATAGTTATTGGTTTAGTTACTAGTTCGTAGCGGCCACGCTTTTTGTAAAGGACATCATCCATTTTGGTCCAAAATTGAAAGTGCCGGCCAGAAAAAAAAGTGGGTTATTCTAATAGAAGTTGTCCGTCTTATCATTTCTTACTATGGCACCAAAGTTGTATCAACATATATTGTTTATACAATATACTTAACATGAATATTAACTTCCTCATCCAAGCGTATTCTCGGTTGCAACCTCAGCGACAATGCTTCAAAGTCGATGTCCGCTATCTAATCTAGGTGATTTGACAAGGTTACTGGTTTTTACTCAGAGCGACTGCCGTCTGAACCCCGCAACCCAAAGGGCAAACCATAGAATCAATATAATCTAATAAAAAGTAGTCTTGTAACTTGACTTAGCATAAGCATTTCTTGGAATCACGGTTACTATATTATAATAATAGCGGCGCGTACAATAGACAAGCCGGTAAAGCTACCACACACAGTACCGCCGCGCCCCTGCCCCAACCGCCAAAACCCTTTGTCTGCTCTTACAACCCGCCATCCTAGCGCATACAATGTATTTGCATCAAGAGTGAGCGCGCAATATGCTCCTCTCGCTCGCACATGACACCACGTTCAGTGTTTGCCGTTTGCGATGCGACTGACTAGTACCGAAAGCATCGCTGCCGTATACGTTGGTTTCATTGTTTCGCTCGCTCGCTCCCGTCGTTTGTTTTTGTTTGTTATAGTATTTTGTTAAGTTTTGTTGTTACGTTTTAATATTGACTGTTACGTTTTGTTATTGACTGTTCCGTATACGAGTCATGGAAGACAGTATCTTGTGCCGTGAAATGAAATGAAATGAAATGAAATGATGCTTTATTTGGTGAAAATATGGTTACATATAGGTGTTAAATTTTTTACATTAGTGCGCATATTTTGTCGCAGTTAACGACGTCCAAATATTTTATTTATTATTAACACGATTATATTTTCATTATATAACATACCTATCGCTTTAAGATTCATTTAATAACAGTATCAAATTGTCAATGATTAAGTATTAATTACAAACATTATTCATTATGTCAATATATAGAATGTCAAAATTTAATGTTGTTAATACAATTGTTAGATTACTATAAAAATGTCAAGAAAGAAAAAAATGAAAATGTGAAATCAAGAGCTCCATAAAATGTCAATAGATATAAAAAATATAATGTCAATAATGATAATTAAATTATAGCTCATTAAAAATTCTTTCACCTCATAATAAGATTTATTTATTAACATTTTTTTAAGTTCTCTAATAGAGTGTTTTTAGATAATTGTTTTATATGTTTAGGCACCTTATTATATATTTTTACACACATTGAATAAGCATCTTTTATAAAAAGGGTTGTTTTTGGTTTTTTATCTATGATCAGTCTATTTAAGTTTCTCAAATATTTTGTCGGGTACTTATCTATTAATTGTGTAAAAATGTCATTGTTGTGTATAATAAATTTAAAAAATTCTAAAATGTATAAATGTATAACTGTACCAACAGCGAATTGGCGGAGATATGAATGGACTTCCCGAGAAAGAGACCATCTTGATATCGCTCAAATAGTGATTGAAGTTGAAATTGGTGGATAGACAGGTAAATAACACATTCTCCTATATATAACTACCTGTTAACAAATGACAGCACTGTATTATGTTATTGTTGTATGTTTACGATCACCCAAAACCCGTCCTTTCGATTTTAAGGTTTATTTTCTATGTTTATGCTAAACTAATCTTGAACCAACAGTCATTTATTTGACGACAAATAATAGGTAAAACAAAGACAAAGCATGCTCCTCTTCCTTGAGGTAAGGCCATAAAACCGAATATATTAAAGGTACCTAAGTATGTGTTTATTGTTCTTCGTGTGTTTTAATCTGCATAGATACCTGTTTCAAAGTATGTGTTGTGGACTGTGGTCACGTAATATATATATATATATACCTATGTACATATATACTTGTATGTGTAATGGTTTTTGATTTCAGTATTGACGATTTTTTTTATTTCCAGTTGGAGCGCACTGAGTTCATTTGCCGACCATGTTGGCAAAGAACAGAAAGAACTTACCGACGACGTATTCGAGAAGTTGAAGAGCAGGTTGACCAAGAAGACAATCCACCCGAAAATACAATTCCAACACCTACTTCGTTGGATTTTCCGGGTCTTCTTTGCGCACCTAATACAGTGAATAGCTGTATATTCCAAGATTGTGCAAGTGAATCTCGACGTCGTGTTCCCGAAAACATCACTCTTCGCATGCTCTGCTACTCCAGTTATTTTATACCAGAAAGTGCACGTGTATGCAGTGAACATTTGGAGAAAATCTGTGGTATTTAATACCTTTGCAAGACAATGCATCTACAGAGTTTATTGCTGCACAGATAACAATTATTATATATTTTTTCAATACTACAAAAACATATTTCTCAAGACATCATTGATTTTGAACAGTTTGAAAATATGGCATCAGATGAATTTCATATCTAGACAGGTTTGCGTCAAATCCAGTTTGCAGAATTACTGGAGGCCTTACCAAGCCTGGCAATAAACAAAAGAAAAACCATATTGGCCGCAGTATTGGTTAAGTTAAGAACGGGAGATTCGAACGCAAGGCTTGCAAATATATTTAAATGTGGTGAAACGACATTCCAGAGATGGTTACAAATCGGACGCAACGCACTTTTGGAAGATTTTGTGCCCTTAAACCTTGGGTTTGATCATATGACAAGGAAGGAAGTGGTTCAACGGAACGTATTATTGCCTAATAATCTGTTCGGAAATCCTTCAAGTCCAGAAGGCGAAAGGAAAGCGATCACTATTTGTGATGGCACTTATGTTTACCTACAGAAAAGTAGCAATTATTTTTTTCAACGCGAATCGTATAGAAATCACAAATATAGAAATCTACTTAAACCTTTCCTCTTGGTTTCTTGCGATGGACATATCATCGACGTGATCGAACCATACGCCGCAGTTACTTCGGACGCAGATATAATAAATGGCTCAGTAAATAATGAGAACAGTGCGTTCCACTGGTTTTATAGAAGTGGAGACATATTTATTTTGGACCGTGGATTCCGCGATTCTGTGGCAAATCTCGAATCGCGTGGTTATGTAACACATATGCCAGAAACAAAGTATCCCAATGAGACTCAGTTAACCACAGAACAGGCTAACAAATCAAGACTGATTACGATTTGTCGTTGGTTAGTTGAAGTGGTCAACGGAAGATTTAAACGAGATTTTCGACTGCTGCGTAGCATCTACAAAAATAGAGCTCTTAGAAGCATGTTTGGATAAAGCATTATATTATATGTATATAAATATGTTTGGATAAGCATTATTTTAGGATCGCGGAAGCCATATTAAATCGCTTTCATGTTTTAATTGAGGACAACCCACATGCTAGAGACATTTTGGAGATTATACATGAAAGAAATAATACACCAAACAGATTGTCAGAACTCGTAGAACGGCATAATTACAACCGCTGACGTGCTCAATTTAGGATGATGACAGCTGATATGGAAGAGTTCTCAGAATTCCCAAGATTGAATGAGCTAGAGTTGTTTTTGTTCGCTCTTGGCATATATCAATTAAAGCAGGCAAGAAGCTATTACGGGGAACACATCCTTGATAACGGATCCTTTAGAATTGAGCTCAACATTGATCTGAGTGATGAACACCTGACTGAGTTACAGGAACAAGGAAATGATTTATGTATGCTTCGTGGGCGATTACAATCCCGGCATGTCAGAGCCAGAACATAATATACATATATTGTGGTAGATAAATCACTCTCGGGAAGACGAGTAATCGCCCACTATTACTATACATGTATTATTGGAAAAAGAAGGTTCGGGTGCTGTTCTCATATTATGTGCATTATATGGTACATGAGCTATGCTGGGCATCTACAAAGTATAGTTCCCCCAGCTTTAGGATTAGAAAATATTATTGTTTAACTCACAATAAATAAACTACTTACTTATACAAAAAAGGTTTTTTTTATTTTTATTAGAACCCCTCCCTACCCATCCAACATTAACTACGGACTAGGATCCATGGCTGAACAATTGTTGGTTTTTTAATGATTTTTTGCATCGAAAATGTTATATTCTGTCAAGCTACTTCACTTGTTTTAAATTAATTATTTTTTCGAAAATGTATGAAAAAATAGAATTTTCGAACTCAATTAAAATCAAGTACAATGCTGATACAGCTTTGGTGCCATAGTAAGAAATGATTAGATGAACAACTTCTATCAGAATAACCCACTTTTTTTCCTGGCCGGCGCTTCAATTTTGGACCAAAAATGTATGACAAACGGTTGATGTCCTTTGCTTAACTTTTTAATTAAACCCAAAATTGCAAAGAAATATTTTCATAAAATGCGCGAAGGCACTTTTTTGAGATTGAACTACAGTTCTAAGCAAATTAAATAATAAAATGAGAATGTTTTCTCCTATATAGTCGTATAGTTCGTAGCGGCTGTAGATTTTGACATATCTTTGATTTAATATAGAAAAAAATCTATATTTATATATAATTTACATACATTTTTAACTAAATTTTTTATTTAAAAAAAAATCTTATTCTAAGCCAAAAAAACTTCAAAAATAGCTTTAAGTTAACTGTGAATGACTCCTATCTACGAAAATATTAATAAGCAAAAATACCAAAACAATTTTTACTTTATGAGGAATAAAGATTTTATAATTTTAAAGCCTGAATTTATTAACCTATTTCAATAAAAACGATAAATACAACTGCAAAATTACTACAAAATGCGAAATGTCGGGAACGCTTCAAATACCTAATCTCGCAGTGAAGATTTGTAATTTAAATTATTATTTCTTAATAACATAACTTTGATGTGGATGTGGTGGAAGACCTTTTGGGTTTAGAGTATTAAGGAACTCCACGGAATGGCTTAATGCATCATCAGATTGTACTACTGCATCCACAGACTTATATTGTACTTCATCTGCTTCAAATGGTTTGAGTAAAAGTTCATTTATTGTGGTTGCGGTTTTCATTTTTGGGAGTCAAAATGGCACGCTCACAATATTAGTTTAATTATTAGTTAGGAGTTCTGTAAGTGATGTCACAACTGTTACCACACTTTGCAGAATAGTAATTTTAGCATCAATTGTAGGGTAATCGTCGTTTCCTATTTTAGGCAACAATTCATAAAACTGTTCAGCAGACTGTTCACCTCTCAAATGGACTCTTATGTTTTTTTAAAGCGAGCTTTTGTATGTGACTCCACACGTATGATGACTTTAAACACGACTTTACCTCATCCGCTCGTGTGCCCCTGGGTACTACATTTCAAAAATGTACAACAAGTATACAAAATGGTCAAGCATGAGTCTGACTCTGAAAAAAATACATTTATACCCCTGTCCCCTGTTCACCCCTTCAGGTTGAATATCGAAAAATCGTGATATACGTGTTTACTTGTTTACTTTTAGGACTACATTTACAAAGTTCCAAGCAGAAATGCTCATTTAATATTTTTCCCCATACAAAGATTAATACCCCTTTTTACCAATTAATAGATCGAATTTTAGAATATAATCCCTTCTAAGTGGACCTACACGTCATAAAAGGAAGCCACGGTTTAAATATTACGTTTCTAGCTTCAGTAGTTCTGCCTCAGCGTGAGGAATTAGTCAGTCAGGACATGTTATTTTATTTAATAGAAGAGTACCTGGGTAGCCGAGCTGTGCGCGGTACTCTAGTAGATTTAAAAAAAAAAAGATCACAAAAATATACCCAGGTTAGAACCCACGACATTCCGAATTTTCGAACAAAGTAAAAATTAAACATAGAACACATACCAAGCTGCCAATCAGACTGACATAATAGAGTCAAAATTATTGATATATTGTTACACGAAGAAAGGACAAAACACATATAGCTTAAAAATGCGCAGTTACTAAGACCTAGCTAGATTAAATTCGAAATTTCCAAACAACGCAAAAATTAAACATAGGTAAGCATACCAAGCTGCCAATCAGACTGACGTAAGAAAGTCGAAATTTAATTTAAAAAATTAAATATCTAATTTTATGATTAAGCAGGCGTGTCTAGCGGTAGGCTCATCGATTTTACATGTTTTTAATAAATGTATTGCAGAAGGCAGTTTACCAAAAATTTGGCGAATCGGCACTGTAAGATTGGGATGGGTAAAATAAACACTAGACTTCTAGACTGTTGTATAACAGACCCACTCGGTCGGTGGTCGGTGTTCGAATGGCAGTGTGAGCTTCCGCTCCCACCAAGCACAGAACTGTGTTTACCCACTCCACCGTACCTCGCCCCAAGTGTGCGTGTGTATATATTTTATTATGATAAGTGTCACTACATCTACCTTTTACAAAATTGAAAAACAAGAATATAATTTTATCGAGACTACGATTAATCACCAACATTTTTTTTTTCATAGAACAATCTACCACCGGTTCAACTCTGACCCGCCGAGAAGAACCGGCGAAACAAACTCGGTCGGGCGCCACCTTTTCCCAAAAAGATGGAAAAATTACAATGTAAACATAATATAAATAACAATGTCATAGATACATAGTAAGTACATGGAAACAAGTTTGCAAGGTTCCATCTTGTTTCCAATGTTTGCAATTGTTGACAAAATATATTAGCAATTTACTAACTTTGTAACCATTATAAAATATGAAAATATATAGTTTGAATATAATATTATTCTCTCTTAGCCGTCTCATACATAGGGTCGGTTGTTGAACAGTGAACCAACCAGGAACTGGTGGTTCAATACCACCACCATGTTGAAATAACTGCGATGTTGCCAATTTGACCGATCGTGTTAAAACTTATCTCGTAGGCACCCTTCCCCTCTCCCGTAGTTAGCCGGTGGCCGCGGCTTGAGCGTGACGTGTGATAGCGGTTTGTTGGTTTCTCGCCAAAAAAACATAGAATTCTCACGTAAGTGAGATTTCTTTTATATATTTTGTTATTAATTCTAGCACCAAAAACTTTATGGTGTCCATATTGTTATAATCACACCGGCATATTTAGCGGAACACAAAAAAAAGGTCCATAATTAAAAAAATATGGTTTTATTTCAAAATCTACTTACTACACTTCTTTGTTATTTAAAGTTTCATTTCTTTTACTTAAAATGAGATCACATTAAGAACCGATTTTGCGAGTAAAGGCTATTTGTGAAAAATGGTACATTTTTGAACTTTTCATGTAACAGGGAAAAGTGAAAATTAATATTAAAATAACAATTAATTAAATTAGAAATATGGTGATTAATATCGCGTATTTCCTCCACGTGCTCTTATTAAAGTTTCTACCGGTCTAGGCATACTGAGAATGATGTTATCGATGGTCTCCTGGGATAGTCTCCGCCATTCCTCAACTACGGCGATTCGCAGTTCACCCACGTTGGCAGGAGCTGGAATTCTGGACTTAACTTTTCTTTTCAGCAAGTCCCAAACGTGCTCTATTGGGTTCATATCCGGTGATCTCACCGGCCACTCCATAACAGTGATATTTATATCATTAAGATAAGCTTAAGTTACCCGAGCGGTATGCAGCCGAGCATTATCCTGCATAAAAACAAAATCGTCACCGATATATGGGGCAAACGGTACGACGTTTTCTTCTAAAACTTCTCTGATATAGCGGTCTGCAGTCAGACTCCCTCTGCCAATCACTACCAAGTCTGTGCGAGCTCCCAAACAAATGCCCGCCCAAACCATTATTGATCCACCACCGTATGCAACTGTAGTTTCAAAATTTGTCTAAATGTATCGTTCTCCTTTGCGTCTGTATAAGATGCCTGCCATCAATTTGATTTAAGAGAATTCTGCACTCATCACTAAACAATACCTTACTCCATTGGTCCGCGTTCCAAAGTAGATGTTCCTGAGCAAAGGTTAACCTGTTTCTACGATGATTTACCTCGAGCATTGGAGCCTTGGCGGGTACAAATGAACCCAAACCAGCTTCTTCGAACCTTCTTCGTACCGTACGCTCACTTACGGTTACACCCCGCACTGCTTCTAACTCATGTCGGGCTTGGACGGCCGTCAAACGGGGGTTCCTACGTACACGAAGCCGAATGAAACGATCATCCCTACTCGAAGTGCATCTTTTTCTGGCTTGTCCTGCTCTTCTCACATAAGTACCGGTCTCCCTGAACCGTTGGATACTGCGATGGATCGTTGAATCTGGTCGACGAAGATCTCTGGATATCACTCTGTAGGTTTGACCATTCTTCGCATTTCGAGTGCCCTGGCAATCTCCGTTGGGGCTAAGTCAGGCATAATTCAGTCCTCAACTCCAAAAAAATACGCGATTAAAAAAAAAACTAACAAAAAACAGTATTTCAATGAAATTTTAAATCAAACTCAGATGGAAGAAATACTCGAAGCTCGCTCCAGATAAGGCGTATTTGAATAAAATTAAAACAATTGCATAAAATGTGATGTTCAGTTGTTTTCTTAATTTTAAAATATTTCTTTTTAAATTAAATGACGTATAAACCAGCCAGCAACCTTATATGATACTGATATCAAAGCTTTATTTTATGTTCCGCTAAATATGCCGGTGTGTGTAGTTTTAGATGTTTTATGAGCAAATTGCTTTGTGTCAATTCAGCCTACAACCTATTTTTTTTTAAATATTATAAGTTGATTAGTGTGTGTATTGAACAGTGAACCAGGTTCGCATAGTACACAGTGAACCGGTTCACTGTGTACCTTACGATCCTGGTTCACTGTTCAATGATAGTGTTGACGACCTCTATGGCTCAGTGGTTCAGCGCGTTGGTGCTCAAGCCGGGGGTCGCGGGTTCGAATCCCGCCGAAGGAACAAAAAGTTTTTCTGTGTTCCTGGGTCATGGATGTGTATTAAATATGTGTATAGTATAATAAAAATCTTAAATATATGTATAGTATAAAAGTATTAAATATACTTCCCGTTTTCTGGTACCTGTAACACAAGTTCTTCGGATACTTAGCACGGGGCCAGATTGACGTGGTGTGAAGCGTCCATAGTATTATTATTATTATTATTATTATTATTATTATTATTATTATTATTATTATTATTATTATTATTATTATTATTATTATTATTATTATTATTATTATTATTATTATTATTATTATTATTATTATTATTATTATTATTATTATTATTATTATTATTATTAGTGTTATGCTGAAAATCAATAATATTTTTGATTGTTTTAGGATGCCAAGGCCAAGAAACAAGAAAAGAAAAACTGGAAAATCCAAAAAAGACGATGTGATGTCAGCATTACTAATGATAGAAAATGGTAGCTCCATTAGGACGGCGACAAAAACAGTAAAATTCCCTACCCTACATTAAACCGTTACGTTAAAAAAACGTGAACATGGTGATAATAATATATCACTCGAACCGAGGTATGATATTAATAAAGTGTTTACTGAAGAACAAATATTATTAAAATACTACAAAGACTGTGCACTAATGTTCTACGGTTTGAACATCAAAGAATGTAGGAAGATGGCGTACGAAATGGCAAAGGTTAATGGCATTAAAATACCAAGCTCATGGGAAAGGGATAAAATGTCAGGTTTGGAATGGTTTCGTTTCTTTAAAAAAAGTCATCCTGATATTTCAGTAAAGAAACCAGAAGCTGTAAGTCTCGCACGAGCTACCTCATTCAATCGGGAAGCTGTGGCAATATTTTTTAATAATTTGGAGGAATTGCTAAAACGGGAGCCTAGATTCGTGGATGGACCTCGAATATTTAATCTTGACGAAATCGGCACAACAACCATTCAGAAACCACAGAGAGTTGTGGCTCCAACAGGAGCTAAAGTAGGAAGATGACCAAGTATATGAAATTATTGATGAAGATTTTCTTGATTTACAGCGTAAGCCAATGATTAACGAATACGTCCTAGTCTTGCTGCAATCTAAAAAACGGGCTGTTTATTACGTTGCGTAGATTCTGGAAACAGAAACTGACGATGAATATTGCGTTTCGTACCTAAAATTAAAAGATCGTCTAAATAAAACCTTTATATTTCCTCTAGAACCCGATATGGCTAATGTGAAACTCAGTGACATTAAAATGATTCTCTCTCCTCCTTGTGTGTCAGGTACAAAACGTCTGATTAAATATTCCTTCAATATAAACTTATCTTTACTAAATCTTTACTAAGTAAATATTTACTTTGACGCATTTTATGGTATTTTTTTCGTGATTCTTTAATTAGTCGGTAAATTAATGAAGACTGTTAATTATACTATTTGAGGAAGGCTGATTGTTAATTTTATCCAGAGGTTTATATAACTTAGCGTTTTAAAGAAGTTAACTGCTGTGAAGAAAACTATACGAAACCTATAACATTTGAAATTATAATTGATATGTAAAGTTTATTTTTTGTTTACCCAGTTCTTGCTTCAACTGGTAGGTAATTAAATGAAGGCTGATTTTATTATTATTATGACCATAGAGAAAGCACCCAAAACAATTTTTTTTGTTATTACAAGTAATATTTTTTTATTGTATTTTGTACAACAAAAATAAAAGACGATTATCAAAAATGGTATGGCGTCTTTTCACAAATAAGGATTTTTACTGGTAACGAAATTGTGGTTCACTGTTGAAATACAGGTGGTTCAGTGTATACTCCTATAGTACACATTGAGCCAATTTTTTTTTAAACTTTATTTACGGTCCTTATTCGTTTCTCTGGCTTTCTGTAACCTGAATATGAGAAACTGTATAAAATTGCCTAAACCATGACACCAAAACGAATTTCTTAACTTTAATTTCTAACAAGTGATATGACTTAGAAAAAAAGGTTGGTTCACTGTTCAACAAAGCTTAATTTAGATAACAACAATATTAATTATCTTAAAATACACTATAATATTGCCACCTGTAAGTAGATACTTATTTACAGCTTCAATACACACTTTAAATATCGACTTAGTCCAAGAGTACAAAATGTATGGAAAGTGTACATAATATACTTAATAGCTCCCCACACTGATTTCAGTGACGGTGGCCGGTTTTAATTGAAAACAGGCCAGCTACGCAGGAGTTATTTTACAGTGCCCAAGTGTGTGCGCAGTACACAAGAGCACTCTCTCTTCCTTTACTCTCGTAACCCAGTGGGACGAATAACCGACACGACTGGTGAGATATCAGGCGCAGGTCCGATTTTTTACATGCCCATCCGACGCATGGATCATCTTTCTTGTCAGACAATCAGGTGATCAGCCTGCATTGTCCTAACCAAACTTGGAAACAAGATTTTTTGTTGTTCCAATGCGGGAATCGAACCCACGACCTCCGAGTCGAGAGCCAAGCTCTAAACCACTAGACCACGGAGGCTGTTAATAATATAATAATATACTTAATGGTTAGGTAGATATAAATCTTGTGGTACGCCAAGGGGTGGCCCTTAGGTTTCATATTTGTCATCTTAACACATCGGTATTTGCTTTCTGCAGTTTATTCAGTTCATATTTCATTGACAAAATCTAATATTAAAAAAATTATTATTAATTTTCTCAAATATTTTTCTGCCAAATGTAGGTCATGGCCCATCCTTAATTTTGTAATCTTTCTTTAATTAAACTATAAATCTTAAGTCACTAGGATGTAACATTACAGTGGCGGTAAATTGTAAGTTCTAGTGGTAGTACCAGAATGTAACTTTGCAATGACGGTAAAGGTGCTAGTCACGTACGTATCTAGTAGTATTTTAATTCTATTCCAACAAAGATACTAGAAAACTATATATTTATCATGAACGCTCGAAAATTGTCTCAAATATTGAACCTTACAGAGTAAGAATTAAAATATAGAATGACAATTCAATCATAGTCATAGAAGACCTTACCTGTTTACTTTGCAATTTTTACAAAATAAGGCTGTACTAAGTTGTAAGCAGTAAGGTTAATTTTCAATAACGTCATATAATATAGGTAGTAGTGAGACTATTTTGTATTTTCGTGATTGCTTCATAAATAATGTTTTCGCTAAGTTTTTTGTAGGCGATTTTGTATTCGGGTTTTCTAATATCTTTGTTTCCAATCACAGCTATGTATATTAATTAATCAATAATATTACTATCATAAAAAGTAACATTAACAACACAATTCAATTAGAACTTTAGCATAGTATATAATTTAAATAAAATTTTAAACATAATATAATTATGTAAAAACATAATGTTATTCTCTTTGTAGTATAATTAAGATGTAACTTATTTACTATAAATTATAATATAGCCCGGGAGGATAGGTAAATGGCGATATGTAGGCTGTAAGACAGGTTAACCCTGACTGGCTTCTGTACTACAGAAGCCAGTCTCTCATCACATATGTAAATAAATGTATCTACTTATCCATTGCTGGTAGACTAATAAATTGATGAGATTGCTGAGACATTGATAGTAAATTCAAATTTTTTGAATTACTCTTTTTATCGCAATTATATCCAATAAGTATAACAAAACTTACTAGATATTGATGACTTTGCTGTTATAGAAATTATTAGGAATTATAATTATACAGTCCCATTTTGAAATCATTCTAACCTGTTCTAGATTGAACAGAATATTCAGATCAAATAACCATGCCTACTTGATACCTGTTATATTATACTTAGTCTTATAAGATTTGCAGATCTAATCATGGATTTTATCTATTCCTCGAATTATTGACTGCAGATTTACCAATAGAATGAAGAAGTAACACATCTACTGACTGAGGGGTGTAACTCCCATACGTCCTGTAAGTACAATTACTTTACTGAGTATAGCGACGTCTTGACCCCGGAGAACCAACTAATAATAATAATAATAATAAACATTTATTTGACACAATGAGACATTACACCACAAATAAAACAAAGATTTACATACAAAACTCATAAAACGGAACAGAAAAACAACTGAAAACATAAAAATTACGTACCATGGGAGTAGGTACGCAAGAGATACTATTATGGATAGGAAGGTGGGTAGTGTAATGCCTAACTGTCAAAAAGGAGACCGCCAGGCGTATCACTGCGGCGCGGCGTAACACCACAGTGCCTGGTATTATGCGGTTCCATATTGTTGTCGTTTGACGGACAGATTTAATACACTCAGCAACAGCAAATAAACGGTTACATATATACATAAACGATTAACGAGATAATGATAATAATAATATATATTATGGGTTACAAAATACAATAGATAACAGTGTGAGTCATTGCTATGGACAATGCAGCGATCACGCCACCCGTGCCCTTCGCACTCCCCTCACACACCTCCCTGGTCCCATAAACTATAGTTGAGTTGCAAGGGGCAGACCGCGCCTGGCTATACGACACACTTGTTCATAGCAACTATCACGAGATAAACAATACAAACAGAAAATTTACAATCTATAATACATATTATATTATATTATACTAGCGCTGTAAAAGGATGAAATAGTAAGTATTTGTTATACATTTAGTTGTGATCTTTATCAATATTGTGCATTATTATACTACATAAAATAATAGTATATATTTATATTTTAGGTGTGTTCTACATAGGTAGTATCATTATTCGTTCGCTGTCGTACATTAATGACAATTGAGAAGTAGGAAGTAGGTAGTGGAGCCTGTAGTCGCCTTAAAGGTCAAGTACCTAACTTGACCTTTAAGGCGACTACAGGCTCCATGCAAACCGCCATCATTTTTCGGCTCGTACCCGAACGGTAAGTAACGTCACAGTTAAAAGTAATATAGTAAATTAAGTACATCATTAAATAATTATAATATATATTAAAATTAGGTTATGTCATAATAATATTAGGAATTTATTTATTAAAGGATAAAAATAAATAAATAGAATAACACTAATAATAATAATATTAAATAAAAATAAAAAATTATATAAGGGAAAGTTGTTCTCGTAGCAAAAGAGATTTAAATTTAAATTTAAAGTAATTTATTGTTTTCAGAGCACGCAACTCCGGCGGTAGGAGGTTGTTCCAGATTTTACTGGCCAGGTATCTGAAGCTACCTCTGAACATGGAAGTGCGATGGAGTGGAGTAATTAGTAAATAAGCCGATCCCCTAGTAGTCATTGTCAGGTTTTTGTCGCATGCCCACTGTAATTTGTCATAAAGGTAGGCCGGTGTTTTAAATTTGATGACTCCAAATAAAAGAGTAGCAAAGTGTAATTGTCTGCGACCATCCATTTTGAGCCACCGTAGATTGTTCGTGAGGCGAGTGAAGGCGTCACGTGCGGCAGCATGCGGAGGGATGTCGCAGCAATACCTACTGCACGCATTCTGTACTTTTTGAATGAGGCTTTTAGACCGTGCAAGCAAACAGGGACCTGTCGCCGCGTCTGCGTAGTTTAAGTTTGAGAGCACCAGAGATTCACAGAGAGTTCGTCGTAACGATTGTGGTATAAATTTTCTTATCTTATACAGTAGCTTTACTCTGTAGAAGCACCGACTGACAGCTATAATGACATGCTTTTCAAATCTGAGTCCCTCGTCCATCAGCACCCCTAAGTTGCGTGCTTCTGTTACTCTTTTAATTATATCGTTCCTAATACGTATACGTGGCTGGGTGACAGCTACTTTTTGGACCTGGTGTTTTGTACCTAATATCATATATTTTGATTTCTTAGGGTTGAGCACAAGGGAGTTTGTATTAGACCACTCACAAATACGCGCTAGGTCATCGTCAGCTTGCCTACAGCCTCTCTAATATTACACAACTTAAAGTTCATGTACAGATGGATATCATCGGCGTAGATGTGGTATTTACAATGCAGAAAAAACAAAAAAAAATTGACAAGTCTAAAAATGTGGCTGTAATTGAAGTCTTAGAATTGAAACAATGAGTCAAAGTTTTTATTAGAGAAAAGCAAGATTGCGCAGTTGATTCTTAAGCCAAATTGTACAGGAGCTAGAAGATTAGAAACAGTAAGAAAAAAGGTAGTCTTGTCGTTCATTACATTTTGAAATATTTTTGAGATTATAGTTACTATAGTTATTGGTATATAATTATTAAGATCAGACTTTTTACCTGTTTTGAATACTTGGTTTTACAATCGATTATTCAGAAGAGAGGGAAAAACACCTTCAGTCAGTGAGATATTAATTATGTGAGTTAAAGGTTTTGCTAAACATTTGCTACAATTTTCCAAAATTTTTGTATGAATATTATCGTAGCCAGTAGAATTCGTATGTTTCAAATTGTCAATGTATTTTTTTGTGTCCATTTGTGTTATAGGAGTAAGGTAAATTGAATTATTATTATTATAAATCTTATAGTAATTGCAGCTACTAACACTTTTGTCATTAATTTTACTTCTATTGGTTAAATTTATAAAGTATGAATTAAATAGATTAGTTATGTGATAAGGATCAGTGAAAGTTTTACCATCTAGTTCAATTTCCTCTATGTATTGGGTATCAAATGAGTGATTAACATGAGAGATTTTTTTATAATATCCCAAGATGCTTTACACGTGTTCTGTGCTACCTCTAAATATTTTGCATGACTTAGTTTCTGTGACTCATGTATACATCTATTTAGCATTTAAGAGTATTTTTTATATTTTATTTTATTATAATTTTTATTAGATTTTGAAAGACGGTTATGGTAAAGTTTTCTCTTATGTTTGCAACACCTCTTAATGCCCTTACTTAACCATTTATTTTTCATTAATGTTTTTGATTTTTCAACAATAATGAAAGGAAAACACGAATTATAGAATAGTATTAGTGTTTCACAAATTATTTTAAACGCTGTTTCTGTATTATTTTCTTGTAGGACATCATGAAAAGTAGGATATATATATATATATATATATATATATATATATATATATATATATATATATATATATATATTATATAAAAACATTAATGAAAAATAAATGGTTAACTAAGGGCATTAAGAGGTGTTGCAAACATAAGAGAACATAAAACATATAAAAATAAACATATATATATATATATATATATATCATCATACTCATGCATTCATAAAATTTATTTACGTTTTCACAATTGAAGTCTCGTTTGTGGATAAATCCAAATAATATACAGACTTGTGTTTTTTGAGCAATTGTAGCTAGTGTCGAATGATGCATTGTGATGATTGTGCTTTTCATGATCGGATAGAGCAAGATAGTTGACCTTAGAATTTACAGATTGTTGGGAGAGATTGCTGAGAAATGAGATCAATACAAGAGTTTTTTCGTGTAGGGTGTTTTATATGGCTGTTTAAATTATAGTTAGCCAGAATTATGTCCAGCAGTGGACGTCCTATGGCTGGTAATGATGACAGCATGCACCAAGAAAACACTATCTTCCAAAATTTTAATTATGATATCGGATGTAGCACGTTTCATAGGAAAGATAAGGCAACATTTTGAAAAGCAAAAAGTTACAACTAAAATAAAATTATTACGTTATCTAGTAGTAGGTAATGGTCCCATAATGTCCACAGAGATGACTTGAAATGGTCGTGAGCAGTCTTTAGGGCGACCCATTTCACCTAAAACTTAATGATTTTGAGATTTATACTGAAGACATTTAGAACATTTAGAAAAGTAAGACACGACATCGCGATACATAGTAGGCCAAAAGTAGTTAAGTGCGAGTCGCCTATAAATTTTAAAAATTCCCATGTGACTAGCAGTGGGCTCATCATGGTTAGCACGAATAATTTCCTCGCGAAAATCATTAGGAACTACCTCTTTCCACGAAAATTCAGAAGTTAAATTATGTTTATTTTTAGAAAGCCTAAATAATCTGTTATTTTTAATTGTAAAATTTGGAAAAGAAGATGGCGTGTTATTGCAACCGTTAAAAATATTAAGATACCAGGTATCAGCGCCGGTATAGTTTGTTCAAGCAGAAATTGCGTTGACGTTAACCGCTCGAGACAAAGCGTCCGGTACAACGTTATCACAGCCTTTCCTATGTTTAATTTCAAAATTAAATTCGGAAAGTCTGACACACCAGCGAGCTAGCCTACCAGTGGGGTTGGACAAAGACAAGAACCATTTAAGAGCACTGTGATCAGTATAAACTGTAAACTTTTTACCGTTCTCTAAATAACAACGCCAGTGTTCTAAAGCTACTGAAACTGCTAACGTCTCACGCTCAGTAATCCCATAAACTTTCTCCTGTTTAGTTAAGGAGCGACTCATGTACGCGACAGGGTGTTATTTACCCTCGAACTTCTGGGTGAGCATGGCCCCAATACCATAGCTACCTGGCGTCCGTATGAACCTCAAAGGGTTCATTGTAATTGGGACAGCGCAGTACTGGCCCGGAGACCAAGCTCTCTTTAAGTTAAGAGGGGCATTTTTACGTGTAGACGTAAGTTTATTTAAGGGCCCTGCCAGAGTACTAAAATTAGGCACAAACCTTCTGTACCAAGTGGCAGTACCAAGAAAACGTTTTACACTTTTCCTACAAGTAGGCGTAGGAAAATTTATGATCGCGGCGACCTTATCAGGATCAGTACGAAGACCGTTACCTTCGATTACATAACCTAAATATTTAAGTTTAGGCCGAAAAAGATTACACTTTTAAAATTTTACCGTTAAATTAGATTCCTTGAGGACTTGCAGAACCCTCAAAAGAGTAGCTACGTGTTCATTATAATCCTCACTAATAATAACTATATCGTCTAAATATCAAAATGTTTTATGTCCAAAGTTACCAAATAAGGCATCTACTAAACGCTGCTGCGTAGCAGGTGCATTCGTTAAACCGAAAGCCATGCGTTTAAAACGAAACATTCCACGACCCGGAACATAAAAAGCAGTCTTATCGCGATCAGACTCATTAATAGCAGTCTGCCAAAAGCTGTTAGAAAGTTCAATAGTACTTAGGTAACGAGCGTCGCGTAAGCTGTCTAAAATCTCAGAAATGTACGGTAAACTATAAGCGTCTTTTTTAGTGACCGAGTTTAAATTACGACTATCTAAACAAAATCTAAATTCGCCAGTATTTTTCTTAGGCACCACTAATACAGGAGAGCTCCAAGCAGATTGGCACGGCTCGATGACGTCCATAGCCAACATTCCGTCAACCTGTTCAACTAAAATACGTTGTTTTTCAGGCGACATCCTATAATAACATTGACAGATAGGTAACGCATCGCCTGTATCAATTTTATGAGTGATAAGAGAAGTTAAACCTAAACCTTTCTCTTCAAAAGAAATAGAACGAAATTGTTTTATTATGTCGTCGGCTACCGAGCGCTCAGACGAACTCAAATTTTCATAGCCGTAAATGGCCGGCTGGGTCACCTGACGAGGAGTGATTTGTTCGGTGGCCGTACTAGAATTAATAGAATTTAAATATTTAGGACAAAGTTTAAAAATACGCCAGAAGTCAATACCTAAAATGAGGTTAGAAGTAACCTGAGGAACTACGTATAATTTTAAAATATGAAATTGATCTTCAAAACGAATTGGTAAAATATAACCTACAGACTTTAAGCATTGACCGCCCGCGGCGAAAATTGAAATATTATTATCATCATTATTGATAGGATAGCCTAGCTCAATAATATTTAAATGAGAATTATTACCTAACAAAGAAATGCAAGAACACTAGTCTAAAAGACCGCGCATGCTAAAAGCGTCTATGTGGATATTGACATAGGTCGAGAATCTAAAATGTTGTTAATACATCGGACCGTATTAATGGTGTAATATTTAAAAAATGTGCCTACAGTTTTAACCCATCGTTTCCGATCATCAAGGTCGGTATAGTTAGGTATAACACGGTCCAACAAAACTAGTTTTTTGAACGATATTTACTAAGACAACGAGTTCAATCGGGCCGGCGCACGCCAGGATTGCCACAGCCAAAACAAAAATTCTTCGACTCATCAGCTGTGCACTCATAATAGCTGTGCGAGTTAACCTTACAACGTAAACAAAATTTAGGGATATTCGATTGCAAACTATTAACATGATTTTGTGAATGTTTAATAGCAAAATTATTGTTATAAAAAAATATTATTTCGAAATGGTCTACTAAAACTTTTATTAAAAGTTTGTTTGTTCTCAGTTTTATTAATATTACAAGTATAAGCTACGTCCGGTGCCAAGGTATCCGACGTTATCCTAAGCGGTTCATGATATAAAGTTAGTCGAGATTGTATATCCTCATAGTTCTTACAAAGAGACTTTATTTGTTCAATAGAGTTGACCGTAGGAGAAGAAGCTAAAATGTTTGCATAGCAAGGTTTAATGTTGTGTAATAATATTTCCAACTTCTCACTCTACCTTCATACAACATGGAGCATATCTTCCATCATAGCAATATAAATTGTAATAGTTTCTTTTTCGCCCTGAGTTCTACTACGGATTTCCGACATAAACCGATAATCAAAACTATACAAAAGATTTTAAAGTTCTGACCAACTGTTAACATTTTGATAAATACTTCTATACCAATGTATCACCAGTAAAAAGATCAAAAGCGTGAGAGAGAATCTTTGAATCGCTAATGTTATGCTGTGTACAGTACTCATTCACTCTAGATATAAACGCGCGGACACAAGACTTGCCATCAAATTTAAATTTTTGTAAATCAGCTAGATTTTTTTTTCACATTGAACTGGCGCTACACACTACTAGACCCCTTTGATTGATGTAATAAACCCAAATAATTTTGAAATTTTTGTAAGCAACTATTATATTGTACGGCAAACGGTTCTATATTATTAGCAGAAATTCTATTAATTCTATACTCAATGTGGTTTAAATTATTTTCAGCTCTATGCAATGAGTTACCGTCGGAGTGAGAATCTAATTGTGATTTTATTTTTGTTAGGGTTTCCTCAATCACCCGACAAATCATCTTTTATAGAAAGACAAGAGTCTAAAATATCCTCAGACGGGTAAAGCTCAGCTAATTTAACTATTTGCTTTCTTAACTCCACAACGGTGGAAGCTGTTTCATTTCTAACCAAAACTGCATACTCCAATTCCGATTTTTGAAGAGAAAAAAATTTAATTTTCTCCGGCATAATGAAAAGTTAAGTTAAGTTGTCAGAAGTAAAATTTATTAAGAAGTTAAGTAACTAAGTAAATTCAAAAGTTTAAAAAGAAATTAAGTTTTTCCAAAATAAATCAATTAATGAATTTATCAGAAGTTAAATTCAATTTTAAAAGTTAAATTACCAAGTAAATTCAAGAAAAATATTCACAATCCTAACGGTGAGTATATCTGTGTTGAGAAAATACAAAAATAATTAGATGTATTCTCTAAAAAATACACAAAAAAAATATATTTTGTAATCAGTACTATATAAGATAACTAACTACAAAACAAGTTCTACAGAGTACAGACTATATGATACAGACCATATACAGTAAGATGAAAAAAAAACAGTATAAATTTTATTAACAATTTTAAACTTTACACTACAACAATAAGGTTACTAGTTACTACACTAAGTATATCCAACGCTCATAGTAAGTTAAGATTAAATTAAAGTTAAGTTAAAGTGATAAGTTAATAGCAAAATAATTTAGAATACGAATTTAAAGTTATATGTAAATATCTATGTTGAAGTAAAAAAACTAAATTAAAATTGAAGTTAAACAAAATTAAGTTAAGGCCAAAAAATCACATAAACATCATTGAAGATGATGTTGATGTGTGTGCATGTATAGTGTGTGGGTATGTCTAAAATAAATATGTATGATAAAATAAATAACTTACAATATAAAAATGATTACAAATATCCTGCCAAAAAACAGCAGGACAAAAAAAAGAATAATAATAATTATATATTTAATAAAAAAAAAATATTTAATAGATTATATAAATTTAATATTATGTCCACTGAGAAAAAAAACACAGGGTTACTTATGTATCACGGAACCCTAAAAAAAACAGTGGGTATGTGCTGTAACGTTACCTGCCTCTTACACGTGTCCGTTACGTAACCTGAACCAATTCTACCCCGGGCCCAGACGGGTAGGAGTACTGAGAGAGTTGGATATTAAAGTAAAATAAAAAATAAACACCAAATACTGGACACACAGACCCAGGAAGAGACACCAGATGCCAAACCAGATGAAACCACGTTTATGGGCGCCAATTGTTACGGGTTAAAGTAAAATGAAAGATTTATTTCCCGTGACAATATATATTAAGAAAAATAAGGGTCGTGGGCAGAAGGCCCAAGGATCTAGTTTAGCCTCTTGCTGTGTGTGGGTATCGAAGGGGCTTTAAACCACAAGGGAACTTAGCTAGGTCCAGGAGTGTGGCACGTGGCGACAGCGAACTGGGGCTCCAACTTCGGGTAGTTTCCCGCTGTTCACCGCGAGGTAGGTCGACCAATTGGCGTTGCAGACTGATTCCAAAACCAGTAGTTCAGTCCGGATTATCTAGCGGCCTCAGAAATCCGGTTGTGGGAAAAAAGCCAATAGTCCTTGTATGACGGTGCCTTTAACCCACCGGGTTAAAGGCACCGTGTATAGTGTTGCATATTGACAAAAGTAAGTGTCAATGTCATTTTTGACATTGACAGATGTCATGAAGTAAAGCCTATCGACTTAGTTTATTTTAGTTGGCCAAAAGGCTATAAATAATGTAGACGTATATTATTGTGTTAGGCATATCTCATATGTATTACGTATCAGTGTTAAGCACCAATAAAGGAGAATAAAAGAATTGTTGCTGTATTATTATCATCACCACTCAAGCACAAGAAGGACATACAAATCAAGAGGTCGTAGCCCGCTACATGGTGTCAGAAAAAGAAGTAAACAATAAGTTGTCAAGAAAACGAAAATCATGAACGCAAAATAGGGTACATCGAAAACTCCGGAAGTTTCGAGACAATCTGAGTGCGGGAACTTAACAATGGCAGGAAACGGAGTGCAGAAGCTTGAAATCTCTACGGAAATTATCAACAATAATGCTGAAAATTTCAAGAAATGGACGCAGTCATTCGAGATATTCCTACTGGCGTCGGGGATGGATAAAACGGAAGACAAAAGAAAAATTGCTATCATGCTGCATTCCATGGGAGAAAAGGGCTTAAGTATCTACAATTCCTTCAATTTGGACCTAAGCACTGCTACATTCCAAGAAGTCAAGGCAAAATTCGTCGAGTATTTTGAACCCAAAAAGAATTTGACAGTGGCGCGGCACCAATTCTTTACGTTGAAACAACGTGTAAACGAATCCTTGGAAAATTTTCTAATTGAATTAGAAAACGCAAATCATGCCTGTGAGTTTGGTTCGCTACGCGATTCCCTTGTAAAGGACATTCTCATTGCTAATATGGCCACAAACTTCTCGCAATTTCGTCAAAAGCTCCTACAAGAGCAAGATTTATCCCTAGAAAGAGCCAAACTCATGGCGCAGAAAAGTGAAGAATCAATCAATGCAGCAGATGGAAAAGAAGAAGCCACAGTATACAAGCTACACAAAAATCGTCGGGCCAGTTTCCCCCCATACCAGAAGAGAAAAAACTCAAGATCCCCATCACACCAAGGTCACCCAAGGTCAGCTACACCTGGATCCAGAACAACGTCGTGTGTAAAGTGCAACACATCGCATGGTCGCCGCAACTGTCCAGCATGGAAACACAGATGCAGGTCATGTTTTAAATATGGACATTTTACTCATTTATGTTTTAAGAAAAATAGTGTCAGAACTATTGTTTCTGGGGTAGGTAGCATAAATCTCGATGATGAATCAAGCCCCAAATGTGCTGAGGCTGAGAGATTTACAATAAGGGTATTGTTCAACATTAAAAATATAAAGTCACAAAATGCTAGTACAAATTTGATTAACACAGACAATTCCTGGTATTATTCTCTTAAAATAAACAACGAAAATGTAGATTGCCTAATTGACACTAGAGCAGACATAAATGTGATGTCTTATCAAGTATTTAAAGAATTGAATGTTAAATTTGACAAACAGAGTAAAGAAATGTGTAGAAAATATAATATCTTTGCCTACAGTGGGCACAGAATTCCGATAATTTCAGTGTCAAACATTTGTTGTTTAGTAGAAAACAAAACAAAACCAGAAAACATTACTTTTGTTGTAACTAAATTAAATTGTCCAACTGTGATTGGTTTACCTACTTGTATAAAGCTAAATTTAATAACAAAAAACTTTCATATAAAGAATGAAAATGTCAAAAATGTTGAGCAAAATATATATTATATGTATCAAAAAACTTGTGACAAAATGTCCAGAGTGTCAAAGTGACCAGATATAATGATGTGTTTCAGGGTCTAGGCTGCCTCCCATACGAACACAGCATCGTGCTAAAGAAGGATGCTATTCCGTGCGTTTATCCCCCTAGAAAGGTACCCTTCGCGTTGGTTGAACCGTTAAGGAAAGAGCTTCAACTCATGGAAGACATGGGAGTCATACGGAAGGTGAACAAACCTACTCTCTGGGTGAGTAGTTTAGTTATAGCCATGAAAAAGAATGGTGGATTGAGAATTTGCTTAGATCCTAGAAGTTTAAATAAAAATTTATTGAGATATCATTATCCAATTAAAAATATAGATGAAGTCAGGTCTAAATTGTCCAAAGCCTCTTTTTTATATTTAGATGCGTTTTCTGGGTTTTATAATATAAAATTAACTAAAGAAAGTAGTGATCTGTGTACATTTCTAACTCCCTTTGGCAGATACAAATTTTTAAGATTACCTTTTGGAATAAACACGGCTACAGAAATTTTCTATAAAACCATGGTAGATCTTTTCGGAGACATTGAAGGTATAATAATTTGGTGTGACGACATTTTAATATACGGTGAAATAATTGAAATACACAATAAAAGGTTAGAGATGTTTTTGGATAGGGCTAGGCAAGTTAATTTAAAATTAAATAAAGCCAAGTGCAAGTTTCTTCTAGAATAAATAGCATATTTGGGCTATATTTTTAGTAAAGAATGTGTAAAAATTAATCCAGAGAAAGTTAAAGCCATAAAAGATATGCCCATACCTAAAAATATTAAAGATTTGCAGAGATTTCTAGGCATGATTAATTTTTTAGCACCGTTTATAGAAAATCTAGCAGAGAAAACTAATACCTTAAGAAATTTGAAAAAAAAGATATATTATGGTTATGGGATGAAAATTGTCAAAAGTGCTTTGATTTGTTACAAGAAGTCGTATCTAAAGCACCTGTGTTAACTAATTATAATTGCAACTTACCTGTGATTTTGTCGGTAGATTCATCAAAGAATGCACTAGGAGCGGTATTGATGCAAAACAAACGACCTATTGCATATAGTTCAAGAACACTAACCTCCTATCAACAAAACTATGCTCAGATTGAAAAGGAATTGTTTGCCATACAGTTTGGATGTAATAAATTTCACCAATATATTTATAGCAGTAAAACAACTGTTCATACTGATCACAAACCTTTAATTTACCTTTTTAAGAAACCTCTTCATGAAGTACCTGGTAGACTACAAAGAATGATGTTATCGTTGCAGGGTTACGACCTAGAAGTGGCTTATGTATCTGGTAAATATATGTATATAGCAGATACTTTGTCAAGAGTCTCACTTAGTATGAGCACCTTACCACCACTTACCTCAGTATGAGCAAGACATACAGTATCATGTTAATTCAATCTTTTCTAATCTCTCAGTGAGTAAGCCATATTTTAAATTTATATTATTAGAAAGCAAAAATGATGAATCTTTAAATCTGCTCAAGTCTTATACGAGGGCGGCACTGAAAATTTCGGGAATCAAGGAAGTGAAACAACATTACTATTTAAAAATGTATTTATTGCTTTTCGAAGTATTCTACGCGAAATTTGACACATTTTTCCATTTAAAAACATTACTATTTAAAAATGTTTTTATTGCTTTTCGAAGTATTCTACGCGAAATTTGACACATTTTTCCATACGATGGAACCAATCATTGAAGCAACCATTCCATTCGGAAGTTGGGGTCTCCAAAATGGCCGTTTTGTAGGCGTCCACAGCTTCTTCAGGTGATGAAAATCTCTGACCACGCAATTTATTCTTTATTTTAGGGAAAGTATAGAAATCTTTAGGGCTTAGGTCGGGGCTGTACGGCGGATGGTCTAATAATTCTATGATTTCTTGCTCTAAAAACTCTTTTGTTCTGTGCGCGGTGTGAGAACTCGCATTGTCGTGATGGAGGATGATGCGGCGGTTGCAGTTCTCTTTACGGAGTTCAGAAACGACCTGTGGCAAACAAAGGTTAGCATACCATTCTGCATTAACCGTTCTTTGTCCTTCTATTCAAGAGGAATAGTCGCAACATGGCCGGTTTTGGAGACAAACGTGGCCACCATTTTTTTTGCAACACTCCGTGAACGAACAATTTTTGTTGGCTTTAACTCATTTTCGAACACCCAAACTCGTGACTGGTTTTTTGTTTCGGGTTCGTACACGTATATCCAGGATTCGTCACCTGATACGATGTTGTATACAGCATTTGAGGATCCTGCGTTGAATCTTTCGAGAGTTCTGACGCACCAAGTAACGCGAGCCGCTTTTTGCTCTTCACAGAGCAAATGCGGTATCCATCGGGAAAACAACTTTTTTAAACCTAATTGTTCATGCAAGATTATTTGTATTTGACTCATGCCAATGTCTAAAGTTGCCTGAATTTCGCGGTATGTCACACGCTTACGATCAGCTTACGCACAGCATCAACGTTTTCTTGGGTGACTGCAGTTTTTGGACGACCTTTACGGGGTTCATCACTGAGCTTGACACGTCCACGTTGAAATTCAGCAAACTAGCTATAAATTGTGGTTTTGGATGGGGCTTCATCACCAAATGCAGAAATCATCCGGTCAACACACTGTTTTTGTGTTAAACTACTTCGAAAGTCATAATAAATCATCGCTCTAGAATTTTCTCGAGTCAATTCCATTTTCTCAACGACTAAACAAGTTTGACAAGACCTTGTGACAAGACCGAGAATCTTTTTTTAAATAAATAAACGGTATTCGATTTTTAAAACCAAGGAGTTTTAAATTAAAAAGATTTTAATATGACAGGAACAGTGGAAATATTCCATTCCCGATACTTTTAGTGCAGCCCTTGTATTCAGAATGGTTGGCCAAGATGCAAAGACAAAGTAAGCTGTCTTGTGAAACCATATTGGAACATTCAAAATGAAATACATATAATGAACGACTTAATATTTAAAGGCAATAGGCTTATTGTTCCAAAATCCTTGCAAAGACAGATTTTAGACAAAATACACTGTGGGCATTTAGGTATTAATAAGACACTCAACATCGCTAGAGAAACAGTTTATTGGCCAAATATAAACGCTGATATTAAAAACTTAATTGATCAATGTTCGTCGTGTGCAAAATTTAGGGCAAACACACCCAATGAACCGTTGAAATGCCATAAGATATCTTATCTTCCGTGGGAGAAGGTAGGTATAGATTTATTATATTTTGATGGAGAAAATTTCCTTGTCTGCATGGATTATTATTCCAAGTACATAGAGCTAGCTTCTTTGCATAAGAATTACACTGTCGATAACGTTGTTAAAAACCTCAAATCCTTCTTTGCTCGACATGGAATCCCGAAAGCATTGGTGTCTGACAATGGTCCATCATTTAACTCTTGCAAATTCAAATCTTTTCTTTTTTATTGGGATGTAGAACACATTACTACCCGTCCTTATTGGTCCAGGTCTAATGGCCAGGCTGAAAGTGGAGTTAAAATTGTCAAAAACATATTAAGAAAATGCAAGGAAGATGGCTCGGATATACATTTGGCGTTACTACACTACCGCAACGCTGCTAAGGGAGATTTTCCCAGTCCGGCCGCATTATTAATGTCTAGAAACTTGCGAGTAAATTTACCAATTCTAAACAGAAAACTTATGCCAAAAGTTGTAAAATTTTCGACGTTTGAAAGATGTCACAGACAAAGCAGAGACAAAATGTCTTTTTATTTTGACAGGAATGCGAAGTATACATCTTATGAGTTTCAGCCGGGAGATGACATTTACTTCAAAAAAAATCCTAAATCTTTTTGGTCTCCGGGAATAATTAAAGAGAAATTAGGATGTGGTAGATCATATTATGTTGTGGATCCAAATGGTGTTGTGTATAGGAGGAACAGGGGACACATTAAACCTAGAAAAAAGAATTTAAAAAATACAAATCCTCCACCTTCTTTTTATGGCAACGGCAGCACTGACAATATGCCTCCCATGCAGGAGAGTATAGATCCCATGAGTTCGGCACAGCTCGGAGACAGTCCTGTTCAAAATTGCATTATTGATGATAACTGTGTTCCTATGGAGAGTCTAGAAAATACCGGTTACGTAACCAGGTCTGGTAGAAGTGTGAGACGTCCTAAATTATACATTCATGAGAAATTTGAGTAGATAAGTAATGTATTGTTATTAGTTATGTACTTATAATATTAGTTTGCTTTTTCCTCGAAAAGGGAGATGTTTCATATTGACAAAAGTAAGTCAAAAATGACATTGACAGATGTCATGAAGTAAAGCCTATTTAGTTAGTTATCATCATTTATTTTGTGATAGTCACACAGCCCGTGATTTTGATCGTTGGGGTTAAGATCACGCTGTGTGACGGGACTCCTACCCACACGTTTATCATGAATTTTCCAGGGATCTATACACCGGGTTAAAGGCACCGTTATACAAGGACTATTGGCTATTTTTCCACAACCGGATTTCTGAGGCCGCTAGATATTCCGGACTGAACTACTGGTTTTGGAATCAGTCTGCATCGCCGATTGGTCGACCTACCTCGCGGTGAACAGCGGGAAACTACCCGAAGTTGGAGCCCCAGTTCGCTGTCGCCACGTGCCACACTCCTGGACCCAGCTAAGTTCCCTTGTGGTTTAAAGCCCCTTCGATACCCACAGACACCAAGAGGCTAAACCAGATCCTTCGGCCTTTTGCCCACGACCCTTATTTTTCTTAATATATATTGTCACTGGAAATACATCTTTCATTTTAATTTAGCCCATAACGATTGGCGCCCATAAACGTGGTTTCATCTGGTTTCGCATCTGGTGTCTCTTCCTGGGTCTGTGTGTCCAGTATTTGGTGTTTATATTGTGCCGTCTTTAATATCCAACTCTCTCAGTACTCCTACCCGTCTGGGCCCGGGGTAGAATTAGTTCAGGTTACGTAACGGACACGTGTAAGAGGCAGGTAACGTTACAGCACATACCCACTGTTTTTTTCAGGGTTCCGTGATACATAAGGAACCCTGTGTTTTTTTCTCAGTGGACATAATATTAAATTTATATAATCTATTAAATATATTTTTTTATTAAATATATTTATTAATTATTATTCTTTTTTTTGTCCTGCCGTTTTTTTTGGCAGGATATTTGTAATAATTTTTATATTGTAAGTTATTTATTTTATCATACATATTTATTTTAGACATACCCACACACTATACATGCACACACATCAACATCATCTTCAATGATGTTTATGTGATTTTTTGGCCTTAACTTAACTTTGTTTAACTTCAATTTTAATTTAATTTTTTTACTTCAACATATATATTTACATATAACTTTAAATTCGCATTCTAAATTATTTTGCTATTAACTTATCACTTTAACTTAACTTTAATTTAATCTTAACTTACTATGAGCGTTGGATATACTTAGTGTAGTAACTAGTAACCTTATTGTTGTAGTGTAAAGTTTAAAATTGTTAATAAAATTTATACTGTTTTTTTTTTCATCTTACTGTATATGGTCTGTATCATATAGTCTGTACTCTGTAGAACTTGTTTTGTAGTTAGTTATCTTATATAGTACTGATTACAAAATATATTTTTTTTGTGTATTTTTTAGAGAATACATCTAATTATTTTTGTATTTTCTCAACACAGATATACTCACCGTTAGGATTGTGAATATTTTTCTTGAATTTACTTGGTAATTTAACTTTTAAAATTGAATTTAACTTCTGATAAATTCATTAATTGATTTATTTTGGAAAAACTTAATTTCTTTTTAAACTTTTGAATTTACTTAGTTACTTAACTTCTTAATAAATTTTACTTCTGACAACTTAACTTAACTTTTCATTATGCCGGAGAAAATTAATTTTTTTTCTCTTCAAAAATCGGAATTGGAGTATGCAGTTTTGGTTAGAAATGAAACAGCTTCCACCGTTGTGGAGTTAAGAAAGCAAATAGTTAAATTAGCTGAGCTTTACCCGTCTGAGGATATTTTAGACTCTTGTCTTTCTATAAAAGATGATTTGTCGGGTGATTGAGGAAACCCTAACAAAAATAAAATCACAATTAGATTCTCACTCCGACGGTAACTCATTGCATAGAGCTGAAAATAATTTAAACCACATTGAGTATAGAATTAATAGAATTTCTACTAATAATATAGAACCGTTTGCCGTACAATATAATAGTTGCTTACAAAAATTTCAAAATTATTTGGGTTTATTACATCAATCAAAGGGGTCTAGTAGTGTGTAGCGCCAGTTCAATGTGAAAAATAAATCTAGCTGATTTACAAAAATTTAAATTTGATGGCAAGTCTTGTGTCCGCGCGTTTATATCTAGAGTGAATGAGTACTGTACACAGCATAACATTAGCGATTCAAAGATTCTCTCTCACGCTTTTGATCTTTTTACTGGTGATACATTGGTATAGAAGTATTTATCAAAATTTTAACAGTTGGTCAGAACTTTAAAATCTTTTGTTTAGTTTTGATTATCATTTATGTCGGAAATCCGTAGTAGAACTCAGGGCGAAACAGAAACCTACAATTAATTGTAAGAAAATTACAATTTATATTGCTATAATGGAAGGTATGTTCAACCGTCTTGTTAAACCTGTCTCAGAGAGTGAGAAGTTGGAAACCTTATTACACAACATTAAACTTTGCTATGCAAACATTTTAGCTTCTTCTCCTACGGTCAACTCTATTGAACAACTAAAGTCTCTTTGTAAGAACTATGAGGATGTACAATCTCGACTAAGTTTATATCATGAACCGCTTAGGATAACGTCGGATACCTTGGCACCGGACCTAGCTTATACTTGTAATATTAAAAAAGTGAGAACAAACAAACTTTTAATAAAAGTTTTAGTAGACCATTTCGAAATAATAATTTTTCTAATAATAACAATAATTTTGCTATTAAACATTCACAAAATCATGTTAATAGTTTGCAATCGAATATCCCTAAATTTTGTTTACGTTGTAAGGTTAACTCGCACAGCTATTATGAGTGCACAGCTGATAAGTTGAAGATTTTTTGTTTTGGCTGTGGCAATCCTGGCGTGCGCCGGCCCGATTGTACTCGTTGTTTTAGTAAATATCGTTCAAAAAACTAGTTTTGTCGGATCGTGTTATACCTAACCATACCGACCTTGGTGATCGGAAACAATGGGTTAAAACTGTAGGCACATATTTAAATCATTAGATATGCACCTAATGTCACTATTTCTACCAAAATATCACTACTCCGCACCGAGTGCGGAGTAGTGATATTTTCAAAGTTTTTTAAAAATGATAATAAAAGTGATGATGTAGCATCACTGTTTTCGTAAAGTGCCATTTCTATGGCAACGGTTATTTACACTGGTTTAAAAAAATCGTAATCCTATTTTGACACCTACGTCTTATCTCTATTATATATAAAAATAATTACTTTCACGCACAAACAGGAGCATTGATTTGCATTCGGTTTTTCTACTGACCGGGTAAGAATATGAGAATCGAATAAATTTTATAAACAAAAGTATTTTGTTATTTTTAGTTAGCTCTATTCGTTCGTAATTATAGACTCCAAAAATGCTTCCCAAATTTTTGTAATGATTATTTCAGATATCATAGAGATAATAATCAGGTGTTCGGTATCCATTATTTAGAAGTTAATTAATGGTTTGAAAACCACTAGTTTTTTTTTAAGTTGTCATATTTTGTCATTATGGTACAAACTTAGAAGTGCAATAAGTATGTTTAACTGTTGTTTTGTAAGTAAAAATTAAATAAAATAAAAAAAATAATAATGTTTTTTTACTACTACTTGAGCAATTGAAACCATTTTCAGTTTTTTAATAAAATGGGTCAGCTTATAATAGCTCCCCACACCGATCTCGGTGACGATGGCCGGTTTCATTGAAACCAGGCCACGCAGGAGTTATTTTACAGTGCCCAAGTTTGTGCGCAGTACACAAGAGCACTCTCCTTCCTTTACTCTCGAAACCCAGTGGGACTGACAGACCGACACGTCTGGCGAGAGATCAGGTGTAGATCCGCCTTTTTTACATGCCCATCCGATGCATGGATCATTTTTCTTGTCAGACAATGAGGTGATTAGCCTGCATAATTGTCCTAACCAAACTTGGAAACAACATTTTTTGTTGTTGCAATGCGGGAATCAAACCCTCAACCGAGTCGAGAGCCAAGCTCTAAGCCACTGGATCACGGAGGCTGTCACCTTATATTACTACTGAAAAAATATAAAATGGCGAATCTTAGAAACAGTCCAATATCGGCCATACATATAGCGGATCTTCATCATTCGGATCTCCATTTAACGGATTGACTACGTCCTACCAAATAACCTATATATAAATGTGACAATAAATTCAGCAATACAACAAAAAATATCGAATTATTCAAATATTTTTCGTCTATACTACCTAATTATATGAAATTTTTCAAATTAGTAATCAAGATTCGAAAATTCGAAAAATCTAGATTTTCATTTCAAAGTCCGAATTTTATTTATTGCCGGAAAATCTAGATTTTTTGAGTTTTTTTTTTATTTCGAATTATCCGGATTTCAATCTCTAGGCCGGACAGATTTGACTAATTTTGTGGAATATTTATTTTTACTATATATATTATAGATGCGACATAACAACGTGTGTCGGGACAGCTAGTATTAAATAATAATTCTTTCCTGCATACAAAAACACAACATATCAACCTTACAAACTAACAAACTTTACCTCATTTTATTATTATGTAATTAGTATAGATTTTACAAGATAATACAGATAATGATAATTACATTAGATTAGATTACGTTCGCTGTCCTCAACGACCGGGGCGTTTACCCGTGCGCGGTTCTTCCCCAAATAAATAATGATTTACTGATTAAATTATAAAAATGTATAGGTTAAAAACTATAGCAATTATTATGTATTTATTTTTAGTTATTTATGTATGTGTTATTTTTTAGTTAATGAGTTTGAAAATTTTTAAAGAATTAATATATTAAAAAATATTCTCAAACGATTGAGAATATTTTTTTATATATTAATATTTGTAAGGTTCAAGTTAATTTCTGTTTTAATTCAAATTTAACATAAATATTAGTTAAATAATTTAAACTGATTTGGTAAATGCAAATATAATATGTTTGAATGAATTACTTAAAATTATTAAAATATTTAAAATTTATAAAATTATATAAAAACACTTTTTTTAATTCAATTATATTAATTATAAGTTAAACGGATATCATTTTCACTTGACACTAGCGCCACAGTTTAAAGTCAACTATGGGCTGTGGGGCTTAGTATAATTAATTATTTAAATTTACTATTTTAATTTGGAATAAATAAATCTTAGAAATTATTTAAAATAGACATAAATATTATAATCAATTTAATTGAGATGTAAAATTAAAAACGGAAGTTAGTTTTTAATGCACATTAATGCCATAACCGGAAGTCACACTTTACGCGCTAAAATTGCTAAAAGTAGAGAGGGGACTTAGTTTCTGGGCTTTATTCTAGAGGCACTTGGTGCAGATCCTTCCTAGAGGATAGTCGATAGCCGTAAAGTGTGTGCTCAAGTGATTAAAACATTAATGCCAATGCCAATATAAGTATTGGCATGAAAGTGTAACTGTTATAAACTGTTATAATATGAAGTACTAAAATGTGTTAAGAAGTGAAGTGTAAGTTTAAAAAGTGTAGTAATAATTTAAAAAGTGTTAAATATAAGTGGTTATTGAAATAACGATGTATGTGGTGCTTTAATAAACAAAGTGAACTGTGTGGTTAAGTTTTATTTTACAAGAAGTGTTCGGTCGTCTTACAAATCAGAAAGTGGGGATCGACACTCTACCGGATTATGGATAAACAACACTGTGGAAGTCAAAATATTAAAGACTATCGTCACAAGCTTGTGACCCCAACCAGGAGCCTCGGCCAACGTGAAGCCGATGATAGCATTGGTCGTAGGCGGAGTCGCAGTCCCATCCTTCAAAGCTATCCGGTGCGCATTTGCGAAAGTGTCTCCGAACGCCCACGCAGTGGTAGCCAACGACGAAGCCGCACGCGCTCGCGATCACGTAGCCGCAGTGGTGACCGCAGCAACTGGCGCAAGCGGGAAACAGAGCTTGAGTTGGAACGCAGACGAGTTCGGCGCTTGGAACAAGACTTGCAACAGAAGGAACGCGAAGAAAATCGCAGGCGTCGCAGCAGCCGAGGCAGTCGGTATGGTGCAAGGCAATACAGCAAAACAAGACAACACGGCGAGCCATCAACCAGCGGAATGTCGCCTCAAAGGTCACGTAGCCCTGTTTTTAGTAGTAAAGATATTTTTAATTTGATACAGTCTCTTAAAAATGGTTTTTCGTCCCAACCAGCTGCACAGAGCGAACCAACTTATAGCAATAGACGTATAGATCATCAAAATATTGTCCCCGAGTTTGATCCATCTATTAAAAATCAGCGCATAGTTGTTTGGTTAAAAAAGGTAAATGAATGTGCTTCTGTGTATGGATGGGATGAAACAACTACTATTCACTTTGCGATGCAAAAATTACGAGGACTGGCCAAAGTTTGGGTTGCGAGTTTAGATACTATGTTATATTCTTGGACCGAATGGCAAAATTTACTTATCAGTAATTTTCCTTGTGAACTAAATTATGGCCAGTCCTTAGAGGATATGCTTAAGCGTCGAAGTAGATTTGGAGAACCAATTGAAGTTTATTTCTATGAGAAACTAGCTTTATTAAATCAATGTAACATTCGCGGTAAGCGGGCCGTAGATTGTATTATCCACGGTATAAATGATAAAATTATAAAATCAAGTTGCGTTGCCTTACAATGTTCTGAACCTAATCAATTGCTTAAATTTTTGTTAAGCAACAAAGAGACCATAAGTTCGTATGTTGTCCCACCTAGGAATAGAAGTAGCGTTGGTGTCACAGATGATAATGGTCAAAGTAGTAAACCTATTAGAAATTCAAAATACATTTTGTTTCAATTGTAAAGACAAGGGTCATTTTTTTGCACAGTGTTCAAAGACGTTGTTAGTTTGCAAGGGTTGTAATAAAATTGGACATACAATTGAAACCTGTTTTAAGGAGAAGAAATCTAACTCTACAGATTATATAAAGAAGACTATGCGAATTGCCAGTTCAAATGAAAGTACGAAATTTGTGAAACAGGTTATGGTGAACGGTATCGCGCTAGAAGGATTCGTAGATTTAGGTAGCGAAGTCACATTAATTAAAGAAACTGTGTCAAAAAGATTAGGACTATCTCATAATGATCAATCCACAGCGATGATAGGTTTCGGAAATACTATTGTGCAGTCTCTAGGTACAGTTACGGTTGATATGACAATAGATGACGTTAACGCTTTAGTTAGTTGTATAGTAGTAAAAGATGAATTTTTAGAGAAACCAATACTTATAGGTCAGTCTTTTTCTGAGCAGCCGCATGTAGTTATCTACAAGGACGCTGCGAAACTAAAATTTTTAACTGTAGACTCTATCATTCCAGCGAATGTTGAATGTAATGTTGACGAGTCATTAATTAAAGTAAAGGTTAAAAGAAGTGTGCAACTTTACGGGGTTGCAAGTATTAAGGCCATGGCTGAGATCAACTTCACCGGTAGTATATTACTAGTTACCAAGCTGATAGGAAAACCTAATGCACAACATATGGTATACGGTGGTATATACCATGTAAGTGGCGGAAATCTAAATGTGCGATAATGCCATGTTCGATACCTACTATATTTGTAGAAAATTTTATTTTTGCCCGTGCTCAACAAGTAGATATCATTAATCGTGTTGCTTCAACTACCGATTTGCCTGGTAATTGTCTTTCACATGTTGATAAAAGCCAAGTAAAATTGGAAGAATCGGTTTCAGAATATGATAGAAACCGACTTTATAACTTACTTGATCGGTATGTAAATTGTTTTGCAAATGATATGGCGAGTTTAGGTTGTACAACTACTACAGAGATGGTCATCGAGTTAAATAATAAGCAGCCTGTTGTGTATAGACCCTATAGGCTATCCCACCATGAACGTGACAATGTAAGACAAATGGTGAAACACATGTTGGCTGCGGGTATAGTCAGGGAGTCCGTGTCTAATTATGCGAGTCCAATAATTTTAGTAAAGAAAAGAGATGGCTCTACAAGGATGTGCGTGGATTACAGGAAGTTAAATTCTTTTACGGTTAAGGAGCGCTATCCAATGCCACTCATTGAAGACGAAATTGCTAGGCTATCCGGCCAGGCATGGTTCATCACATTGGATCTTATGTCTGGTTATTATCAAGTACCGATTGCTGAACCATACAAGCATCTAACTGCGTTTGTCACGCCCGACGGCCAGTACGAGTTTAATCGCATGCCGTTTGGCCTGGCAAACGCACCGGCTGTTTTCCAAAGAATGATGAACCGTGTCTTGGGGCCGGCTCGTTTTGATAAAGCAACAGTGTATATTGATGACGTATTGATATTTGGGCGAGATGCCAGCGAATGCTTATAATTTAGAAGTAGTTTTACAGTTATTGGAGAAAGCTAATCTGAAATTAAATTTGTGTAAATGTAGTTTTTTGAAAAACAAAATTGATTATCTCGGATACGAAATTAGTTCAAACGGAGTGCGTCCTGGTGAGACAAAAATTAAGTGTGTGGCTGATTTTCCTTGTCCAGACAACGTTCATGGGGTACGTCAGTTTCTAGGTCTCGTTAGCTATTTTAGGAAGTTTATTGAGGGTTTTGCGATGATAGCGTATCCACTAACTAGACTTTTAAAAAAGGATACAAGCTGGACATGGGGTGATACTCAAAACAATGCATTTGCCACTTTAAAGGAACGACTAATAAAACGACCGGTATTAGCTATTTTTGATCTGTCAGCAGAAACTGAGCTACATGCGGACGCAAGTAAAATAGGTGTAGGTGGCATTTTAATGCAGCGTTTCTCGGATAATGAGTCTTTTAGGCCCGTCGCGTATTTCAGCAGACAGACAGCGCCCGAGGAGAAAAACTTTCACACGTATGAGTTGGAGACTCTGGCAGTTGTCTGTTCTCTTAAAAAGTTTCGAGTGTTTTTGCTAGGTAAACCTTTCAAAATAGTAACCGACTGTAGCGCACTACGGTCAACATTCCAAAAACGCGATTTAGTGCCAAGAATAGCGCGTTGGTGGTTAACACTGCAAGAATTTGACTGTTCGATCGAATATAGGGCAGGTAAGATGTCACATGTCGACGCTCTATCTAGAAATCCAGTCAAAGACTCTGGAAGTTGTGATACTGAACCTCTCCCAGTTGTTTTGTCTATAAGCGATCAAGACTGGCTACTCACTCTGCAATTGGGAGACTCAGAACTGCAAAGAATTAGAAATATTCTCAATTCTAAATTAGATGATATAGGGCTAGGATACATAAAAGATAATTATATCATACAAGACAATAAGCTATTTAGATACATAAATGGTAATAAAGATGATATTCGTTGGGTGGTGCCTAAGGGCGCGAGATGGCAATTATGCAGAATGAATCATGACGATATAGGTCATGTGGGTTTTGAAAAAACTTTAGATAGAATTAAGAGTAAATATTGGTTTTCTAAAATGAAACGGTTTGTAAAGAAATATGTTAGTACTTGTATCGAATGCGCTTATGCTAAAAAGTCTTCCAATAGTCGCGAAGGACTTTTACACCCCATTCAGAAAATTGAAAAGCCATTCCACACCCTGCACATTGACCATCTCGGGCCTTTTGTTAAATCTAAGCGAGGTCACACCCACCTACTAGTGACTATAGACTCGTTCACAAAATTTGTTTTTATAAAACCGGTCCGAAATACGAATACACAGAACGTTATAAAAGTATTAGATGATATTTTTGACACTTTTCGATCCCCAGAGCGAATAGTAAGCGATAGAGGTAGCTGTTTTACGTCTAATGCTTTTAAAATGTTTTGTCTTAATAGAGGTGTAAAGCATATATTAAATGCAGTAGCATGTCCTCGTTCAAATGGTCAGGTGGAGCGCTACAACCGGACCATTCTGGATTCATTGACTGCACAAAATTTAAAGCACGATGAAAGAGACTGGGATAACAAATTGGGTAAGATACAGTGGGGATTAAACAATACGGTCCAGAAATCCACAGGTAGAGCTCCATCTGAGGTTATGTTTGGTACATCAATGGTTAGTGAGGTAAGTCCAATTTTAAATGAAATAGCCGATAAAACTCGAGAAATTGTAGACATAGGTACATTGAGAAATGAAGTTAAAGAAAAGATTGATAAAGCGCAGGCCAGTCAAAAAAAGAGCTATGACAAAGGCAGACGACCGGCACGTGTCTATAATAAAGGCGATCTAGTCAAAATAATTAAAACTGCATTTAATAACAGTGGCAAAAGCACTAAGCTCATGCCAGTTTACGAGGGTCCATATCGAGTAGTTAAGATTATAGGTAATGATCGTTATAAGCTGGCACCAATACCATGTTTCGAAGGTATGAAAAACAAGCGTAAAACAACCGTTGCTGCTGATAGGATGCAGCCGTGGATTCACTTATCTGCCTTACAAATCGATGATAATAACGAAGATGATGATGATGATGTGAGCGTTAGTAATGACGATGCGAATGGTAGTAATAATCTTTAAATTAATTTAAACTTATCCTTTATTTAATGAAGTTGGTTTACCAAATCTATTTATGAAGTAAGTTAAATACTTGAAGTGAACTTTTTTTTTCAAGTACTCAAAAGTTGCCTGGAGTGAATTTCCAGGTGGTAAGTGAATAATAGTGCTCAGAGTGAAGTTTCTGAGATAAGTACTGATTTTAAGTATACTCGAAGTGAATTTTTTTCAAGTACTCGAAAGTTGCCTGGAGTGAATTTTCCAGGTGGTAAGTGAATAATAGTGCTCAGAGTGAAGTTTCTGAGATAAGTACTGATTTTAAGTTCTCAGAGTGAAGTTTCTGAGATAAGTACTGATTTTAAGTTCTCAGAGTGAAGTTTCTGAGAGATAATGTTTAGTTTCAAGTGCTCAGAGTAAAGTTTCTGTTTTTTTTTTTTTTTTTTTAGGTACTCAAGAGTGAATAGTTTTAATGTGTATATTAAGTTGTAAATTAATTATTGTTATTATTATAAAATTAAGTACTCGGAGTGAATTTTCTAAGTGAGTTGTTTTTGTTGTATGAAGCAAATGAATGAAATAAATATATAAGTAATGTGTAGAACTATAATAATTAAATTATTTATTAATCGTAGTTCTGATCACTTATTTAAATAATTTATTAATTGTTATAGCGCGTGGTTAGCAAAAGTGTTGTATTATATAACTAAGTTCTACCTATTTTTGTGAATTATGTTACTAGGCCAAGTGTAAGGTTTCACCAGATGCGTGTGTGGGGACCACACACGTGTCAGGATGGACGAGTGTAAGGTTCAAGTTAATTTCTGTTTTAATTCAAATTTAACATAAATATTAGTTAAATAATTTAAACTGATTTGGTAAATGCAAATATAATATGTTTGAATGAATTACTTAAAATTATTAAAATATTTAAAATTTATAAAATTATATAAAAACACTTTTTTTAATTCAATTATATTAATTATAAGTTAAACGGATATCATTTTCACTTGACACTAGCGCCACAGTTTAAAGTCAACTATGGGCTGTGGGGCTTAGTATAATTAATTATTTAAATTTACTATTTTAATTTGGAATAAATAAATCTTAGAAATTATTTAAAATAGACATAAATATTATAATCAATTTAATTGAGATGTAAAATTAAAAACGGAAGTTAGTTTTTAATGCACATTAATGCCATAACCGGAAGTCACACTTTACGCGCTAAAATTGCTAAAAGTAGAGAGGGGACTTAGTTTCTGGGCTTTATTCTAGAGGCACTTGGTGCAGATCCTTCCTAGAGGATAGTCGATAGCAGTAAAGTGTGTGCTCAAGTGATTAAAACATTAATGCCAATGCCAATATAGTATTGGCATGAAAGTGTAACTGTTATAAACTGTTATAATATGAAGTACTAAAATGTGTTAAGAAGTGAAGTGTAAGTTTAAAAAGTGTAGTAATAATTTAAAAAGTGTTAAATATGAGTGGTTATTGAAATAACGATGTATGTGGTGCTTTAATAAACAAAGTGAACTGTGTGGTTAAGTTTTATTTTACAAGAAGTGTTCGGTCGTCTTACATATTATTATAATAATTCTTATAATTATCTTAATTAAACGTTACAGTATGTTGAATAATATAGCACTAATTTATGAAGTAGGACTATCAATGTCATATTGACAGATGTCACAAGCACAGCCTATCTAGTTAGTTTATTTTAGTTACACAAAAGGCTATAGGTATACAACACTGACACTGGCTATTCCTCAAGGGAGGCCATTTTTAAAGAAGAAGAAGAAGAAGGCTATGTATATAGTGTAGACGTATCTGTGTTGCACTTTACACACGACGTTGTTCTGGATCCAGGTGTAGCTGACCTTGGGTGACCTTGGCGTGATGGAGATCTTGACTTTCTTCTTTTCTGGTATGGGGGAGAACTGGCCCGACGACTTTTGTGTAGCTTGTATATTGTGGCTTCTTCTCTTATATTTGCTGCATTCATTGATTCTTCACTTTTCTGCGCCATCGTGAGTGTTCTACACAGAAGTTTGGCTCTTTCTAGGGATAGATCTTGCTCTTGTAGGAGTTTTTGACGAAATTGCGAGAAGTTTGTGGCCATATTAGCAATCAGAATGTCCCTTACAAGGGAATCGCGTAGCGACCCAAACTCACAGCCATGACTTGCATTTTCTAATTTCAATAGAAAATTTTCCAAGGATTCGTTCACACGTTGCTTCAACGTAAAGAATTTAAAGCGCCACCGTCAAATTCTTTTTGGGTTCAAAATACTCGACTAATTTTGCCTTCACCTCATGGAATGCAGCAGTGCTTAGGTCCGAATTGAAGGTATTGTAGATATTTAGACCTTTTTCTCCCATGGAATGCAGCATGATTGCAATTTTCCTTTTGTCTTCTGTTTTCTCCATCCCCGACGCCAATAGGAATATCCGCGAATGATTGCGTCCATTTTTTTAAATTTTCAGCATTATTGTTGATTTCTGTAGAAATTTCAAGCTTCTGCACTCCGTTTCCTGCTATTGTCAAATTACCGCACCCAGATTGTCTCGAAGCTTCCGTAATTGCCGATGTACCTAGCTCTCTTTAGCGTTCATAATTTTCGTTTGTTTTTCTTATTGCACAACTGACACCATGGTGTGGGCTACGACGTCCCGGTTCTTGAAGATCCTTCTTACGCTTGAGTGGTGATAATAATAATACAGCAACAATTTTTATATTCTCCTTTATTGGTACATATGAGAGAGATACTTAACACGGATGCGTATTACATATGAGAGATACTTAACACATACGTCTACACTATATATTTTAGTCCCACACGACAGTCAAGATATTATCTAAGATAAATTTTAAAAAATATTTTAGATTCACATAAATTAATAGTTTTTATTTTTATTTTCAGATACAAAATATTATCTGTTACGTATTTAGTCTATGTTTAGATAACTTAACTACTTTTCATACTTTGTTGTCCTAATAGATGTCGCTTTAAGCGTATCTTTTATTTTTCTATTGAATACTAGATGATAGATAGATGGTAGAATAGTAGATAGTAGTAGATAGTCTTCACTACTAACCGCTAGATAGCTCTGACATAACACAAAATTGATCATAATAATTATCTATATATAAATAAACAATATTGAGGTGTCTGTTTGTAATTTCAATCTAATGTATCATGAACTAAGGAAAATGGAGATAAATGTGCAACCTAATAATTGTTTTAATAAACAAACAATACAAGTTCTACGCAAACAAAGCTTCTAGTATCCGTAATATTAGATCCATATTCCATTGTCATCAGCCATACGACAGTAATATTATTATCATGGGTTATTTGACAACATGGTTTTTTTAAACAATAAAAAAATATGAACTTAATAAAAGTAAAAAGAATTAGTTTTGAAATAAGAAGCAAAGTTACATTAGTTTAAATTACCTACATACCTAATTAATTTTTACTTTTTACGACATCTGTCGTGAAATCCGGTACAACATCCACCCAAATTGCCAACAGCTGTCAGAACCTAAAGTTAAATGTGCAATGGAATTAATAGTTCTTAGTTTAGAAAATAATGATCGGAATCCGTTTGTTTTAATGTCGAATATTTGCAACACCCTATAGGGTGTTAAACTAATACTAAATTGTTCTTAAACTGGTATACCAGTTTAAGAACAATTTAGTATTAGTTTTAAGTGTAAGGTATAATAAATACCTAAATACCATTTTACTAAATTATCATATAAGATCTGTGTAATAATTATGACAATTGTAAATTTATTGACATTTTTAATATCAGCAATGAAATAAACTATTATAATAAGAATTATAATATAAGAACGTCTCATAAATATCTAGACGAACTGCTCTTAAAACTTAATGTCGAAATAGATAATGCATATTCACAATTAAATAATTACAAAAAATATACTATTCATACATGTTTAAAAAGGCAATTAATACAGTACAAAATTAATTAACAGTAACAAATTAATACAATACAAAAAATACAGTCTTTTTCGTTAGCAACCATAACTTAAAATTTACAATACTGCATCAAAATATAGCTGGGGTCTTAAACAAAAAACATTTAATGGAAATAAGTATCAATGACCTACATAAAAAAACATCCAGATCCTCCCTCCCTCAAAGATTTCCACAACGAACGGTCCTGGGCCACCCGCAACCAACGGCGGTCCGCGACCTTCATAAGGCCATTGGTCCACCTAGAGGGAGGCCGTCCAACGCTGCGCTTTCCAGTTCTTGCGCTCTCCACTCTAGAACCTGGTGTACCACAAACTATTATAATGGATAATGGCCCTCAGTTCATTAGTAACGAAACTAATAGATTTAAAAAAATATAATATACCTAAAGTTTATTTAACACCGCGTTATACCCCTCAGGTAAATACGGTCGAACACTACAATAGGACTGTTATCACTTGTATTTCGACCTACGTGGAATAAGATCATAGGTCATGGGATGTACATATACCCGAAATACAATTCGCCATCAACAACTCGGTAAATGAGGCAACCGGTTTTCAACATCTTTCTTGGTCTATGGTAGGAAACTAGTGTCTTGCGGTACTCACTACCTAGATACCGACAGTAAAAAGACCTCGTGTTTTCGCCTCGTGACGCCTACGCCGAAAATTTGGGGTGTATATCATCTTTGTTTGACAGCGTTCAGATGCGTCTTTGGCAAGCTCATGTTAAGAGCACTGCTCAATATAATTTGAGACGAAAGCCTGCTGAATTTAACGTTGGTGATGTCGTTTTTAACGAGAACTTATTTTCTCAGCGACAAGGAGAAACATTATAGCAAAAAGTTAGCTCCTAAATTTGTAAAATGTAAAATTGTAGGTAAACGTTTTCTCTTAGTTTACGTTCTGCAAGACATGCAAGGCAAAGATCTTGGTGCCTGGCATTTAAAAGACATTAAGCTACCAATTTTATCTAAATAATTGGTTAACTATTGTAGGAAGGCTAGTAGTTTCGCGCTTTATTCAGACGCTGTTCGTTATCTTGTTGTAATAACGTTATAGCTGTGTACATTATTATCTTCGACTTGTGTTGTTTTCCTCCTTACGGAAAACAATACTCGCATGTTAGGGCGTCTCGGATAATTTTATTCGTGTTCGGGATGCAATAATGAAAGTGTATGTATGTATGGGATGTATGAATATAGTGTGAAACGTAGTATGAAAGGTTGTCGGTTATTTGCGCGTAGACATAAGACTAGCATATAACTTCCGTCGTCGTAGTTTTTTTTTCTTTTTTTTCAAATTTTTTTTACAAGTTGAACTTTTTTCTTATTTTGTAGCTGTTTCAGGGTTTTTCCTGAGAGCAGTCAAAATCCTTCGGTAACAGGGGGGGATATGTAGCATAGCTACATTTTTAACGCGTTATTATAGCTGATAACGACGCTTATAGCGTCATCTATTAGCTGTTGTTGATAATAATAATAGCTAATTTATGTTAGACAACGCCATATATTGGCAAACGTTTCTAACTGGAGCTTCATCTCTAATATTTCTTTCTTGTGGCATTTGGATTACGCATTACCGCTAGTTGTCAGTTAAGGAAAAAAAAAAACATAATGACAGTAGGAGTATATAAGGGCTGTCGCGAGATGACAGTGCCTTTTTCTTCTGCCGAATTTTATTGTTCAAGTTTTTCTAGATACAAGTGTATTTTATATTTTAATCCCGTGTTCACGGTGAGTTTTCTTTTTTTTTTATTTATTTATTTATATATCTGTGTTGCGAATATTTGGAAAATAACGCTTGTAAATGAAACAAATTCATCTTTCCGATCTTGCATTGTTAGAATATTAGGATATTTGTATCCATGCTTTAATTATTTTTTCTTGTATATCATCTTTTATTTTGTGATGGTCACACAGCCCGTGATTTTGATCGTTTGGGGTTAGGATCACGCTGTGTGACGGGACTCCTACCCACACGTTTATCATGAATTTTCCAGGGATCTATACACCGGGTTAAAGGCACCGTTATACAAGGACTATTGGCTTTTTTCCCACAACCGGATTTCTGAGGCCGCTAGATATTCCGGACTGAACTACTGGTTTTGGAATCAGTCTGCACCGCCGATTGGTCGACCTACCTCGCGGTGAACCTACGAGGTGAGCGGGAATCTACCCGAAGTTGGAGCCCCAGTTCGTTGTCGCTACGTGCCACACTCCTGGACCCAGCTAAGTTCCCACGTGGTTTAAAGCCCCTTCGATACCCACAGACACCAAGAGGCTAAACCAGATCCTTCGGCCTTCTGCCCACGACCCTTATTTTTCTTAATATATATTGTCACGCGAAATACATCTTTCATTTTATGTATGGGACAGCAGTTTTTTTTTTTTTTTTATTTATTTATTTCAGGTCGTTTTTTAACAACTAAGGTCATTAACGACCACAATTTACAACAAACGGTATATACCTAATGTTAAACTAATTTATAAACATTAATCATTTTTAGGAATTTTAAAGTTTGGTTGCAACCATTTTCATTTAAGCAATCTTTAAGACAATTGGGTAAGTTACATAATTGTTTTTCATTATTATATGCTGTGCATTCTATCAAAAGATGAGATACACTCATATCCTGCCCACACTTGCATTTATTTTTTGGAGTTTTAGTTATCAAATGTATGTGTGATAAATTAGTGTGTCCAATGCGTAGTCTCGTTATTATAACTTGATCTTTTCTGTTGCTGAATGAAATAGGGGATTTATCGAAAATAGAATTTCTTACATGAATTAATTTACTTGCATTACATGTTTTCCAATATTGATCCCAAAAACTTTTAATTTTAAGTTTGCAATATTTTTGAATTTCTGAAGGAGGTGATTTTATTGTTGTGCAAATATCATTTTCATAAGTTGCTTTTCTAGCTTCTAGATCTGCTTTTTCATTTCCGCATATCCCTTGATGACTTGGAATCCATACGATTTGAAAGTTATAGTTATTATTTAGAAGGTTTAACATTTTTTGTTTGATTTCGATAATTAAGGGATTTGTATTATTTCTATTTTGCAAGGCTGTAAGACATGATTTTGAGTCCGTATAAATTAAATACATTATCGAATTTGGTTCATTACATATTATTTCTAAGGATTTAAGTATAGCTAATGATTCACAAGTAAAAATAGAGTGGTAGTCGCCAAGTCTGTATCGATAACTACTATTACTTGAGACAACTGAAAAACCTGATCTCTCATTCATAACTGACCCATCAGTAAAGAAAAGCTTATAATTTTTATATCTACTATTTATTTCATGATATAAGTTTGTGTAAACATCTCGAGGGGTGTCATCTTTTAAGTTATTAGCTAGTTCCAAATTTATAGGAAATTCATGGTTTTCCCAAGGACCACATGACAATAATTTCTTATTTAAGGTAGGTGGGATTCTAAGATTTACTTCCTCGAGATATTTAGCAGCTCTTATTCGTAAAGGTTGGGGAAGACTAGGTCTAAAATCATATTCTGCGTCTAAGGATGTTATTTTAGTAAAATAGTTATAACTAGGATTTTGAGGTTGAGATAGTATGTTAACTATGTATACGATTACCAGCTGCTTCCGTCTAATTTCTAATGGCATTTCTCCCGCTTCAGCTAAAATACTTTTTATAGGACTAGTCTTAAACGCACCTATACTAAGGCGAAGTGCAGTGTTATGAATACTTTCTAGGGAATTCAAGGTTCTCTTTTTTGCAGAATCATATATAATAGAGCCGTAATCTAGTTTTTGTCGAATTAAAGCATGATATATATTAATTAGACATTTTCGGTCAGACCCCCAAGAAATTGATGATAAAACCTTAATTATGTTCAGTCTCTTTTTAGTTAAAATTAAGAATTCAGATTTAGTTTTTGAAAATTTAAAGCCAGATTTATCAGCCCATTGTTGAAGACTATCTAATGTTTTTTGGATTAATGTAAATATGGGTTTCAATGTTCTACCAGTACATGTTATTGTTAAGTCGTCAGCAAATAAGAATCCTTTTACTGGCATGTTAATACAAGAAAAAACATCATTAATAACTAATAAAAATAATATTACACTAAGCACTGAGCCTTGTGGCAGACCGTTCTCTATGGAAACAGAGTTAGATAATGCATCATTGATTCTTACTTTTATTGATCTTGCCGTCAGAAATTTTTTAACAAATGCCAATGCATTTCCTTTAATATTAATATTTTGTAGCAATTTTAAAATTTTATGCTTCCAGACCATTTCATAAGCTTTCTCGATATCAAGAGCTACTATTGCTATGAAATAATCATTAGCAAAACTGTCAAGTACTTCACTCTCAATATTCATTAAATGATCCGTAGTTGATCGAAATTGACGAAATCCATATTGAAAAGGTGATAAGTAGTTATTTTTTCAATGTACCATCTAATTCTTTTACTTATAATTTTTTCTAATATTTTACACATATTACATGATAGAGATATCGGTCTATAACTAGTTTGTAAATTTGGCATTTTTCCAGGTTTTAGTATTGGCACTACTAAGGCTTCTCTCCAGCTATCTGGAAAAACCTGCTTTTGCCAAATAAAATTATACAAATGAAGTAAAAATTTAAGGGCATTTATTGGCAAATGTTTTATTATAACATTTGATATATTGTCTGGTCCTGGACTTGAATTCCCTATTTGAGATAGAACCATTGTCATTTCGTTCATTAATATTTTACTATTTATTGGGTTGGAATTGTCAAATATTTCAAAATTTTGTTTAGTTTCCTCAGTATTTTTGTAGTGAATAAAATAATCTTCATAGTTACTAGAGCTAGAGTTATTAGCGAAAGTCTTTGCTAATATATAGGATGTTTCCTTTGGGTCAGATGTAAATGAACCATCAGGTTTCTCAAGTACAATTTTGTCAAGTCTAATGTTACGGTGATTAAGATGATGTATTTTTTTCCAAAGATCCCCAATATGAGTTTGGTTGTTAATAGTGGATACCCAATTCTCCCAATATCTTTTCCTATTTTCTTTTAGAAGTCTTCTATAATAAGCTCTCTTTTTTTTGTATTCAATTTTATACATCGAGTTGGGATCATTTCTCTTGTGTTTTTTAAAAAGTTTAAAGGCTTTTTTTGTTACTCTAAATGCAATTTTACAGTCATCGTTCCACCAGGGTAGATTATTTTTCCTAATACGACCCGTAGTTTTTGGTATGGATAAATTTGCTGCTTGTAAAATTATTCCAGTAAATTTTTCAACAATATAATTTATAGGATAATCGGGTATAGAAAATAAAGATGGTAATTCGAGAAAATTTTGATTAACCAATTCAGAAAACATTAACCAATCAGCTTTATCGTATTGCCATTTTCTTGGTAGGCATATATTATCATTTTGTAAATTTTGGCTAATTAACGTTCTAATAAAAATTGGGAAATGATCACTGTCATACAAATCATCTAAGGCGTTCCATTCAAAATATGATAATATATTTTGAGAAGCCAAAGTTAAATCTATATTGCTCGTGCTACCAGTATTGCTATTAAAATGTGTAGGTTGTCCGTTATTTAATAATAATATATCACTATGATCATCGAGCCATTCAGCAATTGATTTACCTCTGGTGTCGCATTTATCAGATCCCCAGGAAAAATGGTGGCTATTAAAATCACCCATAATTATAAAAGGTGATGGCAGTTGACTTATCAAATTATTTAAATCACTAATATTAAGTGCGCTGCTATTTGGAAGGTATATATTGCATATAGTAACAGTAAAAGGATATTTGATTTTAATTATTATTGTTTCTAAATGAGTGTTTATATTTATTAGTTCTGGAAAAGTGTATGGTTTGATAAAGATTGCTACGCCTCCACTAGCCCTATTACATTGTAAACGGTTTTTAAAAAAATGTACATACCCCTTAATAGAAGCACAATAATTAGAAGTAAAATTAGTTTCCTGTAAACAAATGCAAGTTGGACTAAGTCTACTGATCAACAATTTTATGTTTTCTAATCTTTTAAAATATCCATTTACATTCCACTGTAACACATCCATGAAATTAATTGATAAATAATACGTATTTTATCTATATCTTTATAAATATATATTAGTTAATTAAGTATAAAGAACTAAGATATCATTAAATATCTTTGTACGTAGGAACGATCGCGTCAGTAATTAATATTTCATTAAATTTTTTTGACAGACGTGAACATCTGTTTTTTAAACTCTTATTTAACTTACTATGTATTTTATTACACATTATAATTAAACCGTTAATATTATCTGTATAAGTATATGTTAATTCTTTCACATTTTGTTTTCCTTTTACATTATCCAGTAAACTAATAAATTGATCTAAATTAATAGGGAATGAATTGTCACTGTTTATTTCTGCCATAATCTGTTCAATATCTTTCCAAACTTCTTCTTCAGTTTTCATATCATCTTTCTTCAATTTCTTTTTTGTTTTTGATTTAACGACGGTGTCTTCCATTGAAACATTGCTTTCTGTTCCATCTGTTTCCGATTCTATGATATCAGACTCATGCTCTTTTACATATTGTTTTAATTGTTTATCTGAAATTGATAATTCACTAGTTGTTGGGGAATGAATACGTTTCTTTCCTTTCGAATTCAATGGAATCTGTTGAGAAGGTGGTTTTTGAAAAGTCTGCGGAGTGCTTAGCTGGTCCAATATACGGTCATCGTTTCTTTCAAAAATTTGCTTAATTTCTTCTTCCAAATGATTATCTGATTCCTTGATATCAGAAACAGCTTGAGATACTGTTTTATTCTGTGGACAATTTTTCGCTAAATGCCCCATTGTGTTGCAGGAAAAACATTTTAAGGCATCATTTGAAATGTATATCCAATAATTTGTCCCTTCATAGGATAGTTGAACTGATTCTGGGAGGCGTGAATCATCATCAGGGCTAACGTATTACTGCCTTCTAAAGCTTAAAATGTGAGAAAAACCTGGATCACTCACACCAATTTTCATAAAGGATATAGGAGACATTATTTTAATTTTCATCTCTTCAAATTTTTGTTCAATAACCTTATTTGGTAGAACTGGGCAAACATTTGAAAGAACTATTCTTTTATTTCTAGTAATTAATGATTTAATTTCAAGTAAATTCTTATTTACAATGACGTTTTTCTTTTCTTCAATAAGGTAATCAGCTGTTTTCTTGCTATCTAAATATATACAAATTCGAGCATTCGATATGCGGGATATAAATCGTATAGTTGAAGCTGGAGTAATAGATGTCAGCGCAACAAGGTACTCCCTGAGAGTTATTCCTTCGATTGAGTCCAAAATGATGGCTTGATCTTTTTTGGGGAAACTTGTTGTAGATGTCACGTTCGCATAACTTGAGACATTTGGAACTTGAGACTTTTGAGACTGAGTAGGTAATTGAGACATTTGGGGATTTTGACACGTTTGGGGGAGAAACATTTTAAAATAAAGGGCCTCCTGTTGCCAGGAGATACCCCGTTCTCGTTATTTTAATCTTTTAGTATCGCGTAGGTAAATGATCACGCGTAAACAAAACACGACGGTTCGATCGACTATAGAACGCCACGCGCATCTGCTGTGACTGCTCCCGCAATACTGGACAGCAGTTTTGTTATGATTAAGATTAGGCATAAAAATGGTCGTAGCCATTGAGTTATAATGTACTACGTACTAGAGAAGACGCCTCAACTCGATTGTTTGTAACACGACAAGAGCGCGCGCACTCCAACTCACTTAGTCTGTGCCGAGCGCTTGCTGCAACGTGACACGTTTGAGTGAAGTTTTGTTTTTTTAAATTATGCCTTCGTGTGCATTGAGATACTGTTCAAACAACTCCAGAAACATAAGTAAAAGTCAAGGAGTGACTTTTCACCGGTAAGTTCATTTATTATCTTTAAAACACGCTTAATTTAATTATAATTTTTCAAATGCAACGCGTCACCGCGGCGGCGGCCATGTTTACGTGAGAACATAACACCCCCCGCTTGTCCCGCGCATACCCCGCCGTCATCAAGTGTACGTAGTACGTAGTACATTATAACTCAATGGTCGTAGCATAAATTGTTGAAAATTGTATCTAGTTCAACTTTATAGAACATATATTATTTTCATCGTAATATATATACAGAGATATTTTACGATGAAAATAATATATGTATACGATCAAGTGGTAGCAATATGACGTTGGAAATTTTAAATTCGGAAAGAGTACATACAAATCTATTAAAATCGTGCTTCAAAAAGTGAAAATTACTCATATTTACCTACTAGTAAACATCACAGGAGGTAGCTTTATCCCGGTCTGTCTGAGATTTGGGCAGGTTAAAGGATGCCAGACCGACATTTTTCGAAAAAGGATTAGGAGACGAACAGATTGACGTATAACGTGACCTTGTTCCCAACGACATTTTTGAACTGAGTCTTCACAAAATACTTACTAATTCAGGGCGGTCTGTCTGGAAACTGGTCAAGAGTAGGAACCCCAGACTTGCATATTTATCGGTGACTAGTTGGTGTATCAAAACAGTTTTCTTGTTCCTTAAGACCTTTTGACACAAAATCTTCACACATTTTGGTCAATTATATATAATTAATATATATCATTCGCGATGATCTTTTTATTCGACGGCAAGCTCTGGCTCTAAAAAGCTTTTTGAGCTAGAGCTTTTGGCCCTCACTTTATCCTGCCCTAGCTTCCCCTATATCTCTACATTTTCATGGTATTAATGTAATGTATACTAATATTATAAGGAAGAAAAGTTTGTTTGTATGTTTGTTTATTTGCATTGAATTGGCTCCGAAACTAGTGGACTAATTTTGATGAAATTTGGCACATATATAGAGTAGACAACGGGGAAGGACACATGCTACTTTTTATCGCGGAGAAATATACGGTTTCCGCAAGATTAACTTTTGTGCGCACGAAGTCGTAGGCAACATCTAGTCTTTACATGTAAAAGTAAGTATTCGCGTTAAGTATGCAGTGAGTCAATAATCTCGCGACGTTTCCTACTAAAAACTACTAAAAGAGACAAAGAACTACCAAAACTGCTACTAAACATGAAAATCACTAAAAACTACAAAAAAAAAACATTACATTTTCGACTTTATTATATAAACTCAAAAATTTACATATACTTATGGTTACTTTACCGTTAAAAATAAAAAGAAAACATAATTTGTGGCAAATATTACGTGTAATAGAAATGAAAAGTTTTATGCGACTTACGCGACTTACGGACGCGAGCTATCAGCTATGATGTGTTATCAAGATAACTTATAAAGTGTCGGTATCCTGTTGAGTGCGGGCTTTGGTATCTCCAATAGACAAAGAGCCAGTGAACCCCAGACCTTCGTCATTTTGTTGAGGCTGAAATTTTGTCAGCGCATGCTTCCAGCACAGGTAGGAAAGACGACCAATCATGAAGTTTCCATGCTAGTGGCTTTGGCAGGTACATGGTACTAAAAGTGTGTAAAATACCCACATACAAACATTCAACCCTTATTTTACAATCTCAGAAGGTAAATTCTAATAAACCCTAAAAGGGTAAATTTACCTATATGTTGTAATTAAATGTATTTGAGAGCGTGAATCTCAATTTTCATCGAATTTCCGTACAAACTTGGATTTCACCCAAGAAGAATTTCGGAAAATTCTTTCTTTTCGTACACCTACGTCATACAAGAAATACACTTTACAATTTCCTGGTCTCAGCGAATAGCGGCTTGGCTCGGCGTTGATACGTCAGTAACTCAAGTCGTACATTGATTTATCTTGTATAGGTCAGGATATGCCGTCACAGTTATCCTTGCAGCGCAACTTCAAAGTACCTTAACTCTTTTATTTCTAGTTTCTTCTTCTTTGAGGTATTTGTTTTTATTTTACGTTAGTTATTATAATGTATTAAAAGAAAAATAAGGTATACCTACTTCACAGTGGCGAAGGCTGGTTCTCCTTCATAGGGAAGCCCTAACCTGTATAATATAGATATACCTATATTATACAGGTTAGGTTATGTATAATAGATAGGGATTTCGACTTATATTTAATTTCTTATGAATTATTTGTATAAAATATTATTTAAATTGTGAAATATTAGCATTAAATGTTGTTTCTTTCGTTTTAAAGCAACACATTATCTTTTATTTCCATATTGTTAAATAATCTTATTATAAAACAACATTTTCGCTATAACTTATGAACAATGGAAAAACTGAGATTTGAATTTGTAGTAAAGGCAAGTGATGATCCAAAATCTAATATTATCTGCTTAACTTCGATTACTGATACTGATAAAAGAATATACTTGATTCCGCAAGAACTTCAGCCGGCTAAATTACATAATGCTATTCTTAAGACGCAAGTATATGATAATATAAAAGAAAACATTGATGAAAAGGCATGAGAGAAGACAAGTATGGATTACAATGACACAAGAAATACATGATACCTATATAGATGACGATGGAAACATTCATTTTAACAGATATTTTTTAGAGGAAATAACTTCAAAAATGGAAAGAGCACCACAGCATATAGGAATTTCGGAAGAGTATTTGACATAATTATTACATAAATGCATAGAATCAAATAAACCACAAATTTCGAGAAATATAGTAGACAAATGCATATTGGAAAAGTTTAACAGGAGGACATCTAATGCATCTCAATGGATGATCTCTGATTTGAAGAGGAATGTTCACGATTATCAATTGTTGAAGATGCAAAGAAAATTGAGATTATAAGAGCATTTTTAGAGGACCTAGACTGGTATACCTCCATGATGATTAAATATACAATTAATTCGGAATGGAAAACATGGCAGGAATGTTTCTGTGAAACTTATGCTGACAAAGGTTGGTCACCAGTCAAGTATGCAATTTTATTTCAATACAGACAAGGTTATTTATTAGACTATGCCTTGAAAAAGAAGAGACTTTTATTGGAAGTGAACAAAAACATTGATGTTTGTACATTGATTGATTTGATTGCAACGGGGCTACCTACGTTTGTGATAAATAAAATCGACAGAAATATTTTAAGAACAACAGATGATTTATTTAACCAAATAAGAGGTCTAGAATATTTAGTTACCAGAAAGAATTTTGAAAACAACTTTAGAAGGAATGCTGACAAAAAATCAGAAAAACAAAATAAAAATACAAGAAACCCACGAGGAGTAGGAGAAAACAGATACCCCATAAGAAACGTTAACAATTCAGCGTTAGAATTTGAATTAAATGAAATTAATCCAAAAAACTTGATATCCCGCCATTAATCAAAATTGAAGTTGAATTAAATGACGCCTTAAAAATAACAATAATAAATGCCTGACAGTATTCCTTGACTTAAAAAAGGCATTTGATACTGTCTCTGTGCCCATCCTTGTTAAAAAACTAGAGGCGATTAGTATAAGGGGTTCTAGTCTAAAACTTCTATCTAATTACCTTCAAGACCGTAAACAAATGGTAAAAATAAATAACTATGTAAGTAATGAGGCTAGTGTCACTTGTGGTGTCCCACAGGGCAGTATTTTAGGACCTACCCTGTTCCTAATATATATAAATTGTTTAACTAACATGACTCTTGAGAAAGGACACATTATATCATATGCGGATGACACAGCACTAGTCTTTACCAGCACTACTTGGGAATCTATTTCAATGCTGCTACTGAGGGATTATCGAGAGTGGCCAATTGGCTACGTCTTAATCTTATTACATTAAACATCCACAAAACAAACTATATATGTTAGAGTATCACTGAGAAAAACTCAGCCTAAATCTAGCCTCTCTCTAGCCATACATGAATGTGGACAAACTAACGCATAATGCATCTGTTCCTGCAATAGAGTTACGAGAGTTAAATTTACCAAATATCTTGGAGTTATGCTAGACCAGGCTTTACGGTGGAAATCTCATATCGAATACACCTGTAATCGTATTAGGAAACTCAATTGGATATTTAAAAAACTACGTTATATTGCAAACAATAAACTATTAAATATGATATATCTTTCTTTAGGACAATCAATAATAGCGCGGGGCCAGTAAAGATAAATTTATAAGCATTGAAAGGAGCCAACGTTGCTTGCTTAAAATAATGTACCGAAAGCCATATCGTTTTCCTACCAAAGATTTATATTCTCTGTGTAAACTCTTATCGGTAAGGAAACTTTACATCCTATCCATAGTTTTAAGATGCCACAAATACTTACCTTACACACACACACACGCACATAATATTAACATATAGTATATAGTCTGTTAAACATACATTTTGTTAAATGATGTAACTTGTGTTCTAATGAAAACGTGTAATGTTCTTTTTTATTTGTATTTGGATTAAGAAACAATTACCTACTTTAGTTATGGAAGGGCGAGACCACCTGACACAAGTGTCTTATGACACTTACTAGGTGGATCTCATTCTCTGATAAATTTAAGCAGCACAAATTGTAATTCAATTATTATAAATGATAATATTAAAGTCATAACTTTAAACAGAGACATAGAAAAAAATATCTTACAATAATCAATCGTATACGACACCCTTAGACATTAGTGAATTATTCAATAACTTTTACATAAATCAGACAAAGAATAGTCATTTTCAATTTAATAAAAATGACAATAATTCTACAATGCAGTATAATAATTTTACACCTAAAGCCTTCATCTCCAATAGAAATATACAAACTGATACGTATACTCTTAAAAATACGAAGTCTGTCGGTATAGATGACATAAATACGAAAATATTTAAGCTTTCAGCTCAATACATATGTCAACCGTTGAGATTTATTATAAACCTATCTTTTCAAGACGGAACGTTTCCCAAAAAACTCAAAAAGTCTATTGTAAAACCAATATTTAAAAAAGGTGACGTGATGGACATGAATAATTATCGTCCAATAACACTAGTACCGGTTATTTCAAAAATACTTGAGAGAGCAATGCTAGATAGACTTACTAATTACGTATCAACACAAAACATTCTTACGCAAACTCAGTTTGGCTTTAGAAAAAAATGTAACACTACTGTAGCTTTAATATTTATTATAAGGACATAAAAATCAAAGAAGCGAATTCTACAAAATTTCTAGGCGTTATCTTAGACAAACATTGCAACTGGACAGACCAAAAAGAATATATATGTACAAAATTAGATCGACCCGTCTACGCTATTGAGAGAATACGTCAAACAGTAACCACGGAAGCCGCACTGAGTACTTACCACGGATATGTGTCATCGGTGTTATCATATGGGCTGATACTGTGGGGAAATTCTACAGATATCGATAAGGCGTTTCGTTTGCAAAAAAAGTGTGTTAGAGCTATAGCTGGAGCATGGTTCCTAGACAGTTGCAAACCATTGTTAAGAAAATTTAAGATCCTGCGCCTCACTTGCATGTACTTATATAAAAGAAGCCTGTACTTTTGTAAAATTACACCCCGGATACTTTCGACTCAAATCGGATTTAGTTTTAGGTCCGATTTTAGGACGGAAAAATGAAAGGCATAAATATAAAATCTATTTCCCGCTTTGTAATCTAAGTATTTATAAAGACAATGCATTTGTAAACATTATAAAAATATATAATGTTTTACCGGACGAGTTTAATATAACGTATTTAAAAGGAATTTGACAATATAGCTTGCAGAAAGATGTTTTTATAATATAAATAAATACTTTACGCACAAAAATAGTTATTAAGGTGTATTTATTTATGTAATTATAATATTATAATAAAATTAGAATTAAGACACGATGGATAAATAATTTGTTTAATGTGTAGGTAATGTGTTATTGATTTTAAACCTATTGATTATTATATTATGTTATGATTATTATTTGACTGAAACTTCGACATTGAAAACAATAATTACGAACTTGTAAATCTAATCTTCATATTATTATTATTCTCAAGTATTAGTTTTAATCAATTGCATGTTTTAAAAATTTCACACACCATTTTGTTATGGTAGAATGTACAGTATGTCCTTTGTAATGTTTAAATATTACCCTTTGTACTGCATTCTTGTGAATAAATAAATTATTATTATTATTATTATTATTATTATTATTATTGGATGATATTATTATTAAATATTTAGGGCAGACTAATACAATGAATAATATAACATTTATATGAAAACATATATGAAACATTCACAATGAAAAACCCATTCATTGCCACTTAAATTTTAAAAACATCATCAGTGTGCCACTTAATATTTTCAATAATAACAATAGAATCTACGTAATTATAATGTGTTTTTTAACTCAAATAACCCCGGAATAACAAAAACCCATCTAAAAATGGTAAACGCAACAAATGCGTTGGTGGCACTGGTAATAGAATTTGGATCGTAAGTGCCATTCAACTTACCGTTTGCGTTGATGTTTGGATTGTATTATGTAACATGTTCTAGGAGACTGCTGATACCCGATATGTCAATATAGGTACCTACTTGCCGTCATATTCTCTATTTATATAATCCATGTTTGTTTTTATAATCTTTTCTAATATAATATTATAAATGCATAAGTATGTTTGTGTGTTTGTTTGTTTATTTGTCCTTCTTTCACGTGGCAACGGAGCGATATTATTATAACCCAACTCACCTTACCCAAAGATCATGCAAAATCGTTAATTTTTATGGATTGTAGGTAAGTTAACAATATTTTTGTGGATAATTACGTTGATATTATGACTAAACGAAATTAATATAAATTAAAATATATTTATTATAAAAAAAAAAAACAATTAGTACTTGTGATAACTCTTTAAAACAATCGGTCAAACAAAACCCATATTGTTCGGGACAATCGCGACAAAAATATGGAGTATCTTTTCTGACATTTTTTGCAACCCAGCACTGCCTATAGCGACGTCGTAATATTTTTCTCTTTGTGAGAATCACTTTTACAAGAACATTGTAAAGAATATGCACTTTATTTTTTGAAACTGAACCTCGCGTTGTGTCTTCTACATCAGTATAATAATTTCATTATGATCTCAAACCTATAATTATAGAAACGCTATAGCTCTTACCTGTTTCGAGAAGATGGTCGCTCTGGCATATTGAAAATTGGAAAATTTACGTTTATTTTATCTTCTGGGGGGGGGGGGGGGGCAGCTGCCCCCCTGCCCCTACCTGGGTACGCCTATGCAAACATACCGTCCTTACCTAGTATTCTTTAAATTTCTTTTACAATGTCGACCGAAAGCGAGAAAAGCTGTGAGAAATTTTATTTAGCGAACAATTTCCCATTAATGTATTATGTAATTTTATTAGTCCCTATAAAGGAGATCGTGAAACACTAACCGCTTTTCGTACAATTGCCAAAACGCCTTAGATCTAGCATCACAATCTCAAAAAACATTGTTAAATAAATATATTTTTATCGCGTCAGAGGGCAAAGCCCAAATTGCTTGTTCGAATAAAATTTTTGACGATTTTAACCACTTAAAATAAACTGAAGCAAAATTTTGGTGAAAGAAAGCATTACAATCACTTATTGCTAGATCTACAGTCGTGTAAGCAACAATTAAATGAATCTGTTTCACAATTTGCGCTTCGTGTTGAAAGCTGTATTACTGATTTACAGTCCGAAATCTATAATTCTGAATCTTTAAAAAAAGATATTTCTGGTCGAATCGCTATGACAGAGGGTTTAGCGTTAGTTTCATTTTCCTTAGGGCTTCATCCGCGAATAAGTAATAATGTTAGATGTAGAAATCCTAAATCTCTTAATGATGCAATCAATATTGCCCTCGAAGAGGAAAAAATACATAATCTTTTATATAAAACTACCAAATCCAAATCTAAAACCTGTGGAAAATCAGGACATACGGAATCGGAACGTTATATTATGTGTTCAGAGGCGCTCACATCCGCCACGTGATTTTTCGAAGCCTCAAATTCCAACATCTTTTAATTTTAATTATAATCAATCCGATTCCCACGTTTTCTGCAAATATTGCAAAAAGAGTGGCAACGACATAAAATAATGTCGTAGAAGGAAATATAATAATAAAAAGCGTTATTCGTATAATAATTCTAATAATTATAACAAGTCCGCGAACGCGCATCATATTTCTTACGAGCCGTCGTCGCCACCGTCACGGACACCTTATTAAGTTCCATGTGAAAATGTCGGCGACTGTGATTTAAACTAACTGATCGGATTACGAAAAAGTGCCGTCGTTTTCCGACTAATTTAGACACACTAAAATTTTCCACAAAATATATTTCGTCAAAATGTACAAATTCTAATCTTAAATCAAATAATTCATCTCAACAAATTCCTTCAGGAACCTCTGTATCGTTGAGTCATATTTCTAAATCATTGGACCACACGGGTAACCAGCTCCAAACAAGTGCCAATATTTCTAAATCATTGGACCACACGGGTAACCAGCCCCAAACAAGTGCCAATATCTCTAAATCATTGGACCACACGGGTAACCAGCCCCAAACAAGTGCCAATATCTCCAAATCATCGGACCACCACACGGGTAACCAGCCCCAAATACGTGCCCATAATTCAAAATCGTCGGACCGCCACACGGGTAGCCAGCCCCAAATAAGTGCCAATATTTCTAAATCATTGGACCACACGGGTAACCAGCCCCAAACAAGTGCCAATATCTCTAAATCATTGGACCACACGGGTAACCAGCCCCAAACAAGTGCCAATATCTCTAAATCATTGGACCACACGGGTAACCAGCCCCAAACAAGTGCCAATATCTCCAAATCATCGGACCACCACACGGGTAACCAGCCCCAAATACGTGTCCATAATTCAAAATCGTCGGACCGCCACATGGGTAGAAAGCCCCAAATAAGTGTCCAATCTTTAAAAAAATATAATAAAAACTATATTAATAATAAAAATAAAATCGAGCCTAATTTTCAAACTCCAATATATGAGATATATTCATTCATTATATAAATATCCTTGCCTCGCATTAATTTAAAGACCGAATTATCTACGCGTCCTTTACGGTTTCTAATATACACTGGTGCAAGCATAAGCCTTATAAAAAATCCAGCTTAGATCAAAAATATATTTTATCCTGCGAAATAGTTAAGATAAAAGGGGTCATAATATCGAACATTGTTCTGAATCTTTAGTTACATCTCAGGTCAATTTTTATTTATCTAATAACACTTATAATTATAAATTTCATATATTTAATGATGATGTAAGTCTAGAGTATGACGGCATCATCGGTAGTGATTTTTTAGGCTATTTTAAAGCTAACATTAATTACGAATCCAAATTAATTAATATTTGCGGGCAAACCATGGATATGAACTATGTTCAGCCAACTTACATAATTCCTGCTCGTTCCGTAGCCGTCATCGAGTGCGCGGTATCAAATTACTCACCCGAGCGTTATCCGAACAATCAAGGATTATTATTAGATCATACTTTAAAAGATGGCATTAATTTCGCTAATTGTATTGTCACAATAAAATCTAATAAAAGAATTAACGTAACAATTTTAAATACTACTAACTCAGCTATTGAAATCAAAGATTACGCCGTAGAATTAAATTCTTTTTAAAAACACATCGTCACAATTCGTCATTTCTATTTCTTATTCTAATTCAGATAGAGTGAAAAAAGTACTCGATCTTATTCGCTGCTCTCATTTAAATCATGAAGAGAAAGAAACTCTTTTAGAATGTTGCTCACATTACACTGATATATTTCACATGGAAGGTGAACTTATATCATTTACAAGTGCAATAGAACACACTATAGATTCAGGAGACGCGCCTCCTATTCACGTAAAATCTTATCGTTTCCCGGAATGCCATAAGGAAGAGGTAGATTCACAAATTCGAAAAATGCTTAACCAAAATATCATACATCCTTCTTTTTCACCTTGGAGTGCCCCGGTATGAGTCGTTCCTAAGAAAATGGACGCTTCAGTAAAAAGTAGTGGCGTTATAGTTATATATTATCGACGATATATATGACATCATTTAATCGACGATAATTTATCGTCGATTAAATGATGTCACTGTTTTGGAAAGTTATCCTCTACCGTCTCATCACTGATATTATAGACCAATTAGGCCATTGTAAATATTTTAGCACCCTCGACCTATCCAGTGGCTTCCACAAAGTCAAAATGAGTCCAAAAGACGCCCCAAAAACGGGATTTACTATAAACACAAATTCGAGTGTCTCTGGGCACTATGAATTCACAAGAATGCCTTTTGGGCTAAAAAATGCACCTTCCACATTCCAGAGGCTGATGAACACAGTTCTCTCGGGTCTTCAAAGGCTACATGCATATATATATATATATATATATATATATATATATATATATATATATATATATATATATATATATATATATATATATATATATATCTCTCGATGACACGATCATTTATAGCCACGACCTTCCTAGTCATATTTCAAAACTTATATTAGTTTTTGACCGCTTACAAAAATTCAATTTAAAATTACAGCCTGAAAAATGTGAGTTCTTAAGGCGCGAAGTCGCTTACTTAGGCCACATATCGCTGCTCATAAACAAAAGGGCCGCATCTCAAAATCATAGTTTTTTCAGGAGAGCTCATAGAATATTTTATTTTCGTATTTCTTTTTTTTTTTTAAACTCCTCCTTTCAACGGTGTTGTATTATATATACATCGACGCGTTATTTAATTATCTTCCTATTGTTTCTATAAGATCAATGATAACTTTATTTTACAGACTAGTAGGAGCAGATAAGTCCCTTTAGCATATAAAATACTTTTCATAAATAATGTTATTATGTTGATTTAAAGGCCACAAATCAAAATATTAAAAATGTTTAATAAATTTTTTAACAAAAATACGTTCGCTAAAAACCATCTCTATGCTATTAAAAAACATAAAAAATCTCACTTTTACGCATTTGAACTTTCTTATTAAATCAACGAAAAAAAATTATGACAAAAACAGTATTTTAGAATATATACAATATAATAAAGTAACAAAAATAAATCCTTCAAAAACTTTAACAGGCATAGATTAATATTATTTTAAGTATAAAGGACAGTTAAACAATCTTATAGACTTATAATTATAACAATTATGTGCTAAAATTCTATGAATTCCATGAATAGAAAGAAGAGATCAGCATGTTAAGTTATAAAGTATTAACTTAAGTTTAAGTTTCCTCTGGCTTAGTTCTAGCTAAATTTTTCTTACTACTACCTATAAGTTTAAAAATGAGATCAAGTATACATACTACAGTGTATTAAATCAGTCTGTGTTAAAGGCAAATGGTACGAATATGACATTTAAAGATTAATATAAAAATCTTCGTAGAATTTAGGTATCACATCTTTTTGTATTAGGTTAAGAATTCCCCGTGTTTTTGTTTCAGGAACTTTAAGTTTTTGTGCATACATTTTCTTCAATGTTGTAGGTGCTACAAAGTTCGACTTGGATTGTCTTTTGGTCAAAGTGCATACCGATTTGTACTCTGAATCATCGTATGAAGTCTTAAAGAAAAACTTGTTTAGGTTTTCTCTGTCAACTTTTAAAACTTTTATATCTGACCATCTCAACTTTTGTCCATCGTCTGTAACGGTGTAGTTGCCAACTCCAAGGGGTTTTAAATCAAAGAAACTGTCGTGTGTCAGCTCTATAACAGTGTAAGGTGGGCCTTTTTTCTTGGCCGTTTTTATAAGTGTAACGTACTGATGTGGTATATAGATTGGCGATGATTTTAATGCATTAGAAATATTTCTCTCAATCATTGAGTGCACCGAGTCGCCCTCGTTTTGAGTATGCCCTTTTATTAAGAATTTGTGCGTTATACTACGCAGCTTTGGAAACTCGCGAATAGCATATTGATACATTGCCAACATAAATTTATTTTTTTGTTGGCCACAGCAATTGTCACTGTAAAAGACAACATCGAAAAATACATTTTCTTTGTCATGCAATCTTTTTAAGTACATAAGTACACAAGAACCTAATTCATTGACGCCTCGAGCACCTTCTCCCTCATGCCAAACGTAACAAATTGTGTTTTTGGTCTCGAGTTCAGTGATAGTAAAATTTAACAGGTTAACTTTGGGGATGTAATAAAAGCTTGAAACATCACCCCGGGGACAAGGCATCACGGCTTGAAGATCATAGACAGCGACTATAAAAGTGTCACTGACGTATACTTTATCTCGTTGTTTTTCGGCTCGCGCGAGAGATTTTTCTTTAAGATGCAGTTCATGCTTTTCTTGGAGTGGCGCTTTGTCTTGAGAATTAGCAAAGGCGACACAATCGTCGCATTGGTCTTTTTTTGGGCGCCAAAAAGAGATATTGTAAGTTTTGAAGATGTTGTTATATATCTGGTACGTAGCATAATCTTTTCCCTCCGATTTGCATTTTTCAACGTAGTCTCTGTGTAAAGTAGCGACGTTAGTACCACCTTCAATGTACTCTCGCTTGGTTTGTGCGCGGCAATAATGGCTCTCAATCCGTGGTGTTGAGTCGATGTGCATTTTAATACCATCAATCAAATGAGAATCTGTCTTATTGTGGGTACCATGTTTACCTCTATTGTCTTTTGTTTGGGCTCCTATCGAGTTGGAATGTTTTTGTTGAACAGTTCTTATAAATTTGTCGGAAATTGCGAGAGTATGCATAAAAAATATTTTGCAAACTCGAAGGCGCTCCTTATTTTGAGGCAAGTAATAAGCACTGTTAAGATTTTTCCTATCACTGCCAACACGAGTGTACCGATACTTTGGGGTAATTTTAGTCATGTGCTCGTGAACATATAAATCAGCTGTGTCCCAGTATCCTACGAAAATTGACAGCCGTTCTTCATCTGTAAATTTAGTAGAACATTTAAGCTTATATTTATCAGAACAAACAGGTCCCATTTTTTTAGCTTCAAAAATTTTTTTGGATTTTGATAAAGAAGTATATGCTTTGCCACTATTTTTTAAAAACTTTGTGCGATTTTTCTTCCATAGCTCTGGGTTAGCTCTCTTTTTACGGTTATTGCTGCTGCACTGAAAAAAAGAAGTAACGCACGGAGATTACTTATTGTTATACTCACACGAGATTGTGCATCGACGCTTGATACCTGGATATCTACGTTAACTGATTGTGAATCTACGCTGGGCAACTGACTATCGACGCTGGTTGGTTGGATATCGACATTGGCTGACTGAGCATCTACGTTGAGTAAGTAAGTATCGACGCTGGGTGATTGAATGTCGTTGTTGGATTGCTGGATATCGAAAAAGGTTGCGCTATTATTGACTTCACAAAGTTGGTTAATCATGTCGTGTGGTTGTTTGTCAGACGTGAGTGCTTCTCTATCAATATTGTCTGAAAAAAAATATTACAATTGTAATATTGGAGTACCTACATTTTTTAACGAAATTAGGGGGCAAAAAAGCCATCACCTGATGGAAAGCTATTTCCGTCGCCCATGGAAACCTGCAACATCAGAGGCGTTCCCAGTGCGTTGCCGGCCTTTTTAAAAGAGATTACGCCATCTACTGCATCGTGGGGGAAAGGGGATTGGAGGAGGGATAAGGGATAACGAGGGGTAAGGGAGTCTCCGGTCTCTCCGGTCGAGCCGGCGCAACATACGCTTTTGATGATCTACTGAACGTCGTTGCTTACCTAATCGCGATGACTGCTTAAAAAGAGCTCCAGAAGCCCCAGGTTTTGGCGAAAAATTATCTGAATCTGACTCAATTGAAGAGTTATGTTGGTAGTCGGGATCTTTCACGCTGTCGTCCGATGAAAAATCATCGTCTGTTTGATCCAGGCTGCTGCTAGAATCACTCTCTGAAATTGTTTGAGAATCTTTATCAGAGTCTGAGCTACTTAATTCGATAACTATATTTGGTTTCTTCAAATTGTCCAACTCAGTTTCAATGTCATCATCAAAAGAGAAGTTAATATCAAGGCCTATCTGACTATCTGGTACAGAATTGGTATCAAACGAATCGTCATGTAAGTTAGTAGGTGGAGGTTCAGAGCCAATGATCACAGAAGAATCATGATTCAGCAAGTGCTGATCACTTGGTAAATTCTGATTTTCTTCTAGAATATGGGAGTCTTCTTCTCGTTTTTCCTTTTCAGGTAAAATCATGTTTAAAATCCTGCTACTGCGGCTCATCCTGAAAGTAAAAATGAATACAGTGCCAGAGTGGACGTGTGAGTATAACAATAAGTAATCTCTTAACTCTCTAACTATCATGTTATAAAGTTGAGGGATTACTTTCAAGTAAGTCATAGTGGTGTAAGTACTAAATAATATAAAATTTACAATATTAAAGCTTAGTTATTACTTTTTATTTCTTATGCTAAATAACCTTTTTTTTAAATTATATATTTACTCTAACTTTCACTATCATTTTGATGAATTTTATTAATTTTACTCTTAAATTGACAAAATTAAATAAAAGGGCCGCAATGGCCAATAATTGCTATAAGTACTCAATAATATTAAGAATAATAATAATATGTCTATATATTATAATAATATATCTATATATTACTATTATACTTAATGTTATTGAGTACTTATAGCAATTATTGGCCCTTGGGGCCCTTTTATTGTATCTTGTTAATTTAAGAGTAAAATTAATAGAATTCATCAAAATAATAGTGAAAGTTAGAGTAAAAGTCAATACTAATAATAAATATACCTAACTAATAATAAAAATATAACTTCTTTTATTTCGGAACATAAAATATGAATAATATAATTAATCAATATTTAAGAATACAATGAAAATATATTACTAAGCTTTTTAGCTTAAAAATAAGTCGGGACAATTACTCTAATGTTTTAAGCAAAAGAGAAGTTTCGCAGAAACAACTCTTTGGCTTATCACAAAAATATCATATCATGCATGTTTTAATTGCTAAACAGCCATATTTCAAAACCTGGCACTTTGTCATAAAAAAATATTTACTTACTTGCATTTGTTATATGCGAAACGGACGTATTCCAAAATGTGGCTCTGTCGCACATAAAACTAATTACAACACCGGTTACTTTTCGCGATGTGGCCTTTTCGCACAGTGAAGACGTGCGCTCGCGCTGACGTTTGGGTCGTAACTAAAAAGATGGCCGTTTCGCGCCAAACTTGTGCGTCAAAGTTCGAAAATGCCAAAAGGGCGCATATGTAAATAAGCTATTCAGAGGCCAAATTTGACAGGTGTCTTCGTGAAATATAAAAATAAAGCCTATTTCGGGAACATTTTTCAATTAAAAACGTTTTTAGACTTTTTTGATTTGTGGCCCTTTAGTTTATAAGCAGCGATATGTGAGCGAAATCAAAGAAAACTTAAAAGATAATCATAACTCGCCTCTCGCTGCGCATCCAGGTATCTCTCGTATGCTAGAAAGAATCAAATCGCAATTTTGGTGGAAAACATGAGGCATGACATCGAAGATTATGTAAAAAATTGTCGTTAGTGTCAAATTAATAAGCCGTTACGACAAACCAATCGGGCTCCGATGATAATAACCTCCACAGCATCGCGACCCAACGAAAAAATCTATTTAGATCTGGTCGGTCCACTTCCTGAAACATATGAATATAAATATGAATTTTTACTTACCGTACAAGATGACCTCACTAAATTTTCACAAGCTTATCCTATGCAGTCATGTTCAGCTGAAGACACAGCTAGAACACTCGTTAATTATATTTCACACGTGGGAATACCCAAAATGATCATCTCCGACCAAGGCACAAACTTTTGCTCTGATCTTTTTAAGCAACTAGCAAAGTTATTCAGTATAAAACACATTTTTGCTTCACCATATCATCCCCAAACTTGTGGCGCGCTAGAAAGGAGCCACTCTACCCTCAAAGAATATTTGAGGTCCTATATAGGCGAAAATCAAAACACTTGGGACCTTTACATCCCAAGCGCTATGATAGCTTACAATTCAAATGTGCATAGAACGACAGGTTACTCCCAACTAGAACTATTATTTGGCTTTAAACCCTATTTACCATCTAGCATAGACGTCCTCGATAACAACTCATATACAGATTATATTCGAGCACTAAATCATCGTCTTTATTATAGCCGTCAAAAGGCTCTACAAAATATTCAGACGTCTAAAGAAAAATCTAAAATTATGATGATGTTCGAACAAAGCCTATTATATACAACGCTGGCGATATGGTGTATGTCCGTTGCCACCACAAGGAAAATAAGGCCTTATCCCCATTGTGGAAAGGTCCGTATAAAATAATAAAACTAAATGGTTATCATACGGCAACGCTATTAATTAATCGTAAGCACGTTCGTCATCATTTCGATGAAATAAAGCCGGCAAGTGACGACACAGCACAGTGTCCTAGGTCAGTAAGTTAGTAGTAACAATAGTAAGTATAACGTAATCGTAACATAAGTTTTTTTATTCTATTTCAGATGCGCGCTGTCGCCGCTAGCTAGATCAGATTTCGTATCGCCCATCATTAGTAGTCCGGGCCTTTATTTTGATAAGCTCCTAGATCTTACGTTTACTAATAACGACTGGAAAGTCTTAGCATATTTAGATATAAGTCATATCCAACCTAATTTAGATAGAATAGAGATTTTATAAGAAAAGCTAAATGTATTTTGTAACTCTCTTACGTCATCAAAGATACAGTCGGACTGCATTAATTCACTTTCGGCGCTGAAAAATCAGCATCTCATTAATGGTAAAAAGTTTTCTTCTGTATCATATTTGCTCCAAAATGATTAAACTAAAGAGCGTTTTAAAAGAGGTCTCATTGATTTATGAGGTCTGTCTTAAAAACTATCTTCGGTACATTGGATGCCGAAGACGCTGTCAAATATTCAGAAGCTATAAATAGTGTACAGATGGATGAATAACATCTCGCTCATCTTATAAAAGATAATATCCATGTTATCCAATCTACCATTTCATTTAATAATTCTATGTCAAAAGTTAACTTAAATGAAAAAACATCTTTTAGAAAATATGGAAATATTACACAAAATATTAGACTCGGTTTCTAGCACAAATTATAAGCTTACATTAAGAACTCAAATTAACTCCTTATCTAATACTTTAGAAGCTATAATCCTAAAGTTATCTTTCGATATCGATGACATAAACAATGCTATTTTATTTGCAAAACTTAACATTTTACACCCGACTCTACTGAGTCCTTACCAATTATATAATGAATTAGATAAACATAGAAATAAACTTCCTAGCCATTATGATTTGCCTGTACCATTAACGCTACAAAATATTCAGCAACTAACAGATATTTCCAAATTAATTTGTTATTATCATCAAAATAAAATAATATTCGTCCTCAACATCCCTTTAGTCCTACCTCAAACCTATAATCTTTATAATATAATACCGTTACCAGTTCCATAATAGCTCCCCACACTGATTTCAGTGACGGTGGCCGGTTTAATTGAAACCAGGCCAGCTACGCAGGAGTTATTTTATAGTGCCCAAGTGTGTGCGCAGTACACAAGAGCACTCTCTCTTCCTTTACTCTCGTAACCCAGTGGGACGAATAACCGACACGACTGGTGAGATATCAGGCGCAGGTCCGACTTTTTACATGCTCATTCGACGCATGGATCATCTTTCTTGTCAGACAATCAGGTGATCAGCCTGCATTGTCCTAACCAAACTTGGAAACAAGATTTTTTGTTATTCCAATGCGGGAATCGAACCCACGACCTCCGAGTCGAGAGCCAAGTTCTAAACCACTAGACCACGGAAGCTGTTGTTCCATATGATATATTGAAACCAGACACCTACATTCTAATCGATCCAACTAGCTCATATGTGGCAGTAACAGGTGATCGCTTGTTCTACTCGCTATTGAGGGACATCGACAATTGTAAACTAATCAGTGAAAAGTGTTATGTGTGTGTGCTCGCCGACTTATTTTCAGTCGTTGCCAACCCTACGTGCGAAACAACTTTATTAAGTGAAGTGGTTACTAAACTCCCTGATTCCTGTGTAGCTAAAATAATTCACGGTTCTATAGATGTATTCCACAAACTTAGTTTTAATCGATGGATTTTTGTTCAGTCAGATCCAGGGAAATGCCATATTACTTGTGAAAAGTCCGATGTAAATGCAGATGTTATATTATTCGGAACTGGCATTCTGGCCTTACCTAGTTTATTGTAAAGCATTTTATAAAACATTACAGTTCACCGCAGTTGGAGAAACGCCACTCGGTAACGTAACAAACGTAGTGTCAAATTTCAACATATTACTAGACGATTGTTGTGAACATTAAAAAATTAATGAAACATTTGCAAAACTTCCACACTCTAGTTTAAAAAAATTTGGCAATCTTGACTCATTACTACATGCCAGCATCCATCTTCGCTCAAGGGAAGATGAGTTAAATAAATTAGAAAATCTATCTCACTTAGAGACATACGGCATTCACTACATGTCTTTAAGCTTATCAAGCAGCATTATATTTATAAATTATAATACATCTGATGTATATATGTCGAAAAAATATTACTTGTAAGAAATCACCTTGCTGTATTGAAATTTTTAATCAGTGCCATAATTCCAAATGTCGCACTGATCATCCAGCATCTCTTGTTGTCTTTAAGGATAATAGTATTAAAAATGATTCCGTGCTGGAGGAAACATCTATTAGCACGCCAACTCCTTTAAAAATAAATGTTGTGTTAACCAATATAATAAAAGATCATGAATTTTAATGTAAATGTTAAATGATTTAAATTTTAATGCAGATATAATAATAATAAACATGAATTGTATAAAATAATAATTGGTACTTATTTTTATAAAATACGATAAATGTAATTAATTATTTTGAATAAATTAATATTTGTATATAATAAGAATAATATTTGTGTTAATTAAGTATTTTGAATAAATTTGAGTAATTAAAATATTTTTGTAATTTAGCTGTTTTCTTGTATACTCCAAACGAAAGTCCAATCTCTCGCGTTAATCTTAGAGTAATCTCTCATCACTTTGAGATGTAATGATCGATCTTAACGGGGGGGGGGGGGGGGGGGGGGGGGGGGGATATTATATACGTATTCGAATAATAACAAACTATGTTTGTCGAATAATAACACCTTACTTTCGACAAATCGCCTTGTCATTTTTGTTGGAAAAATTGCCCTGCGAGATGCGAAGTAGCCGAATTGTCATTTACACGGTCGATTTTACCTATACCTACCTACGTTGGGATTTCTGAGCATATTTTTGATGGCCTCATATTTGATTAAATATAGAATACAAATAAAATGCATTGTATTTGCAAACTAACACAAATAACGTCGAAAGTCACAATATCTGGAAAGAAATTTCAGTTGCAATTACATTATTATTTCAATATATCATATTTATTTTAGGGAGGCACTTTGAAGTTTGAACTGTGTTTAATTCACCTTGAGTTTTATTACGGGTCAATTGCGTCATCCGGTATTTCTATGTATTACTGCGATGTCCTAACCTGTAGGCGGTAGTCCATAGCACACGTGTTGTGTTATCATTTTCGAACCTCATGAGTCATGGCTAATAACTAATAAGTACCGTAATCAGCAAGTAAGTATGACTTGCTAAATTCAACGCTTGAATCATATATCTTGGTAGATTTTATAACACACCTTTGCCCTCTTTAAAAGTTGTTTAACAGGTTCCCGAGTATGGTGTCAGAAGGGAAGTGATTTTATCTATCAGGGAAATATCTTAAGAAATGTTTTTATATCCTTTATATATATATCCATATTCAATATATCCCGACAGTGACTAAATAAAATAAACCTTATTGGCACACACACAGTAAGATTCATGCAAATCATGTGAAAATTTTGAGGAGATTTTATGCTTTTTTGGAAAAAGCAATTTAAGGTGTTTATTTCCGCTATCTTTGGGTATTTTTAAACAAACAAAATATTAAGCTACATAAGAGCAGAAAATTTTCAGAGATTTCGACTCAAGCTATTTGAAACCTCACACGACTATCGAGCACATTGGAAATGAATATACGAAATTATAAAAAAAAAATGTCGCTGAGCGACGAGAAAGTCGGGATAAGGAAAAGTTACAAAATAAACTACAACGTTGAATAATAATTATTTTATTCTTAGACTAGCCTTGCCCGCGACTTCGTACGCGCAAAGATATTTGATTGGTCTCGCTCGCGCCCAGCGGGACCCATGTTTAGTCTATGCGTACGTGTAGATATTGAGATGTTCCTATTATTTTTAGAAAGAGACTTTAATTATGATAAAAATAAATTAAATGCTAAATGGTTTATGATTATTTTATTTATAGAGCATTATTATGCTATTGAAGGACCTCTCTGTATACAACATTAACTGTAATGCCGTGCGGAGCAAGAATCACCAGACTGCTAGCCGAACTTACTCTGGAACACGCAACATAGAACTGTCCGTGTGAGAAACAGTTCTCCCTTAGGTCTATCCCAGCCACTTTCAATGGCTGCCCCAGAGCTTTATTGATGGTCACGGTGAAGCAGACTTTTAGGGAAAACTTTCGTCTTTTAAATACAAATGGATACTAGATGGAATCAATAGTATTTTAGGTATGAACAGTTTCCCCTTGAGCACATCTAGTGAGTACAGTAGCCACGACAACGTTGCGATGGGGAACTTATACCTGGAATCTGGTGCCATTGCACAATTTAGGAGGCTTATTATTTCTTAATAACATAACTGGAGTTCCAATATTCAAACGGAGATTATGTGGTGGAAGACATGTTGGGTTTAGAGTATATTAACTCCACAGAATATTTTACTGCATCATCAGTTTGTACTTCTGAGTCCACTGACTTATATTGTAAAGGGTGTATATGTATACAATAAGAGTGCCCGATTTAATTTAAGAAAAAACACATATTTTTTTGAGCGAGAGGTGATATTTTTATTGCGTTATAAAGTACACAATATGTTCCGTTAAGTATGGAATAGAATATCCTGCATATGGCCCCCACGGATCTGGCGGCAGACCCTTGCTCTTTTCATGAAATTTTCGATGACTTTTTCACAGCGTGGCGTCTATCTCACCGATGACGCGTTGGATCTCGGCCTTTAGTTCGGGAATTGTTCGTGGTTTATTCGCATAGACCTGAGATTTAACAAAATCCCAAAGGAAAAACTCGCAAGGCGTTAAATCGCAAGATCTCGGTGGCCAGTTGACATCGGAATTTCGGGAGATAATTCGGTCCGGAAAATTTTCCTCCAATAAATGAATTGTTTCATGGGCGGTGTGGCAAGTCGCGCCATCCTGTTGGAACCACATGTCGTCCAGGTCCAGTCCTTCCAATTGGGACCACATGAACTCTATTATCATGCATGCGGCATGCATGTTGACAGTTGCAGCATTTCCAGCCTCATTTTCGTAAAAGTACGGCCCAATCACGCCGCCTGCGAAGAATCCGCACCAAAAAGTGGCTCGCTGGGGATGCATTTATTTCACCTTGATCACTTGCGGATTTTGTAAGCCCCAAATTCGACAATTTTGTTTGTTAACGAACCCGTTCAAATGAAAGTGTGCCTCATCAGTGAAGATGATTTTTTTCGAAAAATCGGCATCCAGTTCATTTTGCTCCCACACCCATTCAACGAATTGTCGGCACTGTGCATGGTCTGCTAGTTTAATCTCCTGGGTCAGCTGAATCTTGTTAGGATGAAGGTCCTTCGTTAGAATTCGCTGCGTGGTATTCCTCGAAAGTTGGAGTTGTTGTGAACGATGCCGAATTGATGTTCCCGGGTTTTCGGCGACATTCTCGTTTACAGCAGCGATGTTTTCGAGAGACCGACCGGTACGCCGACGCACAGGAGACTTGCCTTCCATATTCGACCCAGTTTCCTCAAATTTATTGATCACTCTTCGAATTGTTGACACATTTGGTGCACTTTCACGACCGAAAATTACGCGAAGTTTGCGAGCGGCTTCAGCGTAGCTTTCCCTATTTTTGTAATGGGTTTTCATAATTATAACGCGTTGTTCTTTTGTGTAACGCTCCATGTTTAATAATCGGAACAATCATAGATAACAGCTGTCAAGTTTCAGAGCTGCCACTTGCTCACAAAAAAAAATGGCGCCAAATTTAAATCGGGCACTCTTATTAGGACAACCGTTACTTCATCTGCTTCAAATGGCTTGAGTAAAAGTTCATTTATTGTGGCTGCTTTTTCATTTTGGGAGTAGAAATGATCATGTATGCTCATAATATAAACTTTCTATGGGCTTTATCATGAGATTGGTGACATGAGGGTAAACTGCGTTAGTGAGTTCTGTAAGTGATGCCACCACTGTTGCCAAACTTTGCGGAATATTAAATTTACCATCAATTTACTATTCGACTATAGGCGATGAGGCGATTAGGTCAGGGTAATCGCCGTTTCCTATATTAAGCAACAATTCATAAAACTGTTCACCTCTCAAATGGGCTCTTATGTTTATTATAGCGAGCTTTTGTATGTGACTCCACCCTCATGTATGGTGACTTACACGACTTTACCTCATCCGCTCGTGTGCCCCTGGTACTACTGCAACTGGTATCGAATTCTTTATTTTAAGCTAAGATAAGCTCTTTAGCTTGAAGAGAACATTCCAAAAATATACAACAAATATAGTAAAATGGTCAAGCATGAGTCTGACTCTGAAAAAATACATTCATACTGTACCCTGTTCACCCCTTTAAGGGTTGAATATCGAAAAATCGTGATATACGTGTTTACTTATTTTATTTTATGACTACATTTAGAAAGTTCCAAGCAGAAATGCAAATTAAATATTGTTCCTCATACAAACTTTATACCCCTTTTTACCAATTAATAGTTCGAATCTTAGAAAATATTGTAAGAGTTTAAGTAGATCATGTCAACTATATCACGAAATTTCAAACAAACCTGACCACAAACAAAAAAGTTACATATCATTAATATTGATACCCATTTTTACCCCTTTTGGGGGGTGAGTTTCGTTAAATCCCTTCTTAGTGGACCTTTACGTCATAAAAGGAAACCACGGTTCAAATATTACGTTTCTAGCTTCAGAATTTCTGCCTCGACGTTGATGAATCAGTCAGTCAGGGCATATAATATGTTACTTTATTTAATGGAATATTAACATAAGTATCCTACACATAACGCCTGTGAACAAACAAATTGCAGAATAAAAATTTTGCAATTTTTTGTCCACAGGCACAGTAATGCTCCAATTGTATTCAGTATCGAAGTTTGAATAATAGTCGCATTGGCGCATAAGTATACAGTAAACAGTATACAGTATACAGTACCTGGGAGACCGACTTTGCTCGGAGTTGTAGTAGAAACTAGAACGATAAAATATTTAAAAATAAATATAAAAGAAAAATAAATAATTAGAATCACAAAAATATTTATCTGACCGGGATTCAAACCCACCACATTCCAAATAAAAAAAAACAAATATTACATATAGGTAATCATACCAAGCTGCCAATCAGACAGGCATATGAGAGTTGAAATTATTGATATATTGTTGCAGAACGAACTAAAAAAAGACATATTGCTTAAAAATGCGCAGTTTCTAGGGATAAGACCCAGCTAGATCGATTTTTCTCCACCGAAACTCCATGCATACTCAAACTCATTTTTACCCGACTACGGCGAAGCCAAAAGGAAGGAAATGATTTTGGCAGTCTATGTATGTATGTATGTATGTTTGTTCCCTCGTAGCGTCTAAACTACTGGTCCGATTTTAATAAATGAGGTGTCAATAGATTCGTAATGATGCCGCGGGTAACATAGGCTATATAATTTTTTTTTTAAATTATATATTTCGAAAATTAAACCTCAGATTCTAACATCTAAAAAAATTAAATCGAGATAAATATCACATGTTTGGTATCAAAAGAAAGGTCTTGGCAAGCACACTACAAATATTTACATAATTTGTATATATATATATTATATTATATCATATTGTTTAAGTCAAAATATACGTTTAAAATACAATTCTTTCAATATTCGTCCAATTTTCTAACATTACGTATAATTAAACAATAAATATATAATTTATATATTATGTTCCTTCATAACATTAGGTATATTTTATTTTATAAATATAATGTTTTACAGGCAATACATAACAAATTAAAAAAATTAAATAACACCTATATTGTCAAGCAGTGAACGAGCTGATGATGATGAATTATAGCTAAGACCACTCTTAATTATGTCAGATTTCAAACAAAAAGAACTAGATCAAAATCGGTTAATTAGTTCATCCGATTTTAATAAGAAAATGAAGATGAAATCAATTACTAGCACTTTTATTACTCACTCGTTCGATAGATGTCACTATACGAGTCTTAAATTTTTCTGAATCGCGGTATCGTTGTGTTTAGAAGTTTATGATATATTCCACTACAATTATTGTTTATGATCATAATACGATTAAAAGTGATTAAGTGATATAATTGCATAAGTGAAATGAATTAATGTTGAATGATCTCTATTGCGTTTATCTATATTATAATAAATCTGTAGAGAGGTCAATTCTGTACATGAAATATTTTTAAAAAATAACTATCAGGTGGTGATTAGGGATCGCTACTGATGTCAAAAATGCAATCAGTAAAATTTTTGTCTGTCTGTCTGTCTGTCTGTCTGTCTGTCTGTATGTTCGTTATAGAAACAAAAACTACTCGACGGATTTTAATGAAATTTGGTACAATTATTCTTCATACTCCTGGGCAGGTTATAGTATACTTTTCATTACGCTACGATCAATAGGCGCAGAGCAGTGAAGGGATATATTGGGAAAACGGGAGAAGTTACTCCATTTTTTAAGCTTCCACCGCGTGTGCAGCCTTAATGGTTAGAGCTGCATAGAAATCACGTATGACGGAAATATTTTCCTTAATATTATATAAAAATATTTCTTGACAGCATAATGTCTATCTTTTATGGTTGACTCACAATAGCACGTGAAACTTCCGGTAGCTTAGCAATTCGGAGCTTTCTGATTATATTGGTCTAATCTTACGTTTACAACACTCTCACTCATCCCTAATTTAAAAAAGTTAACATTATTACTTATTCAATAAAAAAAGAATCATGTAAATCGGTGTAGAAACACCAAAGTTATACATGAAATACACTAATAAGTCATCGCGCGTGAATACAGAATCATGCAATAAGGATTATTTTTGTGTATCAGTTGCCGCGCTCGACGCGCTTCGCGGCGGGAGGTATAAAAAGGCGGGGGGTCCGCGTGCCAACTCAAACGGGATCATGATGCAGGTCCCAACCCCCAACGATCATAGAAAACTGACTGCTTTTCTCAGAGAAAAGCAGATCGGATATCATACATATGCCCTGGAGGACGAACGCACTCTGCGAGTCGTCATCAAGGGCGTAGATAAAGAGCTCTCCACGGACTCCGTCCTCGAGGACCTCCGCAGACAGGGTATCCCCGCCAAAGAGGTACACAGGATGTACCACCCAGCTAAGAAATACCAGTACAACATGGTACTGGTCGTGCTTCCCCCCACTCCAAAGGGGAAAGCCATTTTCAATATTAAAAATGTATGCCACATTACAGGCTTATCAATAGAACCCCCCTACAAAAGGGGAATGCCGGGGCAGTGTCACCGCTGCCAACTGTACGGCCACTCAGCGCGGAACTGCTTCGCCAGACCGCGCTGTGTCAAATGCCTGGGCGACCACGGCACGTCCGAATGTCCGCGTAGAAACCCAGCTGAGGAGACTACTCCCCCCAGCTGCGTACTATGCAATTCTTCTGGCCATCCGGCCAATTACAAAGGGTGCAAACGCGCACCCCAAGTAAAGAGGCGCAAAATCCCTCCAATGAGAGGTGTCCCTCCCAAGCAGAGGTCGTCCCTGCCCCTCCTCCCTCTAAACCTGCTTGGGGGTTACCAAAAAAGAGTCCACAAGGACCTCCACCTCCTCAAAAGTCGACGGCCCTCCCAGCCAGTCCGACAAAGGTCATCCCTCCCCCGGCCAATAGGGCCACAGAAACGGGACCTGCACAACCGTCCCCGACCTCCAATTTCGGCGCCAACATAGCGTTCGCAGCCAAATTTCTGAGCGAAATCGATTCGATGGAGCTAGACGTCTTCGTCACAAAACTGCAAGGTTCCTTCGAGGACCGCATGTCAGCATTAGCAAGTCACACGGACTTGATAAACAAAATAAAGGAGTTCTCCTAAACACAAAACATGCACCCGCGTGATTAGAAAAGCACCGGGGTAGACGCCGGCGCCTACCCCGAAGTCTTACACCAGACACGATCACACGTAAAGACTTACGGACCGACTCAAACACGGGACCACCGGACTCGAACCCGGGTCCGAGTTCGACTCCCTTTAGTGTAGCCAAAAATAATTATGACCGCGACCGCGATATTGTTATAGAGAGCTCTATAAATACTGCGGAAGCACTCGACATCAGGACATTCGCGCGCGAGTCCACCCGACCGCACGCGGAAGGGGGGAGGGACGGCCCTCCCAGATCCTTAAAATTGAGCTTCTCTATCCGTACAAATACGCCGTTAGTTTGTGCTACCGCGCGTGAGCAACCACACTCGTCAGAGAGTGTGGAAGGGGTCGGACCCCTCAGCAGGAGGGACTATCTCTCCAGTCCTAAAAATAGCATAATCGAGGTTATTCCCAAAAATCAGTTAGTACATCACCAACTAGGGGGTGATGTAAGAGGGGGGTCAAACCCTCTCTTTGTTTTTTCCCACCAAAACGACTGCTAAATGGCAGTCACTAGACCGACTAAGCTAAGAGGGCTTAAAGCCATTAGCGTAGACCCATTCGAAAAAAAAAAAAAAAGAAGCGTGCGAACTTCATACAATATTTGGCTGTTGAAGCGATAGGACGTTCAGATTGTTCGACCTTATTGACAGACAATTATAGTTATTAGTGCTTATCAGCGCGATTTTTAGTTTTTGAATAGGTTATTATTAGATTTGTTTTGTTGTCTTTATTTTATGAAATCGGTATAGAGGTTTTGTTAGTATTAGTAGTTTAGTTATTTTAGTTTATTAGTTATTTTGGTAGTGTTAAATATTTCGAAAGTAGAATTATTTAGTTTTAGTAGATACCTATATTTTTCACATTTTATAGGTTCATATAGATAATAGTCTCCTTATTTAAATTACTTTTAGATTAATTATAAGTTAACATTTATTTAGCGGTAGTTTTAAATAGGTACTTAGGTGTCAAATAGGTTATAACATACGTATATTAAACGTAGTTTAGGTAGATACTTAGGTATTTAAGTAAGCATTTAGATTTCATAAGTGTAAGGTAGCTTCTGTTACCGTCGATTAAAAATTCACAATGCCTCCTAAAAAACGACCATCTTTATCTCGAAATTCGAGAGATGCTAAGAGGATGAGAAATACGCGTTCTCAAGAATCGGCAGAGGAAAGAGCGCATCGGTTAAACTCTATGAGAGTTAGTGCCTCAACTTCTCGAGCCAATGAAAGCTCTCCTGAGAGAGAGGTGCGATTAGCAGCTGACAGAGCGAGACATGCTACATCACGGGCGTCTCAAAGCTTTTCTCAGCGAGAGCTGAGTCTTACCAATGACCGAGAACAACATGTGTTATCCCGAGAAGCTGAAACTGCTGCACAACGAGAATTGCGTCTCACAGCTGATCGCGAACGACATACATTTTCTCGCGAGTCAGAAACCTTTACTGAGAGGGAATTGCGTCTCACAGCTGACCGCGAACGGCATATTTTATCTCGAGAATCTGAAACTTTTACTCAATATGAAGACCGTTTAACAAATGATAGGGTGCACCATAATATTATTCGATCTCTCGAAGATGAACATGAGCATGAACAACGACTAGAGTCGGTACGCGAACATTACAATTCTTTGAGACACGAACGATCAATAAGTCTGTCTAATGAGAGATTAAGAATCGAAAATATTCGGTCTCTTGAAACGGACGAACAGCGAGAGGCCCGTCTTACTGCAGATAGTCTTAATAACTTAGATGTATACATAGAAGATCAATTTAGAAATTCGGTGGCGTGGTCCGACAAATATAAAAGTGGGTTTGCTTATAACCTCACAATTGATTACAGATCATCTTCTGTAATAGGCGATATGAACGTGGTATGTTCTTTTTGTAATGCTTCAAAGTGGAGTAAGGAGTCGGCTGGTTTCTGTTGTTCTGGAGGTAAAATAAATTTGCCTTTATTCGAAGACCCACCGGAACCTTTAAAATCACTACTTTTAGGTGAACATGTGCAATCGAAACAGTTTTTAGACAATATTCGCACTTATAATAGTGCGTTTCAAATGACATCCTTTGGTGCTCAACAAATCTCAGAAGGTCCTTTCATGCCTACTTTTAAGATACAAGGTCAGGTTTACCATTTGATAGGATCCCTTTTGCCTGAAGACCAACCTAAATTTCTTCAAATATATTTTGTATCCGACTACAACGAACAGTCGAATATAAGAAATCAATATTTCCCGAATTTAAATACTGAACTCATTTCACAACTTCAGAACATGTTGCATCAGGTTAATTCGTATGTATGCAGTTTTAAATCGGCTTTAGAAGCTCTTCCTCGAGAAGATGATAACAATTATAAAATTGTTATAAATGCCGATAGGCGTCCAACTCAGGAACACCCTGGGCTATATAATGCTCCATCCACGAATGAAGTTGCTGTGGTATTGGTCGACCAGGAATGTGATAGGCGTGATATCGTTATCCGTTCCAGAGACAATCGTTTGCAACGTATTTACGAAACCCACAGGGCTTACGACAGTTTGCAATATCCTTTGATATACTGTCGAGGAGAAGATGGTTACAATTTTGCTTTATACCAAACTGATCCGCGTACAGGCGCACCTACTTATAATAAAAAGATTTCATGCCTTCAATTTTACTGTTACCACTTGCAAGTAAGACGGAATAGGTTTGTATACTTTCAACGTTTTCGTGGCTTATTCAATCAGTTTATTGTAGATATGTACGCAAAAATTGAAACCGAAAGATTAGTTTATATACGATCTAATCAAAGGCAGCTGCGCGCTGAGGAATACGTGCACCTTCGCGACGCCATGCAGCAAGATAATGATACGGTGAATATGGGCCGTTTAGTTATTTTGCCCTCTTCTTTTACTGGTGGTCCGCGCTACATGCACGAACGTACTCAAGATGCTTTTTGTTACGTAAGATAATATGGACGTCCCGACTTATTTATTACTGTGACTACCAATCCTAAGTGGGATGAAATCACTCGGGAGCTTCTTGAGGGTCAAGCACCGCATGACCGCCATGATATCATCGCAAGAGTTTTTCATTTAAAATTAAAATCAATGATAGATCTACTTACCAAATATAACATTTTTGGAGAAGTATTGTGTTATATGTATAGTGTTGAATGGCAAAAACGCGGCTTACCTCACGCACATTTCCTGCTTTGGTTAAAAGATAAGGTTCGACCTAATGATGTAGACAGTTTAATCAGTGCTGAAATTCCAAGTCCGATTGCAGATCCCGTGTTATACGACATTGTTAAAACTCATATGATACATGGTTCATGTGGTGTATTTAACGGGAATTCTCCTTGCATGCAAGACGGTCGTTGCACTAAAAGATATCCAAAAGCCTTAGTGGATGAAACTGTAACAGGTCTCGATGGATACCCATTATATCGTCGCCGTTCGAGAGACAATGGTGGTTTTACTGTTGAAAAGCGAGTGTCTGGACAACAGGTTACTTTAGATAATAGGTGGGTCGTTCCGCATTCTCCTGTGTTGTCCAGAGCATTTCAAGCTCACATAAATGTTGAAATGTGTAATAGTGTAGAGTCAATAAAATATATTTGTAAGTACATCAATAAGGGCAGTGACCAAGCTACATTTGCTTTGAGAAATGAACATGATGAAGTTACACGTTTTCAGTCAGGCAGATATATAAGTTCTTCAGAAGCTGTATGGCGGATCTTAAGTTTCAACATTCACGAAAGATATCCACCTGTGACTCATCTGGATGTTCATCTTGAAGGCGGTCAACGGATATATTTCAACGCCGAAAATGTCACAGAACGGTTAGAGAACCCTAGACAAACAACTTTATTAGCATTCTTTCGACTTTGCCAAACTGATGATTTTGCAAAATCTCTTTTGTATGAGGAAGTTCCATTGTTTTATACCTTCGATAAGCAACGAGGTGTCTTTAATCGAAGACGCCGTGGCAGGCCTGTAGATGGCGAGTCAGGTATTTTCAAAGAACATGTCCTTGGTAGAGTGTACACAGTTCATCCTAACAACGCTGAGTGTTTCTATTTGCGATTATTATTACATACCGTGCGAGGACCAACCTCATTTAGAGATTTAAGAAAAGTGGACGATGTTGTTTATCCCTCTTATCATGCAGCTTGCCAAGCGCGTCATTTGCGCTTTGAAAATTATCAGCATTGGGACGACTTCGACGATTCATTTGAAAATTATCAGCATTGGGACGACGCTTTAGCAGAATCCTGTGTTAGTGATAATCCACGACGGTTACGCCATTTATTTGTAACATTACTCACATTTTGTAATTTATCAAATGCTGTACAGTTATGGGAAAAATATAAAGAAAAATTTGCAGAAGACTTTCTTAGAAATATTTCTAACAATGATGAAGGCACTACTACTGACCATTTCCGTGATCTTGCCATAAATCAGTGCTTATTAGCTCTTCAGGATGATTTAACAGCAGTAGGCGGTAAATCACTCTGTGAATATGGTTTGCCAACACCAACCTCAGTTGGAGAGGTAACTAATAGGGAATATTCCGCAGAAATTGGTTACAACTTAATGGAACTGCAGACAACATTAGAAAACGGTGTCCCAATGATGACTGCAGAACAACGTTCAGTTTATGATCGCGTGTGCGAAAGTGTTCAAAATAATTTGGGAACAATATGGTTTTTAGATGCACCTGGAGGAACAGGGAAAACCTTCTTGACTAAATTAATATTGGCTTTTGTTCGAAATCAGCGTAAAATAGCTCTTGCCGTAGCTTCATCAGGGATAGCTGCAACATTACTACCAGGAGGTAAAACTGCTCATACTACGTTTAAAATACCAATTGATTTAGATCGCACGGAAAGTCCAACCTGTAGTATTTCAAGAAATAGCGACAAAGCTAAGGTATTACGCGAGTGTAATTTAATCATATGGGATGAATGTACGATGGCCCATCGAAAAGGAGTAGAAGCGGTAGACAGAACATTAAGGGATATAAGGCAAAATGATCGACCAATGGGCGGTATCACGGTTTTATTTTGTGGTGATTTCCGACAAACCTTACCGGTAATACCACGGGGAACCCGAGCTGATGAGGTTAGGGCTTGCCTGAAAAGCTCTTATTTGTGGCGTGATATACAATTGGTGCATTTGACTATTAACATGCGAGTGAGAACTGGAGATAACCCGGATGATAGTCAATTTTCTGATACATTATTAAAGATTGGTGAAGGTACCTATCCACAACTACACCAAGGAAAACTTATTCTGACGCCTGAATTATGTTGTATAGTGCAATCTCAACCACATCACATCACATATATCGTCGGTTTACGGTGACGTAACAAATATATTAAATAGGGACAATTCTTGGCTATGCGAAAGATCTATTTTAACTCCTCGCAATGACCTGGCATCTGAGATTAATAACAAAATACTGTCGAATATACAGGGGGAAAGCAAAGTTTATAGATCGATAAATAGAATGGTCGATGAACAAGAAGCCACTAATTACCCGATAGAATTTTTAAATTCTTTAAATATGCCCGGACTTCCTTCTCATGAAATTTGTTTAAAAATTGGCATTCCGATTATTCTGCTACGAAATTTAAGACCACCACAACTTTGCAATGGAACTCGACTCAAAGTAACCCAGTTGCAACAAAATATAATCGAGGCTCAAATTTTAACAGGTTGCGGTGCAGGAGAAACCGTTTTTATTCCCAGAATACCCTTAATACCAAATAATTTTCCATTCCAATTTAAAAGGACGCAATTCCCAGTATCGGTGTGTTATGCAATGACAATTAATAAGGCTCAAGGGCAGACTTTTCGTGTTGCCGGAGTAAATCTCGGTGTCAGTTGTTTCTCGCACGGTCAGTTATACGTTGCTCTTTCCCGTGTTAGCAGTTCTAGAAATCTTTATGTTCACGTGCCGGACGGGTCAACTTTCAATATAGTTTACCCGGAAGCTTTGCGCTAAAGTATTTTCGTTCTATAGGTACTTTAGCCTCATGTGAATGTGAATACATTAACTTAATCTAAACAATATTACCAATACATTAACTTATTCTCAGCTATCTATACTTTTCTGCCGGAAGTCACATTCCACGCGGACGAAGTCGCGGGCAAAAGCTAGTTGAATATAAATTATAAATAGTTACCTATATTTTATAAATCGTTCTTCGAGTTCGAATCAAGTCGTCATTTTTTGTGTATGCTATGGTTAGTTCATTTTAATTTCAGTTTTTCAGTTACTTTATTACCTTTAAGGTCCTTTAATAAATAATATTAATTATTGTTTCCTCGTGATACGGTAATTACTTGATTTAAATTGTAAATAATATACGTATAGCTTTGTATTAGATTAAAGTTATTGTTATAGTATAGTGTAACGTCTTGTACATTTAGGGTATAGTCTTTAATTTAGTTTAGTAGGTAATTTAAAAATTATTTAGTGTATAAAAGTACTTACTATAGTTATGTTAAATTGGGATACGGAAAAATATTAAATAAAAAAATAAGTTTAAAAAACTATAACCCGACTACGTAAAAAAAGGGGTCTAAAAAGGCTGAAACAAGAAAATAATTCAAATAGAAATCCAGAAATGCATAGTTACAAAAATGGTCAAGGTAGAGCCGTGGTCGCACTCACTAATGGCGTCATCTAAGCGTCAGTTCACACCGAGATGCGTGACGTCTAGGTATAAACTGAAACTGCGTATATCGTCATGTACACATGCATACCACAAGATAGTTACAGACGGCTGCGTTTTGACATCGACTGTTCCGAACAGTAGGTGCGACCACGGCTCTACCTTGACCATTTTTGTAACTATGCATTTATTTTATTTCCATGACATATTTTTTATTTACGGAAACTAGCCTGGCGAAAAGAACCGGCGGGCGTAAGAAACTTGCACGGGGGGACACCTTTTAGCAAAAAGATGGGACAATTGTTCTTTTCAAAAAATAATGTTAATATGACGTAGTAACTTAATCTATATAACAAAGATGCTTAAGTAGGTACATAGAAGAAGCTATGTAGGTGGACATATTATTCTCAAGGTGTACAATCGTAAATGAAATCATTGACTTTATAATAAGCTTTAGTCCACAAACGTTCTTTCACAACTTTTTAAATTTATGGTTATTATGGTAATTTATTTATAATGGTAAGATTTTGCAACATTGGCCTTTAAAAGATTTACTTACTTTGCTAAGTGTGATCACCGGTATTTCTAACTTGTTCCTATTTCTAGTATTCCTACAATGATTGTCACTTTTCTTTTTGTAATTATTTAGATTAGTTCTTACAAACAACACATTGTCCAAAATGTATTGAGAAGCGACGGTCAGTATTCCTATTTCTTTAAACTTTTCTCTCAGAGATTCAAAGCAGGACATTTTGTAAATCGAACGTATTGCTCGCTTCTGCAGCACAAATATTGTATTAATGTCGGCGGCATTTCCCCACAAAAGAATGCCGTAAGACATTCTACTATGAAAATAACTAAAATAAACTAGTCGCGCCGTATCTTCGTCAGAAATTTCCCTAAACATTAAACTAGAAATAACAAAAACAAGTAAGTACCTAAATATTTTTATTTTATTTCGATATAAAATGTTCATAAGTAGGTTGCACATTATTGTCATTTTTGCTGTAATTCTTCCACAGTATGTGGAGACTCATTGTTCAATGATCTAAGCTGCCCGGTAGTGGCGGCGAGCTTCCCCCGTATCTGATTTAACGACCTGCAAAATGTCAATGTTACAAAGTAAAAATAACTTTTTTTCATACAAACCTTCTGGCAATAACAAACACATAAAAGGAAGATTTATCCAATTTGGTGCAGTCGTTTAGAAGTTATGCGCGTAAAACATTTCGGTTATTAATTTTTATATAAATAGATTGATATTTGGTTGTACATAGTTACTGTTCATTTTTATTTTAACAAAAATTCAAAATTAAACTCGTTTCATGTTTGTAAATTTTATTACTCGTGTCATTTTAACATTTTATGTAGGTACAGTCTGGCATACTAAAGTTGAAGCTGCAATGGCGGCAAATTTAAAAAATCAAAGATTGGCAATATTCTCATTCCTATCTTGTACTATTATGTATTCTGTGTTCCTATGAAAAAATTCAAATAACCTGATAAGTTACTCATTAGTAATTGATTAATTAGTACTAACATGATAACCCTGTGGAAAAATTCCGATATAAAATGTTAAGTTTCCTGATAGAACTATCTGGATCGAAAAATGCCCAGATAAAACCAGATAAAAATTGACATAATTTCTATAAAGAATCCCTGTTTCAAACACACACTAGTTTACAATAACTTCCCATCAATTCCCATCATTCATTGTTTTTTATCTGTAACTTTTAGCAGGGAAATAAAATGTAAAATAAAAATAAATTTCTCTTTCAAGCAAAAACCACAGAATTTTTGTAAAATGTTGGTTTGTCAAATTAACTTTAAAGGTCGTATAGTGTTGCCAAGTTGAAAGTTTGCAAATAACCCAGGTTTAACTTTTGTTTGCCAGACTCTAACTGCTTGAATCATATTTTTCATTTTCTTTGTTTTGTTGCTTAATTTAAAACCCCCAAACCACGCTTTACGTAAGCAGATTGGTTTTAGGCAATACAATGATTATTGTGTTTAGGTGAGGTTTAGGGTTGTTTATCCTACAAGGACAGTAATCCTTATAACGTGCCAAGTGATAGGTTCTAGAACTTATATAATTTATATAATAGATGCAATAACAAGGAACGTACATTGTTAAAAGCTAAAATTGCACATTCATGTTGTTTATATCTAACTTACCAAAACCATCTCGCGGCCGGAGTACTGGCGCTCGACGGTCATGGAGCGGCCGTCCGGGGCCACGCGCGTCTGCTTCACCACGTCTCCCTCTACTGTGATGGTTGTCTTCGTCTGCAAGCGTCAAATTATAACATGTATACCAAAGTACTGGGCTTATATTGAATAATACCTTCTGTTGACTTGCATTTGATAATCATTTTTATGCCTCAACTGCTGAATGTATTCGTATGAGAATAAAAATTTCAACCTTTTTACATGTAAATTAACTTACAAGAACTTTCTCGAAGACGGTTTCATCAAATTCAACTCCACTTTTGAATTTGAGTTCCTTGACCTTTCCACCGTCATTGGTGGTGAGAGTGTAGTCCTCGCCGTTCTTCTCTATCTTTTGTGAAGCCTTGTTGCTTAGGATTTTCTGCTTGAAATCCTCAGGGATGCCTGTAATTTCATGCAATACATCGTTAAAGACGGATAGATTTGTACAATTAAATGGAGTCGAGACAGACTAAGAGCGGTATCAATAAGTAGGTGTTATTTTTAATAGCAGAACAATAATATTTCAATCTGATATCCAAGGTTACTACGTTGCAAAGTTTATCTTGTGATAAATTAGTTTGTTGTACGTACCGATAGCTTCCAAAAACTCCTTGAAGTTCTCATCTTTCTGGTGCTCGTAAGTTTTTCCGAGGAAAGACATGGTGTATGCTCTACGTCGGCAAGGACTAGACTCCAAATGGTTTAACGCGTCAACTGAATTCCCCAATTTGAACCAATTAAATTTAAAGCACGTCGATTAGTAGATAACAGGGAGATAACAGGGAGATAACAGGGAGATAACAGGGAGATAACAGGGAGATAAACTACCACTAGTCAGATGTAGCAATTATTGCTCTGTTACATTGAATGAGTAATTTCACCTGTTGAGATGTATACGTAGTATGATGAGATGTACTTTGTACCCGATGTGATTTTTATTATCATTTTAAATGTCAATTTGGTTTTGGTAAATTACTGAAAAGAAAATATATTATGGTTTTGAACTTTACGCCTACTTATTATAGAACGTACTTAGTACCAAAAATATACGCAGACAGAGTCGCCGATTTCGGCCTGTTATTGCCTATTAGGCTAGATGACAATATTTTTTTTTATTGCATAAACGAATAGGGATACCTACTCTTAAAATATACGAGTAGCTTCTCAGAAGAAACAGCATATCAAAAGTCAATATTTTCAAAGATACAGCGTTTTGTATACAAAATTTCGCAAGTCTCGAGTAAACGCTCCATACTAAAGTCGTACCTAGCTGTGACGTCACGACGTTAAAGTGTATGAAGTATACGGCCGCAGGAACATATTTGTAAATATCTCCGATATTTGTGCGATTCAGTTCATACTTACCATAATGAATGTTTTTGTATATGATGTACAGTAAACTAATGATGTAGGTTTTGTTTACTAATTTAGCAAAAAAAATATATACTTTTTTTGTACTTTTTAGATGTAAGTATCTAATTACTAAACTATACATAAAATATTTTTTTTTTACATTTACCATGTAGTAATGCCTTAATATATCTGAGTATATTAATGAAACTAAATGATGTAGTCATCATCCCTATTGTAGTATTTCTTGCGCAGGCCGGACCGTAGAGCTGAGGCTGGGCTATTACTACTTACTTACCTAATTAGTCAAAGTATAGGAAAAAATAAAACAGTAAAAAAATAACAAATACATATTTGATTTATAGAGCTTAGGGCAGGTGGGGATCGCGAAACTTTATGTATTCACGTGCCATTTTTGTAAAGAAATGTTTCATGAGGCCATAGACGAGTCATCAAATTTTTTATTTATTTTTCTTTGTGATTTAGAGGCGTATTTAAAATTAGCGTCTCGGGCCAATTAAGTATTTGCCGCCGCATAATACGGTACGGTATGTAACCCGTACAATAAACATTTTGTTTATTGTACGGGTTTAATATATAATTAATCTTTAAACCTCTTTAAACCTAAGAAAAAATAGGCAAAGCTTCAGAAAAATACATAAGAATAAATAGACTAAAACCAAACGTCAATACTAATTGAGGAGCTTCTTTTCAAAACTTGAATATTCCACTGTTGATGAAACTGTTTTTTTTTGTTTGGCAACATTCAAATTTATACTCCGCGAAAATGAAATTGGGCCAAAACTTGATAATTACACCAGGAAAAAAGATTGAAAGGCATTATTTCGTCAAAAATAGATTATTCCTTATGGAAATCGAAAAAAAAAACAAGTTAATTATTTTACTATTTTCTCAGATTTTGAAAAAAACACAAAGTGGAATAGTCAAGTTTTGAAAATAGCTTTCTCAATTTATTTAGTATATTAGAGCATTTAAGCAAATTTATTTTTCTGATTTACCTGTTAGTAAACTATAAATCCTGAAAGACTGTGTACTTCGGAAAAAGTACAATTATGTTAATAACCTAAAACAGTACTAAATGTTATAATATGTTCGTTAAGAAATACACGTGTGAGCAAAGGGAGCGAGCAAAATATTTTTCGCATTTTACAGGTTAAAATCTGTTCAAAAAAAACACTGAAAACCGATGAACTTCGAAAAAAAAAACATAAAATCAACCGGCTAAAACAAAACATCGGTACTAAATAATATGTTCTTTATAATGAACGCGAGCGAGCGAAGCGAGTGAGCTAAACTTTTTTCCTAATGTTTAATCTGTTCAAACTTTACACCCTAAAAGACTGTACAAAATAGGATCATTCTGTAATTTCAATTAAAGACAAATTGGTGTAATTTCTGATGTTGCAAAATACAATGACAAATAACTTAATAGGTTTGTCATACCTTTCACACTTTTTTCGTAGTACATAATTACAAAATTTAGCAATCTCTCAATGTTTCTAAAAGATCTATCTAATGTATAATACACACACACTATGGGGTAGGCGCGAGAAAAATAATCATGCCCAATAATCATGCACATTACGTGCAAAAAGGTACCTGCACGGTGTAAACATTTTTCGTGATTTTATTTTAGCACTTTGTGGACGTGGTGAAGAATACACATATTCACGCAAAGTTTCATCTTTCTAACACGAACCGTTTGGACGGTAAGCCGAAGACAAACGGATGGACTGACAGACATGACGAAACTATCAGGGTTCCGAGACGTGAGCAACGGAATCCTAAAAACTTATAAATAATCAATATAGCAAGATCGAAAGAGTTAGAGTCTGAGAGGAAAAACAATCTGCAATGGCTGCCGAACATTTTATAACCGTCAGTTCGGAGTTTCATTGATTGCAGGATTCGCAGGGCTGCAAATTTTGCGATCTGTTTATTGTAATAAAATATGTTTTTTTTCGTATTATCGTATATTTTATACTATTTTTACAATTCCAGCAGTTTTTATCGTATTCGCTAGATAGCGGGAGCCGGTTAGTTCGATTAAGGAGAGTACCTAATGCTTACCTAGTAACTATTTAGTAATCTGTGCCAATACCATATCTAACTTACTAGGAGGCGCGGCAGCTCACAGGTGTATTGCCGGCCTATCTGACGCTTATCAGTAGACTGTGAAACATATCCTTATTAAAAGTACGTAATAAAACATATTGTGTTTTTAAATAAATTTACGCATTTATACTCAAAATATTATATTATATCTCATCTGAGATTAGGAGGAAAGGGAGGGGTTCTCAATAGGCCAAGGTACAACACGGTGTCATATTCTCTTACAATTCCTATATAAAAGAAACGTAAGAGGCATCTAGCGGAAAAATATAACATCATTAAAGATTTGGTGCAAACAGCAATGAACAAATGTAAACTGTTTTCCTGCTGACAAACTAGATGGCGCTTTGAAGTACGAATATTAACTTTACACTTTCTGCATTGAAACAAATAACAAACCAGCGGGCTTAGCATGACGATCCGAAGAAATAATTTTAAGGAAGAAATATTCTATCTTATCGTTCTTAATCCATGGTAACAAGGTCGTCAATAGAAGTCAACATTTCTAAATAGCCATATTTTTAAAATGGCTGCCAGGAAATCTGCTGTAAAAAATGAACAAATTTTCAAGGAAATGACTGAACGTAAAGAAACTATTTGTCTTGGACCGCCGTGATGTGGAGTAGTTGACATTATTGTAAGACTATTTGACATTTAATTATGAAAACGTTTCTACTTTAGCTGTCAAGGGGACATTTTGTGAGCTCATGCTCGGGAAGAAAAGAAATATTGTTTCTCATAACGACGACACATCGACCTTGCTGCCTTACAATAAGAACTATTTTGCTACGAATAGTATTAATGCTTCTTCAATATATCATTTTGTCGATTCTTCGGTGTTTCTAGGGTGCGCATGCTAAACCTGATGGGGGGACTATGCTCGTAATTATTAATGGTTATATCTCGTTTAGATTTTCAGGCTGTCCCTCTCGCGAGCGCACTTTATGACGCGTATGCGAATGATTCAGCGCGTTGACCGAACTGTGATTATATCTAAAAAGTTGATAAAACATCACGTGATTAATGGACGACCCCTGATAGGCCTCAGAATCCTCAGATCTACAGAACTTAAAAAAATGTTTCAAGATCATGCCCAAAGTAAATAATTATTAAATGTGTTTTTTATCTATTTTCAATTGGGGACTTTTAGCGTATTTCACTATGCCAGTCCCATTATAGCCTAACAAACTTAGTAAACCTAATATAATATTATAATACATAGTTCATGGTATCATAAAATAAATTACAAATATAATTGTACCTGCAATAATAATATATTATAATATATTATTATTGCAGGTTCTGATGAAGGCTCTGATAACTAAGATTGAAAAATTCCTACATCTAATAAATTTAAATTGAAAGCCCTCATCAGAGCCCCTCTAAGCAACTTGGATATATTTTTTCGTCACGGTCTGAGCTGCCAAAAGTTACGCGCATTAGACAGGCTCAGCGCTTAGGCTGGGGCCTGGATACAGAACTATTACTATAACTTTACTCATGGAAGGCTAGGAGTTAGGACTATATTGTCCGGAATTCGGTAGGCCGGGGAAAATTCAGTGCATTGAAAATAGAACTCTGCGCAATAGAGCTACAAAAAACAATAGAGCTGAAAATCGAACACACAAGTGTTTCGGCCTTATGGATTTCGGATCATATAGTCTCACCCTTATCCTGGAAGCGGCGCGGAGCTGCATTTTTGAAATAGTAAATTATTAACCTGTATAATATAGTACACAAGAAGATACATCATTCGTACACATTCATTGCAAAAGCGGCGCCGCGCTATGCAGAGCGAGAGGTCTTGTTTGACCTTTGAACTCTTGCAATGAGGATCAGTCATGTTTTTTGTGGGGTATGCAGACTTATGGCGACAAAAAAACACTAAATATTGCAAATAAATTATTTAAATCGGAGCAAAAATTACAACGATACAGCTATTTTAGTGCATCCAAAGTTCCAAAAACGCGCCCGAAAATGAAAATATGTCGTCGTCACCTCCCCTCTAAACACAACTAAATATTTAACGTAAACAAAAACAATGCACACGAGGCACAAGCGTCAAGAATCGTAGAATAAATACTTATGAAGTATGAGTACAATCAAGCCGTTGTCGCACGGATCGCGACAGATGACGTCATCGAAATCAATTCAGCGAAAGCGCGCGTTTCAAACTAGCCGTTCAGAAAAACTTTAATAAGTCCACCATTTATTGACGGATTTTAATAATTTAAAAATGAAATGTTCAGTAAGTCAATACACATACGATGTACGTACTTAGTAAAAATCTGATTTTTATCTTTAAACGTGAATAACGTTCATTTGAATCGCTATCTTAAAAATGCAGTAAGTAATAAATCTCACGTTCATGTAAACACGGAAATCATGGCAGAACACTACGGAAACAGACGAGTGTTCCAACTTTCAGTGGCGCAAGTTCAATTGTTTACGCGGATACAAGCAGTAAATGAGTTCGTAAAGCGGTCATTCGTCAACAAGGTGGTGCCAGTCATAGATATACCGGGTGCTCTTTCAGTAAGTGTCGAAACTTTCAGGAGTGAATATACTATTCAATGCAACTTTTACTATGGGATCTACTTTCCTACTTGAAAAAAAAAATCTGCTGTTTCCTACAAAAGGGCTACGGCATAGATAGCATTTTGTAGGAAACTGCTGATTTTTGTTTCAAGTGGTTAAGTTGATCCCATAGTAAAAGTTGCTTATATTCAAGAGTATATTCACTCCTGAAAGTTTGGACACTGACTGGGAAAACATCACGTATAACGCCCAGATCGATAGTCTTCATACAAACGCATCGTACGAAGTGAAGCAAGCAACAGCATTAATATAACAGCAAAATAAGCATTACATACTTACGTTCGCCGACACGCACAAACAAAACGTCAAAGTTGTCAGTTAAGGTGCAATTTCCCCGAACGTGGAAAAATGTTGCTATTAAAATTGGAATGATTGTATTTGTTTTTATTAATGTCGTGAGATGTAAAAATATAACTTATTTGACAGGGTAATAAACGTGCCTTAAATATCGTACTATATTGAAGTACTGGCTCTCAAATTTACATGTGGGCTTAATGTGGGCATAAAGTGGGTAGTGTTGCTTTCTAAAATGAAAAGACAAGAAACAACATTACTTCATCTTTATTCTCACTAGTAATAAAACTAAACACTTCCCACTATTTTAATCACTTTTCACTGTCTATTAAAATAATAACGACTCTGCACTTAATTCACACTACTTACAATACTTTGCACTTATTTTCACTATCACTTTTTAACAAGAACACCGATAGTTCCCGAGCCGAACCTCTCGCCACGCTGCTGGCTGCTAGTTTAGTGTCCCGTGATCTTTCCTTGGAGGGAAAACGTGATCACCACCCCCACTAAACCGAACGCGCAAGCTCGTCAAACCGATCTCTATCAACACCAATCAAGATGACGCTAGTGTTTTCGCCAATTATACTTCCGTACTTACCGACCGACCGAACACTTACCGACTTTCAGTCAATTCGGCAGTCAAAATATTAACCGCTTCGACACGCCCATCCTGCGTGACTCACATCCTCGTGAGTAATCCTGTAATCAAACTTAAAAACATGGTACTAGCTCTAGCCTAGCTCGGCCAACCTGACCATTTTTTACCACAATACGTTATATGACATTTGTAAACCCTCATTTCAAATTTTCATACCCGGTTTAATTATGATACAACTCATCTTACTTTTTACAATTGGAAATTCACAATTGGTAACACTTACTTCCAAATAAAAAGAAAAGTATTTTCGATAATGAACGATATCTCAATTCATAAAGCTGACTGTACTTTGTTTGATTTAGACAGACTATTACCGGACTCGCGCACATAATGGCTAGTCTCAGGTAAACAACATTACAGAAACCGAACGAAAGATCAATTGATCCAACCCACTTAAATACACTATTTCATATGTAACACCTAAGATCAATATTTCTAATCCAGTTCATAGTACACATAGCATATCTTTTATTCCGTAGACCAACCGCATTAAAAAACCGCATAAAATTATGACACATCCACATTAGAATTTAGGATGTTAACGCAATTCTTTGACGCAACGCAAAATGTATGTAGTAATGGGATACCATCAACAACAACATTACTACTATACAGTAATGGGATACCGTGAATACTCGGATAACGAATAGTGCAAATAACGCTTTCCAGGTAGTCAGACAGGTAGGAGGCAGATCAGGTGATTCACAATCCTGTTGCAGTAAATCAGAGTAGTATCTCTACCGTGGCGGAGAACCCTGGAATCAGCAAACAGACATTTTGTATTTGTCCGATTTCATAGTTTGACTGCGACATAACGGTTGCGATTTGATGGTACTTAGCAAGGAAGAAATAGCGCGATTAATGCAAAACTAGCAATCAGTGATGAGGCAGTCATACAGAATAAGCAGGTATAAGAATAAACAATAAAATCATCACAAGTGAGCGTGAAAAATAAAATTAATAAGTACATTTAATATAGTATTGCTAAGTAAATTTAAATAGAAAGAAAGAAATATCTCTCACACGCAACCAAATATTCATACCCTAATTTATTATAATCATATTCTATATACAATATAAATAATAGGCAATTGATGGAATTATGAAATCGGTCAGTGCTATAATTTTTTACTGTTACATGATAATTTGATAATTCGAAATATAGATTATCAAATCAGTATAATCTAAATAAAATCAAGAAGGCCAACAATCAGTTCTACTTGTACACCACATACCTAGGTAACACTGAAAATGTTTAGAAAATGCAAAACGGCTTAATGTAGAATGTTGCCAATACTTTTAATGTTTTTCGAAGTAATATTCGTTCCTCTCTACACATCGTCGCATTCGATGGAACCACTGAGAAAAGCAGTGGTCTCATTCTTCCTTAGGGGGTCTCTTCTATGGCATTTTCGTACGCTTTCACCGCATCTTCAGGGCTCGTAAAGCGAATACCTCGAATTTTATCTTTAGTTCTTGGGAATAAATGAAAGTCGCAGGGCGCCAGGTCAGGACTGTATGGCGGATGACTCATTATCTCGACACCCGCCATAGTCAAATATTCAACCGTCCATTTTGCGGAGTGCGCTGAAGCATTGTCGTGCTGAAGGAGGATCCTGCTTTGAGGGCGCTGCTGTCGAATATTTTCCAAGACAACAGGAAAACAGCGATTGACATACCAGTCTGCAGTAACTGTCCTTCCATCTTCTAGCACAACTGTCGCGAAATGACCTTTCCGACCTAAGAATGAGAATCAATCATCTTTTTTCCTTGACTTCTTCCTTTCTTTTGACTTCTTCCTTTCTTTAGCTTAGTTGGCCGATCCTCGATAGGAAACACCCACTGAGCTGATTGTCTTTTGGTTTCGGGTTCGTAGCAATATATCCAGCTTTCATCACCTGTGACGATGTCAAATACAGCATTTGTGTCACCGCCGTTGAACTTATCTAACATTTGGCGACACCAGTCCATGCGAAGGTATTTCTGGTCGTCGGTTAAAGTATGGGGAATCCATCTGGTACAAAGCTTCCTGACGCCTAAATGTTCGTGTAATATTTTTTGACTTGACTCATACCAATGCTTAGGCTTGCCCGTATCTGCTGATAGGTCACTCTCTTATCTTCCTCTATCATGCGTCGCACAGCACTGATGTTCTCTTCAGTAGTCGCTGTTAAAGGACGTCCCTCACGCGGATCATCATTGAGATTACTACGTCCACGCTTAAACTCGTTAAACCAATTGTAAATAGTGGCACGAGATGGGGCTTCATTAAGAAATGCTAATTGCAGCCTATCGTAGCTTTGTTGTTGAGAAAGCCCACAACGAAAGTCATAATAAATCATTGACCGAAAATTTTCTCGCGTTAGGTTCATTTTCACGTGTAACAAGAGTTTTAGATTTGCCGCCATTTCACAAAAACAAATGAAAAATGAATCCAATATACTACATTAGGTTACCAAAGAGTTCTAAAACTGAAATTACAAAAAAGTTTTCATTAGCAATGTTTCTAACTGGCCAGTTCTAAACATTTTCAGTGTTACCCACGTACATGCATGAGAAAAAATAGGTAACATGATTTATACAATCTGATGAACAATGAAACGGTGTCTAGGCATTTTAAGGCTAACAAAGATATAGGAAAAATATGCAACACTCACCCAATTTGGGATAAAATACACTTAAAAAGTTGGTTAATATTAGGTATCTGAACTAAATATTATTATTTTAGTTAATTAAGAATTTATCGCAATTCAATAAAATTAGGTCTCTTCACGACTAGATCAGCTGTGCAATAATAGATCGTTATCGCGAAACAAGATGTCGGCCTCGTGCTAACTAACTTCGTCATAATTACCGTACAAAAATACAGGGCCTGACAAAATATTATAGCAACAATTTGGCTAAGGAATTAGTTATTGAGATTTTTAAGGAAAAGATAATAATGCCATTTTGTTTTCAATATATTTAAGATATAGTTTGTAAGTTTTCTAGCTAATTCAAGTAAAAAAATCTGTGTGTCAAGTAAAATAGACAAGTTACAAAGCCAAAGAACAAAAGAGTAAACCACCACGAGAATGAAGATAATGGTAGACACCATTATCTTCATTAGGCTGATACCGTAATCTAAATGAAAAAATAAATCAATATAAAAATAAATCAAAATGCTAATTCAATTAAACTTTTGAAATCACGACGACATTTCTTTAAATCTCTTTTTTGTCGTCAATTTCACTTTGATTTCCCTTATATAACGTAACTCATTGTATACATATACTCATAGACGCACCACACAAACCTATTGTAATATTACGGTCATTGAAATTAGCATAGTCTAAAATAAAATCTACCTAAGATTTCAAATTTACAGTTTACAACAAGTAGGTATTCCCATTTTCTCAAACTTACACGCACACATACACACTCTAATTTCTCTAATTCTCTTTTAACAGTATGTCTTATGGTAGACCGTAGTCCGAGTGGCCATCATAAACGATAGCACTGATAACTGACAAAGTTATCTTAGTCCAGTGTGAATGTATGTGTATGACACACATTTCGTCACATTTCGTCGCTTCATTCGAAGATATAATAATATTATCTATAGTTATTACAAGGTAGTCTCTTCATCATACAGGCAACTTCGCACGTTTTTAGAGAATCGATATCAAATTTAAAACTACACCTAGTTAGGTGTAGTTTTAAATTTGATATCGACAGTTGTCACTATACCTGATCTGTCAACCTCTTACCTCTTTCGTGCGAGGCAAAACGAACAGACTCATCGTCGAATTCGACGTCCGTTGGATTCGTCTGATAATAAAGGAAAATAATGAAGGTATGTTACATATTGTGATCTTTATTAGTTCACAAATATCTTGAAAGTGTTATTTCATTAATAATCATTACCAATAAAACATCGTGATTGATTGCGAGTCATTTTTGATAACATGTTTAGCTGCAAGCTACTCATGGGGCACGTAAGCGTCATTAAATTATATAAACCATTAATTCAATGCTCATTTAGCTCATCTAATATATTATAGTTATATAATAAATAGTCAGTTATCTGCCATTAAGTTATCTATTAAAGATAAGCCCGTTACGTACATGCTATTGTTTGCGAAACAATAGCCATGCATTATTTTTTTTTTCCATCTAACCACATTTCTTTACATTCTTCTCAAGTGAAGTTCGTTTGACGACCTATACTCTATAGGCTTTAAGACGTATGTCGAATGTACTATGTACTCGTTTCTACTTTATGTTCATTTTACATACTTTAACTCATTTACTTGTACCCATTAGCCACACAAGCCGTCGTAATGTTTATATTGGGGAATATGCATGTGACACCAAAATGGAAGAAAATATTTTTATTTGTGATCTTTATCGCTATTTGAATTTAATAAAAATTTAATAATCAAAATGTGGCTATTATAAAAATCACGCGCAAATTTCAAAAACGCATAATATTTACTGGCGGATTTAAAAAAAAAAATTGAATGCGGAAGGTAATAAGCCAATTATTATTTTCATTGTGTTAAATGAAACTGAATTTTCGTATGAGGCTGCCCGGCTGGGACTATATTATTATGACTTATGATCCGGTATCCGAAAGGCCGAAGAAAATTCTGAGCATTGAAAATAGAACTCTGCGCTCACACAATAGAGTTGAAAATCGAACACATGAGTGTCGAGACTAATGTCAATGTCATTAAAATAGTTAAAATTTTAGCCCAATTTAAAAGAGGAATTATTTAGAACATAAGTTTTATTTTATACTTTATTGGGCATTTTTACTTTGTCGGTAGTCGGTTTAATATTTTATTTAAAAATAATAATATTTTTTCCCATATATTTGTTAAATTATTATTAATACATTTTAAGAACGTTTAAAATAAACGATCGATGTATAAATGAATACGCGCCAAGCTTCAATTAGGTATTGTATACAAGATGATGATGATGATGACTGTACTCGTAAGTTACATAATGACATATGCTTGCAGTTCTTTAAACAAAGTCGAAATTTCCAAACGTGTATTTTTAAAGACTGAGGTGTTCTGTTTAGTGCTTTTGGATTCAGTGTATACCTTGGTGCAGAATGTTACTTTTTGGTAGCATATTACTTCTGAAAAAGTCAAAATCACTATATGTGTCCATATAAATTTCGAGGAGTTCCCTCGCTTCCTCATGTATGCCATCATCAGGCCACTTTAGTGACAATGAGATCAATTTCGGATTATACCCAATACATCAAAAAAAGAACTTTGAAAATCGGTCCTTAAACGGCAGAGTAATGTTGTGTCCGTGTCAAATACTATGAGAAGTAACCCATATTAACCTAACCTAACTAAATGGCTGTGATGATGATGATTACTTTAATTGACATAGTGGCTTATCCTTGCAGTTATTTAAGCAACGCGGAAATCCCCAAACATGTATCTATAAGAAGTCAGGAGTTCTGTTCAGTACTTTTTGATCCAGGGTATACCTTGGTGCAAAATCTTACTTTTTGGTAGGTTACTTCAGAAAAAGTCAAAATAATTATATATAAATTTTGAGGAGTACCCTCGATTCCTCATAGATCCCATCATTAGGTCACCGCTTTTGTGAAAACGGGACCAAGTTTGGAGTATACCCTTTACATCAAATAAAGAATTTTGAAAATCGGTCAACAGATGGCGGAGTTATCGTTGAACATACAAAAAATATATATTATACAGCCGAACGTATAACAGCCTCCTGTTTTTGGAAGTCGGTTAAAAAGTATGAGCAACGCAATGTAGTGCAGCAAAGGCAAAAGAGTGTAAGCACAGATTTATAATAGTTCAATCCGATAGCAGACGGGGCGGAGACTCCAACACCACATAAAATGGATGATTTTTTATTCCGCTTCGAGAGAAACAGGTTTTGTCTGAGGGTTTTGTATCAAAAATAGAATCGTATACTTACGCATTACGCAATCAAAAGTCAATTAATTGAAAGTTAGCAAACCGAAATACTTAAACTTAAAAAAATAATAATTTTAGGTCAATCTTCTGCGGGGCGACGCGACGGGACGCCGCCAAACGCGCCGCGCGCCGTTATACGCACCAATCACGCGCAACGTCAACAGGGGTCAATAAGGAGACAGGTATTTGTAATTTCAATATTATCATTTTTACCATTATTATAATTTTTCTGAAATCTTAAACTTTAAACGAAAGTACAATCTTGTATATAATCGTAATCTCGCAACGGCTGGAAGTTTTACCATGAAATTTAGTATGCAGGTATTGAAATCGATTTAGCTAGGTCTTATCCCTGGTAACTGTGCATTATTAAGTTATATGTTTTTTTCTTTTGTCGTACAACAATATAATTTTTAATTTTATTTCATTTGGTATAAGATTTTTTTTTATGTTTGATTAGATTGGGGGTTTATGTTTTATTAATTGTTGGTTGATCTCCTAATTCAAAATATTCTTTATTAGGAGGTTTACGTTCACTAGCTCAAACTATTTATTAAGAAGATAGATTTGCTTTAATTATAATATCAAGATTAATTTTAATTATGAGTTTAAATATTATAATATATTTTTTTAAATATCAATAATTTCGACTCTATAATGTCAGTCCGACTGGCAGTTTGGTATGCGTGTGTATAATTTTTGTTTTATTCGGAATTCGGAATGTGGTGAGTTCGAACCCCGGTAAAATATTTTTGTGATTCTTTAGAGCGCCGAGCAAAGCTCGGTTACCCAGGTACTTCTTTTTGAAATGTATAAATCACTAAATACACGCTATTTATAACCAACGATTAAAGGGGTTGGTGAAATTGACTCTAAATGCAGTGGCGTAGCGAGCTTAAGGGTATCGTATCAAAAAATATTTTACCGCCTAATTCATACGAAATATTATGCAAATATGTCCAAGGAATAAACAGTTTCATACAAACTTTAATTACCCATTTTAGTCCCTTGGGGGATGAATTTTGAAAAATATTTCCTTAGTGGATACTTACGTCATATGAGAAATAATATACCTATAGAGAAATTTCAAATTTATAGCCTTAAGGGTTTGGCCTGCGTTGATACATCAGTCGATTAGCTTTTTATATTACAAAATTTTATATATTACAATTTTTTTTTATCGGGAAGTACGGGCAAAGAGTGAGACTGTGTAGATAGTGTTTAACGATTTCTGACATACGTTCGGGGACCCCTGTAGGCTGACCCCCCGGGGGCCACATACAATTGATATGGCTGATACAGCGGTAGCTACGCCCCTGGAATAAATGTTTCAGATAGATTCCTAGTTGCATTGCAGCCTACACGCGCGACTACTAATAGGCCTTACTACTAATATTAGATGGAAGTATTTATCGTGATCTATTCAAGGCGCGCGGGGCTTGCGGGGAAATGCGAGAGGGGAAAGGTATGAAGTGCAGGGGGGAGAGAGCACGCAACAAACAAATAATCGCAATAATAGTCGCGATAATAATAGCCGGCTATTCGCGGCAGCTATATGTATCTAGTCGTCCGCGTTCTAGCTGGGCTAGCGAGAGAAGCAGGTAGGTAAAGTTCTGTCACTGTAAATAGCTGGTCAAATGACCTTTTGTGTGCATGTGTGCCGAGTGCGAGATTTTGTCACTGCTCGCCGCGATGTGAAGAAGGCTACAATTTGGGGTACAAATAGTGACAAACAAAGGTAACTAATTTGATTCCATGCAAATTGTAGTTTAACTTCTTCAAGGCGAGTAGTGACAAAAACTCGCACTCAGTACACTGAATAGTAAGGAATAAGGACCGGTCCGCACAGCGATTTTTTACGACGCGGTTTTTATTCGAGCGATAATTCCGCGATCGCAGCATCGCGGAATTTACATTGCAGTTGTTTCTGTCGCGACCATAAAAAAGTCCCACGGTTGTGAGAACGTGGGCTTAATGTCTCCTTTACTGAGTATTCAACGTTTTATTTACTATTTATTAAGAAACTTTCAATAAAATGCAAAATTGAAAGCCATTGCACGTTTCCTTTCCAATATTATTTTTACACACCGGAACTCTGTCAAGGGTAGATCTCGAAGTAAAACATCATTTTAAAGGAACGTTATAGTAGAATTTAAATTATTAGGACGTTGATTGAGTCGAGAGGAATTCCTGTATCTAATTATAAAGTATATTTTGGAATCAGAGAAAATGTGTCCAAACGCGTAGGCGTCGTGTAACAACGGATTTAGATTCACCCTACTACGTGAGTTGTGTGACTCAATTCTAGCAGGATTTCCTTTTCATCAATTACTCGTTTGGACTTGGATTCCTCCTCATAGTGTAGTGAGTAGTGGCTAGTGTACGAAATGTGAACCTAGTTAACAAAACAACAGGATAGATTCTGGACTGTTCATTCAGAATAAGTCAATGACAATTTGTTAAGTAAGAAGGAAGATTATTTTTCGGTAAATTTTAGTATATATACTTCTCTAACATCCGTACACTAATACCCATATACTTATACATATTAAGGACAGGCCATTGCAATTTGCATAGGTACATCTAGCCTGAGCATATTTTTACACAACTACGGCGAAGCAAAAAGGAAGGGAATTGATTTTGGCAGTCTATTGTATGTATGTATGTTTCTTCCATCGTAGCAAGTAATATACTGATCCGATTATAGCCAAAGTCACACCAATCTATATGTCCGGATGCAAGAATGACCCCAGCAACTACCGTCCCATATCGGTTCTCCCAGTTATGTCAAAAGTGTTTGAAAAAATTTTATACAACCGTCATGAGGATGTCTTAACTAAACGTAATTTCTTTTTTACCAAACAATACAGTTTTAGAGCAAAGTCAAACATATTATCAGCAAGTATAGATCTAATTATAAAAATAAAAACATATATTGATAATAAACAAATTGCGCTAGGGATTTTTATAGATTTAAAGAAAGCATTTGACACAATTAGCCACACAAAACTTTTTAAAAAGCTGAGAGACATTGGTATAGACGGAGTTGCACACGATATATTTAAATCATATCTATCTAGTCGTCGACAGGCAGTAAGAATCGGAGAAAGCACAAGTAAACCTAGTATAATTACCTACGGAATACCACAATGTTCAATTATTTGCCTAATTTATTTCTAATTTTTATTAGATTATTCCTAATATATATTAATAATATACAGGACTTACAACTAAGGGGCGACGTAAACTTATACGCAGATGATACATCTATATTTTACTGTGGTCATCTAGTTAATGCAGTGATAGCGCAGGCCCAGTATGACTGGGATAAGTTAAATGAGTGGTTTCTTAACAATTTACTTACTATTAACATTTATAAAACAAATTATATTATTTTTCTTACCTAAAAACAAAATGGTAGCTAACTATCCGCCCTCAATTTTAAATAATAATATAATTAACAAAGTAAATCAAGAAAAATATTTAGGTCTAATTTTAGACAGTAACCTAACATGGGAACCGTATATTCAAAAACTGAAAAATGAACTCAGTTCCGTATCCGGAATGCTAAGAGGGGTTGTACTGTGTATACCGAGCTGATTGCGTCACGCCATTTATAACACATTAATAAAAGCGCGTATAGATTAATTAACAGAAGTGTGGGGTACAGCAGCCTCAAGCAATCTGTCATCTCTACAAACAGCACCAATATATACTAATAAAAAATTTATTTGACTACGACTTTCTAACATCAACGCAAAAAATTTATAAAGAAACGAAAATAATGACCAACAAACATATATAAATACCAAAATTGCATACTTTTACGTAAAATTCTATGCGGTGACATACATACACAAATTAAATTTACAAATAAAAACAGTATACGTAAGATCGGTCTAAGGAGCAAATACTATATAATATATTTCTACCCAAACGACGTACAAATTACGGCAAGAGTACAAAGCACGAAGGTGCTAAAATCTGTAATCAGTTACTCAAAGACATAAAAGAAACAAAAAATATGTCATGTTTTAAAAATAAGTTGAAACATCACATTATAACTAACTCAACTCACACATTAAAACACTTTAATAAATGTAGAAAAACGTATTGCATTTGGGTGATTTAGACTTGGGTCAAGTAGGATACTCGTGACTCATGAGTGACTTTAGTCGGTTACCATCAGGTGGTCCATTTGCTCGTCTATCTAATATTTCATAAAAAATATAAACATCTTTTGTAATAAAATCTAAGATTAAAAATATTTTATATTTATGTAATTTTAAGAAAATAAATAAAGATTAAGAAAATACCTACCATACATATCATATTATATTAAATCATATCGTTTAAGTTATAATATACGCAGTTATATTTAATTCCCGCATGATCTTAAAATAACGATTGTTAAACCGCTTTTTAAAAAAGAAAATTGTGAATGAAAATAGTTTTACAGGCCAATAGCACTAGTCCCAGTGTTTTCAAAAATTTTTAAAAAGTATTTCTATAATTTTTATTCATTTCTAGAAAAAAAAAATATTTTATGCAACGAGCAGAAAGGGTTTTGGAAAAAACAAAAATATTAATCTCGCAATTTTTGACTTTAAAAAAAATGTAATATATGAAATAGATAGAAGGAATCCAGTTTGTGCCATATTTTGCGATATGACACAAGCATTTGACTATGTACATCATAATATGCCGGTGTGTGTATTTTACTACAGAAACTTGAGGCCTACGGAATAAAGGGCAATGTATTACAACTGATTCGCTCTTATTTACATACCAGACCTCAAATTACAGAAATATGTCGCATAAATAATAAAACCAAAACTGAAGTAAAATACAGATCTTTACAGCGAAAAATAGAGTTTGGTGTACCTCAAGAAACTGTATTAGGTCCATTTTTCTTTATTATATATATAAATGACTTGCCAAACTCGGTTAACCAGCCCACGACATTATTTGCTACATAATAAGCGACATTAATTAATTATTAATTACGATCTTTAATTGAATGGTTGGATAATAATAATTTAATAATTAATTTAAATAAAACAAAAATAGTACACTTTAGTCAAAGAGTTACAAACTCATCAAATATAAGTATAATATTTAATAATAATAAAATAGAAAAAGTTGAGGGAACACGATTCTTAGGTCTGGAAATAGACAAACAATTAAACTGGAAGAAGCATATACAAGAACTTTCCAAAAAAATAAGCAGCTTAGCTTATGCTCTAGGTAAACTCTCTTTATCGGTAAACCTTAACACAGTCATTATTGCTTATCATGGTTTAGTTGAATCGGTTATGAGGTATGGCATAATTTTTTGGGGAAATGCCACAGATAAAGAATTTATATTTAAGATGCAAAAACGCTGTATTAGAGCCATGTTTAAAATTAAAAGTACCGATAGTTGCCAGCCTATATTTAAACAATACCGCCTTCTGACATTTCCTTCTCTATATTTACTTGAGGTTGCATTATTTGTAAAATGTAATTCTCACCTCTATCCGCGATTATCAGATAATGTAATAAGAAACAGACGTCATGGTGACAAACTATGCGTACATACCTGTAAAAAAGAATTAATGCCAAAGAGTATTTTCTGTATGGGCCCAAAAATTTATAACAAAATACCAAAACATATTAGAGACCTCAATATTAATCTTTTTAAAACTAAATTAAAAAAAATTTTGCTTACGAAATGCTATTACTCTATAAATGACTTTTTATCTGATGATCATGAATTTTTTATTACTTATAATGTACTTTGAATTTATATTAATTTAATTTGACTGATTTACAATGTTGAAAATCTAATATCTATTTTATTATAATACTTGTACAATAGGATTAAGTTAGACTCAATTTATATTCCATAAAAATATTTTGACATGTTTCTATTTAACAATTTAATCTTGTGGACTTTAATGAACTAATGCATAATGCACCTTATAGTTAATTTATTTTTTACAATATTATTAATTGTGACTCAATGTAACCAGTGATGTATGCCTAACCTAATTTTGATATTATAAGATTGTATTTAAACCTTAACTACCAAAATTTGCATGCCTTACGCGAAATATGTGTTCTAAAAATTTACTAAATTAAAATAAGACCAATTTCGTTATCATATTCTAGCAAATAAAGATTATGATTATGATTATGATTGTGATTGTGATTGTGATTGTGATTGTGATTGTGATTGTGATTATGATTGTGATTGTGATTATGATTGTGAGTGTGATTGTGATTGTGATTGTGATTTTGATTGTGATTATGATTATGATTATGGTTATGGTTATGGTTATGGTTATGGTTATGGTTATGGTTATGGTTATGGTTATGGTTATGGTTATGGTTATGGTTATGGTTATGGTTATGGTTATGGTTATGGTTATGGTTATGGTTATGGTTATGGTTATGGTTATGGTTATGGTTATGGTTATGGTTATGGTTATGGTTATGGTTATGGTTATGGTTATGGTTATGGTTATGGTTATGGTTATGGTTATGGTTATGGTTATGGTTATGGTTATGGTTATGGTTATGATTATGATTATGATTATGATTATGATTATGATTATGATTATGATTATGATTATGATTATGATTATGATTATGATTATGATTATGATTATGATTATTATTATGATTATGATTATGATTATGATTATGATTATGATTATGATTATGATTATGATTATGATTATTATTATGATTATGATTATGATTATGATTATGATTATGATTATGATTATGATTATGATTATGATTATGATTATGATTATGATTATGATTATGATTATGACATTACTTAATATAAGACTATAAATATATAATTTATTTATTAATATAATAATATATTATTGTGCCTTAATAAAATATATTTTATTTTATAAATATAATTTATAACAAATAAAAACAACAAATAACATAAAAATAAAAATATCATATCAAAAAACAGAAAACCCCTGAATTGTCCAGCAGTGAACGAGCTGATAATGATGAATTACAGTTATGTACACTCTCAATCAGAAAACAAAAAAAAAACTAGATTAAAATCGGTTAACCGGTTCATCCGTTTATTAAATAGAAATTGCAGATGAAATAAATTATTAGCACTTTTATTTTATATTCGTTCGATAGATGTCACTATACGTGTCTTTTTTCAGAATCGAAGTATCGTTGTGTAATAAGGGAAATTTTGGTGTTGAATCATTAAGATCAATCTCAATGGCGTTTCTTGATTATCATTTAATCTAGAAAAATAATTGGCTCGCTCCGCGCTCGTGAAGAAGATATTTTTAATTTTAATTGTTTTGATTACTTATTAATATTACTTATTCCAAAAATATGTTCGATTGGGAAACGGAAAAATACAAAATAAAAACTTTAACCCGACTACGTAAAAAAGGGGTTTAAAAATGACGAAACAAGAAAATAATTCAGATGGAAATCCAGAAATGCATAGGTACAAAAATGGTCAAGGAGCCGTCGCACCTACTTTATAAGGTTCGGAACAGTCGATGTTAAATCGCAGCTATCTGTATCTATCTTGGGATTTGCATGTGTATGATGAATATTCTCATTTTTATAAACTTCTGCGTTCTTCTAGAACGCGACGCATCTCGGTGTGAACTGACGCTTGGATGCCGTTAGTGGGCGTGACCAGGACCACGCATAGCCGGATTAACTATATGGCTTAATGGGCTTAAACCCAGGGCCCCGCGGACTCAGGGAGGCCCCAGCTGAGCCAAGTAAAAGTAAAAAAATAGACGATAAAGCGAAAAAATCCACAAATTTATAAAATTAAACAGATCGTAAGATTTTCCGCCCTGCGAATCCTACGATCAATCAAACTCATTAAATTCTTTAAATTCAAGTTTACGTTCAGGTATAGATAGTAGCCACAAGGTACTCTGAACTGACGGTTAAAATGTTATAACGGGTAATTGCAGTGCAGTCGTAAAATTTTCAAGTATAAGGGGCGTAGCTACCGCTGTATCAGCCGTATCAATTATATGGGGCCCTCGGGCTACAGGGGCCCCCGAACGTGTGTCAGAAAAAAATAGTAAAACATTATACACATACATACGCTACACATTGCACAGTCTCACTCTTAGCCCGAACTTCCCGATAAAAAAATCGTAATATCATTACAATTTATATTTATCATTACATTACAAAAATACACAAAAATTTCAGCTCGCCTGCTATTGAGTACGTGAACTACTGTGTTACTTGTAAGTATATTTTAATGTAAGTTTTGCAAATTAATTATATTAATGTTTTAATAAAACGGAACCAGTATTATATTTTATAACTATCTGGCCCGCTGCGCTCAGCTAATGATTTTAATACAAAGATTAGAATCAATAATAATGATTTTCAACGTGTGAAAATTCTTAGACACGGACAACATCTAAAATTTAGTGATGTTTACTCCGCTGCTAATTTTGTGGCCAGCCATTTCAAAGGTTCAAGCCTTCCAGAAACAAAATATAAAAAAAAATCGGCTCGTTCGCTATTGATTAAGTGAAGTACTGTGTAACTTGTAAGTATATTTTACTGTAAGTTTTGCAGATTACTCAAAAATATTAATGTTTTAATAAAAAGAAACCGGTATTATATTTATATAACTATCTGGCCTTCTGCGCTCAGCTAATGATTTTAATACAAAAATTAGAATCAGCTAATGATTTTCAACGTGTGAAAACTCTTAGACACGGACAGCATCTAAAATTTAGTGATGTTTACTCCGCTGCTAATTTTGTGGCCAGCCATTTCAAAGGTTCAAGCATTCCAGAAACAAAATATTAAAAAAAAATTCGGCTCGCTCGCTTCGCTCGCTCACTATTGCTTACATAAATTATATGTTTTATTGTAGAGTTAGCAAGTTACGTTACGTTAAAATTGGAACTGTAAAATATTTTAAAATGTCCGACCCGCTCCGATTTGCTGATGATTTTAGTACAATGTGTGAAAACTCTTGAATGGGAACATAATCTAACATTTAGTTAACACTAGCTTTTGCCCGCGGCTTCGCCCGCGTAAATACAGTATCCCAGGGGAAGATTGTACTTTTTCGGGATAAAACGTAGCCTATGTTTTAATTCAGAGCCTAAACTAGTACCATACCAAATTTCATCGAAATCAGTTCAATAGTTTTTACGTGAAAGAGTAACAAACATCCATCCATCCATTCTCCATTTGTATCTTTGCATTTCTGGATATCTATCTGAATTATTTTCTTGTTTCGTCCTTTTTAGACCCCTTTTTTATGTAGTCGGGTTATAGTTTTTTTACTAATTTTTTTATAGCCTACAAATTTCTAGTGACGCCATCTGTTGAGAATCGGTCGGGCTATGATGTAAGCGATCAAACCATGCCTTGTAATGGCTTCCGTTATTTGTGATAACTGATAACAGTCTTTAATGTTGAAATAATTATAAAAAACCTTACGTAATTTAATAACAACAATTGAAATTACTCTACTTTTACAATATTATATAATGTCGTATCGAAATCATCGAAAAAGATAGCTTTTTCAAATTAATGTTAATAAATTAACTCGAGTGCCCCAAAGGGCACTCAAAGTAAGGATATTTTAAGCTTCGATATGCTCCTAAACATTCTACACCTAGGAAGTATCTGCCTCTAGTGTGCTACACCCGGGGAGTCGTGTGCGCGGCGCGTGCCACGAGCTCGAGCGCCCACGCGCACATGTCCCACTCGCAATGAGCGCTAGTCATTCTGCCAACATTACGGTCTAATTATATCATGAATAGAATTGATTTAGAGAATGACGGAAATAGCATTTTAAGTATGAAAAATGTTTAGGGTTCCTTAGCACTACATTTAGTTTTACTCTACACTCTTATAGTTTTGCTCTGTCTGTGTCAGTCCGTCCGTCTGTCTGTATGTCCACCCTTCAATTATTATGCATATAAATGGATGAAATTTGGTACAGTTATAGATTGTGCTTAGATCTCGGTTTTGACATTTGGCATATAATAATAATATTTTTATATTTAAGGGGTGGCTCTCCATAAATAATATATGAAGTTAGGAGGAAAAATATTTTTTCATTCTACCCCATCGTATAGGCCAGGGGTCTCCAAACTACGGCCCGTGGGCCACATCCGGCCCGCGGACAGATTTTGTCCGGCCCGCGGAGAGCTAGCATACTTGAAAACTCCTTTTAGAGAACATATTTTTTATAGCAAATTAAATTTAGTTTACTGAAGTATTCTAATTTTATGTTGAATAATTATTAATATGACATCTACATTGATATGGTCATGGGCTAACTACTCATAACATTGTTGTAGGCTTATTGTTATTGTTTTTGTGATAAGTTGGATAAAGAAACACAGAATTGTAATGAGTAAAGACATGTATAATATGCAGAAAATTTAACTTCAGTATATAATAACTAACAAATTATTGAAATGAATCCAACTAACATTTTATACATTTTAAATAAAAACATAATTTATAACAAGCATAATGACATATGAAATACTAATGAGATTTATGTAATTCAGATTTTCCACTGACAATAGTTTGTAGTTGTGGACTAATTTTACTTGTACCAATTATTAAAAGAGATTTAAGATGCTCATCAGTTAATTTAGATCTGTAAACATTTTTTGTGTACTTCATTTTGGAGAAGGTCTTCCCACACAAATAAGTAGTACCAAAAACAGAAAACAGCCGACGAGCAAATTTATGCAAATTATCAAATTGTGTCAGTGGAAGACCCTTATAAAATTCCAACAAAGATGAGTTTTGATATTTGTTCTTAATTATATCACTGCACTGTAGATCAATCATTTCCATTTGAAGTTCCGGGGCTAGGGTTTCAATGTCAGTATCAAAAGGATTCTGAAAAATCGTAATTTGATTCGCAATGGCATCAAAGTCCGAGAAACGAGTATCAAAATTTATTTTCAAAGCACTCAAAGTTTCGATTGCAAAATCGATAGGAAAGTCAGTCTCAGTGATGTGGCTGAATATTTCACATGTTTTAAAATGTGAAAAACATTTACTTCGTAGTTGTGATTGAAACAGTATCAATTTCTTCCGGAATGATTTGATATTAGTGTATAAATCAGGAAGGTGCTGGTTTTCTCCTTGCAATCTCAAATTCAGTTCGTTCACATGTTTTGTCAAATCAACATAGAATGCTAACTTCCACAGCCATGCGTTGTTTTGTAATTCAGTAAGAGGGCGATGCTTTTCATTCAAAAAAATTTCGATCACTGCTCGAAGTTCAAAAAAGCGCTGAAGGACTTTCCCACAACTAAGCCAACGTACGGCAGTATGATAAGGTAAGTCATTTTCTCCAATCTCTTCAATAAATTGTCGGCATTGTCGGTGATTCAGCCCAAAAGATCTGATAAAATTGATATGACTGGTTTCAGAACTTCAGACATATCCAAACATTTTCCGCACAAAGACTGTTGATGAATGATACAATGTAAAACTAATGGTTTTGAACCACCGTCATTTTCTACAGCCTTTGACACAAGAGCGACCACTCCTTTATCTTTCCCACTCATGTTTTTGCCTCCAAAAGTTGTAATACATTTCAAGTTTTTCCATCGAAGGTTCTTTTGATTAATGGCCATTTCAACTCCTTTAAAACTATCAGTAGCAGTAGTTGTGCCATGAATACTATACATATCAAGAAGTTCTTCATGCACTTCATAGCTTTTATCTACTCCTGGAATATAAATCAACACCTGAGCAGTATCTGACACATCCATTGACTCATCCAAGGCCAAAGAAAACCACTCAACATGTCCATTTTTGTCGAACAGTTGAGAGGATATATTTTCAACGATGTTTTCTACCCTTCGAGCCACAGTGTTTGCTGACATACTGACAGTTTTTAATAAATTTACCTTTTCAGGGCACATTTCTTCGGCTACTGCAATTATGCATTCTTTGATCATTTCTCCATCGGTAAATGGTTTTCCACGTTTTGCAATTTCAAGAGCCACACGAAAGCTGGCACGAGTTGCAGCCTCTTGTTCAGTTTTGAGTTTTGTATGTTTCATAATGACGTTTAATGTTATATTCCTTGAGAACGGCTATGCTTTCATTGCAAATCAAACATAGCGCCTTGTCACTGGACTCAATTACGAAATACTGAATGTTCCACTAATCTTTGAATTTTCTGCATTCACTATCAATTTTTCGCTTCATTTCCATACTACTAAATCACACACAAAAGCAACAATTCAAATCAAAATACTTTTACAAAAATGTCTTAAACTTAAACACGCACAAACACGTTTTAAGGAGGTACGCACTATTTTATTTCACAACAGTGTCATAGGAACTGACTTGTGGTTGCGCCACTAGCCTTCTTATATATTCCAATTACTGCCATCTAGAAGTGAGTGGAAGACACCAGAACTTTCTCGAACCAACGAGATTATTCTGTACGTGATATTAGCGCCATCTGTAAGCGATAGAAGGTACTACCTATTTCCGCTTGTGTCCACCAGATGTCGTGTCACGTTACTCCTCATGGAGCGTACTCTACGACTAATCTAGAAATTACAGATAATGATAGGAAAATTAATAATATGCAGTGTTGCCGTTTTGCGGACTTTGGTCCGATTTGCAGCCTTTTTTAAACTTTGCGTACTATTTCGGACTTTTTTTTTTCATCAGTGGACTATTTCACTTTTTACCACCGGCAACAATGATAATATGGTTTTGGCCCTCGGAAGTTACTGGAGTAATCAGTATGGCCCTAAGGCTGGAAAGTTTGGAGACCCCTGGTATAGGCCGTAGACTATCGACAAATGGGTATTTTTAAATAAAGGGTAGGTTTCTCTCTTATAAGTTTTACTTATTAGAAATCTAGAGTACATATAGTGATTATTTACTGGAAGACTATTTTTATAACGTAACCAAATCGTGACACAGACAGCTGGCAAGTGACATCCCTATTAACTACACGCGGAAACTCATAGAAATAAAACGACCCAGCGCTATTTCAGTGTTTATTTACAATATAAATAACTATTTACAGTATTTACAGTGACGCAGCGCTCATCGGTGGTCGTCACGTGAGAAATCAGCGCTGCGAGCGTCGTGCTGCGATCTGCAGCGGGCAGCGGCGATTGTCACGTGAGGAACACTCGCAGCACTGCGAGCATAGACAGTGCTGCGGACAGTAGCGCTGAAGGAGTTTTGCTGCGGTCTGCTGCGCCCGTCCGTGCTGCTGCTTGGTCACGCTGCATTGATTCTAATTCCTCGTCTGAAAAAAAAAACAAAGTTTGTGATCACAATGCTAATACCAGTACGTAATTGAATGTGTACAGTCTATACGTTAAATATTATTCCATCGATAATTTAACAAAATTTTAAGCCGAAACAATAGAAAATAGTATTATACCTAAAACTTCTATCCTTTAAATTAACTATAATTACTAAAGTGCTCAGCTAAATACTTCCATTTCCTAGGAGTGTCAACATCATGACCTATTTACATTTCCGCTTTCTCTCTCCTAGTTATTTATAGTTCACCAAAAACGGCGCAGCCATTAGTAGGATGTGTATTGGGATTTGTGATAGTGAGCCAAAATTAATGTACAATAGCCGATAAAAGAATATGTGATCTATCAATACAGCAAGAACCGCTGAACGGATTCCGCTGTTTGGTGTGCACATATAGTAGTTATGCATGGCGCAAGTATTACTATTACACTAATACTTCGAAATTAACATTTTTAAACATTGGAAAAGAGGATGCGAAATGAAGGACTTCGTGGTCTGCTGGGAGGACCGCTTGAGTTGAACTCGAGAGAGTACAGGCAGGCGTTCGTCACTCGCTCAAGGACACGCGTTATTTGCCTACCGCTCGGCGTATCTTGCTAGATACAATTAGCAGTAGGCTGCCGGACGCAGGTCGAAATAACACGAAATTATTGTGAAGTGAATGGCTGTCAAAGCAAAAAATCCAATAAAAATTGGAATTTTTTATTATTGCCGAGAGACGAACAAAGGTAAGCAGTATTTTCATAGACGTATACATTATAGATGAGGCATGTTGAGGCAAAAAGTGTATCCAGTTAAATGGCCACACTTTTGAGATTTTTTGGGCCATTTGACATTTGAAGTATGGTGAAAACAAAATGGCTGACATTTGAAGTATGATGAAAACCAAGATGGCGTAACTTTTTCTTGTATGAAGGCTTGTTTGTTCTGTCAAAAGTACGTCATAGCCTATCTTGAGTTTTGAAATCTTAGAGTAATTTAAATCTATCTTAACAAATTGTCACAATTATTTCTTTCAACATAATAATACTAAGACTGTTATGTGAGTAGGTAAGATATTAATATATAGATCGTAAATTAAGGACTGAACTCCTTGCAATACCCCCTTATAAACCCCTTTGTTCACTTAAATTTTTTAATCCTATTGTTGGAATTCATAACACACTAGCTTTTGCCGGCGGTCCCGCCCGCGTAAATACCTCGGAAACACTATACTTTAACGGGATAAAATGTAGACTATCCAGAGCCTAAGCTACTACCATACTAAATTTCATACTTCATTTTTCCAATTCATCCTTCAGTAGTTTTTGCCTGAAAGAGTAATAAACATCCATCCACTATTCATTACTAGCTGTTACCCGCGGCTCCGTCCGCGTAAATATACTATCGGCTATCCCGCAGGAATACTGTACTTTTCCGGGATAAAAAGTAGCCTATGTTTTAACCCAAAGTCTCAACTACTGCCACACCAAATTTCATCAAAATCCGTTCAGTGCTTTTTGCGTGAAAGAGTAACAAGCATCCATCCATCCTCACAAACTTTCACATTTATAATATTAGTAGGATTCATAATAAGTGTTGTTTTTATAATAGCTACCTTACCTAGTACTTATTTATTACGCAAAGGTAGGTGTTTTTTTTCGTGGACCTGTTTATTTCAAATTTATATAACTAAATACTTACTTACTAATATTATAATGCGAAAGTTACAACTTCTATTTTCTTTATACCAATAGTTGTCGTCCCTACATGTTTTTGTTTTTAATGTTTATTTAATTAAAGATCAAATAACAAAAATATTCGTGTCCAACAATTGCCTTTTTAGTTTAGGAGTAAAGAAGGAAAAATATGATTATTTCACAACTTTCGTTTTATTACAATATTTCTCATAGGTACAACCCTAGTGAATTTGTGAGGATGCACGAGCTTCACGCAGCACGGCCGGCAACACAATCTCGACTCTTTGTGCGCGTACTTATGGTACATTTTTTCTCGCTGCGAAATCTTAATAATAATATAATTAAGATTTCGTAGGTAATTTTAGCGTAGGTGTTTTCGCTCTTGTATGGAAGTGATGTATCTGCTACGTAGCTATATAAATATAAAATATATTTATTGATCTGTGGTACAGGTACATTCACGATTTAGTCCTATAGAGTAATCTAAACGTAAAACAACGTCATCAAAAACACAAGCACTATAATGCTACCAATTTGAATTCCATATCTTTGCAGCTAAATAAAGAAATACAATGACATCTTAATTTGATCGAGTCTTTTGGTTTACGTTTAAGTTGAATCTGAACAGAATATACTGACCGATCGTGGAATACTCGGGCGGGTGCGGCGGCGCGACCGCCACGTCGCGGCTGGCGGCGGCGCCGGCGACGCTGCAGGTGTAGTGGCCGGCGTCGGCGCTGCTGAGCCGCGCGAGCGTCAGTCGCGACACCGTGCGCCCCGGCCACCGCTCCGTGTCGAGCGATACGCCGCCGCGCGCGCCCTGTGTACAAAGATACTAGACTAACTAAAATAACTACATTTTTATAAAAAACTATAACCCGACTATCATAATTACGAATCTATTGACACTGCAATCACTAAAATCGGACCAGTAGTATAGGCGCTACGGTGGAACAAACATACATAGACTGCCAAAATCATTACCCTTCTTCTCAGTTTTGCTGTAGTCGGATAGTAACAATAATCAAGTTCCCCTGAGCCATATTTCAGCCTGAAGTCTCAATTACCTACTATGTTCCGATTCAACTTAATGTAAATGTAAACAGCTCAATATGGGCGGGCGGCTCTATTGTTGTGTTGCGCGCAGCGAAGCGGGCGGTCGTCAGAGTATGACGACGACTATATTATGTACTTCGCTCATATCCAATCCTATTAGCCTACTACTATTATAAATGTGAAAGTTATTGAGGATGGACGGATGCATGTATGATTGTTACTGTCTCACACAAAAACTACCTAACGGATTTTGATGAAATTTGGTATGGCAATAGTTTTAAGCTCCGGATTAACACAAAGGCTACTTTTTATCCCGAAATAGTGCAGTGTTCCCGTGGGATACTGCATTTACGCGGACGGAGCTGCGGGAAAAACATAGCTAAATTTAAACGTAATCAAAGAAATAGTAGCGTGCTATAACGCTACTAATTTAAATGTCACTTATTGACCCTGCATTACAGAAATAGAATGACATATTATATTTGGTCAAATTTCATGTTTTTGTATAGGTTTAGATTAAATTGGTTCTGAACAGTCAATAATAATATTAATAATATCTATGGACGCTTCGTACCATGTCAATCTAGTCCCGTGGTAAGTTCTCGAAGAGCTTTTGTTTCAGATACCAGACAACGGAAATATATTTAAAACTTTTTACACTATACATATATTTAAGATTTTTATTTGTATAATACTATACACATATTTAATACACATCCATGACTCAGGAACACGGAAAATTTTTTGTTCCCTCGGCGGGATTCGAACCCGCGACCCCCGGCTTGAGCACCGACACGCTCAACCACTGAGCCACAGAGGTCGTCAAAGACTACACCGCACTATACCTGCGGGTCTAGCGTCTCTCCGTCGCGGTCCCAGCGGATCCGCAGCGGCGGCAGCGCGTCGACCGCAGCCGGCGCGCCGTCGTACCGCGCCTCGCACGCCAGCCGCACCGCGCCGCCCTCGGCCGCGGCGGCTGGCGCTCCCAGCATGCGGACCGACACCGTGGGCAGCGCGTCCTCTGAAATGTTTCATTATAGTAGGCACTATATTCTCTGGAATCCGTAAGGCCGGGGAAAATTCAGACCACTGAAAATAGAACTCTACGCTAATACAATAGAGCTGAAAATCGAACAGACAAGTATCGAGTCAAATGTCAATGTCAAATTTGACAACTAGACACTCGACACTTCGTTTTTCAATTCTATTTTATTAGTCTAGAGTTCTTCTTTCCGTGCTCTGAATTTTCTCCGGCGTTTCAGATTACGGACAATATATTTTATGGTTCCAGCCTTAACCGTTGTTTCATAAGTGAGAGCTTTCTGAAGGAAAAATAATGGAAAATAAGACGTACCGCCTCATAGTGAGCGACAATTGCCGCGGAAGTTTGAAACTCTCATTCGACGATGGTGGCGAAACACGTTGTAAGGCGGAGAAAATTCAGAGCACTGAAAATAGAACTCTCCATTAATACAGAGTTGAAATTCGAAGTGTCGAGCTGTCATATATGACATATGGCATAAGACTGGACACTTGATGTTAGTTTTTCAGCTCTATTGTATTAGCGCAAAGTTCTATTTTCAATGCTCTTAATTTTCCCCGGCCTTATAGATTCCGAACAATATAGTCCCGGTCTAAGCCTTATCACATACCCATATGTGTGCTCATAGTATCTTCTCAGTTGACTACTCGTGACAATTCCTGGCGGCTGGCTCTACCACGTCTAACAAATCTCCTAACGGACGAGTGCCCTTTATCTCATGCAGTAAATTTTGTTTACCTATGACAGTAAGATTGAAGAACGCGCTCAGTTTGGGCTCCGTGTTCACTTGACACTCGTAGCGGCCCGCGTCGCTGAGCCGAACCTTGTCTATCCTCAGGGAATGCACCACGCCGCCCCAGTCCGGGTCCTCCGAGTCCAGGCCCTCGTCAGGGAGCCAGGGTGCTTGCGTGACGGTGACGCGCGCGTCCGCGGTGAACACCGCGCCCGCGTGGGTCAGGATCTGCAGGTCACGGGATCGCACCCAGGACACCTGGAACGAACGAAGATATCAAACACTGATAACTCGTTTTAATAGAGTGACTGAGACCAAATATGAATAATGAAGTCTAGAATGGGCGCTCACTGTATGCGGTCTATTGTAATTTGCATTACAAAAATACTCGAAAAAAAAAACATGTCAAATAGACACCACTGTCTAGGAGCGACACAACTGTCTTAAGACTGTCTCATCTCCTAAGTGAGTGCTCGCCCAAAGTAAGAACCACGAGGGGTAATAATTTATGTAAACAATGATCATCTATCGGTCAAAACTCAAAATGAAAGTCCAAGTATTCGCGATATCTATTTAGATCAAATATTTGCGTAAACCTTGAGAAAATTCGAAAAATGGAGATTAGAAACTAGAGAGTATTTTTAGTTTGGATTTAGCGATAACTATTTAAAATTTTCCTCTCTGACTCCGTGTTTAGTGCATTGGCGCTTAATCTAGAGATGAAACACGCTGTATAACTACTTTTTAATTTTGATATTTTTTATTCTATTTGGACTTTTTTACTCAAAATGTTTTAGTGAATGCAAACATAAGCATGGAGCGGACTGGACGACTGACAAGTAAATCTCAGATTGTTTATTATAATATTAAGAGATCTTCATACAAAGAAAGGTTATAGCCGTATAGGCCAGGGTTTCCCAAGATTTTTTTACGCCAAGCAACATTTTTCAAACATCCATCCATCCATCCTCACAAACTTTCACATTTTTATTAGTAGTAGAATAGGATTAAGTAAGGATTGGCAGTGTAAATTTCAAAATTATCATTTAGTTGTACTTGTAGCCACACAAACGTAACAGATTCGCGAATCGATGTTAGTGTGGCGTGTTATTCCGTGTTCACCCCCCAGATTTTCAACTCCCGTGCTACGTACGGTCGTGATAAGGACGGGGGTTGAACACCGAACAAACAGTTGGTGTGGCTCAGTAGTAGTGAGATCAGTATTGCGTGTTTATATGACGCGGTGTGGAATTTGGCACTTGGCGAGCGCGGAGCCAACGAGGAGATCCCCACAGAAATAGCTTCTACTATTTCCGTAGTACAACCCGGCCGGTGTATACAGGCTGTTACCGTGCTGTGTACACTATGCAGAGTCTATAGGTACCTCTCCCTATGTGTACAGGTGGACAGCCTCCGTGGTACAGTGGTTTAGAGCTCGGCTCTCGACTCGGAGGTCGTGGGTTCGATTCCCGCGTTGGAACAACAAAAAATGTTGTTTCCAAGTTTGGATAGGACAATGCCGGCGGATCACCTGTCAAGAAAGATGGACCATGCGTCGGATGGGCATGTAAAAAGTAGGTCCTGCGCCTGATCTTTCGCCAGTCGTGTAGGTTATCCGTCCAACTGCGCTACGAGAGTAACGGAAGAGAGAGTGCTCTTGTGTACCGCGCCCATAAAATAACTCCGGCGTAGCTGGCTACGTTTCATCGAAACCAGCCACCATCACCGAAATCGGTGTGGGGAGCTATTATTATGTGTACAGGGTGTATAGGTATACTCCCTTACTCCCCTGGCCCTGGGCCCTGTATGTCGTACCTGCTGCATAAATTGTTCAATAAATTAATCTTAATATGTGATGCTGACCTTAAAGATGACTACCTACTACCGAAAATAATGCAGTTCACCAATAAATGACTGTTAGGCTGGAATTATCTATGTATATTGTCCGGAATCTGGAAGGCAGGAGAAAAATAGAACTTTGGACTAATAAAAAAACTTAGGCCTTTTCTTTCGTCATTGGATGATTTATACGGTATTCTCCGAGCGAAGTAACTACTCCTGAAATACTGCAAGTATCTGGGACAGTTGGCTTAAATGTCGTATGGTTGCCCAAGCACACACGGCATTCTCACAATATAGTCAGCCTAGTCCAGAGGAATGATTGTTCAATACGTCTGGGGCCAACCATGTGCGGGTTTCCTCACGATGTTTTCCTTCACCGTTAGAGCATCCGTATAATGTACTTGAGATCTGAAAAAGTCTCATTGGTACACGCCACAACCTGGGAATCGGACCTGCACTCTCTCGAGTGCGAAAATCGATCATATGAGTATCGAGTTGTTAGATTTAAATTGACATTTTACTTGACACTCGTGTGTTCGATGTTCTATTTTCAGTACCCAAAATTTTCCCCGGCCTTACGGATTCCAGACAATATTGTCCCAACTTATTCCATTAACCAGCACGGTGCCAACTCCCGGCATGGTCACCTTACGGCCACGGCATTCATACATTTAGCTGCTTTTGTCAGCTGGGCAGTTGCGCTTGCGGGTGACGTGCGCGCGTGGCCGTACTGGCTCCGCGCCGGAAAGTGGAAATTAACAACAAACATATTATTGTTTTCAAGAAACCCAATATACGCGGACGAAGCCGCGGGCAAAAGTTATCTATACTAATATTATAAAGAGGAAAAGTTTGTTTGTTTGTATGTTTGTTCGCATTGTATAGGCTCCGAAACTACTGGACCGATTTTGATGATATATGGCAGAAATTTACGGTTTCCACAAGATTAACTTTTGCGCGCACGAAGTCGCGGGCTACATCTAGTATTCAATAACACAATGGTAGTGACATTAGTTATATACCCTTATTAGTCAGTAGAATGTCCCAATTACTATATTGCGGGTGACTGAGGTATATGCGTGGCGCGTTGGCATGGCACTGCCACTAGTACCCCTGCTGGAGTACGTATTCTGTCGCCATTTTGCGGCGGGCGCGCACCCCGCGCCGTGCACGTGCGGCGGACGTCCGCTACTATCGCTTCCTCCCGCCGCTCGCCACTCGCCACTCGCCGGTGAATCAGCGACATATCTTTATTACTTTTTTCAAGATATCTGAATTGAACTAAAGGTGCTGGACCGGTTAAAAGAAAAACTGCTATTTAATATAAAAATTGTGTTTTTACTACAATATTTAGAATTCCTTTGTTCTTTTTTCCTATATTAAAAGAGTGTAGCTCTGATGGCGACAATAATAATTTGACACTGGCCATGTATTTAGCCGTTTGTGATGCCACCGGGGTCATGAGCGATTGCTCTTTACGATCTGTTACACACGCGGGGCAAGCAGCTTGGCAAGCAATAAAATTCGTGTTCTTTGAACCCCGAGCCTCCTCCGTGTGAATTCTTGCTTGCCAAGCGAGTCTAGCTTATGCGGGGTCTTAAAGGAGACTACACACTCACCACTCTATCGCCCAGCCGCAGTATCCTGCAGTTGAGCACGACGGGGTCGCCCACCCGCGCCAGCACCGCGCCGTACTGCCGCGCGAACGCCGTGCCGTCGCCGCCCGTGACGCTGTCGATGCTAGCACGGCCTCCTGCAGAAAAAAATATGGGTTTGATATCATCATCATAACCATCGGTTGGACAGATCTACCTAAAATCACGTTAGGTAAACAAATCAGAAATTTTGAACTTGAACATCGTCAACAGTATTAGAATGTAGGATACAAGATCTAGCTAAAAATATCGCTAAGTGTGTCTTGACTCTTGCTGGATAACATTGGTCGATAAAGATGTTACGCCTGGTGCTTGGCGATTACAGGCTAATCGCAGCACCAAAGGTTATACGTTCGTTGAAACTTGACAGTCTTTTAAAGTTTAAGCCCCCTAACTAAAGGTGCAAAACTGCAGACCACAGTTCAATTTTTGTGAGAAGTTGCGACATGAGAGGTTAGTGAATAGTCGTCTTAACACCGCAACACAGGAGGTGACGTCACAAAATTCTGTACAACGGGGAACAATTAGCAAAGCTGCGGACCACCGAAAGAGGGCGCCACCCGCGGTGGGTAATAGGGGCGGTAATTGTTACTTCCTGTGCATATTGTATGGTTAATAAGTTTATAATAATGCGGGCACGTGTTACTTGAATGGAATTTTAACGAAAATCTTTTTATATTGTAATTAGTTTTACAATACTGCCAGCACGAAGTGAATAGTCAATAGTTTATTATAAAGAATGGGATTGAGACAAATAACTACATACATATTACGATACCCTCATTACAAATAAAGAAAAAACACACCAATTTTTTAAAGAAATGTAGGAGGACGTACACGACAAGGAGTGTCACTTTCTTCATATTGTAATTTTTAATTTACAATACTAATACTTTTTCAATATTTTTTATACAATAAATGTTTGAGGTGTGTTTCGTGCGAATGAACTAAACATGGGTCAACATCTTCTCGAACTACAATATTTTTAAATTCAATAATTCAGCGGAAGCCCGAGGCCGCCTCCTACGACTGCTATACATAGTACAAAATACATAGTTATAATATGTCAGATGTATGACACATAATACCTATATCTACCCACTTAAACGCTTTACTTTATTCTTACAAAAATATTTCACTAGTGAAAATGTAAACAAAATGTGAAAATAAAATTATTTTATCTGAAAATAAACTCGTTTATTATTCGAAATTATTCGAAAGAGAGATTGTACGTCTTACTCGATTTCTATCCAGCAGCCGGTTGTCGGTTTTGGTGTTGTGTTGTCCGTCATATTGTAGGACTGTTGGCAGTGTCATTAGAAATACTGACAATAAATACAATTTCGGAGTAAATGGAATAGATTAAAAACTTTTTACAAAACAAGTTAAAAAATGTAAGAAAAAAAACTTTTTTTTGAGATTCAAATGTATTTTTTTAATGTTTCTTTCTAATCAAGAAATGAGATAAATTATTCTGTAATCTAAAAAATATAGGAATAAAATGATACCATTTTGATGTGTCTAGGTCACAAACAAAATTATTTAGGTGTATTCAACGTAAGGTTACCGAAACATAAAATATTCAATTGCTTGTAGCTCTGGGAGGTGAGGGTTGCGACCCCCAAAAGGAGGGCGTTTTGTCGATAAAATTAAACCTATTATCTGCTGTAAAATATCATAAGCTCGAGACGAAACACACTGTATAGTACAATATACATAGTTCTGATATTGTAGTGACCTGATAATTGGATCCATGAGAAATCAAGGGAACTCCTCGAAATTTGGACACAAAAATATGGACACGTCATCAGGGCCGGATTTAAAATTAGTGCCGCCCTCGTCACTGAAGAAAATGCCGCACTATCACAAAAATTTTACTTAAAATTATAGTTTTTATATCTTTTTTTTAATAGAATAACTAATTGCTTGCTCGTTGCATAAATTTTATTATATATTATATACTTCAATAACATAAAAAAATATTTGTTTTTTTTCCAAGAATCCATAGACAAATCATTGATCCTCGGCCCAGCGAAGCCAATCATATACCTTTGTAAGAATCATGAATTTTGCACTAACGATGACTTATGATTGTATTACATTTGTTTGTCAGGCAAACACACCTGACTTTGTAAATTGGTCGATTAAATCTTCACAATCTAAACGTTAAAGTAGACGTACACGTACAATGTACATATTCTATGCATATAATAGCCAATCTTTTAAGACTATTTGCAGTCACTGTAAAATGTAAGTAGTTTTTAACTCGTTTCAAACAAGAAATAAAAAATGATTAATTAATAGAATTAATTAATTATTGTAATGTGAAATTTTGATAATTGTAAAAAAATAATTCTAAAAATAATTTTTTTACTTTCCAAATTTTGCCGCCCAGAAAATTTGCTGCCCTGGGCCCTGACTGGCCCTAGTGTAAATCCACCACTGCACGTCATATTATTCTAGTAATTTTGACCTTTTCTGAAGTAACCCAAGTATATACTTCCAAAAAGTAAGATTTTTCACTAAGGTATACCCTGGATCCAAAAGTCAAAGTCATTTTTTTTATTCAAAATTGGTATTCTTTTACACTTTCTGAACGTCGGAAGTTAAAAAAAGTACTGAACAGTACTCATGACTCCATAAAGATACATGTTTGGGGTTTTCGGCGTTGTTTGAAGAACTGCAAGCATATGCTAATATGTCAATTACGGTAATCATCACCACCGTCATCACACCATACATCATCACATTATGATGATATAATAGGTACTTCTCATAGTGTTTTACACCGACACGGATATCTTTGAACAATACTCTCCCGTTTGTGGAAGTATTTGCAAAATTCTTTTGTTGTTGTAAAGGCTATAATTCACAATTGGTCCTTTAGTCACCAAAGTGGATACCTGATAATAGCATCCATGAGAGAATTCCTTAAAATGTATAGGGACATCTACAGGGACTTTTGTGAAGTAATTTAAGCATATGCTATCAAAAAGTAAAATTTTGTGCTGTGGGCGTACCGTAAAGCACTGAACAGAACTCCTCAGTCTTTAAAGATACACGTTTGGAAATGTTGGCATTGTTTGAAGAACTGCAAGCATATGCCATTATGTAACTTTCAGTAATCATCATTATCATCTTATATAAAATACCTAATGGAGGCTTGGCGCGTATTCAATTATACATCCAATTGTTTATTTTAAACGTTCTTTAAATGTGGTAATAATAATATAACAAATATTAGGTCCTTACCTATGAAATTTCCGTTTTGTATGAAAAAATTTAAACGATTTTTTTATGTATTTTTTATTTGTATTAATCGAAGTAATCACCCATGCAATAAATGCATCTTTGCCAACGCAGTGGCAGTTTATTGATGCCATTCTTAAAGAAATCAGCTGGAGGCAACAAATTCTTCAAAGGCATTTTGTACTGCCTCTCGGGTATAGAATTTTTTTCCCGCCAAGAAGTTATCCAAATTCTGCAAAAAGTAGTAGTCTGTAGGTGCAAGGTCTGGTGAGTAGGGCGGATGACGGAGAGCTCCCAACCCCAGTTCTTGCAACTTGGAGACTGTCTGCTATGCAGTATGAGGTCGCGCGTTGTCGTGCAGGAGCAGCGGAGACGAGCTAATGACCAATGCTGGTTGGAGATGTGCCAGCTTCTCCATTATTGTGTTCGGTTCTTCACAGTACACATCTGCAGTAATGCTCACCCCGTTTGGTAAGAAGCTGTGATGAATCACACCGGTGCTAGACCACCAAACAGTAACCATCACTTTTCTAGGGGTAAGTTTCCGTTTAGGGCATTGTTTAGGTGCTGAACCAGGATTCAACTAACTTTCTGAGCGCTTGCGGTTATGAAACAGAATCCATTTTTCATCGCAGGTAACAATGCGGTTCAAAATTGCTTCATTTGTGTGTCTGTTGAGCAGTGCAAGGCACGTCTCGACGCGTACTTCGCGCTGGCGATCATTGAGTTCGTGGGGCACCCATTTGTCAAGCTTTTTTACCTTGCCAATTTGACGCCAATGGACCAATATTGTTTTGACGCTAACTTCGAAAGCTGCTGCTAATACAGCCGTAGATTGTGTATCATCAGCTTCCACAATCGCCTTTAATTCGTCATTGTCGACCAAAGTCTTCGGAAGACCGCGAGGTTCATTTTTCAGGTCGAAATTTCCAGAACGGAAGCGAGCAAACCAATAACAGGTGGTGCGTTGGTTTGTAGTGTTAGCTCCGTAAGCGTCGTTGTTGTTGCGTGCCGCTTATGCCGCGTTGCTGCCACGACGGTACTCATATTCCATAATTACTCGAATTTTTAACGTATCCATGATGACGAAAAAGATTGATGCGATCTGCGATGAAAGTGATTGTTAAATTATAATACATTTGACATTGAACTTATTTAATTATTTATCTTGTGACCTAAAATATTTTGTGACCTAATGCATTCTCAAATTAACATTTTAACTATTTATATGATTTTTAACTTTATTATTTTAATATATATGTAATAAACTTTCTGTTAACATAATGGTCAAAACCAATTATTTATTTGGCGGCGACCTGGGAGATTTCTTTGTTTTGTAGCATTTTAAGTTTTGGAGTAGTTATTATTTTTTTATATGTTTTGCTGTGTGTACATCAATAATTAAATTATATTTTATTGTATAATCTATAGATCGACCAATTGCTTTTACTTTATATTTAAAACTATATTTTATAAGTAGACTCTGGAGATTGTATATTTTAATTTCACACACCATGCTATCATGGTAGAATGTAAGTTTTTTTTTAAACTTACCATCTGCATATGTAATACTATGTACTTACTACATTCAGTGAATAAATGATTTGATTTGATTTGAAAATGTAACACTAATCAATAAACAAATGACTACTTTTGGAAAAAGAATTCCATGTTTTTAAAATAAAATTAATTTGAAATTAGAATTCTTAGCCAAACAAAAATTATTTTGATTTGAAATGGCCAGTACTGCAGAACGGCAATTTCATAGGTAAAGACCTATTATCATTAAAAAGGGAAAAATTATTATTTATACGCCGGCCGCTCTGTAGCGGCATATACATATTGGACTGTTAAAATCATTACCCTTTGTTTTGGCCTCACCGTAGTCAGGTAAAAATATCACCTGTTACCGGCAATTAAAAAAAAAATAACAAAATTTTAGCCGAATTTAAAAGGGGAGTTATTTAGAAACTAAGATTTATTTCATACGTTTTTTGTGTCTTTTTACTTTCGAAGTTGGTTTAAATTTTTGTTTTAAAATAATTTAACTCTAATAAGCCAAATTGCCGGTAACAGGTGATATTTTTACCTGACTACGGTGAAGCCAAAACGAAGGGTAATGGATTTTGACAGTTCAATATGTATAATTATGCCGCTACAGAGCGGCCGTACTATCATTTCTCAAAACATTTCGCGGCTTTTTCGTGTTCTCATATCTTCGTTTTCGGGAAAGCTAACATTTATTGTAATAATTTCTTACCATCAGAGGTTGGTAGTTTTAAATATATCGTCAACACACTAATGTGCGTTCACAGCCTTTAAAACCACTTTTCACTTTGCTGGTATTCCTGTAACCTACAAAAAGAAATGAGATCCCACAAACACATTATGTATATGAAATTAAGCCAAGTCTTTCCTTCACAAAAAGTTTTAAGATATCGTGGAAACCGAGTCTAATTTTCCATATAATTAGTTACACAACAAAGTTTTGTTGCTGTGTGTGGATAATTTGTTTTTTTTTTTATAATTTAATATACATTAGCCCGCGGCTTCGCGCACGTGAAATTGGTTTTTAAACGATATCTTTATAATAATTTAAAACTTTCATCCCATATTTTATCCTCTTAGGGGCTGAATTTTAAAAAACGCTGAAATACGAAACTCAATATTTTTTTGCACTCAATTCATACGAAATATCATGCAAATACACACACCGGCATATTTAGCGGAACATAAAATAAAGGTTTGATATCAGTATCATATAGGTTGCTGGCTGGTTTATACGTCATTTAATTTAAAAACAATTTTTCAAATTTAATAAAACAACTGAACATCACATTTTATGCAATTGTTTTAATTTTATTCAAATACACCTTATCTGGAGCGAACTTCGAGTATTTCTTCCTTCTGAGTTTGATTTAAAATTTCATTGAAATACTGTTTTTTGTTAGTTTTTTTTAATCGCGTATCTTTTTGGAGTTGAGGACTGAATTATGCCTGACTTAGCCCCAACGGAGATTGCCACGGTACTCGAAATGCGAAGAAATGGTCAAACCTACAGAGTGATATCCAGAGTTCTTCGTCGACCAGTTTCAACGATCCATCGCAGTATCCAACGGTTCAAGGAGACCGGTACTTATGTGAAAAGAGTAGGTCAAGGCAGAAAAAGACGCACTTCGAGTAGGGATGATCGTTTCATTCGGCTTCGTGTACGTAGGAACCCCCGTTTGACGGCCGTCCAAGCCCGACATGAGTTAGAAGTAGTGCGGGGTGTAACCGTAAGTGAACGTACGGTACGAAGAAGGTTCGAAGAAGCTGGTTTGCGTTCATTTGTGCCCGTCAAGGCTCCAAGGCTCGAGGTAAATCATCGTAGAAACAGGTTAACTTTTGCTCAGGAACATCACTTTGGAACGCAGACCAATGGAGTAAGGTATTGTTAAGTGATGAGTGCAGAATTCTCTTAAATCAAATTGACAGCAGGCAAAGAATATATAGACGCAAAGGAGAACGATACATTGAGACAAATTTTGAAACTACAGTTGCATACGGTGGTGGATCAATAATGGTTTGGGCGGTCATTTGTTTGGGAGCTCGCACAGACTTGGTAGTGATTGACAGAGGAAGTCTGACTGCAGACCGCTATATCAGGGAAGTTTTAGAAGAAAATGTCGTACCGTTTGCCCCATATATCGGTGACGATTTTGTTTTTATGCAGGATAATGCTCGGCCGCATACCGCTCGGGTAACTCAAGCTTATCTTAATGATATGAATATCACTGTTATGGAGTGGCCGGCGAGATCACCGGATATGAACCCAATAGATCACGTTTGGGACTTGCTGAAAAGAAAAGTTAAGTCCAGAATTCCAGCTCCTGGCAACGTGGGTGAACTGCGAACCGCCGTAGTTGAGGAATGGCGGAGACTATCCCAGAAGACCATCGATAACATCATTCTCAGTATGCCTAGACGGGTAGAAACTTTAATAAGAGCACGTGGAGGAAATACGCGATATTAATGACCATTTTTCTAATTTAATTAATTGTTATTTTAATATTAATTTTCACTTTTCCCGGTTACATGAAAAGTTAAAAAATGTTCAATTTTTCACAAATAGCCTTTACTCACAAAATCTGTTCTTAATGTGATCTCATTTTAAGTAAAACAAATGAAACTTTAAATAACAAAAGAAGTGTAGTAAGTAGATTTTAAAATAAAACCATATTTTTTAATTATGGACCTTTTTTTTGTGTTCCGCTAAATATGCCGGTATGTTTATATCCAAGGAATAGAAAGTTTCATACAAACTTTTATCCCCTATTTTACCCCCTTGGGGATTTTGAAAAATCCTTCTTTAGTGGACGCTTACGTTATATAAGGAATACATGTGCCAAATTTCAAATTTCTAGCCTTAAGGGTTTGGCCTGTGCGTTGATACAACAGTCAATCAGCTTTGCCTTTTATGTATAATATAGATTATAGATTACATTATAGTGACTTGGCAACGAGCACTTAAACATTCATACTTTAAAACAAAATAAAATGTGGGTAACACCATGTACAGTCGCCGCCGACAAACAAGGAAAACCATTTCGATCTTCTCACAATTCCATGGCGATAAGGACAATAACAAAAAGAAACCAAGAAAGAATTTAGATTTTTGTCGACCTGTGTAAGTGTGTAATGTACCTAACAAAAATTATGATATGCGATTCGCAACACAAAGAGAGTGTGTATAATAAACAGTCAAGATAATTAAATGTTTATCACAGATTGACACTTCTGTAAATACCTACACGCATTTAATCGCCCTGGCGACGTAACCCCAACAGAAGATCTGAAGTCTATGTAGATGGGAATGTTTTCCTATAATACCATGCACTCAGTTGACGTGGTATTGATGTTTGCTCACTCATCGCGCTGTCCCGCTTTGATCACTTCACAGCACACACGAGTAGTCCACGCACAGTACAGTTACAATCAGTCCACGACATCACGACTGTACATCAATAAACAATGATATCATCCCGACAGCTTCCAACCAGTTATGCCAACATGGGAGTATTCCCTAAATTTTCGGAGATAATATACCCCCTAAAAAACCTCTACAGAGGTTTTTAGGGGGTATATAGTTTTTTGGACTTTATTATTTAGGTAAGTATTTGTTTTTTTATTAAATTTCCGCCATTGAACTGCTATTTCGAAAAGCGATTTGAAACTGATGAAAGTAGTCATCTCGATTATGTATTAAATTATGTACTATCACGGAATCTAATTCATTAGCAGGTAGAGTGTTCTCATAATTTATTTGTATTATAATGACGTCATGTAACGATAACTGAGAATACAATTAATGTCAATGACATGACGTCAGATTCATTTATCTTATACTTTAAACGAGACGATCATGTATAATTGGAATCTCAAAAACGACTGTAAATATCTCCATGAAATTTAGTTTGCAGGGAGTTTAAGGCGAGAAAAATCGATCTATCGAGGTCTTATTACTGGGAAACTGCGCCTGTTCAAAGTTATTATTATATATTTCGATTTCATAAATGTCAGCCCGAGTGGCAGAATGGCATACTTGATTTTTGTGTTGTTCGAAAATTGGGAATGTGGTGGGTGAGTTTTGTGGGATTAGAGTTACAGCCAGAACCATACAAAATAACCTATCCAGGAGCATATCAGGACATGTCTAAGGAAGGTTCCGTAACAATAATCACGTAATATATTTTTTAAAATTACTTCAAAAGTTGCTGTCCGATTTCGTTCAAAATAATTTTCCCAAAGTGTTTTTAGCATGGAAAATTGCAAATTTCTAAGTCTCGAAGTTTAAAAATGCCAGGGGGCAACTTATAAACCACTTTGGAGGCCGATTGCTCGTGAATGGTGGAATTTGTTAAAAAATAAAGTTTATTTAAAGATTCAACGATATACCCCTACACGATGGGGTAGAATGAAAAAAATATTTCCATCCCCACTACACATCTATGGAGTGCCACCCCAAAAATATAAATTTATTATTATTGTATGACACCAAAACTAAGATCTATACACAGTCTATAACTATACCAAATTTCATCCATTTATATTCATAACTGTGATTATGGAAGCTAGAAGTGCGGACAGACAGACACACAGACGGACGGACAGAGCGAAACTATAAGGGTTCCTTGATTTTTACGGAACTCTAAAAATCTAGGGGGACTTTTTATGGTTTTTGATTTAAGTTTAGTAAAATATTTTTGTGAGTTGGTAGTACTGCTTCTAACCTGGTTCACACCACGAAGATTTGAGGCAAAGTGCGCAAGATTTGACGTAGATCGTCAATTATTGTTGATTGCTGCTCTGTCAGAAATTTTAAAAACTCGACGTTTCGGATAGCGGGTTATGATGATGATGACACAGTTCTTGACATATTTACCTTCGCCACTATTTTTAACTGGCGCCCGGTACCGGATTATTGCGTGTTTAGCAATCGCTCTCTATCGCTATCTCTCGATCGTTTCAGTTAGAACAGTGAAATCAGTTCGGCCTGAACGGATTCGAGCACACACACGGAAAAATCGCATCTATTCGTTCTGGTTTGCCGCGAGCTACGGTCGTGTTTATTAATTATAAACTCACTACGCTTGTAAACGAAACACGCCCGCACGGCCGCGGCTCTGGCGAGAACTGAAGCGATTTGTCACAATATATGGTTCGTTCAGTTCAGAAATAATGTTGCCAACTTAGTTATTTTACAAAGTTTTACTGATAAATTAAGTATTTTATTCCCCCCTTAGTAGGAACTTAGTTGTTAGTAGTGTTTTAGTAGGAAAGGGCTAGACCGTAATCATATGCAAAATGGCCTAGTATAGGCACAAAAAAAATAATGACACCTTAAAATACATCGTAGCATTCCATAATTTGTTTAAAACTACCCATTTAATTACGTTATATTTACTAGTCTAATTAATTTAACGATAAAATTTATAATATAATTCAATAAATAATAACATTTTAAAATATAACAAACTAATGTAGTGGTTTTTGGGAGTTTTAGGGATTCTTAAGTTGAGTAGCTTTTTTATATAAATAGTTCTAAGTATTTTGTTAGTCGTTTTTAGTAGAAATCGACGCGACTTTAGTAGTTTCGCAAAAACAGAGCTGGCAACTCTGGAACAAATCGCTTCAGTCCATTCGGCCGACTGATGCGATCTCGAAATTGCACACAGATGATACGATTTTGCATCCGTTCAGGCCGAACTGAAGGAAATCGGACCGCATATGGGGCCCCTAAGAATATAGCTTATGAAATTGCTGAGTGATATTTTATTCCGTTTCAAGAGAAACAGGGAATTACATGAACACTAAATAGAGAGCTATGGCTTACTTAGTTCCTTTTTCCCTTATTTCTAACTTGGTGAAAATTTGTTTTACAACATCGCACATTAAATTCATTATTTATTTTATTATTATTATTTATTATACAACGTCATATCTGAACCTGACCTTAATTCATGATAGTTTTAATATTTTGCAACTTTCAAAGTTCAAGTAGAGATTTGACACGAAATGCTTTTGTATATTATATGCTTCTAAATATATAACTCCCCACACCGATTTCGTTGACGGTGGCCGGTTTTATTGAAACCAGGCCAGTTAATTCGGAGTAATTGTATAGTGCCCAAGTGTGTGCGCAGTACACAAGAGCACTCTCTCTTCCTTTACTCTCATAACCCAGTGGGACGGATAACCGACACGACTGGCGAGATATCAGGCGCAGGTCCGACATGTTACATGCCCATCCGACGTATGGATTATCTTTCTTGTCAGGTGATCAGCCTGCATTATCCTAACCAAACTTGAATCCACATTATATGCTATTTTTCATATTAAACGTGCAATATTTCAGTCTCAACGGCATAAAAAATTACAGCCAGTACATTCTTTGTCCAATGCTGCAATGGTACAGGCCATTTGATAAGAGTTGGCGTCTACATAATGTACACTGTATGTTACGTTGTGTGCTGTCTATGAATGATCATGACGTGCCACTTCACGTGTTGCTTATGTTCATAGACAGCACACAACGTAACATGTATACATGTTGTAGGCGCCAACTCTTGTTTATCAGCCAATAGACGTAGATATACATCAATTGCTGTAAAATTGCATTTTCTAACGAAATGAATATAAAGCGTGCGTAAAGCGTAATGAATATATGTGTGTACACTACACACATCTACACTCCATGTCACTTTTATAAGGAAAACGCCACTGCGAAGTGTGAGTGTCCTGACCTCAAACTTGAACAATCTCTTAGAAAACTCTATCGTCACGTTATAGCCCATGTCCACTAGCCAGCGGTTGCCCAATGCCCAACCCGCACATCAAAGGGCATGCATGTTTACTGCCGTCCCCTCACTAGCTCACGAGCGCTAGTGCTGCGACCCTGCTTCACCACACTAGTGACTTTGATGTAGAGGTAAATATTTCAAATATTCTCCCCAAACGCCATCAAAGAAAAGTGCTTTAAAGCGACAGAAACGTAAACAAAAGGTTATCAGAAACACCTAAGATTACTGCTCAGTGCTCACTGCCCATGCCCAGAGACATGCGTAAACGTTTGGGCAGTAAATACAATTATATTTTACAAAATCACTCCTACAGATGACAGAAAGCAAGAGGATAGATGTTACACTTATTAGATAAGCCCTTTACTAGTTAAAATATTTGCACATCGGATAAGCTATTCAATGTTGCTGTAGTCTGATACGTTGGAAAAGACAATTGACAAATACGTTTTTTTTTGTGTAGCGGATATAGTTCAATTTTTAATCGCTATCTTAATAATGCAACGCCGCATCATGGCATAATATATTGTCTCGTTTCGGGATAAATTGACCCCTCATACCCACGAGAGTTTTTTTGAGGTCGCGACAAAATACTGTCACTATCTACGCTAATAATATATTTAAGCTGAAAATCGTCGTCAAAAAAGTGTCAAGTGTCAAATGTCAGACTTGACAACTCTACACGATTATTTTAGCGCATAGTTCCCAACTTCAATCTAAAAACTACTGTCGCGATCACTAAAAAACGCTAGTAGGAACGTAGCCTTAGAGTGAAAAATACCTTTTTCACTCTAACATAGCCAATAAATAATTTCTTGGCTGATTGTGTGAGAATGGCATCAATGCGTTAAATGGGTCTCCTATTTCTTTAACATTGATTGACAAAATGGCATTAAAGTTACAGAAGTAATTTACGACTAATAAAAATCAGTTTTGTCATCATTTAAAAATAAATCGACTTGAACTGATCTTCTGACTGATCTTCGTCACGAATCTCTAGACTCTATAGACGATGCCGTAGTAAATGGAGTTGACTAATCCGTGAAATTAAAACTTAAAGCTTTACGTTTCATCTTTAAGTTTTAATATTTCATCTTTTGGAAGTGTCATCTTTTCATATTTAAAAGTTTTTACTTTAAGATAAAATGTAATTTGTAACAACTTGTTTGTTGTAAATTTCTTTACATTTGTTGTCAACTGTGGAAGTTCCCTCAACTTCTCAAACAGTTGGATGATACCATAAGACTAACGCTCTCCACTATTTTGAATACAAATTTCGATGACCGCGCATGGACTCAGGCAACGCTTCCAGTTAGGTTCGGTGGCCTGGGTGTTCGAAAGCCCTCTGACATATCGCTTCCGGCCTTCTTGTCCTCAGTCCACGCGAATCACATTCTTATCCCCAAAATACTACATCACCCATCCTACTCCAATACTCCTTTCTAGACGAGGCCAAGGACGCCTGGAGCGCAACTAGTGCTTATAGCGAATTGCTTGACAATACTTTTTCCCAAAGGCTCTGGGACGAGCCATTCTGCAGACTGATACGGAATAATCTTCTTAATACGTCCTCCAGTCCTGTGGAGCAGGCTCGTATCTTAGCTGCGGAGAAGTGGGAGTCGGGCCTTTGGCTACAAGCATTACCGTCACCCAATACGGGCACATTGCTGGATCGAACAGCTTTCCGGTTAGCCACTTCCCTGCGTCTTGGCACCCCCCACGTCGTCCCCGATCGCTGTGTTTGTGGTGCAAACGTGGACAGCCTCGGACACCACGGGCTGTCCTGTCAACGAAGCGCCGGCCGCATCTCCCGACATCACTGCCTGAACGATCTCATCCGTCGGGCTCTTGTCACCGCCGGAGTGCCAGCTGTGCTGGAACCCTCTGGTTTGGCGCGCGACGATGGCAAGAGACCAGACGGTATGACCCTGGTCCCTTGGAGAGTGGGACGGGCTCTTGTATGGGACGCTACTTGCGTCGATACACTTGCTCCGTCCCATGTCCAGGGCACCTCGAGTTCTGTAGGTGCGGCCGCCAATCAGGCGGAAAACCTCAACAACATTAGAGATTATGAAAACATTAGTGGGGATCTCATGTTTGAACCGTTTGGGGTTGAAACCCTAGGTATATGGGGTCTGGGTGAGCACAAACTTTTCAGAGAAATCTCCAAAAAACTCATTGAGGCCACCCGAGACCCCAGAGCCGGCACCTACCTGGCCCAGAGAATAAGTATCACAATCCAGCGAGGAAACTCTTTGAGCCTTCTAGGTACTCTACCTGGTGGGGACGACCTGGGATATTTCTTTGTTTTGTAGCATTTTAAGTTTTGGAGTAGTTATTTTTTTTTTAGTACTTACCTACTTTTATAGTTTGTAAATATTTTAAATCGATTTTAGTTAATTTTATATAATACATAACAATAAAATATTATAATGTTGAACATTTGTGTTCAGAACATCATTTGTAACAAGTTTATATAATATGTAATATCTAACCACAGCTCTGTGGTCTGTGGTCCTCTACAAGTTGGGGGATTTCTGTCACCTTTGTGTTGTGTCCCCAAGTGACTGTTTGCCATTTTAACCAAATGGTTAAAATGGCAAACAGTCACTCTTCGTAACTTCTCTGGTGGATAATGGAAATTATCCTAATCCTATAATTCCTAAATCCTAATGCATCATGCCAATAGCAGATATCTATTTTGATGTAAACATCATAAATGTAAAAGTTGGTGATGATGGATGGATGTTTGTGACTGTTTCACGCAAAAACTACTTTTTTGGCAAAATTTGGTATGCTAGTAGTTTAGGCCAGAGCCTAAACTACTGTCAGGGATCTGTTAGGGATAAAAAGTAGCCTACGTGTTAATCCAGAGATTAACACGTAGGCTACTTTTTATCCCTAAAGGAGTCCCGTTTCTTCAACGAGCACTATTCCATTATATAAATTATAAAAATGCATGTACATAATATGTACTATGTAGTGTCATATGTAGTGCGTACTACAAAAACTTATCCACAGCCGAACATGTATGTTGTACTCTTCCATTTAGGAAGTCGGTTAAAAAGTACAATTTCATCAGTGGTAAACAAGACCTGCCTAATATTATATATTTAATATCGATGCTAAATTCGGTTAGTTACCTTTTTAACTTTAGTTGAGACTGGTTGACAGTACTACGAATGTAGCAAGAACACATCTCAGCCTCCAGCATCTCAACATCTCAGCATCTCAACATGGTGTACTGTACGTGTCTGTATCACGGTCAAAGGAAGTCACCGATTCTCCACAAATACGGAGTCACATCTGGCTGTTTTCGATTAAAACCTACTTCATCGAAGGATCAATAAAATTAAAAATAAAACAGCGGCTCGTGCCAAATAGTGGAGGTGAATGGAATTGGTACAGGTTACGATTTATACTTGACTTGTTGTGCTAATTGTACGTATTTAATGTACGACTACAGATTATATTATTATAATTTAATTTAATAAGCTCTTTATTTGCATAATTAAAAATTATAAACAGTTCTGTGGTTAAAATGTGCAAAATGGCGGCCCTTACCGCTTAAGCTCGGAAGTTGGAGTACATTATCCGGAATCTCTCCGGCCGGAAAAAAGACAGCGCTGAAAATAGAACTCTGCGCTAATGCAATAAAACTGAAAATCGAATCTACGAGCGTCGAGTCTTTAAATTGCTGCCGTGTATTGCTGTGTGTTCGATTTTCAGCGCAGTTTTTTTTTTGGCCGGTGAGATTGCGGATGATGTTGTCCGAGTCTCAGGCTGGGACTATATGCTCCGGAATCCGGAACGCCTGTGAACATTCAGAGCATTGAAAATATAACTCTGGGTTAATACAATAGAGTTGAAAATCGTAGTTAAATGTTAATGTCATATATTACAGATCGACACTTCGATTTTCAACTCTATAGTATTAGCGCAGAGTTCTATTTTCAGTGCAATAAATTTTCTACGGCCTTCCGGATTCTGGAGCATATAGTCCCAGCCTTAAAGCGGTTTCGTTCAGATTATAATATTAAGTTAGATAATAACATTATTAATAAACGAATGGAACGAACATTACATATTATATTCGTCGTTTTTATCATTATTATCATTTTATGATGGTACGAGACCTATCATACAGCTCAAATGGCCCGGCTGGGTAGGAGAGATACCACAGCCTCAAAGACAACCGGCGTTATATAACTATGTTATTATATGTTGAACTAGAGCACCGGAGACCCAGCTGGTGTCCTATTCAAAGACCAGCAAGAAGCAACTTGTGTTGCGGGTGTCTGTGGGCTACGGTTGTCTTACCATCAGGCGATAGTCGTTACGTCTACTTGTTTGCCTACGGCTCACTGTTAGGCAATATGGCGTGCCGTAAGATCTTATTCCATAAAAGAACAGTACGCGTGTTCGATTGTATATATTCGATTGACGCCTTCGATTTGTCTCAACACATGTTACCGTGGCGTGTGACGCATCCCGTGCGATGTAAGTTGTGGCTCAGCTAATTAATAAAGCCCCCGTTAAAATTCCGACATTCATTAATTCGGTACAAACATTTTTACCGTGATTCATCCTGCGGCCACACACGGCAGTCGGCAGGACGGATATAGACACGAAACCCGGCGTTAAACGATCAAACCACTTAATGGCTAGAGACACGAGTAGATGGTTCAGCCCAGTTCAGCCAGATCACATAACAGGGATTTGAGAAAGATTATGTTAACTAGAGCCGATTTGAAGAGTTTAAATTTATGTAAGAGTTGAAACTATCCATCAATCGTAAGAAGTTTTGTTATCCCTGAATGACGGCGTCGCGTATCGCCGTTCACTCCAGCGGCCAGTCCATACTGTGAAACGCGGCACGCTGCGTAAACCTATTGAAATGCGTAAAGGAACGTATGAAGATATTAGCTTATCGATATTAGCTTTCTATTGGCGATAATATAATACTTCGGTTCAATTATCTTTTTTCCGCCATCCATAAAAAGTCTCTTTCTTTTTTCAGTCAGATTTTGTAAATTAAATATTTACTTTTATGCACAATTCTTATTTAAATGTTTGCAGTCAATTGATCAGTTCTGATGATGACATCAACCGATACATTGGCCCATAAATAAACACTTTAAATGCCCATCAGCCTTGATGGGGATCTTCAAAGAGCGCTGGAGCTGTAACTCATGAGGGGCGGAGTACGAAATGACTGTTACTGAAAAATTCTTATGGTGACATGACATCATCCTTCTGATATTCAACAGATGACAAATTTAAGTTCAAGCTAAAATTAAATGATTAAAAAATCCAATTTAAAAATCAGTGGCGTAGCCAGATTAAGGGAGTAATGATCGCCTACATTAGACATTAGGGGCGACCAGTGACGCGCGACTCCACTTCGCAACGTCGCGTCGCGTCGCGGAACGACAAAGATTAAAATTCGTAGACCATAGGCTACTTGACTCATATTTATTTTCATACAATGAGTGTTTCCTATAGTACTTGACTTAGGTAAACGTAATAAGCGAAATCATGAAATAAAAGAACAAGTTTAAATAATTTAATTTGAAAAAAAAAAAAAAAATTGAACTGACGAAAACACTATTATCTGTGCATTATGCGATCGGCCATGATGTGACGTCATAGTAATAGTAAACAAATAAACGTCACTTGTCATAGTTCTAAAATACTTCATAGTGCACTGAGCTGTCAAGTGATTGTTTACTATTAGTATGACGTCAGAGCACAGATTATCTATCGACAAACTGATGGCAAGCATTTTCGGCTGTTTTTAAAAATCGTATTTTTGTATTAAAGTTTTGTGGGTTTTTATGGTTTAAAATTTTTTTTTTTTGGGGTAACGGAACAATTATTAATCGTTAAGAGGCATATTACATCTCGACTGTGATTTCTGCGTAAAATGGCCAATTATGGCATTCTTGGTCTCAGAAAAAAAAGATACATTAACAATTCTGACATATTGAACAGTGCAAAATTGCTATTGGCCTAGTTTGTAGCGGCCTCGCCTTTTGTAAATTTTGCTTAACTTTTTAATTAAACCCAAAATTGCAGAGAGAGATTCTCATAAAATGCGCGATGGCACTTTTTTGAGCTTCTGGATTGAACTACTGTTTAAAGCAAATTAAATAATAAAATGAAATTGTTATCTCCTATATAGTCGTATAGTTCGTAGCGGCCTTAGAATTATGAAATATATTTGATTTAATATAGAAAAAAATCTTATTCTAAGCCATCAAAACTTCAAAAGTTAATTGTGAATTACTCCTATTTATGATAATATTATTAAGCAAAATTTATACCAGAACAATTGTTACTTCATGAGGAATAAAGATTTTATAATTTGAAAGCATGAAGTTATTAACCTATTTTAATAAAAACGATAATTTATACAACTGCAAAATTGCTACAAAATGCAAAATGTCGGGAACGCTTCAAATACCTAATCTCGCAGAGTGCAGATTTGTAATAGGGCTCTTAAGGATAAAAATAAAAAAAGGGTCAAGTAGCTTATTTCGTAGGTAATTGATTGAAATCATTTTCTTTTACGTAATTATAGTTAACAATTAGGCTATTTCCGGGACATTCTTAAAGTAACACGTGTTCTACCTCGGTCAGAAGAATTTTGTAATTATCGTAAAGCATTGACAAGTAACTAATTGGAAGGTGTTAGCAATTATGTGCGGTGACGGATCGCAGGGGCACGATTTATATCGTCTGGTGGTGGTAGGTGACGAATTATGGTACCGACGTAGTATGTGGTAACTAGGTTAGAAATATAGAAATCCTATGTGAATATTAAGATATTATATAAACTGCATATTATATATCATAATATTCTCTGTTCATATCCAGATTAATATTTTTGTAAACTAAAACACAGTGAGTACTTTATAAACCTTATTTACCTTCTAAAGAAATACAATGACACATTAGGTTGGTCGAATTTTATTTTAATATTGTTACGGGATTATGTTCCGATATGCATAAAACGCCAGTTTCCTCTAAGGGAGCTTATTCGCTACGAATTTCCACACCAACAGAGGTCTGGTCTTCCTACACGCCGAAATGTCCAAATCGTAAGCAGTCGTATTCGTAATTCGTAGCTGGAGTCGCAGAAAGTAATCGCACTATTCACTTTAGGTATCACTCGAAATTAACTCGAAGAACACTCGTAGTTAACTGAAATGACGGCGGTCGGCGACGGCCACTTTATATATCGACTATACAGTTACTAGAAAGTTCGCGGTGTAGAACTTTCTAGATCTTTCTACATAGAACAATCTAGAACTTTCGGGTCGGGGTGAGAATAGTACAGTGTACGTTCGAGAATGTTCTAGTACATTCCATACTAGAAGCTTCTAGAACACTCTACCCATTCGAGCGCCGCGGCCGTAACGTTCTAGAACACTCTAGAAATAGAAGCGTCGTAACAATATTAATATCGCGACGTAAGCCGCTAAATAATATATTACATTGTGAATATACAGTATATATATACATTAGCATAATTATATTTGGTGAACTTCGGGATCCAAAATTAGTTCGTGCACTTTTAAAAGATCTAGGGTATCTTCGTCAAGTGATTTTAATATTATATTGGACTGAACAAAGTATAGTTGTGGTTAGTATGAAAATAGCATAGCGATTTGGTTTAAAGGTCATTATTAGGGTTCCATACCCAAAGGGTATGGAACCCTATATTACCAAAAGGTAAAACGGGACCCTATTACTAAAACTCCGCTGTCCGTCCGTCTGTCACCAGGCTGTATCTCATGAACGGTGAACCCTTATAGTTAAGACAGTTGAAAATTTCACAAATTATGTATTTCTATTGCCGCTTTATCAACAAATACTAAAAACAGAATGAAATTAATATTTAAGAAGGACTCATACATACAAGGACATACAACAAATATGATTTTTTTGCCGTTTTGTACGGAGTCCATCTCGCACTTGGCTGTTTTTATATTATCAATTAGATGTTATATGAATTAAGAAATTTTCGTTTCAACTACAAAATGTCCACTGCTTCTCAAAGGCTGCTCTATCAGTTTTCCAGTAAGAGTAAGAAGTTTTATATTCATACAAAACAAGGGATATTTATAGCTATTTATAGATTCGAAAACTGTGTTTTTATACGAACAGTGGCTAATAATAGAATGTCTTAATTATTATTTGACGTGACGTCTGCTGGAATGCGGCAGAAACTTATGGTCCAAGATCCGGTATAAGAAATATATACCCTCATCTGTTATTTATTAGTGATAAGAAGTAAATGATAGATAATATTCACATTGACACATTGCAAATAGGTTGCCTAGTTAAATTGCGCCCTAAGGGCCGATTCACATCGAAATGGCAGCGGAGTGTGGAGCAGCATAACTGTCATATACTTAATTTTAAACTTTACCTTCATTACTATCAAACACAGTTTCGCTTCAGACAACCGCCGTTGGTCACGCCGCGCGCCGCCGATGACCGCTACGGTCGCTAGCGGCCATCGTCATAACAGATGAGGGTATATATTTCTTTTACAGGATCTTGCACTATTTCTGTACGTAACGATGCTATAAAATGTTGCTTAAATGTTAATAAATTCATTCTAAATAGAAAACTGTTTTCTACTGCATTTGTTTATTTTGCGTAAGAAAATTGATCAGATGCGCTGCCATAAAAATAAGTAGGCAATGAAATAAGTAAATGGTTTTATGGCCAGAATTGAGGTGCTTTTGGCCATAAATATGGTTATAAATCTGCTACCGGTAAATGTCGGGCCGCGCATGTGTTTTAGTTATTACACCATGAGGTGAGTGGAAGACCACATGTAATTAAAATATTGGTCAAAACTCAGTAGTTTAGTGGTTCAGTCAGTAGTTAGCAGTAATTTTTCGAGATCTAACGCCAATTCATTGCTCAAAAGGTAACCATTGCATATTTAAATAAATTCATAGTAGGTTAAAGTTTGCATAATAAAATATTAAATGTTTTCCGGTATAAAAACTAGCCTATGTTTATCTATCAGCCAAACATTAATGCATATATAATATCGGTGGAACACATACAAAATTAAATTTAACCCTAAACTTCGCTGTCACAAAAAGTTATAATGACACAATTTATTCGGTCGCATATTGTGTACTAAGTTACTCACCCTATTATCTCCAAACTCCACTGTGCTTTATTTATTCATGTAAAATGCAAACAAGTGGCGTTTCCCACGAAGTATCCCGAGGGAGATGTCCCTGTAAATACACCGGGTAATCTCCGCCAAGTGTTTGGGGGCAACCCATGCCCCTTGTGCCCCCGTTACCCCCGTGGTCAAGCCGACCCTGAGTAAACAAACGCTCATTACCGATTAGAATGAGTTATTCTCCACATTTGGTCCACACTAAAATTATGGTCCATATTAAATTTTAATGTGATTTTTAATTGTTTTTTTACTAGCTATTAAGTTTGACCGAATTTCTTCTAATATTTTCTTTCTAAGGGACATAAATTATTTTTTAGCCAAAAATTTGGATGCAGATGTATTTTTGATGACCACAATCTTGCACATACTTGTATTGTAGTCTATTATAAGATGTTATGAATGTCAGGGGAATGTCGGTTAAATGTAGCGAGCTGAAACTCATGCTGAAAATATGTGTGTCCATCCGTCAACGATATCCGGTATCTATGTTTAAGATTAAGAACGAACTAAGAAGTAAGAAATAAGATCTATAAAACTTGCTGTTCGCCGCAAGAAAATATTTAAGCGACTTAAAAAAAAGGTGGCGGTTATTGCCCAAAGATGTTCTCGCGCTCGCCGTGATATCCTGATATGACTAAAATATCTAAGGACCTAATTGTCACCACTGTCAAGTGTCACCTAGAACCGTGTGTCAGGGGCGGAGCTAAGATGACGTAGTCGGTGACAGGGGCAACTAGTGACTGGTGTTGGGTGACGCACCCGGTCGACACGGGTGACGGCCCGCGGTATTTCCAATAAAAGCTTTTATGGCAGCTGTTACGGTTACTTAAATATAGCAACGCTCAGCACTACCATAAATACAACAACACAATACATAGTATACAAATTTTACAATATACTTCCTGTAGATATAAAATCTACAGGAAGTAGATTAAATTATTTTAATTTGTCGAAATAAAAATTATACTCTGTTTAGATACTAATTAATCTAATTGTAAACAAAAATATTAAATTCGATCAAATCAATGTGTCAAATGTATTCCTTTATTGCACGGTAATTAAGTGACATTTAAATTAGTAGCATTATAATATATCGTGTTCTTTTAATCCTTTTGTTTACGTTTTGTATATTATGTTTACTGTCATACAAAATATGTATGTATGTAGTATGACTGTTACAAACATAATTTTGATATGTAATACTTACCGGCCAGCGCAGGCAGCACAATAAACGTCAGCAAAGCACACACAGACATCGTCACAAGTTCACAGCACAGCACAGCACAGCACAACAGCACAGCACACTATTCGCTTCGACTCAGTAAACAAGTCGAAACTTCTGTCCTTTCCGTCATATCTGTAAAAAAAATATAGCTTTAACAGTAATATACAATTATATTCTTGCCTATTTCCACGTAGGAATTTCTATAAATATAGTATATTGGATAAAAACAACTGTCAAGCAAAATATTATTGTAAAATTATTGGCGATAGTCACTGGTACCTCTCTTTTCGAGGTCAGTCACTGATACGTACTATGTGCCAAGTAGATCTCGTGAGTTGGCAGTACCTACTGGTGATAATAGAAAGAACTCTCCATACTATAACTGGGCAATCCGCAACGGCAATACTAAACGTTAAATAGGGCCACGTGGTAAACGCCTAACTATGAAGAAAAATAACGTATTATTTTAATAACATAATTTAAAATTGGCTAGCGAGTAGCGAGTAGACGGATGGTATGGATTTATCGCCCATGGACTTACGCAACACCATATTGAATAGAATATCAAGTGCATTACAGGTATTTTTTCCCCTTCCAGTTGGTAGTTAGGAATCATCACTAGGAGAAACACTACGGTTATTTTACACCAGTTTTTTTGTAAGGTCGGAGAAGAAATAAGAAATACCAACCACAAGAAATTTTGTCCCGATCTGTACGGCATCAAATAAAAAACTTCCAGGAAAGTCCTCCCTTTATCAGAGCCGATGCAATAAAAGCCCCTCCCATGGGTTATCGCGCACATGGGACAGATTTAACGTCATTAAGTTTTAATGAGCCCGTGCCTGCTGCATGTGACGGTTAGTGGTTACGCAACCATCGTGAGACTGCGAGTAGACTGAGCAGCAGTAGTATAAACCGATGAGAGTGTGTTTGACAACTACTTATAAGAGAGCAAAAGCCCTTATTAATTATAAACGTCGAAGTCCACAGACGACGAAGTAATGGTTGAAGATAAAAAAAAACAAAAAAAATACGCGTGTCGAACGGTATAACCTCTAGAATGGTGTAAAGTCGATTAAAATTAATATAATGTTGGCCTTTTTATTGGTAAACTTCACCTTAGCTCGGGAATAACATTAAGGAAGATTTGCAATGGAACTAACTGTTAAGCCGTTGACTATGATATAAGTAAATCACTAATAGATTTGCTTCTCTACTTCGCTGTGCATTCTGTATTTTGCAAGGACGGAGGAGCGGGTGCTATTCCTGGCAGTTATGCAGCCATCGACAGGATCGGGCTTCGCATCTGTTCGACCCGCGTCGCGTGCACGACAGGCATTTAGCAGCGATTTGCTGTTTCCAATTTAGTCACTTATGCAAGGATTTGATACTTACTAATGTTATAAAAGCTGAAGTGACTTTCTTTTGTTGCCGAATATATTTGAAGGTCATCTCCGTTCACGGTATCGAATATTTCTGTAAATGTAGAAAATATGGTTAATCAAGTCTTATCCTTCTGAATTTAAGCCCTGTTTTAAGCATAATAATTTCTTATAACAATAATTAACATCAGCAGTTTCACAGATGTTTTTGTATATTTAATCGCCCGCATATGCGGCGGAATAAAGATAAAACAAACGGAAAATTTTAAATCACGAGCATGCACTTGTTTTGAACTTGAACATTGCACTAGTACATCATATTTTTATATCTTTATAATGATACTCTTATGGTGGGAAATGCTACTAAATTGCCCGAAGTGCATGGATTTTAACCGTGGAAGATCGAATTCGAATATCGATTGCCATGCTTCGGTAAGAGTGTTCCAGTTTAATACTGTGATACTACCGTTAGCTGAAGTAACGCTTGCGTTGCTCGTTCACCAGTCCCATTCCTTAAGGAATGGACGGGTATGTACGTGACGTCAAAGTTAGATCTATCAGCATCAAGCTCTATGGATGTGTATTGTCTACGTGACGCTGTAGGTCAGGTCTAGAAGCCCTAAGCTCTGCTGCTATTTCCTGCTGGCCATAAATAGCGTGCTCGGAATACCGCGCAAAGGTTACGCACCACTCACACTATCACTCACATCGCCTTCAATCACAAGACCTGGATTACTCCAAAACCAAAAACTTTGGCATAGATTAGAGAGTTATATTCGTAAAGCTAGATACAGGAAAAGGTTTAGTTCACCTAAAGTAGTTAACAAGGGGCGAGCGCTCACTAGGGACACGTCAGTCCTAATTCCCTAAGAAAGTTCTGTCTCACATACTTATTACTAAAAGAGTTTTAAGATAAATAACTATCTTAAAACTGCGGTAGTTTTATGTTATTGATTGTACTGTGGGTTCTTGGTGTAAATTCATGTTTTTCACTAATAACACACAGAGCTTCTTGCACTTTTTCCCACTTACTAACTAGTAAGCACTAACTAGCCGCCCGCGTCAATACCAACGGAAACGCTGTTCTTTTTTGTGATAAAAAGTAGCATGTGTGTTAATCCAGAGCCTAAACTACTACCATATAAAATTTAATCAAAATCCGTTCAGTAGTTGTTGTGTAGAAGGATAACAAACATCCATCCATCTATCCAACCTCACAAACTTTCACACTTATATTAGTAGTAGGATTTTAATTTATATTACATGACCGGTTTAGACAAAACCTGCTGATGAATTTGCCGAAACCGGTCGTGTAATATAGGTCCTTACATATGAAATTGGCGTTTTGTCGTACTGGCCACTTTGATCTCAAATATATCTTCTTTGGTTAGGAATTCCAATTTCAAATTTATACCGCTATTTACTCATGCATTTGTGTTTTGAAAACCGTAATTCATTTGTTTTTTCCTCTTTTGGTTATTTCTTTGCGTCCACTCTATATACAAAATGGAAAACTTGAAATATCGTATTATTTTCGAGTACGTGTTTCACCGTAGCACCAGTGCTGCAGAAACGGCTCGAAGAATTAATGATGTGTATGGCCGCGGCGGCGGCAAAAGAAAACGCACTGTGTTTCTGGTTCCAACGTTATCGTTCTAGAAACTTCGACCTGCAGAACAAACCCCGCGGACGGCCGGAGACCAAAGTTGATAATGAAGAATAGAAGGCTATTGTGGAAGCGGATCCATCGTAAACCACGTCCGAGTTAGCTGCAGGCTGCGGTGTGATAAAACTGTTTTGACAACCACTTGAAGCAAATTGGGAAGGATGAATTGAGTGCAGCAAACCGACAAACGCGCGTCGACTGCTGCGTTACATTACTCAACCGGCACAATAATGAAGGGATTTTAAATCGAATCATTACCTGTGATTAAAAGTGGATCCTGTACGATAATCGGAAATGCTCATCGCAATGGCTGAGCCCTGGCGAACCAGCCAAAGCCTGCCCCAAGCAAAAATCGACTCAAAAAAAGTGACTTGTGAGTTTTTTGTGGACTAGTGCCGGTGTCGTTCACCACAGCTTTCTTAAATCTGGCCAGACGATTACGGCAGATGTCTATTGCCAGCAATTGCAAATCATTATGGACAAGCTAGCTGCTAAAAAACCGAGGTTGGTCATTCACTCTAGGTAACGCTAGACCACACACTGCACAGTCGACGGCTACAAAGTTAGAGGAGCTTCAATTGGAATGTCTTAGACATCCACCGTACTCCCCGGACCTTGCTCCAACATACCATTTTTTTCGAAATTTGGTTAACTTCTTGCAAGGGAAAAAAATCGACTCCGATGGGGCAGTCCAAAGCGCCTTCAGATTTTGATTCCTGTCCGAATGGTTTTTTTTAGTAAAGGAATCATTGAACTACCTATGAGATAGCAAAAGTGCATAGATAGCAATGGTATAACTTTTATTAAATAAATATATTGTTTTAAAAAAATCTTAAAACAATATATTTATTATTTATGTTCCTCCTTTACAAAACACCATTTTCATATGTCATGACCTAATAATATATGAAACTAATGTAATATACCTATTATAGTAGAAAAGTGCAAGAAGTTCAGTTTATAGTTACTGTGTTTTTGTACAAGTTTTAGTCGTAATTGGGCAGTCTATGATAATTGGGAAGTTTTGTTTTATGTGTGCTTTGTGTTTCAATATCCATATATTTATGTGTGCTTTGTGTTTCAATATCCATATATTTATGTGTAATTCAATTGACTATTTTAAGATTGTTGAGTCTCAAGTGGGTGCTCACTCTTAGTCTGTTTATATGCCAGTTAATAATCTGATTAGATTGGGCCAGCTCGACCAAATATATTACGCACTCACTGAAAACCAGTGTCTAATAAAGCTTGTATGATTCACCGAGTGAGTGATTTTTACAAATTCCCAAGGCAGGTGGTGTTTAAGAGACCACAGCGCGCAGTAATCGCTTACCATAAGGCGGTCTGCTTATATGCCGGCATTATTCCAAAATATACTTCAGAGAATATTTCCACGAAACCAAGGTTCACCTGCAATAACAGTTCTAAGTTAGTGTTGACTGTTGGTCTTCGGCTGCGTGCGGAAACTTCCGCTGTGGCTGCGAGTTCTCGGTAGGCAGTAAACCGTTCTGGTATAGCATACAATGACTCGGTACGTAGAGTTTACAAATTACAGTCTGTACACTTAGAGTTTGTAGCAGTTTATTTAAGTACGTAGAAGTTCGAAACAACTAAAAGTCCAGATGACTTCAAATTACTTAGGTACTACACAGAATAAGATTATTTTGCTTAAAACTTAAAATCTTAGAGTGATTAATTAAGTGCCTTAGCCCAAGGTAATTCATCGTGAAAAGGTGTCAAAAAGCGACACGCTTTGGAATATTTCGGATATTAGAAACGAAAAAACTGTAAGGAAAATATTGTATGTATTTACTATTCACTATTTAATAGTAGAGATAAATTTGCAAATCTGTTCGAGATCAAATAAGGAAATTAAATGAAGCAGATCATGTTATCTACGTAGAGTTTCACTTATATCAGTTGCTGTTGATCAGTAACTAGAGCGAACAAGTAAGTTAGTACACTCTACAAATCACAGACATCTCAACTCTACTCATTGTATTGGTACATGTGGTACAACTTGGAAGGGTTTTTAATAATATTATGTGCAATTGGTGCACTTGACATACGATATCGCTGTGTTATTTCATCACTATCGACGACAATATCCAGTATTCTTAGCACAATTCGCCGCTATTAGTTGCTATCGATAAGGTGCCAAAATGGGACACACAACACAACTCCAAAGCAGTTGGACACAGTATTCGCTCTTTGACCTTTTTCTGTTGCGCCTATCGCGGTGAAATTTGCTAGGCTGATAGGTTTGTTACACCCAGCAAGAAATTTAATAAATGTTTATTTATTTAAAACGATTGCGAGACACGTGGATTTCGACATCGGTTTGAGACGCCTTAATCCGTTTCTATCCGGATATAAATAGCCGCTGCGTTCGGGGATCGTAATGATCCTGTCAAGTGTCACCACCAGCAACAGTCGCCGGTCAACGCCACGTCAGTTATGATATATAGTTGAATTTCGGAGCTTTAATTTGTTTCTCGTGTTATGTAAACACTTAACACGAGCCCACTTGCTTAGCTACGCTCCTGGTATGGAGAGATGCGGATTTTTACTGGTGGTTTCAATACACAGAACAGCTTTAAAAAAAATATTTAAGATTTTAAAAGGAATTTCGTGTTATAGGAGTTGTTGCTTGTTTGTAAGCATCGTTTAATAGAACGCTTTGACTCGAAGATGTTTACTAGAATCACAGCTAAAATCGCATTTACGTCTCACGCTATGTAAACAGCTCATTCATCACAAAACCTTTGAATCTGGAGCGTGGTAGACATAAGTACAGATTTTAACTCAGAAGTTAGACACTGATACCAAAACATAACTCTCGTCTACAAGTTACAACTATAGGTACCTACTCCGTTCAGATTCAATTTAATCTTAAATAAAACAAAGACAACACTTAATGCTACTAATAATTTTAAATGGGCAGTTCAATAAAGAATTATCAAACGGCTGGATAACTGTTAACAGGCAGTGTTATGGTTATTAGCTATGAATTATGTACGTAGTTTTCTACATAGTTTTTTCTTGCTTAATAAAAAAGGTCAAAGTCTTAAAAAATCTAGTGCAGAATGACTAAGTACGGTTAGCAATAAAATTAATTATTAACTCATTATTTTGTAAATATCTACGTACAATATATTAATATTTCATTGTTCTATTCGTCATTAAAATGAGTTTAAGCTTTAGATAGGTTATAATTTTGTTGCCATTTTCAAACATATTACTTCAGGTTGCTTTTTAAAGATCCTGTAAAAGTTATTATTATGTACTATATTGTGTATACTCTACTTACTTATAATACATTCAATTGTATTTTGCACCAGTCCTGTAAAATTCAGTGAATAAAACACTAGAACAATCACAAACACTCGTGATGTTGCGCGGACGCAGATTTTGACACGCGCGTTGCACGTTCGTTCGGTAAAATGGCGCGCGGCGACTGTTCACAGTTCACCCATCACTGTTAGAACTTCGATTTTCAAATTTTATTTTTCACTGCGCGCCGCATGCGCTCACATCTTTATAATACGTCGATATAATATGCGCAGAGTACATATACTGTTGTATGTTAATGATTGTTAGTGTGCGAACACTATAGTGCGTGGTGGAAATATATTATGTTTTTAGTAAAACAAGACCGGTTTCAAGCAAAATGGTCGTCAGGTGTACCGTGTAGGTAGATTTAAAATTACTGAAGGTCACCCTGTGGTCAAAATTCGCCCTCAATAATTAATACACTTAATTTTTAAGTTTGAATATTATAAGGTTTGCCTTTTAGATAGAAAAAAAATGAAAATGTTTGACAGATTGACAAAAGTCAACGTGTAACAAAATCTATTTTATCTATCAATCGCACGGTAGTGTGTGTTAATAATCTGAGGTAGTGTGTGTTATTTTTATTAATTTTATTACTTATTTCTAAGAATTATTAAAAAATGTCATCCATTTATATTCATAATTACAGAAGCTAGAAGCGCGGACAGACAGACCAGACAAACATAAATTCGGTACAGTTAAAGACTGTGTTTAGATCTCAGTTCTGGCATCATACAATGTATATTATTAACATGGACCAATAAAACTATAATTCCTCCATGATAATAATTTTACATTTCAGGGGTGGCTCGCCATACGTCTGAAGTGGGGATGAAAAATATTTTTAATTCTACCACATCGTGTGGGATAGCGTTGAATAGGTCTTTTAAAATAAGGGCTTGACTTTTTTACAAAGTCAACCATTTTCCGAGTAATCGGCCTCCAAAGATTATAAGTTGGGGACCCTGGTATTTCTAAACTATAGGAAATATAAACTATTCGTAAGTTGTAGTAGTAACTAAGTTTCCATGCTGATAGATCATGCTAAAAACTCTTAACTCTAACTCTTGTTTTGAGCGAAATCGGATAATAACTTTTAAAGTAATTCAAAGAATACCTATTACGCGTTGATAGTTACGTAACTCCTCCTTAGACATGTTGTGATATGCTCTTGGTTAGGTATTTATCCTAGAGTCTTATACCCAGAGTTTAATGTTTAAATTTTTAAGTTTATATCGTGCTTATATGTTTTTAACCTTTTCCAATTTACTTTTACACTGGTCTGGCTAGGTTAAAGCCCCGACTAAAACACTATGTCAAAAATTCAAATTGCCGCAAACATGTTTTTTGGTGATTAAAAAATTCACTTTTCAAAAATTTGTATATTGACTTAGCCCCTCTTCTGACCAGCCAGACCTGCAGTCTCGTGTTGGGGTACAATATGAGAAGTATAGGACGAGTTTTCAGCTTGCCTCAAACCAGGTGTTTAAATTTCCTAGTAGCTCTTGGGCTATAAGATAAAAGTTACTCCTTATAACATCATCTGACAGTGAAAGTCCCGTGAAAATCGGTCCAGTCGCTACAGAGATAAGCCGGAACAAACAGACAGACAGACAAACGGACAGACAAAGAAAAAAAAATTTTAAGTAGGTTATTAAAATACTTTCATAATTCATAATATTATGCATTCAGTGAGAAGCTGTTTTTTTTAAAAACAAACAAACAATTCTAACTTATTTATTTGTATAGAAGATAAAACTTACTGAAGTTTACAACTGGACACAATATAATTATGCCATAACTAATAGCTACGAGTATGTATCATCATATAATATACTGTATCTACAGCTGTCTAATAACCAGTAACCACTGCACTGCTCTGTTTTCCCAGGATAGCGCCCGCCAGTAATACAGCGGACAAGTCTAGTTTAGAGGTAATTTATAACACTTATTGATAGTAGATGTACTTATATAATAATCTATGTTATTATTCAACAATATTACAAGTGATTTTACTATTTAAGTAGAGTCATAGAGTTGTTAGTTATTACTACCTTAGGCCGTAGATTATTGTTCGGTGACACTCATAGCGTGCGTGCAGGGCATTCCCGAATCCGGGGTCGAGTGGCCACGTGGGTCTTGCAGCTGTGCCCACTTGCCCCAGGCGGCTGGCCCCAGCACCACGCCTCCGCGCCATGCGGGCGCCACACGCGCTGACGTGTAAACAAATATCGGCTCTCCATCCAGCGAGGTCATGTGGAGTAGCGATAGCCGATAGGAAAATGAGAACGTCCATCACCGTCCTCAATACGGGAGGAATTACTACTGTGTTGATGGCGGCTTAAGCTAGTCTCTTATTCAGTTAAACACAAGCAAGCGTTATTTTTGGACGATTTTCAGAGCATTTCATTTCACAACTATTTGGCATTTCCTAGCAGACCTAGGTCTGCCTGGCCTTAGGTCTTTGTGGTTTTGCCAACTGCCAACCGATTATGTAGGTACTAATTTAATGACGTACTGCTCAGTGGTCACAACTCACGTCAACTTATGTTGTAAGCTGTAAATGGTAACAAATACCTCTAGAACCACACACAGGCTTTAATTGAATTAACAAATCATAAAGTTTAACAACAGCTGCCGCCTGCAACTTATTAGCAGCAAGATTTCTGGGGATAAGCGCCATCTCTTATCTATGCGCGGATATATAAAACAAATCTGAGAACAATCCAGGGCAGTTTAAAAGTTCTATCTAGTTTATTAGTAGCATACTCGATAAACTTTTTATAATACATACTGTATTATGTATATTGTATATATACATAGCAGGAGAGTCTATAATTGGACTTCCTTAATATAAAGGTCTATGATTGACACTGCAGCTCCATTTGAAGCTAAATAAAAAAGTATGTCAAATGTGCCATCTGTGAAATGAATGTTAAACTAAGTCGCGTCAGTTCACAGTTTTGCCTTTTCAGTTCGTTATGGTTTAGAACTTGCAAACTAGATGGCGCTTTGTGTTCGTATGTAATTCAATAGAATTTTGAAAAATAGAAATTAATTTCCCCCTTTTTTTTAAAATAGTTGCATACTTACTATAGAATGTAGTCGTCGATAATACAGTCTTAATGGTTGTGTGTTAATATGGAACATAGTGTATAAAATGAGTAGTTCATCTTTAGTAATTTTACTTAGATAAAATAAAATAATGGATTGCAAGCAAAATTTTCTGTGTTACTTTTATTATCAAGATCTTTCGAAGTCCAATTGAAGTTGTTAAATCGTAAATGAGTTAATACTTTTATGACCGCGTACCAATTTCAGAAAGTTATGATGTGCCGACTGCCGGCGGTTTTGCTTGGCACTCCATCAGCTGCGATTGCAAAGACTGCAGTAAACTGAAGTTTGTGAGTTTCGACGAGAAGAGCTGAAGTTTATTGTGGCCACAAACGTTATTGCTACAAAAGTTGTCTACGGATTAAAGAGTATTTCCACTGTAGAGCTATGGAGTTGTAATGTAGAATTAAGAAACTGTTTTATGCAACATGCATGTTGTGTAGGTACCTAATAACCACTGCTACTGTAGCAGTGGTTATTAGGTACCTAGATTTTAAACCGTGGTACTAGATTTTAAACCGATGCGTCTTCGAGTCGATATTATATGCTTTCGGCTTTCACTGCCATACTGTAAAGTGTAAAGCATATTAGGTACACAGTATACTGTTACGAACATTTGACAGAAAAATTCTTCATACAAAAAATTTGTATCGCCATCTGTGTAAAATGGTATGTTATTAACGATTACTTACATGTTAAACGAACCTGTACATTGTACTATCAGGGAATCTAATTAACAAACAGGTTGAATGTTGTCATTGTTTGTTCGCAAATAATTTCTTATTAATTATGATATGAAACTGACAATTTGTGTCCTTGATAATAATTGCATTGTGAATGCATGTCGTCAAATACAAATAAATTATGAGAACACTCTATCTGCTCATGAATTAGATTCCCTGATAGTACAAAATGTCGTAACTCGAGTGCCCCAAGGCACTTAAAATGGATACATACATAGACTGCCAAAATCATTACCCTTCCTTTTGGCTACGCCGTAGTCGGGTAAAAACTAAAAAGGCAATTATGATGCAGGTCGTTGTTATCGTATACTTTAAACGAGACAATCTTGTATATTATATAGAATCGTAATCTCGGCAACGGCTGCAAGTATTTACATGAAATTTAGTATGCAGGCAGATTTGGGGGAGAAAATCGTTCTAGCTGGGTTTTATCCCTGGGAAGCTGGGCATTTTTAAGTTATATGTGTTTTTTATTTCGTTGTGCAACAATATATCAATAATTTCGACTCTAAAATTTGGTTATTTTTTGCGTTGTTCGGAAATTCGGATATCTGGATATCCATGACACACGTTCGTTCTTATTGCTTTGGAGACAGGACGACGACATTGTAATTTGTAATGAAAAATGCAAAGTGCAATCTCAGAACGATAACTAAGTTCTTAAAGAATAAAATGTATTGGAGTAACCACGTGGCTTAGAACGCGTCACAGATTTAATTTTCGTACTTCGTCATTGTAATCAAAGAAGTCACCTTGACCACAGATTAAAGAAGGCTAGGACCAGATAAACTAGTACATAGAAAACTGATGATTAGATTACACTACTACAAGCATACGATGTGTGCACAATTCCCCTACCGCGTACACGGCAATAGTGTCAAGATTGTGCCTTCTCGAAGGGACGTCTTCTTTCGTTTTTGAGTTTTTATGTCATGTGAGATTGAGAATTATTGTGATGTGTTGTTGGTTGTCATGACGACAAATAACAATTTTTTAATATTATATGTGTGTCCAATGGATGTTTAAACTTTATAATATTACACACAAACTAAATATATAAAACAAAAAAGTGGTTATGTATTGTACTGCGTGTATGAAAAATAACCTATATAGTAAGGGTAATAATAGGTAAGTGAATATTTTATTTTCTAGAATCTAGGAGATAAGAGCGTCCATGGCCTAGTCACTAGTGAATATACCCCATGAGTACAAGCGTGATGGTGCAAGTTCGATGCCGAGTTCTGGTGTGAACCAACTAGACTTTCTCAATAGCTGTATACTGACGCTAGACTTAGTTTAATTTACCTCCATCTTCTGTGACAACCCTGACAAAAACAAAAATGAAACGATACGCGACATGGTGCTGCATTTTTTAGAAAGCTATTTATAATTATAGTATTACACAGGAAGATACACGTTTCATTGTAAGAGTTCGAACGTAAAGTGACAGCCCGCTGCACAGCGTATGTGCAGTGTTCAAGGCCTCCACAGACGAGAGGCCGATCGTTTAAGTTAGAACTGACGTCAGTTCGGCCTGAACGGATTCGAGCACAGACACGGAAAATAATCGCATCCGCCCCAACTGATGTCATTTCGGCCTGAACGGATTCGAGCACACAAACGGAAAAATCGCATCATTTCTTTCTGGTTTGCCGCGAGCTACGGTCGTGTTTATTAATAATTGTAAACTCACTACGCTTGTACACGATACACGCCCGCACGGCCGCGGCTCTGGCGAAACTGAAGCGATTTGTCACACATGGTCCGTTCAGTCTATCCGTTCAGTTCAGAATTAAAGTTGCCCACTTAGTTATTTTACAAAGTTTTACTACTAAATTAAGTATTTTATTCCTTTCTTAGTAGGATATTGATTTCTTATGTTTACGAGAATATTGTTAATTGTTTTAAACACTTACGGATTGTGTCGCGGTGCACTTTTCTTTTTCCCGACGTTTCGGCTACTTTCCAGCAGACATGGTCACGCGAGGACTGAGGTGTCTATTGTCCTATTTGTTGAAGTTGTTCAAACTACCAGAAGATTCTTCATTTATTATTTGTGTACCTTAGTAGGTATTAGTTGTTAGTAGAAAAGAGCCAGACAGTAATCAATCATATGAAAAAGGCCTAGGTTAGTCACAAAAAAAAAACAAAAAACATTGACACCTTATCATAATAATACATCATAGCATTCGTACGTAATTTGCTTAAAACTATCCGTTTAATTACTATAATATACGTAATATTTTCTAGTATATTTTAATTTAACGGTAAAATTTATAATATAATTCAATAAATTATACAATTTTTATACAACAAAACATAAGTAAACATGTCACAAGTCAATTTTTTTAATTAAAAATAGGTATTTTTATACACTTTCTGAACGTCGGTCTACATGATGCCTACAACCGGTTCATGTTTTCCGGTGATTATTTGACCTTGATTGATTGATTTCATTGACCGGTGATAGTTTTCAGTATTAATTTTTAGTACAAATCGACGCGAGTTTAGTAGTTTGGAAAAAATAGAGCTGGCAACACTGGAACCAATCGCTTTAGTCCATCCGACCGACTGATGCGATCTCGAAATTGCACATAGACGATACGATTTTGCATGCGTTCAGGCGGAATTGAAGGAAAACCGGAACATATATGGGGCCCATAACTGATGACATATGAAGCAGTGTATCTTTTTGTGTAGTGAATAAAGTTCAATTTTGAAAAGCTATTTTAAAAATGCAGCGCTGCGTATCGTCGCGGTGTGAACATGCCCTTAGCCGTTGTTGAATATTACTAGATTCTTCTGTAATTCTACTCGTAGTTTATGATAGAACTCTTGCAACAAATATTCTTTTATGTATTTTTTGTCTTCTCAAGTGTACAGCCAGGAAAGTCGAAGTTTAGCAATACGTTCACTATAATTAATCATTAGAACAACACTTATTTTTGTACAGCGAACGAACAAATGAGAAGACTTTCAGTAACAGGGAAGGAGCAAAAAGTGTACAACCTTAGACAGCTCTGGAAACATCGGAAAATTATATAAAATCCTGGTATAGACACACGCTATGATCGCAGTTACGACGATATTAAATTATTAGCGCGTGGGGACAAATTGCTTACCAGTTACCGTCCCGCGGGGGGCGGCGTTGGAGGGTCTATTAGCTCGTGACAGCTGAGAGTGCAGAAGTCACTCAACTCCTCTTTGTGTTTCATTGTACGGGGACTGAAAAGAAAACGAAAAGGATTACAAGGCGCTTGAACCAACCAATGCCCATTATTTTTCAATTTGCAAGCCCTATAGCCCGCAGTAGGCTAACGTAGTCGACCGGTAGATAATTATACATACCTAATATATAGAACATATAACCATATAAAATAAAAAAATTTACGATGACGATATTTTTTTTTTATTTCGCGGGATTTAAAACGTGAGTCGATTTTCGACGAAATAATTTATTTATTCAAGTCGCAAGACAAATTGCCTTGTCATTTTAGTTGGAAAAATTGTCTAGCTACCTAGCCGATTTTCGTAGTGCGTCGGAAATCGACCCATGTAAACCTTCATAACTATTTAACTTAATTATATTGAGTTTTTTGTAGTACGACGTATGTGTATTAATTAGCCGTTACTTTTGAAGTTTGTTAAAATTGTAATATCATAACCAACTTACTTAACTTTCCACTTTCCAAATAGCAAAAATGGACAGCTCAATACGCAGTACCTAGCTACCTACAGGCTACAGTGTATTACGGGCCTGTGTAAGTCGCGTCATAAAGTACAAATATCCGATCGCACCGAAGCCCGCGACAAATCACCGCGCATAAAACTGTTCAGTGCTCTAGCTAGTTCGTTGACCTTTAAGCCAGGACTATCATATTGTCCGGAATCCGTAAGGCTGGGGAAAATTCAGAGCACTGAAAAAGGAACTCTGCGCTTAAACAATAGAGCTAAAAATCGCAAGCACACGAGTGTCAAGTCAAATGTCAATGTCAAATCTGGCAACTCGACACTCATGTATTATATTTTCAACTATATTGTATATATATATAATAATGTAATTATATATTTTTAATAAATATATATATAATATAAATATTAATTTTACTAAGCACCGGAAGGAAATTAGTTCCTCAAGCGAGCACCATGACGTCACATCTCGTCAGAGTCGGAGTGGGAGTGATTGAACTGCTTATTTTTTTCAGGGAGAATTATTCAGGCCGTGGAGAAGTGAACATCTACTCCGAAACTGTCGGTTCGCATAGTTTAACTTTATTTTGATTCATTTTGTATACCATATTAAATCAGTATTAAATCAAGTGTCGAGGAATATTATTTTTCACCATGAATCCTGATTTACCCACCAATGATGACAGCTGTAATACCAATCAACCATCCTTGGCGCCGTCAAATATAATAATCTTGTTAACATAATACATAATACAACAAAATACACTGTAACTACTGTACGTTAGCCAGATTAATGTAATTTTACCTCTCAAAATACTAATATGAATTAGTTTCACTGTCTTGAATTTAGATGTCAGGTGTCCCGTGTCACCGGTTTGTTAGAGTTTGCTCTGTAACTCAGATTTAGTTTAATTTTACAAATATGTTATGTAGTAGATAACGGTGCTGATTGCGTAATGGCTTTTAAGCTTTTATTTAATTGTTAGAATTAAGCATATTGCGCAATTGTTTTTTGTCCCAAAGAAAATATAATACAATAAATAAATAAAAATACGTTGCAGTTAGTGAAATGAGGATCAGTCATGTTTTTTGTGGGGTTTGCAGATAATAAATCCATCATTTCTTAACGGATTTTAATAGTTTAAAAAATAAGTTGCTCAGTAAGTTAATACATATACGATATACTTAGTAAAAATCAGATTTGCTACTAAGTGATTGATCCTCATTGGGGCTTAAATCACGCTCTGCTATAGTTTTGGCGCACAACTGCATCCACCGCTACACACGGCCACACACCGACGCGACGCGACAGTAAAACGTATTTAAATTCGTGCCGTGAATGGGCGGCCTTAATCTGCTGATTGAGTTTGATCCGCCATTGTATACTCTATAGGATTCTATAATTGACGAGTTTGAAGAGAATGAAAACCATTTTTTATGGATACATATAGATAAATTTTCATTGGATATTATAAACCCGGTATATAAACCCGGTAGAACTAATAAACTTTTAGAACTAATAAAATTTTACTAAAAAATTCTTAGAAACGCTTTCATCGCAACTATACGAAAGAAAAAGAGCGGTTCTTTTTGATGACTTTAACCTAGACCTACTGAATACAGATAGCTCTGTTGAAGAATATAATAATATGCTTACGGAACGCGGTTCCTAAATAATTAACAAAATAAACCCTGAGTACTGCACACGTGAAACTCTAAAAAACAAAACTCTTCTAGACCATAATATATCGACAGATTTAAAGAAAAATAAATACCATCTGGCTATTATTGAATCTTCAATGTCAGACTATAAACAAATCTACTTTGAAATAAAAAAGCACCATATTAAACCTAAACAAAAAATAGAATACGAAACGTTAGACTACAAAAAACTATAAGGAAAGCTGGAAGAATCAAACTTAGAATTTAAAGATAATAATGAATACCAACATTTTGAACATACATTCCTAAGAGTTATAGAAGTGTATGAAATAAAGAAAATTAAAATTATCAACCCGCCAAAAACAAGACTGGATTATTAAAAAATATATTCTACGAAATTAATTACACAAACAGACTACTAATTCTACTTTAATACTTTTTCTGACTTTTCAGTAAGAAAAAGTATTAAAGAAGAATTTATAAAACCAAAAAATCTAGTAACAAATAAAAAAAAAAATCTGATTATAATGATTTTCTCGAAAATAGAACAACTAGCGCAAAAAATCCCTTCTCGTACGGGGGTGAATGCCATAAATCAAGGACTGACAACAATGCCACCGACCACAGTAGATGAAGTAATTAAAATAATCAATAATTTAGACCCAAACACTAGTGCCAGTATTGAGAATGTACTAAATGTATCAAAAGTGTTAAAACACTCATTGTTCTAGAGTTAACTCGATGCATAAATAACTGTTTTGAACAAGGTATAACTCCAACTAGTCTTAAATCGCTAAAGTCACGCCTATCTTTGAATCAGGAAAGAAAACCGGCCCCAGTATTTACCGACCGATATTCGTATTACCTGTAGTGTCTAAAATTTTTGAAAATATTATTTATAGTAAATTTGAGGCTTACCTGAATACCATTTATTTATTTATTTATGGACCAAAAACAGTTTTGCATCAAAAATAACGTAGAATAATAAAATACATTCAAATTTACAACTAGATATAATAACTAATTACATTTGGCCTCGACATGCATTGGACTATTTTACACTAAAAATTAAATTACTTTATTACTAATTATAAAACAAGTATAAAACAAATAATCAAAACACCTGAATCGAAAAACAATAAAGAAAGAAATTGTATTGATAATATATATATATATATATATATATATATATATAGGCATTTCATAAAATTGCATTGCTTATGGCTAAAGTACATATACAAGATAAAGATACTTATTTATTAAAAATTACATTAATAGCTAATTATTAAAATAATCATAGATGAAATTAGATTTGAATTTAAATTGGTAATAAAATCATAATAATTTAAATACAGTTATCTGGAACGTGATTAAATTTTCCTAAAACAACCTTTTTTATTATTGAAAGACTATCAAAAAATACATCAACCTGATCTGAAAGACTATTATACGAGAGTTTATAGTTCTGGAAAAGGGAGAATGTTCACGAAGATTCGTGCGGCATGTGTATTTTGAAAACAAGGGGACTGGATAACGAAAAATATTCTGAAAGATATCTTTGACAGTAAATCTGCCGAGTAATAGACTCGGCAGATCCATGGAAAAATTTTGTAGAGCATGGACGCATCCAGCATAGCACGTCTTGATTCAAGGCTTTGCATGTGCAGAATCCGTAACTTGTCCAGATAAGATTTGTTAGGTTCAAGGATATTTTTAAAGCACATACTTTTTAAGAAACGTTTTTGTAGATTTTCAATTCTTTCAGTATGGATCTTGTAGGTAGGAGACCACACTGAACTACAGTACTCGAGTTTACTTCTAACTAAAGAATTGAATTGGAATATGAGAGTCTGAGGTCTTGACCATTGAATTCCTTTATAACAAACGGGACCATTGCTTTTCCTGATATATATTAATAATATAAGCATATTAGAGCTAAAAGGAGACCTATCATTATATGCTGACGATACTTGTCTTTTCTACTTTGGTTACAAATTAGAATCTATCATACAAGATGCGCAAAACGATATCAATACATTAAATAAGTGGTTTTATTCAAATTTACTTACAATCAACGCAGTCAAAACCAATTTTATAATTTTCTCAGCTAAAAATAAAAAGATAACAAATTTTACACCTTTGAAAATTAATGACAAATTAATAAACAAAGTAACCAGCGAAGTATTTAAGCTTCACCTTAGACAGTAAATTAACATGGAATACACACAAAAAAAAATTAAAAAAAATAATATCACTAACGGGAATAGTTCAGTATCTACCTCAAAAAATACGTTGGAACGAAGTTCCTTATCACGTGTTGCGAAAGGGGGCTAGACGGAAAAAATGAAGACTAAAAGTTGTAACGACACTTTTTGCTATAGTTGTAAGCCGTGCGGCGTGCACGTGTTTCTCTGTCTGTCTCTCTCTCTCTCTTTCTCTCTCTCTCAATTATTACTAAAATTGAGCCTACTGATTAAGTTTATATTACATTATATTTTTTAATAATAAAAAACATATTAATATAACTTAAAAGAAATAAAATTTTATTACAATTCCTTCACTAATTAATCGAAAGGAACTCCATCCAGGATCCATCCGGGTGTCCCTTGACGAGATAGAACAAAAAAAAAACTTGAGAGGTTCAATTTTTTTTTTGTTCTATCTCGTAGGATTCAGCCAGCCTTCGCAATGTGAGCGAAAAAATGTGTTTATTTACGACATTAGAAACCTCTTAAATTATCAGTGTTCCTCTACTATATTATGCATGTTATCTACATATAAACCTTCCTCTTGAATCACTCTATCTATTAAAAAAATCCACGTCAAAATCCGTTGCGTAGTTTTTAAGATCTAAGCATACATAGGGAGTAGGGATAGACAGAAAAAGCGACTATGTTTTATACTATGTAGTATGTAGTGACCTGAGATTGTAAAATTCTACTCTGGACTGTTACCTCCTTGCTATTAAAAATATTCACACAATAGATAAGCTATACAATGTTTTGTCCTTGTCTGATACTTTGGAAAAGTCGCTTGACAGACATGGACAATTTGACGGCGTCAAGGATGGCTGATTGGTATTACCGATGTCATCATTGGTGGGTAAATCAGGATCCATGGTAAAAATTAAATTCCTCAACACTTGATTAAACACTGATTTAATTTGATATACAAAATTAATCAGAATAAAGTTAAACTTAGAGCATTAAATCCTTATACCAAGCCGTCATTACTATTAGTATCAAAAGTGTCAATCATTTTTAACTATAAGGTTTCCGCAGTTTCTAGGTAGCGTGGGCGTCTTAAAATACACATCACATGTGCGGAAACTTGCAATATTGCTAGTTGTTGTCATTTGCGTGGGCCGTGGGGCCCACCATCATATATTATTTTGCTCATTTAGCGCGTCGTCGTCCCTTATTAAGGCGGACAATTTTTAGGATTTTAAAGTAGACCAACCATACAGTATCTCAGTTGGTATCGTGAATCTTCGATTATGGCTACTATTCCTAGTTGTTGTCATTTGCGTGGGCCGTGGGGCCCACCATCATATATTATTTTGCTCATTTAGCGCGTCGTCGTCCCTTATTAAGGCGGACAATTTTTAGGATTTTAAAGTAGACCAACCATACAGTATCTCAGTTGGTATCGTGAATCTTCGATTATGGCTACTCTTTGGAGCAAAATAAAACCCAATTTCTATGTAAGATTTATTGCAATAACACAATCTTACAAAATAACTACCTAGTTATGACAAAAGAGTGAAAATATTTGTAACTTTAGGTAATGGTTTCATACACTAAATTCAGACATGTTTAGGTATAAACAATATTTTTGGTACCTGATATTTTTTTATAAAATATTACGATTTCTAAAAATGTTGTACCAGCCGTTTAAAAATAACGCCATGCGGTTGCAAGTCGAAAATATCAGATGGGAAGCCTCAAGCCAGGAATGATATTGACAACTAACAAACGAAAATCAAATAACACTATTTTATTTGTAAATAATTTGTTCATGAGAATAAGTAAGGCAACCTTATTCAGTTGCCAACTTACTATACGACAGTTTCGGAGTAGAGTAGTGTTCACTTCTCCACGGCCCAAATAATTCTGCCTGAAAAAAAAGATGCAGTTCAATCACTCCCACTCCGACTTGCCATCTCATAGGTAGTTCATTGATTCCTTTACTAAAAAAACCATTCGGACAGGAATCAACGAAATCATTGAAGACCCTTTGGACTGCCCAATCGAAGGTGAATTTTTTCCTTACAAGACGGTAGCCAAAATTCGAAAAATAATTTTTAATTTTTCGTAATCTGTTGGAACTAGGTCCGGGAAGTACGGTGGATGTCTTAGACATTCCGATTGAAGTTCCTCTAATTTGGTAGCCGTCTGTTGTGCAGTGTGTGGTCCAACGTTGTCCTGAAGCAGCAGTGGCCTAGAGCGAATGACCAACCTCGGTTGTTTAGCAGCTAGCTTTTCCATCATGATTTGCAGTTGCTGGCAATAGACATCTGCCGTAATCGTCTGGCCAGATTTAAGACAGCTGTAGTGAATGACACCGGCACTAGTCCACCAAACACTCACAAGTAACTTTTTTGAGTCAATTTTCGCTTTGACTAGTTCGCCAGGGTTCAACCATTGCGATGAGCGTTTCCGATTATCGTACAGGATCCACTTTTCGTCACAGGTTTCGATTTAAAATCCCTTTACTATTGTGCCGGTTGAGTAATGTAACGCAACAGTCGACGCGCTTTTGTCGGTTTGCTGCACTCAATTCATCCTTCCCAATTTGCTTCAAGTGGTTGTCAAAACAGTTTTATCACACCGCAGCCTGCAGCTAACTCAGACGTGGTTTGCGATGGATCCGATTCCACAGTAGCCTTCAATTATTCATTATCAACTTTGGCCGTCCACGGGGCTTGTATCAAAGTGGCCAATACGATAAAACGTCAATTTCATATGCAATGACCTAATATATCAATATCAGTGAAAGTATCGTTATGACTTTTTATTATTCGCCTTAAGGGCGCCCGCCCGCTCACCAGCGTTTGTCCTGCTCGGTGTAGGAGCAAATATAGTTTATGAGCATAGGTGTCACGGATACGTTGGGAGCGACTAGGTATGCGACGGTATATTTGGTTTATCAACTTAACGCAGTCCAATTGATTTTGACAGATCTTGTAAAGAAACATTTAGTCAAGGTACATTATTCTTTGCTTAAGAGTTATTCTCTTTTGCTTATTGAAACGTTTAACGCTGAGCTTTGGTTTAAGATCCAAATGTAACATTGAAAGGGAGAGAGAGATCAAATCCGAGCTTAGCAATAAGCGCGTTTAAAGAAATTTGGTGAAATCGGGCATAAGTCTTTGCCTTTATGGCTAGAGTTTCTTTCTTCCCTACCACTTTCTATATTGGTTACTAAAGTAAAAAATGAGTTTCAATCACAAGCATTTCTATCGCCCTCAATTCGATCGTTAAATAATAGTACATATCGCAACGTCTGTTTAAAAATATACGTGAATAGGTCGTTGTAAAGTTACGATGTGTTTGGGAAATATCGGTGAGGGCACTAAAGCGGGGCACTCACGTACATACATACGTACAAAATGACGTCAGCTCTAGACCCCCGCGGGACCACCAGCGGACCTCGCTAATTTCGGCTTCCGATATTATAATCATGTATTTCCCCCGGCCGCCGTATCGGAACTGATGATATTGTGGCGCGGGGGGCCGTAAAGATGGCCCAAACTATCATCCAATCTGTAGCCAATGCCACTGATAATAATCTTATACAAAAGTCAATATTATTATGTATTTAGTTAACCAATCATGATAAAATTGAACCAACATAACTTACAAGCAATGTTTGTCCTGTAACTGTACTGTACTAGTAAAGTTTAATCTTAGATGCTTTAGGTTTCGTAGAAAATACGTCATTATTAGTGTTCCGTAGTGACTATATGGAACACTTATAGTTTTGCTCTGTCCGTCTGTCCTCACTTGATAACTTCGGTAATTATGAATATAAATAGACAAAATTTTGTATAGTTACTAGTTATCGATTGGATATAAAATATTTTTGGCATCATATAATAATTATAATAATTTTGTATTTTAGGGGTTTATATTTTAGCTCCGCATAAACGACGTGAAGTGGGGATGACTTTTTTTTTCATTCCATCCGATCTTAAGGGGTATCGTCGAATAGGTATTTTTAAATAATGGCAAGATTTCATACATGACTTTTTATATAATTTCAATAATTTTCGAGTAATCGACCTCCAAAGTTGTAGAAGTTTATAAATTGGTGCCCCCTTGGCATATCTAACTATGAGAGTTAGAAACATGCCAATTTTTATGCTGATAGATCATGCTAATTACTTTTGAAGTAATTTGAAAAAAAAAAACCTATTACGCGTTGACAGTTACGAAACCCTCCTTAGACAATATGTCCTGACATGCTCTTGGTTAGGTTATTTTTAAATAACATAGACGTAATATTTGCAATGGATTTGTATAAGGGGTTATTAGCTGAACAGAGCCTGTGGCGGACTCGGGAATGAAGCCGAAATACTCGTGCAATATCTTTTGTCATCGCCGCGGTTTTTTTGCCATCGAGTGTATTTTGCAGTTAAGGCCCGTTCACAAAGATATATAATATTAAGATATTTTTGTTGCATTAATAAAAAAATAATATGAATAATATCACACAACTTTTTATACACTTTTCCACTTTACTTAGGTTTTGACAATAATTTATATATGTATAAACACTACCGGTTTCGATTAGCTCATCATCAGGTGTAAATTGAAGGTAGATTGAACATAAGTAGGTAGATAAAAAATAATTCAAAAACATTGTGCAGATTAATGTTGCTCGCTTCATGAAGAATTTAATATTTTGGGCAAATTTATACTATATTATACCATATCAATAATTTTTATTCTAATTATTATTTACACCACTTGCAATTGATAAATTAATGTGACAATATGTAAAATAAACATTTAATCTGGTCGTATTCATAAATTATTGTAAAAAGAAGTTGTTTGATATTATTGTAAACATATTCTTTCCACCAAGGACCAACGGTACACTGAATCAGTTATAAAATGATATATAGCTGGTGTAAAGGATAATATGTACCAACTATAAAATTACATTTCTATAAAACTTTATGAATGTTATACATAAAATATGATTACACTTAATATTATGTAATAACTTCTAAATGATAAGTCATTTCTCAAAACTGACATGTAAAACTTGGAACTTAAGCTCCAGTTCACTCTGAATCGCGACGAGACGTGGCGCTGCATTTTTAATCTCTTGCGATTGCGAAATAACGATTCAAAATGTGTACTTAATGAAGTTACATTTTGAATCGTTATTTTCGCAGCATCGCGTCGCATCGCTTTTTGATGAGAGCTGACCCTAAGCCGCTAGCAGTTATATGTAGAATGTTGTAGCAGTAAGTGAAAAACAAACGTATGGAATATACATCCATCTTAGTCACGTGTGACCGCACCCTAATCTCGTACACCGCGTTGCACGAGATCCGCAGCCAGATGCAAAAGTATCAGTTTGTTATCAATATGAGCTCGTTACTGATGCTACGGAACCCGAACAGGAAATTAAACCCCCCGCCAGCGTCTTGTGACCCCCGAGAGAGTAAAGCGAGGGTTACGGGGGGTCTCCCCGTGATCCCCCGCTATAAAAATATTCGCTGGTGAAAAATAGCTAGTTACTTCAAATAAGCCAAGCACTTTTCAATATCTTAGCGTAGGTTTCTAAAATGAAATTCTAGAATGGAAGTGTTGATAGAAGTTTAAATTATTTTTCTACTAGATTTTGCCGGCGGCTTCGCCCACTTGGCTCTTCCAACTGTTACGTTCGTGGCAAAAAAACTAAGCAAATATATCTACCTACTGCATTGAAGTAATAGTCCCGTCCGCCCTGTTGGTGCGAGACCGCTTGAATATATTTTCGCGCGCACTTGTCAATTTTAAGATATCTCCTAAGATATTAATTTTAACTGTATGGTGTAGTGTCCGGCAGAAACTGGTTTTTACGACTGAAACCCAAAACGAAATTCGGCAACGGTCTACGGTCTCCGTTTCGACCGAAACCGAAACCGAAACCGAAACTACCTTACAAGGATCATGTTTTTAGGGAAAAATATAGAAAACGTTAGTACAATCAGGCTTTTTAGGGTTCCATACGAGTAGTATTCAATCTCCATTTATGTGAAGTGGGGATGAAAAATGTTATTTTATTCTGCCCCATAGTTAGATAGATTTTTAAAATAAAAGCTTATACATGACTTTTGCAAAGTCAAGCATTGATCGAGTAATCGACTTCCAAAGAGGTATATAACTTGCCCCGCCCCTGGCATTTCTAAACTATAGGAGATAGAAACTTTTAAGTTTCCATGCTGATAAATCATGCTAAAAACTCTTAAGAAAATTATTTCGAGCGCAGTCGGACAATAACTTTTGAAGTGATTGAAATAAAAACCTATTGCGCGTTGATAGTCACAGAACCCTCCTTAGACATGTCCTGACATGCTCTTGGTTATGTTATTTTTTAACCCGGCGGAAGTGTGGTGAATAAATTTAAAAGTGTGTAAGTATAGTGGAGTGTGATCCATCCGAATACGGCTATTAAACATTTACCTTACGAAATAAGTACTATATTTACAATAGGGATGATCACATCTAAACTATTTAGTTTCATTAATATACTCCGATATATTGAGGCATTACTACTTGGTAAATGACAAATGTAAAAGAAATAATATTTGATGTGTAGTTTAGAAATTAGATACATCTAAAAGGTACACAAAAGATATTTTTTTCTAAATTAGTAAACAAAACCTACATCATTAGTTTATTTACATATCGGAGATATTTACAAATATGTTCCTGCGGCCGTATACTTCATACATTTTAACCCAGGCGTGACGTCACAGCTAGGTACGACTTTAGTATGGAGCGTTTTCACGAGACTTGCGAAATTTTATATACAAATCACTGTACCTTTTAAAATATTGACTTTTGATATACTGTTTTTTTTGAGAAGTTACTCATATTGAAGAGCACTATTCATTTATGCAATAAAAAAAATTGTCATCTAGCCTATAATTGGTTATTGTAGAAGAACTATTTATTTAAATCCTTTAAGCTTGGCATAACTAATTCACAAAACGACAAATCTCGTTATGCCTAAATCAAATGGCGAAGTACCTAGGTAACGAGAGTTAGCCTTATTAACTAATTAGACTATCGTAAAAGTATCATTATCGTGTACGGTGTGACAATTAAATATGGTCAAACGTTACATCATTCTAATCAATGTACAAAATTCAGGCATAGCGCGAGTTGTGCCTGCATATAACTGATTTAGGTGTACAGCGAAGTAGTTCTTAATCAAATTAGGCCCATCGCAAGATAGTCAGCCGAAACTCGACCGAAACCGAAACCGAACATTTGGTCGAACACTAGTATGGTGTAAAGGTCAATTATAATGTATATGAAATGATTAGTGATCTGTTCACTATCTTTTTATTGGTCTTATTAAGCGTTAGATAATAATTATTCTGTCATATTCGGAGTTTCAATCAAAATAAAATTTTTTGTTCTGTTACAGGTTTTAACCGTTTGCAGAGCAAAATCTTGCAAAACCTAGTAGATGTAGTTATTTATTAATTTCAGTTTATTGTTAAGACAGAACAATTACGTGCGTCAGGACAGCTAGTCTCTTACAATAATTTGCAATGAGCTAAGTTTCTAGATTCTAGTAATTCCTGATTCCTGAATTCAGAACCTGTAGGATCGGTCCCATGGTGTAACGGTTAGCACTCTGGACTCTGAATCCAGCGATCCGAGTTCAAATCTCGGTGGGACCTAGGACGATAGTTTTTTGACCTCACCTTGTCTTTTTATTCTATCTACTTATACATTTAAATGTAATTGAAGTGTCTGTTTGTAATTTCAAATAAACAGCTTTGCACTAAATGCAAACGATAGATTAATATACGGTACCAACACCAGAGAGACAATTTTAAATTTTTTTGTCTGTCTGTTTGTTCTGGTGATCAGCCTGCATTGTCCTAACCATAACCCCAACTCTCGTAATTAACTTACACTCTCATTTACTTTTATTAAATTATAAATGAATCGTATTGATACCATAAACTGATTTTTGGAGTTTGCACCAATCAAAACGGGTTTGACGTCAGTTGGACGTTTTTGAGAATACCATTTTGCAGTTTCAACATTTTGGGACTGAATTGTAACTGTATTATCGCAGGACGTAATTAGCAGACTTGGGGATATGTTTTTGTTGTTCCAACGTGGGGACCGAACCCACGACCTCCGGAGTCGAGAGCCAAGCTTTAAGCCACTGGACCACGGCAGCGACCTTGTAAATGTTATGTAGCACAGGCCACAGAGTAATAATATTATTTAATTGCATTTGAAAATGACAACTTCATACATATTAGCCAAAATACAAGGTAAAGCGGGTTTTAGAACGAGGACGCACTTGTAACTCATCAAGTATACTGAAGTAAGGGACGCTTAACATAAAGCGATATGTCTGTCTGTATGTCTCATTATCCATTCATAATCGCTAGGATATATTATATGACTACAATTTTAATAAAAACTATAACCCGACTACGTAAATTATTTATCCATGTTACCCGGACCATTATTACGAATCACGTCGCGTCTCGGTGTGAACTGACGCTAACGATTGAAATGCAGATAAGGTGAACATTTTCATAGAATGTACACAAACAGTGTGAAGAGCTCGGGGTGTACCACACTACACGGGACAGAACAAACACTATAATGGCTTGGGGGTTTCACACTGCCCGCGCCGAACGAACAGGGGTTCACGCGATATATTTTTACAGTTCGTTCAATTAGTTTTGTTTAGATAACGATTTTTAAACTGCGGGTTAGCGTACTTTGTTGATACGGAAATCGCGAAAAAACTATGTTATCTGTCTATGGACAATATCTAGTGCACAGTACGACCAAATAATCATCGTTTTACTATAAAAATTACAGACAATATATGAAAAACCGGCCAAGTGCGAGTCGGACTCACGCACGAAGGGTCCCGTAACAAACGCCAAAATATCACGATAAAAGAATGAGAGCCCCACTTAAATATATTTTATTTTATTCTGTTTTTAGTATTTGTTGTTATAATTATAGCGGCAACAGAAATACACCACCTGTATAGCTATAGGGTCCCATTGTAAAAAACACAAGGACCATTATTGTAAAAGGCCGCCAATCGATCGTTGAGCGCGCGGGCGCAAATCGCCGAGCCTTTTTTTTTTAATTCTGTCCCCCTATCATAAACAGGGCTTATTTTTTGCTTTTTTCTTTTTATTTTCTTTCCTTCTTTTGTTTTTGGCTTTTACATTTTAATTTCTTATATTTTTATATATTACATTTCTATTGTTAACTTTTTGTTTTTACATTATACAATGTTACATACATATTTTTTTTTTTTCCAACGCAAAATTTCCTTACAAATATAATACTTAAATTTTTAGTTTCCAATTACTTCCAGCATAATATATATTATCAGTATATATTATCTGTTTAAATTACAGTTACAGTATGTCAAATAAAGATGTAAATCAAAATTAAAATGTCAATATTAAAATTGCAATAAAATATGCAATTAAATAATACAATGTCAATGACAATCAATTTAAAACAGCAGCAAAACAATCAACTAACCCTATCACAAGCTTACCCTAATATCACAGATCACAATGTCTTTTATTTACTATTTCTACCACATATTTACAAAAGGAGAGGAACACATCCCTCCTCTTTCCCGCCAGGATGGAAGGTTAGGTTCTCACTCGTCATCGCTTTGCCCAATTTTTGCTCAATATCGTATCTATTGTTTGCAAAAATTGGGCACTCGAGTAACAGGAGAGGAACCGTCTCCTCAACTCCGGGCTGACACAGACACGATGGATCCTCCTTCAACTTAAATCTGTTCAAGTAGAGGCGAATCCACCGTATCCAGTCAGTGCTTGTGTAGTGTGGTGTGTGATGTCTATTTTCTTAACTATTTTGTATGCAGCAGCAGCGCTTGGAAAAAGAGCTTCGTGACTCCGGCCGTCCCTCCCACTTCATATCTCCTGTCCCATTCCTCAATCGTATCCTCTGTTAAGATACGCTTGACGAATGAAACAGGACACAAATCGTAGTCAGGTTTCCTTTTCAATCCCAGCGCGGCCCCCTTAGCTAATTCGTCAACCCTCTCATTCCCTCTCAACCCTGCGTGCGCCTTGATCTAAAACAGGGAGACCTCCCGCCTCTGTAGCTTTGCGGAGGGCTGCCCATGTTTGCACTGCCAGGGGATGAGGGGAACTAAGGGTGACTGCCTGGAGAACCGATCTGGAATCGCTAAGGATACCGACCTTCGCCATTCCACTCTTGCAGGCTATACTTGCTGCTCTTTGGAGCGCTAGAAGCTTGGCTTGGTAGACGGTACAATACGGCGGCAGTGCAAGCTTGACGGCCTTCGTCTCGGCCTCACCCTTCCATACGGAGAGTGCGGCTCCGACTCGACCCTCAATCTTGCTATCGTCCGTATAGATCCTATGGACGTGGTTGTTAACCACGTCTGCATACGAGACCTCGTCTACCAACCCGAACCTCAGCTCTACCTGCTCTGCCAGATGTGGTTCCTCAATCGCAGGAGCCATTCGCTCCACCTCCCTGTCTTTCAACACCGGGTGTGATAAATCATTCTTGATCTAATAAAGCCTCGAAGCTTCGACGATTTTGAGATCAAGAGGACTCCCTCTTCCCAGCCAACAGCATCGCAGAGTTAAGGGAGACAGTCCGATATGCTCTACAGATCTTTTGGGCAAAACCCCGCTGGACGGTGTTGAGCCTTTTGTGGACCCCCATCTTTTCCACGGTGGGAGCCCACGCTGCTGATGCATACAAAATAGCGGGTTCAATTACTGCTGTGTATATTATCTTAACTACTTGAGGGTTAAGCCCCCAGCCTACTCTGGCTGTTCTTGCTACGAGTTTATATCGGGTGACTGCCTTCTGGCAAACGTTCCCGACATGGGTGTTAAAAGTTAGGCCGCTGTCGATTGTCAGACCAAGTATTTTTATACTGTCATAATATTTTATATCCACACTCCCCATTTTGAGTCGCGGCACATCAAATTTCAATTTTATCGTGCAGCGAAGCGCACAGGTTTTATGTGGTGCGAAATTTAACTTGTTGGCCTTACCCCACTCTTTTATTTTATCTAGGACCCCATTTGCTTTTCGCTCTATTTCTATAGCCGTATCACCTGCAAAAACACTATGTCGTCGGCAAACGCTTGAAAAAACACATCCATCTCCCCTATTATCCATAGCAATAATACAATGTCAATGACAATCAATTTAAAACAGCAGCAAAACAATCAACTAACCCTATCACAAGCTTACCCTAATATCACAGATCACAATGTCTTTTATTTACTATTTCTACCACATATTTACAAAAGGAGAGGAACACATCCCTCCTCTTTCCCGCCAGGATGGAAGGTTAGGTTCTCACTCGTCATCGCTTTGCCCAATTTTTGCTCAATATCGTATCTATTGTTTGCAAAAATTGGGCACTCGAGTAACAGGAGAGGAACCGTCTCCTCAACTCCGGGCTGACACAGACACGATGGATCCTCCTTCAACTTAAATCTGTTCAAGTAGAGGCGAATCCACCGTATCCAGTCAGTGCTTGTGTAGTGTGGTGTGTGATGTCTATTTTCTTAACTATTTTGTATGCAGCAGCAGCGCTTGGAAAAAGAGCTTCGTGACTCCGGCCGTCCCTCCCACTTCATATCTCCTGTCCCATTCCTCAATCGTATCCTCTGTTAAGATACGCTTGACGAATGAAACAGGACACAAATCGTAGTCAGGTTTCCTTTTCAATCCCAGCGCGGCCCCCTTAGCTAATTCGTCAACCCTCTCATTCCCTCTCAACCCTGCGTGCGCCTTGATCTAAAACAGGGAGACCTCCCGCCTCTGTAGCTTTGCGGAGGGCTGCCCATGTTTGCACTGCCAGGGGATGAGGGGAACTAAGGGTGACTGCCTGGAGAACCGATCTGGAATCGCTAAGGATACCGACCTTCGCCATTCCACTCTTGCAGGCTATACTTGCTGCTCTTTGGAGCGCTAGAAGCTTGGCTTGGTAGACGGTACAATACGGCGGCAGTGCAAGCTTGACGGCCTTCGTCTCGGCCTCACCCTTCCATACGGAGAGTGCGGCTCCGACTCGACCCTCAATCTTGCTATCGTCCGTATAGATCCTATGGACGTGGTTGTTAACCACGTCTGCATACGAGACCTCGTCTACCAACCCGAACCTCAGCTCTACCTGCTCTGCCAGATGTGGTTCCTCAATCGCAGGAGCCATTCGCTCCACCTCCCTGTCTTTCAACACCGGGTGTGATAAATCATTCTTGATCTAATAAAGCCTCGAAGCTTCGACGATTTTGAGATCAAGAGGACTCCCTCTTCCCAGCCAACAGCATCGCAGAGTTAAGGGAGACAGTCCGATATGCTCTACAGATCTTTTGGGCAAAACCCCGCTGGACGGTGTTGAGCCTTTTGTGGACCCCCATCTTTTCCACGGTGGGAGCCCACGCTGCTGATGCATACAAAATAGCGGGTTCAATTACTGCTGTGTATATTATCTTAACTACTTGAGGGTTAAGCCCCCAGCCTACTCTGGCTGTTCTTGCTACGAGTTTATATCGGGTGACTGCCTTCTGGCAAACGTTCCCGACATGGGTGTTAAAAGTTAGGCCGCTGTCGATTGTCAGACCAAGTATTTTTATACTGTCATAATATTTTATATCCACACTCCCCATTTTGAGTCGCGGCACATCAAATTTCAATTTTATCGTGCAGCGAAGCGCACAGGTTTTATGTGGTGCGAAATTTAACTTGTTGGCCTTACCCCACTCTTTTATTTTATCTAGGACCCCATTTGCTTTTCGCTCTATTTCTATAGCCGTATCACCTGCAAAAACACTATGTCGTCGGCAAACGCTTGAAAAAACACATCCATCTCCCCTATTATCCATAGCAGGGGGTCCAACAAGAGGTCCCACAGGATCGGTCCACCTATGGACCCCTGCACGCACCCCTTGTTGGACTCCCTGCTCACTTCCATACCTGCATACCTTACATTCACTCTTCTTTCTCCTTTGGGGCATGAAACCATAATGGTCTACTCTTCAACTCCTTCATGATGAAAGGAGGGTCGTCCGAACCCGTCGGCGATTCGGTGTCCAGGGACTCCGCGCGCCGGCGCGTCCGCCGATGTTCCTCACTTTCATCACTTTCCTGGTCCCCGGGGTAGAAGGTCTCCGCCAACAATTCTGCCGAGCTTCGGGCGTCGAGGGTTTCACCGTCCCTCGTAAGGGGCAGATCCTCCTCCCTCCCTGTAGCTCTGCTCAGCACTCTGTAGATGCCCTCCCAAACCCCCTCCCTATCCTGTTTCCGGCAAAACTCCTTCCAACTCTCAACTTGCGCATTCTTTACAGCCTTTTCATACTTCTCTTTTGTTCCAGGTACAGTCCAACGACGCGGTCTCTACGATAAGGTGCTGCGTTCCGGATCCAGCGTCTCCTCGTGGCAACCTGCTTCTTCATCTGCGCGAGCTAATCATTCCACCACGACAAGGTGAATTTTTGTGTGTGTTTTTTGGTTGGCATTGTGTCTGCATGTCTGTGTGATACCTAACTCCCTTCCTATCCGTATAAGATGGTCCAGGTAGGGCCCCTCTGGCTTATCAGGCTTGAAGTAGAAGGACACTGCAATCATCTCCCAGGCTTTGGTTTTGAGGGTGGTCACGACAATGTTGTTGTTGCTAAGACGTGTGTGTAGTTCGACATCCAATGTGTCGTCGAGTACCACAAAGCACGCCTTTACTACACCACCCCCTTCCCCGTCGCTCTGGTAGACCCACCTCCGTTGTATGTCCTCATACTCCGTGCCCCACCTATGTAGGGCTCTTGCAGCAATGCTACGCATGCCTTACGCTTAGTGGCCTCGAGCAATAGCTCCCTTGTGGCGATCTGGCTTCGCTGGAGGTTTGCCTGCAAAATCGCCGAGGCTACGGGTGATTGCGGCCCGCGCTATTCTACTAGTCGCCCGCCACCGGTGCAGCGGAGCCGCAAACAATCGCGCACGCCGCGGGCGTAAATCGCGTCGTGAGTTTTTCTTTAATTTTTACATATATATATATATATATATATATATATATATATATATATATATATATATATGCATTCTACAGAAGCTGTGGGCCCGCAATCGCGGCGGCGCAAAAATCACTCCGTGAGTTCTTAGCCTTACTCGCAAAAAGAAATATCGCTGTTGCGATCAACAGTAGTCTAGGTAGGTCTTAGTCCAGAGTCTTAACTACTACCATACCAAATTTAATTAAAATCCGTTTAGTAGTTCTACCATGAAATAGTAACAAATATTCACACAACCATACATTCTAACAAACTTTCACGTTTATAATATAACTAAGGGTTAGGACTAAAATACCTATTACACTACACGGTATTCAGGGCCCGGTAGCCAGGGAGGGCGTGGCCCCTTGCAAGGGCGTCGATTATTACACTGCACTGGACCGACCCCCTCACTCTCTGTGTACAGTCTAAATGTGAACGCGGATAGAGACGTATAATATCACCTGTTTTATCTAAACCATTAAAAAACAGCGATTGTTGTGGCTTAGGTTGCATCCATGAATATTATAGAAGAAAAATAGATGAGGAGAAGGATCTGGGTAAAGCATTACTTGAAATTAAGAGAAAAGCGCTGCAATATGCGGATACTCAGTACTCTGGAACCAGTGGATTTTAAAAATTATTTAAGAATGGAGAGGAGGAATTTGAATACTTATTAAACTAAGTAGCTCCGTATATAAAAAATAAAGAAGACACAATTTTAAGACAGAGTGTAAGTGTAAAACAAAGACTGGTTGTCACATTAAGATTTCTAGCTACAGGACACACTTGCCAAGATTTAAAATATAATCCTTAATTTCCCAACCGCTTTTATCTAAAATTATCCCCGAAACATGTCGGGATATTTACAAATGCTCCAAAAACTACACCAAGGTAAGAAAAACAGACAGCTATTCATTATTTATTTCTTTTTTTTGAATAACATAAGAATGTTTCATATTTTTGCAGAACCTTCTATTACATTATAGTGGGTTGGCGTTTCTGATGAATTTTCTTCTAACAGGATTTGTTAAAATTCATCAGCGTGGTCGACACTGTCAACCTCCAATTTCACTTGTTGTGAGGGCTGTGATTAGTGATGGTGTGTAAAGTGTGACTGATCATGTGAATTTGATGTGTGATGTGGTGGTGAAGAATGATTATGGTACGGTGATTGCTGGTAAACTGTGATGGTGCTGGTTGATGAATTGGTGTAGATGGCGAAGGACGATTATGGTACGGTGATTGTGGGTGAGACGGTGATGGCATCGGTTGACAATAAGATATTGATGGTCGCTGTAGTGAATAATGTGGGTTTGATGATGATTGATATATCAGTACTTAATTAGATGGTTATATTGGAGCTTGCAATTGATGGCGAACTAATTGTGTATGATAGCTGGAGGCAAAAGAGGAATGCGGCGACGGCGATGAATGTGTAGATGGTGGCGAAGGTGAATAAAAATTATGTTGCTGAAATGTGGGTTCGTTTGTTGGGTTTACAATGTATGAATTTTCATTTAGCTTACAGAGCTTGACACAAAATATGGCATCGGATGGGGTGGGTCATGTATTTTTGTAAAGAAAGAACACAATTGGAAAAATATCTCAATGCTATCAGATTATTCTTTGTGTTCTGCCTTTGAATGTTGTGCAATAGAACTTACAGATTACAAAATTGTTATCGTCTGTCTTTATAGAGTATCGTTACCTAGTAATTTGCATATATTTTTTAACAGTTTAAATAAATCTTTATCTTTCATAAACAAAAATTACCGTAAGGATAACATAATTATATCAGGTGATTTCAATATTAATATTCTGAGGCAAAATAATCAAACACTATAATTTGATTGTCTACTTTTAAACTATAATTTGAAATTACGAATACGAGAACCCACTAGACAAGTAAGTAAAACATGTATTGATAATTTTGCCCACAATTTAAAAAATAAATGTAAATCTGAAGTGATTGAGCTGGCATTATCTGATCACACTGCTCAATTATTAAAATGCAATGTTAAAAATGTTTGTCTAATTAAATACTGGAGAATAAGGCAACATGACTTCTCCAAAGAAAACCTTGAAAAGTTCAAATACTGTATTGGTCAACTAACAATTACAGATGTGTATAGAACTTGTGTTCCAAACATAGCTTATAGTGTTTTCTTTAATACATTTACATTGTTTTATAAATTATGTTTCCCTTATAAAACTAAAACTATACACATCCATAAAAAGCCTAAATGGATATCTTGTGGTATAAAAACTTGTAGTGCTACGAAACATAAACTATTGTGGAGGTATAGGGAAAGCCCTAGTAAATTTAATAAGCTGCAATTAATGCAGTATACTAAAAGTCTTAAAAAAATAGTAAAGGTAACAGAGCTCAAAATAATCATAGTATAGCAAAATCAACAAATAAGGCAAAAACTGCATGGTAGATTATAAATTCCTCTAAAAAAATAAGCCAACAGGTACTATATCATTTATAAGAAAAAATGATAATATTGTTACAAATCCAATTGACATTTCTAATGCTTTTAATAACTACTACAAAAATAAAGTAACACGAATAAGTACAGTTAATCATGAATCTCTTTACAAACAATACATGACATCAAAACCTAATTCTATATTTATGAAGCCATGTATACCAGATGACATCAAACAAATTATAAAAGGCTTAAAAAATACTAACAGTGTTGGTTATGACAATATATCGACTAAAGTTATTAAATATGTAGTTGATTACATCAAGTCACCACTTAGCCACATTTTGAATCTGACTATAGAAACTGGTATATTTCCAGATAGGTCAAAAATACGACTAATTAAGGCAGTATTTCAAAATAGTAATAAATATTGAAAACTATAGACCTATTGCCCTTGTGCCTATTTTTTCCAAAGTGTTCGAAAAACACATATATAATATCCTTTACAATTATTTAGAACAACAATAAATTCTAGTTAGGGAACAAAAAGGCTTTCGAAGAGATAAAACGATAAATCTTGCTATATATGATTTTTTAGAAATAGTAATGTCGAGTATGGATAAACGGAAACCAATCTGCGCCGTATTTATGGACATGACGCAGGCGTTTGATCATGTGGACCATGATATTCTGTTATGAGATAGCTCCCCACACTGATTTCAGTGACGGTGGCCGGTTATAATTGAAAACAGGCCAGCTACGCAGGAGTTATTTTATAGTGCCCAAGTGTGTGCGCAGTACAAAAGAGCACTCTCTCTTCCTTTATTCTCGTAACCCAGTGGGACGAATAACCGACACGACTGGTGAGATATCAGGCGCAGGTCCGACTTTTTACATGCCCATCCGAGGCATGGATCATCTTTATTGTCAGACAATCATGTGATCAGCCTGCATTGTCCTAACCAAACTTGGAAACAAGATTTTTTGTTGTTCCAATGCGGGAATCGAACCCACGACCTCCGAGTCGAGAGCCAAGCTCTAAACCACTAGACCACGGAGGCTGTTAATTCTGTTATACAAGCTTAAGGCGTATGGTATAAGAGGTAACATTCTAAAACTCATAGAAACCTACATAAAAAATCGCACTCAATATACTAAAATAGTTAGAACTAACGAAAAAACAAAAATAGAAGACATATACCTCTCTGGTGCTCAAAAATTACTATACGGTGTACCGCAGGGAAGTGCTTTAGGTCCACTTCTATTTATCATTTATATTAATGATCTTCCAAAGGCGACTTGCAACCTAATAACACTCTTCGTTGATGACAGTACAGTTGCAATTAAATGTAAATACACTAAAACATATGAGCAATATATAAATAGTACACTCAGCGATATAAACAAATGGTTAGATACAAACAATATAAAAGCTAATATAGAAAAAACTAAACTCATGCATTTTAGTCAACGTTTAAATGCTCCAAAGCTTAACATTAATTACAAATCTGAGCCAATTTATGAAGTGCAAACTACCAAATTTCTTGGACTCACTATAGACAGTAAGCTAACATGGAAACTTCATATTGAGCAACTATGCAAGAAAATAAACAAATCAGTTTATGCACTTCATGAACTGTCTCAAATTGCAAATGTCAATACAACTGTAACTGCATATAATGGTCTAGTGGTTTCAATACTAAGGTATGGCGTGGTTTTTTGGGGAAACTCGACAGACATTGAAATAGTCTTTAAGACACAGAAACGATAATTAAGACCTATTTTTGGGCTATCAACAACCGATACCTGTAAACCATTTTTTATAAAATATAGAATTCTAACTCCTACGTCTCTGTATATCTACGAAGTTGGAACTTTTGTCAAACTAAATCCAAATTTATTTGAGTTAGCCTCAGTAACGAGCAACAGGCAACAACGTGACATATATCGCTTATGTAATCGTATGACCAATACCACGCAAATGCATAAAAGTATTTTTCATATGGCTCCTGCAATTTATAATAAATTACCAAAGGAATTAAAAGCAATGAACTTAAAATTATTTAAGAAAAACTTAAAAAGGTTTCTGATAAACAAATGTTATTATAATATATTTGACTATTTAAATGATAATTTTAAATAATATTTAGTGAGAAATAAAATAAATAATTGAAATAAACTTATGAAATTTAAATCAATGGTCAATATTATTACAAATCAATGGTAATAATATTGACCATTGATTTAATTTGACTAACTTAACTGTTTGAATTGAATCTATTAACCTATATAATTCTTATTAAAATTATCTATTTCAATTATACTATTTATCTTATTTTTTGCAATTTAATATATTTTCACCCTAACGGAATGTTATCAATTTAAATTAAATTACGCTTAAATTATAATTATTATTAATTCAGTTACCGACAACTAAAATATACATTTTGCATGCCTACTTATTAGATAGAAATACTTGACCCACGTATAATTATTGTAACATCTATTGTAACAGTGCTTTCTGCAAATAATAAATGATTTGATTTGATTTGATATAAGTTTTTGAAAAATTACCTGACTATACTGATTTTCATTTAAATATTTCATTTGATATCCTATGGATCTTCCAAGAACTTCCCACTGTTTATCTTTTTGTAACAAGTTTGCGACGAGTTTTTTTGTTCTTTCAATCATATTATGTCCTTGTTTGTCTATTAGCCATTCCTTTCTTTTTCTTCTTTGGCTGCTGCTATAGGCTGCTATGCTTACATGACTGTTGTAATATATGTTATCATATGACAATAAATTCTGTAAGTAAAAATAAATATTATTAATTTCCAGATGCCTACGACTGAAACAGAATGGAAAGAAACAGTTTCACTTTGACAACATAACTTATGATCAACGCATCTTTAATTATCGATAATCTAGAGCCAGGTGAGTTAGAGAACGCATTTGGAATTTTATCATCAAGATTCCGAGTGTTGCGAAGACATCTCAATAAAGACCTAGATACCACCAACGATATGCGTATGCACGCATAATGGCGTGTTTGCTTTGTTTGGGCTTTGCACAACTATTTAACGAAATAGGGAACAAATGATATATCTCAGAACAATGTTGACCGAAAAAAGGCTGCAACTTGTACATTTGTACAAGGTGATTGGAGGACAACATCACATGGTTTTACTTCATTACAACACTGATACAATAACCAAAGGAATGATGAGGCGACTATCGTACGAAATAAATTCACGAGCTACTTCGTTTGGTAAGGCATAGTCGATTTTCAATATTGAATGATAAATGTAGTGCCAAGTTACTGATGTCGAAGACAAATAAATTAAATGCTAAAGTAGTATAATTGTGCTTGCCTCATCTTCTAAAGAGTCTTTGACAGTACAACATGATTCCGTTCTGTTTCCCAAAAACCTAAGTGCATTGAAATACCACATAGATGGTACATGAACTTCATCAGATCCAGCGCTGTACGTTTTGATACCAAGATCTACAACCCACATTATTTATAAATGATGTAATTAATTTTATGAAGGGTAATTATTTATTTAGTTACACACACACAATTATAACCTTTTTACAGTAAAAACCAAAGCGATGTTACAAGTCATAATAGAAATATAGGTACAATAAAATATCATTAAAATATTATTTAATATAATTATATACATATATTATAATATATTATATAAATAAAATGCATCTAAAATAAATCAAAGCCACACTGATGAGATTTAAGCGGGTATTTCACATCACGGTATTCAGGGCCCGGTAGTCAGGGTGGGCGTGCAGTGTAACAATCGACACCCTTGTAAGGGTGTCGATTGTTACACTGCACTGAATACCTGCCCCCTCACTCTCTGTATACGGTTTGAATGAGAACGCGGATAAAGACGTATCATGGCACCTGTTTTATCTAAGCCATTACAGCGATTGCTGTGGCTTTGGTTGCATTCATGAATGTTATAGAAGAAAAAAAATCGGATATCTGTAAAGTCGGTTGACTGACGATAGTTGAACGTGACAACGTCAGAAGAAATGGAACAGAGCGAGGTAACGCCGCATGAGTCATGTTTTTTCGTGCGTGCAGTCGGCTCCATCGAATTATAAGACGGTATCACGTCAAAAAGAGTAGAAGAATATGGATAAAGCAATACTTGAATTTAAGAGAAAAGCGCTCCAATATGCGGATACTCAGCGCTCTGGAACCAGTGGATTTTAAAAATTATTTAAGAATGAGGAGGAATTTGAATACATATTAAATTTAGTAGCTCCGTATATAATACTACCTACACAAGTACTCTCCACGCTAGCCGCGTGACAACTGAGCTAAGTGCCTTACGTGTTATTACACTACTCGATCGCAAGGCTTGCCGGGACCGTCCGGTCGCCCTAATTAGGCCCTTACTCCAGGAATTCTATTACACTGCCCTAAATAAGTAAAATTCCCTAATATATATAATATATATATATTTCTCACGAGTAGGAATATTAAAAAAAACTGTACCTACATTATTTTTTACCCGACTACGGCGAAACGTGTCTTTGTTCTACCGTAGCGCCTAATCTACTGATCCAATTTTTTATTAATGAGGTGTCAATAGATTCGTAACCCGGGTAACGACAGCTATATATTTTACGTAGTTTTTTTATAACAATTTTAGTTATAAATATTTTAGTCTGTTTCAAAATCTTCGATAGAAACGCGGAATAGTTTATTCGGAAGTTTTGTCGCAGCTTATTTTGTAACAAGCGACAGAGACAAAACGTGCAAATATGCTATTTGAGTTATGATACGTCGTATCAGTAGATTGTGAAACTCTGAAAAAAGAAGGCTCTAAATGTAAAGTCACTTTTAAGTGTAACGTATTTATGTACTTGTGTAGATTAGTAGAGAACACTCGATTAAACGGACAGTGCGACTAAAGATATTTTCATGTGAAACTAAAGTAAAAGATAAAAAATTAAGTGTTTTGGATGTAAGAGGTGTCCCGGGAGCAATTTTGCGCTCCATTAAAATAATTCGAAAGAATTGTACACAATTACATTCGCTTATTAGGTACCAATGGAGATCGATGGCTTACCTACTAAAATCGGGTGAGGGTTGAAACTGGAACCAGTGGTATTTTTTATCGGACATTCCACAAGTAACTCTGTTAGTTTTACGTGGAAATAAAAGTTTCATATTTTCATTTCAATATAACTGTACAAAAATGTAAAATGTACCTTACGGTATTATGTGACAACTGCTGTCAAGTGGTGACAAAAACTCGCACTCAGCACATAGAAACCCAACTCACTCACACTCAGTATAGATGCAGTGTCAGCACAGCACATGCTGTGGCACTTACACACTCATAGGCCATCAGGAGAGCAATAGCATGCTCTGACACTGGAGTCTGGACCTTCTGCCTTTCTTCTGGAATTCTTTGCTGACATTCCAGTTTCAACCACAAAAAATTTATATGTCACTCCTGCTGATGCTGAATTACTTCTTAAAGATAATGGTAAAAGAGTGTGAAATCGAATTTAGTTTTGAAGAAATAGGACCTCAAGACATTATTTAAAAAATAAATTATTTATTATTAAATAGGACTCACAGGGTTGAGATAAATGGAAAAATATTTACAGGTACGAAAATTGGATGTCCACAAGGATCCTTTTTAGGGCCTTTTTTTTTTTGGTCTACCCTACCTTATTAATGGAAAAAACGGGATAGTCTTATTTGCCGATGACACGTCACTCTCTTTTAATATTAATCGCCAAAACTCAGGCTATGATGTAGTAAATTATTAATAATCTTTTGTTAAATAGCAAAAAACTAAATGTAAAAAGTTCACGTTGCCGAATATAAGGCAAACTGAAACCAATAGACTATTGAATGGGAAAGATGTGGAACTAGTAGATACAGCTGTCTTTTTAGGTATAAAATTAGATGTAAAACTTCAGTGGGGACCTCATATTGTTGGGTTGGCCGACATACTCAGTTCAGCAGCATTTGCAGTAAGTAAGATAACACAATTTTCAAACGAAAACACAGCAAGATATTTTAGTTACTTTCATAGTATAATGACCTAGGGGGTTCTACTGTGGGGAAATGCTGCAGATATAAATACTATATTTCTGCTGCAGAAGCGAGCTGTTCGGGCAATCTACAAGCTGGCCCCCAACACTTCATTAACAGAGAAGTTTAAGGAAACTGGAATATTAACTGTAGCTTCTCAGTATGTTCTATCAAATGTATTATATGTTAACAAAAATTAAGTCTATTCAAAAGAAAAGTGACAACCACAATAGAAACACCCGAAATAAGCATAAGCTTGATGTACCAGTGACTAGACTTAGTAAAGTAAAGAATTCGATTAAAGGCCAGTGTAGACGCCTATACAATAAAATCCCAGAAAGTGTTCAAAAATTTTCAATCAATAAATTAAAAAAAGTAGTTAAAGAACGTTTGTGTGCTAAAGCCTATTATAAAGTTAATGATTTTATGAATGATAGCACACCTTGGGAATGAGGTGCCCCCCTGCAAGGCTACTTCTAAATTAATATTGTTATGTTGTTTTAGTCATAACATTGTTATATGTATATACCTTTTTTATTTTAAAATAAAAAAATTCCATCTTTTTGATAAAAGAAGGCCCCGTGCGAGTTTCTTACGCCGGTTCTTCGGTTCCCGAACCGGTGGTAGGCATCATGTAGACCGACGTTTAGAAACTGTATAAAAATACCAATTTCGAATATTTTTTTTTACTTTGACTGCTACTTAAGTTTTGCAATAATGGAGTTACGATCCAGTCCTGGTATGTTAAAACTGCAAGATGGTATTCTCATAAATGTCAAACTAGCTTCAAACCCGTTTTGATTGGTCCAAACTCCAAAAATCAGTTTATGATATCCTGACGATTCATTTATCCTACTATCCTTACTACTAATAATATTATAAATGTGAAAGTTTGTGAGAATGGATGGATGGATGGATGTATGGATGGATGTATGGATGGATAGATGGATGGATGTTTGTTACTGTTTCACGCAAAAACTACTGAACGGATTTTGATGAAATTTAGTATGGCAGCAGTTTAGGTTCTGGATTAAAACATAGGCTACATTTTTTTCCGAAAAAGTGTTTCCGTGGGACAATGTATTTTCGCGGGCGGAGCCGCGGGCAAAAGCTAGTGATTCAATAAAAGTAAAATTAAAGTGTAAGCTTTAATTTTAACTTTACTAGAATTGGGAATACTTTACTAGAATTGGGAGTACTTTACGAGAATTGGGGTTCCGTTGGCGATAGTCATTCGTCACGTCACGTAATACTCCTTTAATGGGTCGCCCTGTGTAATTGTTGTTTTGTATTGAATAAAACATTCAGGGCTGTTATGTAATGACAAGGGTTAAGGCTCGATATACTTAACGCTCCCTTTGAGATACGATACGCTGATTAAGGAATATAGTTACACGTACATAAATAAAAGTACACTGTGTAAGATTCTAAATAAGTAAAAAGATAATTTAAATATTATGTACGTGAAAATTAAATAGTATTTAAACATTTAGGCAGAAAAATAATAAAATAATAATAAATAAAAAAATGTCGAAAACATTTACTAAATTAAATAAAATTACAGTACGCTCTTTACGGCGTTGTTAAACATACAGAACATACAGAACATACATAAAATACAGAACATACGGAACATACAAAACATACAGAACATACAGAAAATACAGAACATTTAAAACATACAGAACATACAGAACATACGGAACATACAGAACATACAGAACATACAGAACATACAGAACATACAGAACATATAGAACATACAGAACATACAGAACATACAGAACATACAGAACATACAGAACATACAGAACATACAGAACATACAGAACATACAGAACATACAGAACATACAGAACATACAGAACATACAGAACATACAGAACATACAGAACATACAGAACATACAGAACATACAGAACATACAGAACATACAGAACATACAGAACATACAGAACATACAGAACATACAGAACATACAGAACATACAGAACATACAGAACATACAGAACATACAGAACATACAGAACATACAGAACATACAGAACATACAGAACATACAGAACATACAGAACATACAGAACATACAGAACATACAGAACATACAGAACATACAGAACATACAGAATATACAGAACATACAGAACATACAAACATACAGAACATACAGAAAACACAGAACATACAGAATATAATTTAAATATGTACGTGAAAATTAAATAGTATTTAAACATTTAGGCAGAAAAATAATTAAAATGTCGAAAACATTTACTAAATTAAATAAAATTACAGTACGCTCTTTACGGCGTTGTTAAACATACAGAACATACATAAAATACAGAACATACGGAACATACAAAACATACAGAACATACAAAAAATACAGAACATTTAAAACATACAGAACATACAGAACATACAAAACATACGGAACATACAGAACATACAGAACATACATAACATACAGAACATACAGAATATACAGAACATACAAACATACAGAACATACAGAAAACACAGAACATACAGAACATACAGAACATACAGAATATACAGAACATACAGAACATACAGAACATACAGAACATACAGAACATACAGAACATACAAAACATACTGAACATACAGAACATACAGTACATATAGAACATACAGAACAAACAGAACATATAGAACTTACAGAAAATACAGAACATACAGAACATACAGAAAATACAGAACAAACAGTACATACAGAAAATACAGAACATACAGAAAATTTGGGCATATTATTTACTGCTTATGTAAAGAAGATTAGGCAGATTTCTTTTTAGTTTTTAATTGTAATTAACACGACAATTCGATCTGCAGTCCGAACTGCACAGATGCTTCCGACCGCGATCCAAACTTTACGTGTGCAGGGCGTCCTAAAAAAGTACAGTGTGTACGTGGGATACTGTATTCGGGCGGAGCCGCGGACAAAAGCTAGTATAACATAATACCATACACAAACTTCATTACGTTATATCAGTTTAATCCTTAATCCTTCACCGTAAGTAACACCGAGCCGGCGACTACGAGCGCTCTCCACACTACACACTCCACAGACACTCAAACTTCTCAGAAACCCATTTCAGATTTACTCCTCGAAGCAACAGTTAATGCTTTGCACACCACCAAGCCCAATAACCCCTTATTCCTATAGACGCAGAGCTGAAAATTGCGCGGTGTATGGTCAGAATTATCTTAAATAGAATGTCATCTTAGAAGTTAGGTTTAATTAAAGTTGTCGCCGGGGGTCCAGGGGAGCGGGGGACCGGAGGTGGGGGGATCAGAGAGGTCCACACGAGTGCATTGTGCTACCTGCACCCCCAAGATCCGATACTGAGATACAGGATCGAGGGTTCAATCATCACTTCTTGCACCACCGAACTAAAATTACTTAATTCTATATAACAATTTAATATTATCTATATACAGGGTGACCTGAAATTCGATACATTCCTTTGAAAGACAGAAAGTAGACCTCATTTACAGTACTATTTTTCATGGCATCCCCTATCCGAAAGTTGATATTTACAAAGTTACTGAAATTTCAAAAATTTTTTCTTTATTTTCGACTTTTTGACTTTGACATGACGTATTTTTAAAAATGTTTGTCTTTTTAGTGATTTTTTATGTATTTTAACCGTCAATGAGTCAAATATTATTTTTAAGGAATAAATAGGGACAAACTAAGCGAGAATTTTTCATTATGAGACATGAAACAGAATTTTCTTTTAAGAAAAATGCACATTTTTCTTAAAAACAGGTGATTTTCTTAAAAAAATGTATGATACAATGCGTACAAATATTCTAAATAACTTCCTTATCTCATTAGCTTTCCAAAAAGGTGCAAATGTCTACATAAAAATATGACGTTGTAGTAAACATATTAGAAGTAAAATGAAATAATGTCTAAATCGATTTATTTGCGATAAGGTTAAAATAAAAGGAAAAACTTGAATTTCATTACGTTTATTGTGTTTAAAAAACATCAATGTTTAATTAAATTTAATAATAAATATTCTACTTTAGGTCTTGTTCAAAATGTGAACCTCTGTTTCTGATACAGGCCCGTAGTCTTCTCCGTACCTCTGTTTTGATTATTCTGGTAGTAAGACTAGTTTTGATTTCTTCTGCTGCATTTCTTATGCGGCTTCTGAGCTCCTCTACATAGTTATGGCTGTAGTATACACCAAAGCCTTCATATGACCCCAAAGATAAAAATCACACGGGGTCAAATCGGGACACCGTGCTGGCCAAGGAATTGGCCCGCCTCGACCTATCCAACGATGTGGGTAAGTTTGGTCTAGCCACTGGAGTACGCCGAGGCGGAAGTGGGCCGGGCAACCATCATGCTGGAAAATCATATTACGACGAGTTGCTATTGGCACATCTTCCATTAAACCAGTAATCTCCTCTCTTAGGAAATGTTCGTACATTTCACCATTTAAATTTTGAGGCAAAAAATGAGGTCCAACTAAATTATTATTAATTATACCCATCCAGACATTTAGACTGAATCTGGTTTGATGGGCCCTTTCTTTTTCCATCCTGGGGTTTTCTCCTTTTGGTGCCCAGTAATGTGTGTTGTGGAAATTGTTTACCGTCACGGTCAAATTTCGATTCATCCGTCCACAATATTCTTGAGAAGAAATTGCGATCCTCCATGTCTGCATTTATCATAAAACGGCAGAATTCCATTCTTCTAACCGGGTCTCCCTCTTCCAACGCTTGGACAGGTGTGTAGTGAATTGGATGTAGACGCGCTGTGTGTACTGTAAACCACACCTTCCATTGACTCAATCCAAGTCTTCTAGCTGCCGCTCTTGTAGAAATAGAAGGATCATTTTGAAAAAGTGTTCAAATTTCTTCTCCTTCTTCTGGAGCATACAAACGAGGTCTGCCTGAATCGCCACGTCTTCTATCAACACGGCCGCATTCCCGAATTCGTCGAAATGTTGTTGAACACACTCTAACGTTTGGCACTCGTCGATTCGGAAAACGTTCAACGTATGTTCTTCGTGCAGCAGCAGCATTACCATTACAAAGTCCGTAACAAAACAAGATGTCAGCGTATTCATCGTACTCAAAAGCAGCCATCGCGATACAAAAAAATCACAAGTAGAAGTAAGGGTGTAGTTTAAAGCAACAATACGTCCGTACACGGCAATAGTTGACTTAAAACTAATATTAGCTACTAAATTTGCTCTCTAAGCCAGTCGGTAACTCATTGACAAAGGGCCGCGACGACAGTAGCCGAAACATCCCGAAGTTTGAACAAAAGAAACAATTGAAATAAAAGGTCGCCTCAGGTAGAGTAATTCTTGAGATAACGTTACCTGATGATTGTTTTGTCTTTGTTTATTACATGTTCATATTTTTATGTACATGTTTGTACCTTTTTTGGAAGCTTATGAGGTAAGAAAGTTATTTAAGGTATTTGTACGCATTGTATCATACAACTTTTTAAAGAAAATCACCTGTTTTTAAGAAAAATGTGCATTTTTCTTAAAAGAAAATTCTGTTTCATGTCTCATAATGAAAAATTCTCGCTTAGTTTGTCCCTATTGATTCCTTAAAAATATTATTTGACTCATTGACGGTTAAAATACATAAAAAAATTACTAAAAAGACAAACATTTTTAAAAATACGTCATGTCAAAGTCAAAAAGTCGAAAATAAAGAAAAAATTTTTGAAATTTCAATAACTTTGTAAATATCAACTTTCGGATAGGGGATGCCATGAAAAATATTACTGTAAATGAGGTCTACTTTCTATCTTTCAAAGGAATGTATCGAATTTCAGGTCATTCTGTATATGGACGCTTCACATCACGTCAGTATACGAGTATATAAGTAATTAATTTTATGCTTAAGAATTATTTTATATTTTGAATGTATTGACCCTTAAACGACCTGCAATAGATACCATCTGTCGACTCAAAATTCTTGCAAATAAATGATTTATTTATTTAATATATAGGATGTCCCATAAAGAATGGATAATCCTGGAGTGCCTAATAGTACGGCTATTAGGCGCTCAAATAAAAATACACAACAAAAAAATCGAAGTGGTGCCAAAAATATGAAGTTTAAAAAAAAAAAGTTTTTATTGATCTTACTGTACTTTCATGTACATTACTGCCGCAAATTAAGGAAATTCGTTGCATTTTTGGTGTTATCTTATCCTTCGCAGACTATACTATTAGAAATACAGTAAAAAGAATGTGTATCTGTTGTATTTTTTTGGAAAAACAAATATCAACTTAAATTTTTAGCATGAAATTTGATAAATAAATAATTTTGACAAAGTTTGAGAGCCTTTCGTGAAAAAAAAATAGTATGAAGACCTAAGTGGCCAACTATTTCAAAAATATGCGCAGTTAATACAGTTTACAAAATGGTCATAAAATTAAAAAATATTTAACATTAAGATGCAAAAATGGTAAATTCGACTGAAGAAAGAAAATAATAATCTTGTATTAAATTGTCAAAATAAAAGCGTTAAGTTGTACATAAATCAATCTTTATTTCATAACAAGTGTTCGAATTATCTGCCACTGACTCTGATACAAGCTCGACATCTTCTAATAAATGCTCTTTTATTTTCTCTTGTATTGTGATCTCTCTTCTCGCATTAGATGCGGATTCGAGAGTTGCCAGCTGTGCAGATTATGCATGTTGAAGTATCCATCTTTTTTAAGAGTGGATTCATCGCTCCACAGAATTTTGTCGAAGAATTGTGGATCTTGTTCTATTTTTGCAAGCATTTGTCGACAAAAAAACAATCTTGCGTTGTAATATCTCGGTTGTAGAGCTTGGACGCGTCTAATGTGGTAGGGATGAAATTATTTTTTTTTCAGTACCCGGTGCACGGTCGTCTTTGAGATTCCAGTACGTCGTGCTATTACTCTAGTAGTGGTGGACGGGTCTAGCTCAATTTCTTGAAATTACAATGTCTTGTGTATTGATATTAGCCAGTCTACCAGTGCTCGTACCATCAATGCCGCTGCCAGGTATTCTACCTTCCGAATAACACCTGTGGGCTCTGATGAATATGCGGTAATATGGATGACGCGCGGTAGGGTATCTTTCCCTAAAAGCTGCAGCAGCACTTGCGTTGCCTCTAAATTCAACATAAATGAAGTGCATGTTTGCGTATTCTTGAGCCGTATATTGAATACGTGGCATCGTAATATACAATACTAGTTCAGATACAAGCCAAGTCGTCGTAAAATCACCAAACAAAATCAAAGTCACTGAGCAAAAATAAGAGTCCAATGATATAGCCAGGAGTCGTCGTTATAACACTGATTTTAAAATTACACAGAAGTCTAAAAGGAATGTACACATGCAATACCGAACAAGTCGAGATACGGACTAAATTGTAAATACTTGCCTTTGTTATGTGCCCTGTCGCGAGAGGAAAGGTACAATGTATTAACATTATACTCTTCTCTCGCTCGCTCACACTCTACCTGTCTCGTAATAAACAAAAGATGGGTAGCATGGGACTGGTAGTAAATACCAGGCTCAGGTATATATCAGGTATACCGATATTACACGATCTTTACTACAGTAAAAAGGGCTCTTTTAGAACGCCTGTCACCGTCTTGGTCCGTTTAAGAGAAGATAAGATTTTTTTGAATCTTCTGTCTTTAGATAAAATTATGTATTATACCATTTTGTAAACTATATTAATTGCGCATATTTTGGAAACAGTTGGCCACTTAGGTCTCCATACTATTTTTTTTTTCACGAAAGGCTCCCAAACTTTGTCAAAATTATTTATTTATCAAATTTCATGCTAAAAATTTAAGTTGATATTTGTTTTTCCAAAAAAGTACAATAGATATTCATACTTTTTACTGTATTTCTAATAGTATAGTCTATGAGGAATAAGATAACACCAAAAATGTATTTTTTGCAAATTTCATTAATTTGCACCACTGCTGCAAATTAATGAAATTTGTTGTAACAAATTTCATTAATTTGCAGCAGTGGTGTACATGAAAGTACAGTAAGGTCAATAAAAACGATTTTTTTTAAGTTTCCTATTATTGGCACCACTTCGAATATTTTTTTGTTGCGTATTTTATTTGAGCGCCTGATAGCCGTAATATTAGGCGCTCCAGGATTATCCATTCTTTCTGGGACACCCTGAATATAATGCTAGATGAACTTGTGTTACAGGTACCAGACAACGGGAAGTATTTATTATATTTTGCGCATATTTAATACACATCAATTTCCAAGAAGCATTGAAAATTGATGCCTCGGCGGAATTTGCACCCACGACCTCCGGATTACGTGCCGACGCGCTTTGGCCACTGAGCCACAGAAGTTGTCAGAGCAGAGAAAGCTTATGGACACTACAGGGAGGACCAAAGTGAAACCGTGGTCTTACAGAAAAGTAAGCGTACCGAATTCCCAATGTTTTGAAAGTATTAACGTATTTTTTTGTTATGCGCCAGACTCACGGTCCAGCCTGCAAACCCGCCACCGATAGTAATGGCTGTTTGATACTGATGATATCCGCTAGTTACCGTGCAGGATTTGCAGGCTGGACGGTCATTATGGTCCTTACTTTACTCTTCAGGTGTTAAATGATCTAGTCTTTCACGATTACTTAACTATGAGTTTAATTTTCATTAATTAATTATACAGTAGTTTATTGAAATAGTTATACAATATAATTATGCAAAAAGTTGAAACTTGCAGAGTTAATAATGAAATGAGGCGAGAGATCGCAGAGCAGCGGCCATTTGCATTTTACTTTATTGTGGGCGAGCCGCGCTAATTCCCGCCAAAGTGAATTAATTGGCCCCTTATCTGTCTTGTCTTAGACTTCAAGACCCCCTAACTCCCTGCTAGGACCCCCAGCAGTTGCAATATCAATTCATACTAGCGCAGCGTCAAAGCGCAACGAGGCAAATTTCTGAAAACGTAATATCTATAGCGAATTTATTCTTATGTCCCTAATAATTTTCAGGTATCTTGGACCCCTCGCCAGGACCCCCGCCGGGATGCCCAGAGTCGCGATGTCGAAGATGAAACTAATTCCGTTGTCAAAATATTAAATTTGTTGGAAAAAACAGTCGTTTAGTTATTTAGTAACTAAGTAAGCAGTTTATTGTTTGTCAGTTTTATTTCGCTGATATTTTATTAATATTGTTAACTCAAACATAATTTATAATATATTTTTACTTGAAATTGAAAAATTTTACTCAGAAGGTCAATTCTGCTAATTAAATCCTGCATAATACAGTTACGATCCAGTCCCGATATGATTAAACTGCAAAATGGTATTCTCATAAACGTCAAACCAACGTCAACCGTTTCGATTGGTCCAAAGTACAAAAGTCAGTTTATGATATCAAGACGATTCATTTATAATTCAACAAAAGTAAAACGAAATTGTAAGTGAATTACGAGAATTGAGGTTCTGTTCAAATTCAATTGGATCTTAACGTAAACCAAAATATCCGATTTGGATCAAATAAATGTAATAATGTTTTTCTTTATTTTTATAACGGTAACGTAATTTATTCTTTTATTCTCTTTGTTTACGTTAGGATTAAAATGGATCTGAACGAAGTATTGATACACATTCGTGCCGAAGCACGGCACTCCCACGTGAAGCTGATGACGACATTCTGCAATACTTTGCAGAGCGTTTCTACGCTCAGGAAACGAGTATCACCATCGCGTTACGGTCGATTTAAATAATGGAATCGTTCCCGCTTGAGAAATGCAATGATTAGCGTTTCCCACCTTCACTGCGGACCTCATTTTTCACAAGAATCCCGGGGTGGGCGGGATAAATTAGCGGGATATCGGCAGATAGCGGGATTTGCGCGAGCGGTGGATTTTTTATCTGTTCGATTCTTCCGGAGTTCCTTACAGAGTGGCAAAATCTGTATTCTGGTTGGAAAAGAGGTTCCTGTAATTATGTTCGTCAAACGAAATTTCAACCGTGTGTGTAATTAATGTCTCATATGTATGTGTTATAACAAACAGTTGCGGTTGTGTGTCACTAGATGTGGCCCGCGACTTCGTGTGCACAAAAGAAAATCCCACAGGAAGATTACATTTTTCTGCAATCAAAAGTAGCCCCTGGGGCAAAAATCTACTCTATGGCGAATATCTCAGAAACGGTTCAATATTCGCCATACGATGGAATTCAAATAATTTGTTTTCACTCTCCGGATCTTTTCACGGGTTGACTATGTTCTACCAAACGTTTTGTATACAAACACAACGGTTCTATTTTATATCTAATATCTGCCATATTTCTTAAAACTTGTTTGTTTTTACTAAAAACTAGTGCATAAGAGTGTTGTCCTATTATCCGATCCGATATCTGATATCAGACTGACAATACTAAGGCATGAGAAAGACAGGAATAATTATGTTGTTTATTTATTTATTTACGAAACATACCTGTCTTTATTATCATTATCGGTCCGATTTGGGATATCGCATCGGATAATGGGAAAACGCATTAATGCTGACGATATAAGGACGTTTTCCCGTCCAATATTGTATATCGGATCGGATAATGGGAAAACGCTCTTATAATGAAAAAAAGACGCAGGTAACGTTTGGAAACTAATGGGGGGTGCGGTGAAAATCGACCCATGGGAATCCCAAATGACATGACCATCCGTGTAAATGGCAATTCGGCTGGGTCGCAAGGCAACTTTGCCAACAAAAATGACAAGGCGATTCGTCAAGCGACTCGTCGCACGGTGACAATCAATCCATGTAAATCCCGCGTAATTGCGTGCCTAATGTGACTATTATAATACCATAATATAACTGAAATTTTATTTAATAAGGAAACTGTATGTCAGCGCAAATCATACAGTTTCCTTATTAAATAAAACATTTCTAACTTCAAATGAGGCAGAACTCCATGCATACGACTTGCTGATTGGCTGATGCAGCCCAACCAATTACATTCGGAATAAGAAAAAGTTGTTTTGGCACCTTTATTTAACAACAATGGCCTGTTGCACGATCTACTGATAAGCAACGATTTTTAGATGTGGGTTGTAGGTGTAGATGTTTATTTACTCCAGTTCGTAGTTAAGACAGAACAACGTCTGTCTGTCTGTTTGTTCCGGCTGACCTCTGAAACGGCTGGACCTATTTTCACGGGACTTTCACTGACAGATAACTGAATAGGTATGTTATAAGATGTAACATAGGTTACATTATCTTAGAGTTTCGTTTTCGTTAAACGAAGTTGCGGACATCAGCTAGTTAATTAATAAATTAATTATTTTATTATATTAATATAATATTGATAATATGAATAAATATTATATTAATATAATTATATTCTATCCGCCTTACTAATAAAATATTTAATCAGTGGATAAGCAATACAATGTTTTGTCCTTATCGGTTACGTGGGAAAAGTCGTTTGACAGACAGGGACAAAACATTGTATTGCTTATCCACTGTGTAAATATTTTTATTAGTAAGGGGTAAATATATAAAAGAAAGTAGTGTTAGTTACACTATTTGTAACTCAAGAACGGTTAAACCGATTTGGCAAAAATTTGGTGGGGAGGCAGCTTAGAACCAGGAGACGGACATAGGATACTATCCTAGTTTAATAGTAAATACAGCTAGTTTAAATGTATATATCTTATATATATATATATATATATATATATATATATATATATATAAGATATTATCTTGGAGGACAAATAAACTATTTTGTTTCTCTGTAAATACGAGTTTATTATAAGTCGATATCAAAAACATTACTTTAAAAAAAACTAAAAACTACATTATAAAAACATATTATCCTACCTGTAAATACGAGAAACGACAATTATGTTTATTGTTATTCCTCCAGTATTGTCACAGAATAGATAATAGTACAAGGTGTATGGTATTCAATTAAAATCTTTTGTACATCTTTATATTCTTTCTTATTTTTATTATTCTTTGATTTTAACATTTTTCCATTTCAATAAAATTTGACAATCTCAATAAGACTTTTTTGATTTGACAATCTCAATAAGAAATTTTTAATTTCTGAAAAAAGAAATTAAATTAATATATATAAAAGGCAAAGCTGATTGGCTGATGTATCAAGTTATCAACGCACAGGCTTAAGGCTAGAAATTTGAAATCTTGCACACGCATTTCTCATATAATGTCGCATCCACTAAGAAAGGACTTTTAAAAATTACTTTTTTAAAAGTATTCATGAAACTTTTTATTCCTTGGACATGTTTGCATGATATTTGGACTTGGACATATTTGTATGAATTGAGTAGGGAAAAAAAATAAAGAGTAACGTATTTCAGCCTTATCTGAAATTATGAGGGTTAAAATTAAAAAATTAAATTACTAAAATTACCCTTAGAGGGTTAAAATACGGAAAGATTTTTAAAATTAGTATAAAGATATCGTTCGTTAGAAATAAACAAGTATATAATTCTTTCTTACATAAATCTTTGGATGACAACATATTACAAACCAATTTCACCCGGGCGAAGCCGCGAGCAAATGCTAGTATTAATATAAAGGGACTCGTCAGCCACTGACCCCGTCAAAGGGAAAGCATTAGGGATGGTTTACGATAAGACCTAGGTAAGGGTCAACTATTACCTGTAATAATTACTTTGACTATGACCCCTTTATTGTCGTCCCTAGTTAAATAGCTAATAATTATTTTATCTAGTATAAATCTTTTTCCCGCGGCTCCGCCCGCGTAAATATCCCACGTGAATACTGTATTATTTCGAGATTTATATGTTTGAATCCAGAGCCAAAACTACTATCATGCCAAATTTCATCGAAATCCGTTCAGTAGTTTTTGCGTGAAGGTGTAACAAACTTCCATCCATCCTCACAAACTTTCACATTTATAATAGCTTCATATATCATAATGTATGTTTAATGTTTATAATTATGTTAAATAGATATTTAATTTGATCACTCCAACAGTTGGCAGACAAAGCTGTATGTGGAAAGGTTCCACGTGTCTGCGACAAAACCTCCTCAATAGAGAGCAGTATCCTTTTGAACACAAAATATAACAGTAGCTTTGAGCCTGGCCAAATATAACGGGGAAACGGAATAAAAAAATACAAGATTTATATCAAAAGTTAGCGAGTACATAAAGATATGATGGCGCTGAGTGGCCACGGGGGCCCCAACACAGAATAAATGGACACAGAAGTTAATATGTTCGTGACTAGTATCATTCTTAGGGTTCCGTAGTAACAACATGGAACCCTTATTGTTTCTTTTTGCCCGTCCGTTCGCCTGTCCTCCCTTGATAATATCCTATTATGATCATATAGTACCTGGGTAACTGATCTTTGCTCGGAGCTTAATAAATTTAAAGAAATAAAAAAAGTCACAAAAATATTCACCTGACTGCTGTATGCAAACTATCTACTAAATATACATTATCAGCTAGCGGGATTCAAACCCACTACATTCCGAATTTTCGAACTAAGCAAAGATTATACATACGTACACCAAACTGCCAATTGGACTGACACAATAGAGTCGAAATATTGATATAACGGGTGGAGTCACGGGAAACAGCTGCTGTTTCCCGCGGCTCCACCCGCGTAGAAATACTATCGAATATCCCGCGGGAATACTGTACTTTTCCGGGATAAAAAGTAGCCTATGTTTCAATCCAGATCTCAAACTACTACCATACCAAATTTCATCGAAATCCGTTTAGTAGTTTTTGTGTGATAAAGTAACAAACATCCATCCATCGATCCATCGATCTATCCATTCATCCATACTCACAAACTTTCACATTTATAATATTAGTAGAATTATTGCTTAAAAATGCAAAGTTTCTCAGGCATAGGACCGAGCTAGATAGATTTTTCTCCCCCAAAACTCCCTGCACACTAAATTTCATGGTAATACTTGCAGTCGTTTTCGAGAAACCGATTATATAAAACAAGATAGTTTCGTTCAAAGTAGGTGTAATATACAAATAGACGAAATTTTGTATAGTTATAGATTCCATGTAAACCTTATTTTTGACATCATATGAATAATTATAATTTTGTATTTTAGGAGGAACCACACGTATTCATGTGAAGTGGGGATGTTTTTCTTTCATTTTACCTCATCGTCTCATAATATCGTTGAATAGGCCTTTTTAAATAAAGGCGAGATTTTATACATGGCTTTTTTATAATGTAAACCATTCTCGAGTAATTCACCTCCAATGTGGCTTACAACTCTTTTTCCCCAGGCATTTTTAAACTAGGTATAAGAGGTAGGAACATGTAACTTTGCATACTAATGTGTCTTGCTAAATACTCTTAATAAAATACCCGGCGTATTTCAGGATTGCTCTTTTGAAAAAATTAACGAATGAAATATTATCTATTGTGCACACAACCTACACACAACTATTAAGTGAACCCATTGGCAAACATTTCATTGCTGTTAAATCTGGTGGCTTTTTAATATAGTTTCTACTTGACCATGCCTTTGTGCATTTAAGTGCATAATTATTTACTATAATCATTTTTGTTCATGATGTAAGTAAACTAATGAAGGTTTTTTACTAATATCCAAAAAAATATTTATACTTTTTTGTAATTTTTAGATGCTTGTATTCACGAAACTACTTACCCATGAAATGTTATATATTTTATATTTGTCATGTAGTAATTCCTATTTTTTTCCGAATATAGTACAAATTAGACTAAATATTATAAATGATCTCTATATATGCGTTGTCGAGTGCGCAATATTTGAAGCATGTCTTCTGTGTCTCTTTATTCTGTGCTGAGGCCTCGAGTGCGACGTAAATCATAACACTTTATCTTAACATTTTTATTAGATTCCGCGAACACAGACGCATTTGTCTCCGCGGTGCCGCGGTTTTCGGCGAACAAAGACGGAATCAAACGATTTAAAATTTTAAGGCCCCCGAAATAAATTGTTTTGCACAGTTGAGTTACGACGGGGCCTCGATGGGGCCGAATGCCCCTGTATATACTGTAATATACTGTGCAGAAATGTCAGCGTATAAGGATGAAATTATTTACCTTTTCTGTATCTTTCTTTAACTGTGCCAAGTGGTTGGGTATTGTACTGAGTTACATTAACTACTAGCTGTTGTCCGCGGCTTCGCCCGCGTAAATACAGTATCCCACTGGTACACTGCACTTTTTCGGGATAAATAGCCTAAACTACTACCATACTAAATTTCATTGAAATCCGGTCAGTAGTTTTTGCCTGAAAGAGTAACAAACTTCCATCCATCCATCCATCCTCACAAACTTTCACATTTATAATAATAGTAGGATTAATCTAAAGTCTAAAGCCTGACCAGAAAAAAAAACTGCACTGACGGTGCTTAATTTTATATTGCACTAAAGCCCGGGGATGTGTTTGGTTTTAATATCTCGAAGATTTGACATTAATGACATTTCAAATTTTCCGCAACATGCCTAGATTTTTTATGCTTTAATATTATAATCTATTTAATAACAATATTATATTCTTAATTACTATGAAGTACCTACATGTAATACTTATAAATTAAAACGCCATTGCATTTTATTAATTTTGATATTCGATAAAATCGCTTGTAGGCATTTACCTTGTGACTAGAAAAACGAGCAGATGACACGCACGATGGTAAGCGATTAGCAAGAACATTCCTCTCTATACTCTATAGCAGGCATGACCAACGTGCGGCCCGCCAGCCTTTACTATGCGGCCTTTGAGCTAATTTCGCGGTCAACTCGGTAATCGAGCGGTCGGCTTTTTAAAGTCGTCGTGTACACCTGCGTTTATGACAATACTAGCTGTTGCCCGCGGCTCCGCGGGCAACAGCTAGCGTAAATACAGTATCCGCGTAATATACTCCGCGTAAATACAGTATCCCAAAGGCCATCTTTGAGCCTTCCAGCTCCCAGCGATCATCCCAGAGCCTAAACTACTACCATACCAAATTTCATCGAAATCCGTTCAGTAGTTTTTGTGTGAAAGAGTAACAAATCTATCCATCCTCAGAAACTTTCACATATTATATATAATATTTAATAATAATAGTAGGATTTGGTAATGTTTGAGAACACATTGATGTTGGGGTTTTATGGACGAATTGTGGATTTTTATACATGAACGGCCCGTTAGGGTTTTGATAAAATATTATAAAAAAATGACACGCAATCTTGAAAAGGTTGGTCATGCCTGCTCTATAGTCTATAGTCTATACACGCAACGCCAGAAACATTTGTGTTGAGCTGAAAATGATGCAGCCTCACAGAAGAGTTCTCAAGCTGTTAACCTGTTCTATGCGCTATTGAGTTGTCATATTATATGATATGCAACGTGCAATATGCAACCTTATTTCGTGGCACTAAGATAGAAACTCATATGTCGAAACAAAACAGAACTGTGACAAAACACGCAATTAACGACCGTAATGTATTGCATCAAAGTCGATATTTGTCCGACAAAAACACTACATCTGCAACGTCTCAATTCTACATTATTTGCGCTAAAAGCGAACTTGTTACAAAATCATTAAAGTCGAAATTTAAATAGTAGATACTTCAGATACGCCTTTATTCGTAGATGATGCCCATCTAATTTGGCAGAACCCCTTGTGGCCGGTGCATTGTCGCAGATTATTACATTGCAAACAGCACCCCCCCTTTTATTTGTCGGTTAGCCGGACTTTATTACGTTTGAATAGTTAATTACAGTAAGATAACGCGAACAATTCGAATAGCGTTAACTCGCTTGTGAATTGCTCGCTTGCAAATTGGTGACATTTTTGCGTTTACGGGTTATATTCTTCTTTATCTGTAAAATAGATAAACAACTTAAAAAAAACGAAGGTACTTTAGAGCACACGACTGAAGTAAAACTCGCGTACGACCTACTGACTGAGATATACCGGGTGTTTTTTCAGTCAGTGTCCAAACTTTTAGTCAATATACTCTTGAATATAAGCAACTTTTACTACGGAAAAGTTGCTTATATTCAAGAGTATATTCATTCCTGAAAGTTTGGACACTGACTGTTAAGGACAGCGGCCTCGTAACGAAAAACATGAGTGAATTTTAATGTGAACAATAAACGTGTAATTAAAACGGTACGTAAAACTAGAATAGTGAACACTCAGTGACTATATGTATAGATTTATATGGCATCAGTGTGGAAAAATAGTGTTAAAATGGTGTTTTATCAAGTGCGGGTTATTTTGATTATATATTTTTAACTAAAGCTAATTTTAACGTAGCTTCTTTTGATTTATATAAATAAACGTAGTACATAACGTGTAGTATAGCGCTTAAGGTTATATAATAAATGGTTAAGAAATTATTACGAAAACAGTGGTAAAAATGTACAACATTTAATATAAGTTGAACCTTAAAATGTAAATAACTTTTCTATAGAATAAGATGTTTAGTATATAAGGGTTTATATGTCTGGTTATGATAATAAAGTATTTCACACAACGCGTTTTGCTTCACCTGGCTCATGGAAAATGGGGAAAATTATGGAAAATAGCCGTATAGAGAGGTAAAAATGAAATGGAAGATCGGCCCGAAAGAGGCGTACGGGCGGGGCTCTCTATACGGCATTGCCATGAGCCAGGTAAGCGAATCGAAAAAGTGAAAAAACGTTCTCCTCAAATAAGTGTTTTATTATCGCCCCGGCTCTGCCCAAATCGGTGTAACCTTGCTATCTTCGAGTCTAATCTGAGCCGGCGGTTGAACCCCTGTGAATTTATACAGTCCTGTACAGTAGTGCGCGGTCCTTTGGCGAGCCGAATTTCAAGATCGAAGAAAAATTCGAAGTCCATATCAAGTTGAAAATAGCGAAGACGGACTTAGAAAAATTTAGTCAGCTGTTCGGAACATAGAAAAATTTCCGAAGATTCAAGATAGAAATTTTTACTGAAGACTGGACTTAGAAAATTTTCGTCAGCTGTTCTGAACATAGAAAATTTTTTGAACATTCAAGATAGAAGAATTGTAGCAAGTCAGAACATTGGAAACTTTATCAAGATTTATCAACGGGAATCAACGCCAGGGATTAGATTGGACTCAGAAGATCGGACTCGAGGATACAAGGATACACCGCTGCGAACGGAAGCAAGGATTCGCAGATTTTCCATCGGAAAAACCTCCCGAAGATTCTTGAAAAGGAAGATTAATATGGAAGATTAACATTGAAGATTAACATTGAAGATTAACATTTGAGATTAACATTTGAAGATTAACATTTGAAGATGGTTATAACAAGAAGTCAGAGTGGGGCCGAGGAGAACCAGCAGCAACCACGTCGATTTCCGGATCCGCCACGATCGCCGTCCGCTGCCGCTACGAGCCAGCCGCCGCCGACCGAGGGAAGAGCGGATCTGCTTCAAACTATTTTGAAACCGAGACCAGGTACCAGCAAGGCGCCTGCATCCTCGGAAGTACAAACCCTAGCCAGAAAGAAGGCTATTTCAATTAGATCGCATCGATCGACAGCAAGTGTCGTCGCGCGTATGCATTACGAGGCGGAGGAGAAACTCGCCGCTCTTCGTAAGAAGGAACTGCAGATCGAAGCAGAACTTATAAAGAAGAAGCTCGCCGCTGACGTCGCCGCTGCAGAAGATGGTAGCAGCCCCGACGACGACGAGCCATCAGAACAGGTGGAGCAACGTGTCCGAGCCTGGCTAAGCGAACAGGGTCCCGAACCCGAAGAGGCTAGACAAGAGCCGACATCAATGGAAGAAAGAGAGACGCCGAAGCCAGAAGACATGCCACCGAAGGGAGCCCAGAAGACGAGGTTCGAGTGGCCGCAGCAACGCTGCCTACGCTCACCCACACCGCCCACGTCTAGGGCTAATGGAGTGGAACAACTTGCCGAAACATTGGATAAACTGCTGAACCAACGCCAGCCGCGCCACACTACGGAGTTGCCCATATTCTCGGGCGCTCCCACTGAATGGTTGCCATTCAAAGCAGCCATGGAAGACACCACTGCGTTCTACAAGCTCAAGCCGATCGAGAACTTAGCTCGTCTGAGAAGCTGCCTACGGGGAGAAGCAAGAGAAGCCGTGGCACCACTGCTGAGCGTCGCGACGCCGCCTGAACAAATTATGAAGACCTTGGAACAATGCTTCGGTCGACCCGAGGTTATGGTCGATCGCATGATGGAAGATCTGAAGAAGATACCGAGGCTCGGAGGTTCGGCGGCAGAACTCAACCAATTTGCAGTGAAGATTCAGAACATGGTAGCCATCCTGAGGAAGCTGAGGCACGGGTATCTCTTTAACCCGTTGCTCACGAGAGACATCCTCGAGAAGCTCAGCCCATACGAGAAGAGCAAGTGGTACGACTACGCAGAAGAGACGTCGCGCTTCAGGAACGAGCCCGATGTCGTCCTTCTCTCTGAATTCTTAATGAGAGAAGCGGACAGGGCGCTGCGCTACGGGTTCAGCACGGCACCGAAGAAGGAAATACCGCGTCCACCTCCTAACAAGAACGAAGCCCGAACGAGAAGGCCAGTCTTCGCGATAGCAGACGAGGGCAGGGATTCGCCGAGTCGCAGCCAGCCAAAGAGAATACGCGAGGAGTCAACGAAGTGCCCGATATGTGCCGAAGATCACGCTCTATTTCGCTGCGCTGCTTTCAAGAAACTGAGCATGCAAAAGAGATGGGACACGGTCAAAAAGGAAGGGCTGTGTTTCCGGTGCATACGAAGCAGGCACAGAAGATACAACTGCAGGGCGAAGCCGTGCGGCGTGAAGGGCTGCAACTTGCCTCATCATGCGCTGCTGCACGAAGACAGGTCCGGCGGCGCCCCACAGACAGAGGTCGCCGTGATTACCGCATCGGTCACCTCCGACCGTGCGGTGAAAGTTAAGATGAGAAGAATTCATGTTGTCGGTCCACGGGGCGAAGCGGATATCTTCGCGCTGTTCGACGAGGGCTCGACAGTGACACTACTGGATGAAGACGTCGCGAAGGCTATCGGCGCAGACGGCCCACCGAAGGTGCTGAGAATGCATGGGATCAATGCCGAGAGAAGGGAAGAAAAAAGCCGACTCGTACAACTTGGCGTACGAGGTCACGACGGTACCAGATATGACGTCACTGCGAGAACCGTGGCCGGATTGAACCTACTTACTCAGTCCGTCCCGGAATCACTGTTTCGACTTGCTCACCTGCACGATCTCAAGAACGAAGAGATATGCTATGAAGACAAGAAACCCCAACTTCTCATCGGCACGGACAACTGGCAGCTCATTGTATCTAGGGAGCTGAGGATCGGCAAGAGAAACCAGCCTGCAGCCTCGAAGACGAAGCTCGGCTGGGTAATCCATGGAAACATTCCCAGACGCCTCGCAAAGCAGGAAAAACACGAGAAAATCCTGCACGTGTCTACGATCGAGACCCGAGGCGAACGACGGGAGGAAATGGTGAAGAAACACTTCGAAACAGACGCACGGCTAACAGCGTCCAAGGCAAAGCTGACCAGAAGATCAGCGAGTCATCGACCTCTTTGGCAGAACGGCCAAACGGATGGAAGAAGGTCGATTCGAAGTGGGGCTCCAGTGGCGCAAAGAGGGCGTCACATTACCCCGGGGTTACAACGGGGGGAGCCGGACAATCTGCAGGGCGGGACCGGGATTCCAGTGGCACGCGGGAGGTGTCACAACCCCAGAGAACGGCGGGGGGAGTCGTGCGGACTGCAGATTGCAAGGAAATGGGGAAGTACGAGTCGTGTTGGCCGCCGCCAAGGCCAAGGTGGCGCCGCTGAAGGCACAGACAATACCAAGGATGGAGCTACAGGCTGCCCTGGTCGGAGCGAGGCTGGGAAACGCAGTCGCAGCAGAACACAGGTGGAAAACGGACACGGTTTTCTACTGGATCGACGCACAAGTGGTTCTGTGTTGGATACAGAACGGCAGCCACAAATACACACCGTACGTCGCACATCGGCTAGGGGAGATTTCCGAGCTGACGTCCGTTCACCAGTGGAGATGGCTGAGCACGAAGAGCAACGTCGCCGACTTAGCCACCAGAACGGGCTACGTTCCGAAGAGCGACGAGGACCCTTGGTTCCGGGGGCCGGACTTCCTGCGCAGGCCGATGAACGAGTGGCCCGCGGAGAGTCCCGCTAGAATCGAAAATCAAGAAGAATACGTCGCCTTTCACACCACGGAGGCGAGCGAGCTGAGCTGTCTACCAGATGTGACGCGCTTTTCAAACTACGAGCGCCTCGTAAGATGCACGGCGATGGTCTTGCTGTTCGTCGAGAAGTGCCGAGATCGTCGGGTCCACCTTGACGTACGACACCTGGAGAGGGCCGAGAGGTTGTGGTATCAAAAATCACAACGAGACAGCTTCGCACAAGAAATCGAGAAGATGGCAATTGGCAAGACGGTGCCTAGATGGAGCTCCTTGTACCGGCTCGACCCGGTGTACAAGGACGGGCTGCTCGTACTAGACGGAAGGATCAAAGCAGCGCAGGTGCCGGCCGAAATGAAAAACCCTATCGACCAATGGAAGACATCGCTTCACAAGGTTACTGGTGGCAAGGGAGCACGCCAGAGCGGGACACGGGAGCCGCGAGAGGGTCGTGAACGACCTCAGGCAGAAATTCTGGATATTGAAGCTGCGGCCGACGGTGCGTACTATCATGAGCAGATGTGCGTTCTGTCGGCTACGACGGGCACACCCGAGGACCCCGCCAACTGGAGACCTGCCAGCCGAGCGCCTGGGGGCGTTCCAGAGACCATTTTCGTACTGTGGTCTCGACTGTTTCGGCCCGATGACGGTCACCATCGGCCGACGTCACGAGAAGAGGTGGGGAGCTCTCTTCACATGTCTGACGACGCGGGCAGTCCACCTGGAGCTGGTGGCCTCGCTGTCGACGGACTCTGCACTGATGGCAATGAGAAGAATGGCTGCGCGGCGAGGATGGCCGGCAGTCATGTACAGCGACAATGGGACGAATTTTAGAGGCGCGGACGTCGAGCTGCGGCAGGCGTACGCCGAGTGGGCGCCGGCTATGGCTCAGCTGGGCCTCACTCATCGGATGCAGTGGAAGTTTACACCGCCCGGGGCGCCGAGTTAAGGAGGTGCCTGGGAAAGAATGGTGAGGTCGGTGAAAACCGCCCTGCTAGCCACGCTGAACGAGAAGTCGCCCAGGGAAGAGGTACTCCAGACACTGATGGCCGAGGCGGAGTACTCAGTGAACGCTCGACCGCTTGTGCACGTATCGGTGGACCCCAACGACCCGGAGGCGATTACACCGAATCATTTCCTCCTCGGGTCGTCCACCGGACTGCCGTACGTCGGACCGTGTGTGCCGGCGGACAAAAAAGCATGGAGGGTCGCGCAAGCCCTTGCCGACGAGTTCTGGAGGCGCTGGGTGAAGGAATACCTTCCCACGCTCACACCACGCTACGGGGCCCCGCTGAGCAACCGAGTCCTTGTACCAGGGGACCTGGTTGTCGTGGTCGACCCGACGCTGCCGCGTAATACGTGGCCGCGGGGGGTCGTGCACCGAGTCTACCCCGGCCAGGACGGACAAGTGCGCTGTGCGGACGTTCGCATGCGCAGTGGCGTGTTCCGGAGGCCGACGTCGAAGCTGGCGGTGCTGGAGGAGGCGCCGCAGTCGCAGTTGCGACCGCTGGCGGAGCAGACGGAGCCGGGAGCGGAGCGGACGACGCCGGGAGCGGAGCGGACGACGCCGGGAACGGCGCCGGGCGCGGAACGAGCGTCGGAGCAGCCTACAGCGAGCACGGACAGCTCGCAGTCGCCGGAGCGGCCCGCAGCGAGTTCACACAGCTCGCATTCGCCGGAGCAGTCTGCGGCGGGCGCGGACGGCCCGCAGTCGCCGCCGGAGCAGCCTATAGCGAGCTCGAGCAGCTCGCAGTCACCGGAGCAGTCCACGGCGGGATCGGCGAGCCCGCAGTCACCTGAGGAGGCTGCGTAGACCCTGGCTACGCCGGGGGGAGGATGTTAAGGACAGCGGCCTCGTAACGAAAAACATGAGTGAATTTTAATGTGAACAATAAACGTGTAATTAAAACGGTACGTAAAACTAGAATAGTGAACACTCAGTGACTATATGTATAGATTTATATGGCATCAGTGTGGAAAAATAGTGTTAAAATGGTGTTTTATCAAGTGCGGGTTATTTTGATTATATATTTTTAACTAAAGCTAATTTTAACGTAGCTTCTTTTGATTTATATAAATAAACGTAATACATAACGTGTAGTATAGCGCTTAAGGTTATATAATAAATGGTTAAGAAATTATTACGAAAACAGTGGTAAAAATGTACAACATTTCATATAAGTTGAACATTAAAATGTAAATAACTTTTCTATAGAATAAGATGTTTAGTATATAAGGGTTTATATGTCTGGTTATGATAATAAAGTATTTCACACAACGCGTTTTGCTTCACCTGGCTCATGGAAAATGGGGAAAATTATGGAAAATAGCCGTATAGAGAGGTAAAAATGAAATGGAAGATCGTCCCGAAAGAGGCGTACGGGCGGGGCTCTCTATACGGCATTGCCATGAGCCAGGTAAGCGAATCGAAAAAGTGAAAAAACGTTCTCCTCAAATAAGTGTTTTATTATCGCCCCGGCTCTGCCCAAATCGGTGTAACCTTGCTATCTTCGAGTCTAATCTGAGCCGGCGGTTGAACCCCTGTGAATTTATACAGTCCTGTACACTGACTGAAAAAACATCTCGTATATATATTTCATTCACTGGTTATAAGAGAAAGAGAGATAGAAAATGTACGAAACGTAACTCTCTCTCTTTTTATCTTCAGCTCTTCACTCAAAATTTACGAAAACTGGTCGTGTTTACAATTATTCCTCTGCTCTTATGTTATCCTTACAAAGCAATCCGCACTTTCTTTGAAAATGTTAATTTTTAGAGCACTATTAATCATGTAATAAAAAAATACAGGAAAATACCGCATTGTAATGTCTAGCTAAAAAGTATGTAGCTATAAAGCCTTTTTAGCCGTATGGGCCGTATGGGCTTTAAGTCTGTAGTTGGTTTTTACCCGACTACAGCGAAGCCAAAAGGAAGGGTAATAATTCTGGCAGTATATGTATGTTTGTTCCACCTGCTGATCCGATTTTAATGAACGAGGTGTCAATAGATTCGTAATTATGGCCCGGGTAACATAGGCTATATAATTTTCGTAGTCGAGCTATAGTTTTTATAAAAATGTAGTTATTTTAAATAAAAAAAACTGCTTTTCAATTAGATTCCCTGATAGTACAATGTAAAGCAACTACGATACTTTAAGGTTGAAATATATTGACAAAGCGTTTGAACTTTAAGTCAGTTTAAAGTGCTTGCCCTTTGCCTTTGACCTCGGAGGGATTAGGGCCGAGTCCCGGTACAAAGGCCGCGGCACGAACCGGGATCAGGGGATCTACGGGACCCTCGTCTCAGGAGTAGTGCAGTCAGGCCAGTCACCGTAAAGAGCTTTGCCACCACGAGGTACAGTTCAACAGACATACAGGCTACATAATATAGACAACAAATTTTCAATAACGTGTAATCAATCGTAACCTCACATGTATTTTTCTAAGAAGTGGACAAGAAAACTAGCAGACGGATCGCCTGATGGTAAGTGATAATCGCGGCCCATGGAAAAGTCGTAACATCAGAGGAGTTATGAGTCGTCGGTTCAGTATGAGTTCAGATCGTTCAGTAACTTAGTAGGTTTATAACAAAACTAGATTGAGCATAGAGATAAGATAATAATATAAAGTTATAAGCCGGCATAAGAACTCACCGATATCATATCTCTTTTGTGACGAGCTCACATGTTTGTATATCGTCACGTGGCGGCCGTCACGCTGTACGCTGCGCGGCACGTCGTCATGTGTCGGCCGTCACGCTGTACGCTGCGCGGCACGTCGTCACGTGGCGGCCGTCACGCTGTACGCTGCGCGGCACGTCGTCACGTGTCGGCCGTCACGCTGTACGCTGCGCGGCACGTCGTCACGTGGCGGCCGTCACGCTGTACGCTGCGCGGCACGTCGTCACGCCGGTGTCGTGAGTCGTGACGCGCTGCGGCTCACGCTCGACACGCTATGAGAAAGAAATCATCCACAATAACAGCACGCACTGGCCGTCTGTGGACTGTGGTACGTCTCGCCGACATCTCTATTAAGTTCTATTATAATAATAATACTTATGGACGCTTCACACCACGCCAATCTAGCCACGTGGTAAGTATCCAAGAACTTGTGTTACCAGACAACGGGAAGTATAAATAATACTTTTGTACTATATATATTACATATTATATATATATATATATATATTTCAGTTTTCTATAATATTATACACACATATTTAGTACACATCCACAACCCAGGAATATAGAAAACGTTTTTTTCCCTGAGCGGGGTTCCCTGAACCCGCGACATTTTTTATTTATTTATTTAGATCGCATACAGCCTTTTCTTAAATATTACATATACAAACATTTGCTAAACAATATACCTAAAAGTTCATAAATCTTATCTATGTTACTATGATACATAGGATACTAGAGCGTGGATCCCAGGTTGGTGTGTGGTGTATAGTGTATGTTGCGGTGTATATTGTTAGTAGTTAGTATATTGGTGAGTAGTGTGAATTACATAGGTACCCTAAAGGAGATCGCTGACGCTGCGGCACGTGTCTGGTCAACGTCCCAGCTTCGAGGAATCATTCTGCTGTTCCAGCAATTTACCGCATTTTGCAATTTTAAATAATTTATCGGGCTTTCGTTCTGGGCACAGCACCGTTTCCGCGCTAATAAATGTCACTGATGACATTCGATGGGCCCTGGAAAATAAATCCCTTACCATTTATCCTTTTAGATTTTAGTAGTGCCTTCAATTCCATTAACTTTGATATTCTCCTCGGTATGCTTCAGTCTCTTAATTTGTCCCCTCCCGTCCTGTCCTGGCTTAACTCCTACCTTCGGGGTCGGTCGCAGCGAGTACAGATAAATAATGTTTCCTCAGATTGGTGTGATCTCGATGCGGGTGTTCCCCAGGGTGGAGTACTTTCTCCTCTTCTTTTTTCTATCTTTGTTAACTTCATTATAAAAGTAATAGAGTCTAAATATCATCTCTATGCAGATGACTTGCAGATATATCAACATTTCACTATACATAATGCAGCATCCGGCATAGCTCTCATTAATGATGACCTTAGACGTATAAGTGAATGGGCGCAGTCCTTTGGTCTACTCGTAAACCCCAGTAAAACGAAGGCATTATTAATAGGTAGCAGACGGATGCTAGCAATACTTGACAAAGCTACTCTTCCTCCCATTACTTTGAACGGCACAACGATACCTTTTTCTGACTCTGCCAAAAACCTGGGAGTAATTTTTGATACACACCTGTCTTGGAATACCAATGCCAACAACATTAGTCGTAAAGCTTACCACACCCTGCATTCACTCAAGTTACTCCAAAACTTTCTTCCTACTCCCACTAAAATTCTATTAGCGCAAACCCTTATCCAACCTATTATTGATTACGCTGACGTTTGCTATTTAGACGCGAATGAAGACATTCTAAACAAATTAGAACGGTTGCAGAATCTCTCCATACGTTTTATTTTTGGCTTAAAAAAACGAGATCACGTGTCTCAGTACAGAAAGCAGTTGCAGTGGCTCCCTATTCGTCTACGCAGAAACTATCAAATCCTCTGTCTCCTTTTCAATACTCTGTTTAGTCCTACATCCCCTTCTTATTTAAATGAGCGATTCTCCTTTCCTAATTTCCAAAACATATCTTGTAGACCCTTTACACGTACTCTTCTAGATATCCCTCCCCATCGTACCGACTTCTTTGCCTACTCCTTCACGGTGCATGCTGCTAAGCTCTGGAACCCCTTGCCAGCTCAGATACGGGAGTGTAAGACACTTAGGCTCTTTAAGGGAAGACTGCGAGAGCACTATGTCAGCTTAACCTAATAATTAAGATACCAAACCCTTAATTTAATTTATGCTATTAATATTTTATGTTTTTACTATACTATTATAAATTATTGTATATATTAGTATATCGTATTTTTTTTTTATGTAATTATTTGTATAATAATAAAGAACTTAATCTGTTTTCATATTGTTTATAATTGTACGCACCAGATACTGTTAATTGCTTTTATGTTCTCCTGTATCGGGTCTACTGGAAGAAATTCCAATTTTGGAATAAGTAGTACCTTTGTACTAAATTGTATCCTAGTTTTAAGATTTCATAATTTATTATTCTGTGTACATAAATTATTAAATAAATAAATAATAAATAAATAAAAATAATTATATTAATTCATTCATTCTATTCTGATCTAGCATCGATCACGGATATAATTTTGTAATTTAATTATAAGTTAATTAATAAAATTTTAAGATAATTTTTGTTTTTTTTTGGGAGTCCGGGCTGTCGAAATCGTTATTGGCGCAGTCGGTAGGATAATTTCGGGGCTACGGCGATTGCAAAAAGGAAGATTTCCGGGGTCTAGATTCGACACCGCGCGCAGTCGTTCTAGCTGTCGCTCTCAAGCGTTCACCACAACATCGAACATCACTAGGAAGCAGCCGGGGCGCAAACTTCAGTGCAGCTCAAAGAAAACCAGGGAAGTCGACGAGTTATGTGAGTATATTGATTTACTTTTCCATCAGTGTTGCTTTCTCCTCGTCACAATTTTCTGTCCTATGCAAAATAGTCCTGCTTCCTCCAGGCTTAAAATTCGTAGGGATAGTTTAGTAGACTCGAATCGTCTATTAAGTGAAGGCTCGAATTGCCCTCCAGTAGATTTAAATAATTCAGATTTATTAGTTATACATTTAAATAATTTTCCTGCGAGCTCGAATTGCCTCAAAGTTTAGATAATAGTTTGAATTTAAATTTTAGCAACTTAGATTATAAAATGGATCCTGATACAGTATATAAGGCCCTCCGCCCAGTTCCTGAATTTGACGGGAACCCACATATTCTTCCTAGATTTATTAGAATTTGTGATCAGATAGTAATTCAATGTGTGAAAGACGAGACAGGCTACGAATTATCGAACTTATGCGTAATTAATGGCATCTTAAATAAAATTACTGGTCCAGCAGCTCGTACAATAAATTCAAACGACATTCCTGAAAATTGGATAGGGATTAGGAATACTTTGATTAACAATTTTTCTGACCAAAGGGACGAGACCGCTCTTTACAATGACTTAGCATTAGCGACACAATGTAATGAGACACCGCAAGAATTTTATGACAAATGCCAAAACCTTTTTAGCACTATAATGTCTTATGTATCGTTGCATGAGACACTAGAGACAACCGTGGAAGCTAAAAGAATTTTATATCGTAAATTAACTTTACAAGCATTTGTAAGAGGTTTAAAAAGGGTCCCGTATAAGGTGTATGAGACCTGAAACTATTGAGAAGGCTTTGGAATTTGTCCAAGATGAACTTAATGTCATGTATTTGCAGCAGTGGAATAATTTAGCAACAGATCAGAGAAAACCATCATCATCAACACCACACAACTCACACCAACAATTTACACAGTCTAAATTTCCTTCTATGAATAATAACTTTAATCCTCCTAAATTTTCACCTGGACCTAGCTGGCAAAAATCTAATTTTAATCCCCAAGTTAATAATCAGCAGCGCATGTCTATGCAACTAACACGTACTCAGCAAATGTTCCGAGCACCGTTGCCTAACTATAATAGCAGTTTTAGGATACCTAACAAGAATCCTCCACAGAATAATTCTGGCCCTAAGCCTATGAGTGGCGTGAGTCATGTTGTGACAAAACCTTTACCGCCTAGAATTCATGGTCATGATTGGCAAAAAAGGAAATTTGCCATCTAATTACTTTAAGTCTAGAGAACTTAATTTTATTGAATTTTATGATTATAATGGTTATGAATACGGTTACGATTACAATGATTATGCTGACTACAATTACTGTAATACTGACTATGACTATAATGACTTTTATGAACAATACGTTAATTATGACTATGATAATAATCAGTATAGTGATCAACAAGACTCACCACCGACAGAAGAATGCCCGCGCTATGACAGTAATATACCTAGTACTAGTAAAGCTATTCAATCAAGACATTTTAATAGTAAGAAAAATCAGGATTTTCAACAGGGCCACAGAAAATCCGTATACTCCGGATATAGTAGAATAGAATTAAATTTACACTCAAAAAATGAATTACCTCATGTTAAAATTAATAATCCACCTTTGTAGGTTCTCATTGATACAGGAGCAAATCAATCATTCATAAGCCCTGAAGCAGTAGATAAATATTTCAGTACTATTCCAAAAATGTACGATCCCTTTGAAGTGACTAATTCTAAAGCATTCATGAACATTCAATATTAATTCCTAGTTTTTCCGAATTTAATGATACTAAAAATATAAAACTTTTCATCTATAAATTTCATAATCACTTTGATGGTTTAATAGGATTAGATTTGTTAGAAAACTGTAAAATTGATCTTAAAGACAATATATTAATTATTGAAAATGCTAAAATTCCATTATTACGTTATCAATGTAGAAGGCGTAATACAGATCAAATAATACCAGCAAAATCCTCTCGTTTAGTTAGCATACCGCTTCATTATGACGATGGTGACGTATTTATACCGGAACAATTTATATCTAATTGCATTATTCATGAATGTATTACAACTGTGACTGACCAGACTGGTATAGTAGAAATTGAAAATATGACAGACGAAGACACTGTAATTTCATCTGAGAGACCTATAAAACTTGATTAATTTAACTTTAAAGTTCTTATACTGAACCCGACTCTGACAGAGTAAAACAGGTTTTGGATAAACTTAGAACTGACCATTTAAATAATGAAGAACGAGCAAATTTAGAAACTCTTTGTAAGCGTTACGCTGACATATTTTATATTGAAGGCGAACCATTAACTTTCACTAATAAAATTAAACATAGTATTAGGACTCATGACAAGAACCCTGTTTACACCAAAAGTTACCGATATCCTTTTGTACACCGTCAGGAAGTTAGAGAACAAATTTCTAAAATGCTCGATCAGGGTATTATACGACCTTCTGACTCTGCTTGGAGCTCACCCATTTGGGTAGTCCCAAAGAAAGCTGACGCTTTTGGTAAACAAAACTGGCGACTTGTAGTAGACTTGAGAAAATTAAATGACAAGACCATTGAAACAAATACCCCATTCCCAACATCACAGACGTTTTAGACAAATCAGCTAGATGTCAGTATTTCACGACCCTTGACCTTGCATCTGGCTTGTATCAAGTCGAGATGAATCCCGAAGACATACCAAAGACCGCATTTAACGTAGAACATGGTCATTTTGAATTTCTACGTATGCCGATGTGGCTAAAGAACTCACCATCGACATTTCAACGTGTAATGGATAACATCCTTAAAGGTTTACAAAATGAGATATGTCTAGTATATCTTGATGACATCATAGTTTTTAGTACATCTTACATCTTTGCAAGAGCACATGATTAATTTAGAAAAGGTATTTAGCAGATTAAGAGAGTCCAATTTTAAGATCCAGATGGACAAATCTGAATTTTTGAAACTTGAAACCGCTTACCTAGGTCATATAATCAGTAATGAAGGTATTAAACCGAACCCTGATAAAATTAGAGCCATAGAAAATTACCCTTTACCTAAAACGACTAAAGAAATTAAACAATTTTTAGGACTATTAGGTTATTATAGGAAGTTCATACCTGATTTTGCTCAACTGAAGAAACCAATGACTGTCTTAAAAAGACTAACAAAATAACTTTAGATTCTGAATATATTAAATGTTTTGAGAAATGCAAAACCTTACTCACTAACGATCCTATTTTACAATATCCCGACTTCGATAAAGAGTTCATCCTAACAACAGATGCCTCCAACGTAGCTTTAGGTGCAGTACTCTCACAAGGTACAGTAGGCTCCGACAAACCGATCTGCTATGCTTCTAGAACATTAAGTGGCAGTGAATTAAATTACAGTACAATCGAAAAAGAACTTTTGGCAATAGTATGGGCAACTAAGTATTTTAGACCCTATTTGTTTGGTAGAAAATTCAAAATTATAACTGACCATAAACCACTTCAGTGGATTATGAACCTAAAGGAACCGAACTCGAGACTGACACGATGGCGACTGAAACTGAGTGAATTTGACTATACAGTAATATATCAAAAAGGAAAGTATAACACCAATGCTGACGCTTTATCCCGTGTGCAGATTAATAATGAGGAAACAGAATCACTTCTTAAAGAATTTGGTATAGATGCTTCAATAAGGCCTGAGCCATCAGGATCTACTACTGTAACAGCACATACATCCGCTGAAAATCCCGTCCTTGAAATACCCATTACAGATGAACCCCTAAATAAAATCCATAGACAGGTTTGTCTGACAATAGTAGGTGACATAAAAAAAAGGCCGACTGTCACTAAACCTTTTGATACCCACACACGCACACACATACAAGTTTTAGAATCTTCATTAGAACAGGACGTTATAAATGCAGTAAAAGAATACGTAAATCCTAAAATAAAGACAGCCATTAAAATAACTCTACCATTAGGTATGTATTCTATAATTACAATTTTGCAAAATAACTTTAAATGTAATTCTATGCACCTAGTTTTAGCAAAAACTGAGCTAGAAGATGTTAAGGAGTATTTACGGCAGCAAGAAATAATTAAACACTATCATGAAGGCAAAACTAACCATAGAGGCATCAACGAATGCTATTTAGCTTTATCACGTCGTTATTACTGGCCTAAAATGAGGGAAGAACTTGTTAAATATATAAACGAATGTACAATTTGCGGACAGACTAAATATGACAGAAACCCCAATAGATCACAGTAAAAATTTAACATAGTACCCCCTGCAACTAAGCCCTTTGAGATAGTTCATATGGACCTATTCACAGCGCAAGCTGAAAAATATCTTACCTTTGTAGATTCTTTCTCCAAGTACGGCCAAGCATACAATTTACGAGATGGTACCGCCATAAGCATTATCCAAGGACTATTAAATTTCAGTACTCACCATGGACTACCTCTGACTATAGTGACAGATAACGGGACTGAGTTCACTAATCAACTCTTCGCAGAATTTATTAGATTACATAAAATTAATCATCTTAGAACACTAGCTCATTCTCCTAATGATAACGGAATTATTTAAAGATTATATTCCACTTTACTATAACCTTCGTATCCTTCACCTGAAAAATAAAAATGAACCTACAATAAATCAAATGCCTTATGCAATCCTAGCTTATAATAGTTAGATACATAGTTTCACTAAATAGTAGACTACACGACATCATTAGAGGTCACTTTAACCCCAGAGGCCCTTTAGATCTTAATTTAGCTGAACACCTCATGCAACAGTATATTATAACTCATAGAGATCAGATGAAGATAGTATACGAAATGATTAGTGAAGCTACTACTATTGACCGTACAAACCTAATGACTAATAGAAATAAAAATCGTGAGCCAGAAACTGAATATGTACCCGACCAGCAGGATTTTATTAAGAACCCCTTAGCTAGTAGATAGAAACTAGCACCACGGTACACTCACGACACAGTCCATGCAGACCTTCCCATACACATTTACACTTCAAAGAAAAAAGGACCTGTTGCTAAATGTCGCCTGAAACGAGTACCAAAGTCATCGAAATTGTTACAGGTACCGACTAATACTGATAATGACAATGACGCAGGCAGCAAAGATAAAACTTGAGACTCTTTGACAGTGCACCTGGACTACCTATTAAACTTGGTCAAGCCAAGCTAATATCCCAATACCATACTTTTATACAATATTTAGAACTTTCAGAATTAGAAAATCGTATTTGTTCAATAAATGAACAGTTAGATTATTTTAAAACTAAACTTGATAATACTACTTTGCCTATCTATGAAATTCAAATTGATTATCTTTATACTAAGTTGTCAAAAATAGATTCTCAGTTAAAAACTTTAGAACCTTCTAGAGTAAAAAGAGGACTTATTAATGGACTGGGATCATTTATTAAAGGTATTACAGGTAATTTGGATCATGCAGATGCTGAAAGATTTAATAAAGCCATAGAATTATTGGAAGCAAATGAAAATAAATTAGTGTCTGAATTAAATGATCATATAAGTGTCAATTAAGATTGGATGAGTCAATATTCGCAACTTATTAGTAATTCAGCAGAAAACCAAATTAAAATTAAAGAAACGTTGAAATTAGTTGTAGATAAGTATTACCTTTTTGAAGCTAAGTTTGCTAAATTCGCCCAACTATTAGCTATTATCACCGAAAATGCGGATGATTTATACCTAGAGTTAATTAGAATAGAGAATATTTTAGGATTTGTACGTGCAGCAAGCACGCACCATAGTATGATAAGCATAGATAACTTAGCATATATGATTAGTAGACTTAGAGAATTATATTATAGTAATAATGAAATCTTAGATATTGATTTAAGAGAATATTATAATCTTATAAAACCAGGTAGTTATTTCATAGGTAAGAGAATTGTTATAATTTTTAGAGTTCCTATTATATCTAAAGATAGTTACGACTTATTTAGGCTTTCCATTGTTCCTAATAAATTCCAGCAGACCTTTATATCTATACATCCTTTCATAGCAACCAATGGGAAATATTTCATGTACTTGCAAACCGAATGTCCGAAGATTAGCGAATACCTTCTCTGTGAAGAAAGCGCGAATTATTACCAGCCACGAGAACAAGCAGATTGCATCCAGAGTATCATCATCCATCAATCTTTAGACAAGTCATGTAGCCCCACTGAAGTCTCCATCACTGTCAAGCTATGGAACAACTGGACGATAGACACTATACTATCGTCTTCCCAAAGCCTACGAAAGTCGAACTCCAACGCGAACGGCAGGAATATGTATCCCTATCTGGCAGCTACTTAGCAACAATTCCCCATGAATGTTCTCTACAAACAGACACCTTTAAGATAATAGTGAAGATGAAGTCAAGGGACAGCCGCTGAAGATCACCGAGATACGAAGTAACTGAAGCTGAAAATAACGAGATCCCACATATCACTCTAAATTCCTTGAATCTTGATAGCCTGCATCACCTGGAAAATAGAATTCTACTACAGAACCCGGTTAATCTTGCCCATTTTGATTCTTCACTGTGCCATACAACGTTGCCTCTCTATGCACTTGTGTCTGGTATAGTTATAACTTTCCTCGTCTTTTCTCTTCGACGATACCTGCGGAAAAACCCTGATACGCCAGAAGAAGAACCAAAAAGCAACCCTATATATGCTGTTCCTGATGACTCTGAAAACCATGGAATACCAGCAACATTTTCCCTCAAGGTGCTCAAATAGTTGCTGCTCTGAGGGTGGAGGAATTACATACGGTACCCTAAAGGAGATCGCTGACGCTGCGGCACGTGTCTGGTCAACGCCCCGGCTTCGAGGAATTATTCTGCTGTTCCAGCAATTTACCGCATTTTGTAATTTTAAATAATTATATTTATTAATTCATTCATTCTATTCTGATCTAGCATCGATCACGGATATAATTTTGTAATTTAATTATAAGTTAATGAAGTTTTAAGATAATTTTTGGTTTTTTTTGGAAGTCCGGGCTGCCGAAATCGTTATTTGTGTGTGTCTGTTTAGAAACCTAGCCCTACGACAAGTATTGGGTTCAGAAACTAGTTCCACTAGGGTTATGTTCGTGTGGATGTGTGTGCCCGTGCTGTACGTTGGTTGTTACAAATTAAAATATATTTGGTTACATAACGATATTAAGTATATGAGTGAAAGTGAAATTAACAAAATGTTAAAGTTAAGCTTGCAAAATTAATTATGTACTTTTAACGCTTTTGACTTAAGCAAGTTTTTTATCTTAAGTATAGCAAAAGGGGCAAGGTCAGATAAATTTCTATTATAATATTTAGTTACTCGTATGAAAAAGCTGTGTTTGGCATAGTTGGAGTGAGCATAATCAATATGGAAGAGCTTATGAGAACGTAACGAGTGACGTGTTTACTATATCTTATTTTTTCTAGCATAGTCGGGTAGATTAGATTTTTAATAATTTTGGAAAAGAAAATGCAGTCTAAGTATAATCGTCTGTCCTCTAGTTTTGATACATCAAAATGCTTAGCGGCATTTAATGAGTTTTCTAGGTGTGTATTTGTTCTATAGCAGAGATATTTAAGAAAAATGTTTTGAATTCCTTCTATGCGGTCAATATGATCTCGATATTGCGGAGTCCATATAATACGACCAAATTTCTTCTAATATAATATAATATTGCTTCTAATATAATATAAGAGTAATAAAGAATTTTAAAAATGCAAGCGCGCTTGAAGGGTTTTCCAACAAGTAGGATCATGCATAGCATTTTATATGCACGATTAAAGAGATAGAGAGATCCAGACAGTTTTCGGCCTCGACGATTGGCTTTTAATTTATAGGGCTACGTTGGTGAGCCCTCACGTGACTGACATATCCTATTTTTGAAGCACATGTGCGTCCACATATACTAAAGGTCAGCACTCCTTCCACATAATTGTAATTAATGACCACTGGTGGTCGGGCCTTGAGCTCATCCCGTTTGGCGTCGAGCTTCTCTCTCCATCTTCTTTCAAACTCCGACACCTTAAAGTTCACTGTATGCCTCCACAGAGACCGATCCGCCTCTATTCCTCCGACATTAGCTCGTCTTAGGACTTCAGTGTTTCTAACACGGTCCGACCAGTGATTGCTCATAATGTCGCGTAGGCATTTTAAGTAAAATTTATCTAATTTACGGATGTGCCTTCGGTATGGGCACCATGTTTCTGAGGCATACAGTAGATTAGGCAGAACGATTACCATGTGTACGGCTATTTTTGTAGGGAGCTTTATGTCGTGCGAAATACCTTGCGGCTCAATCTGCCAACGGCTGCAGCAGCTGCTCCAATTCTGCTGTTTACTTTGATCTCAAGGTGAAATTTCGATGTAACCGTGCTACCCAGGTATTCGAAATTGTCTACCTGCTTAAGCGAGGCATCTCCGAGTTTTATATCGATAGGGACACTGTTTATTGAGTCAATAGCCATAACCTCGGTCTTTTTCACGTTAATCTTGAGGCCAAATCTGCAACATGACTTATCGAGACTCTTCATTAGCCTTTGTAGACCGTCCTGGAATTCCGCTACAAAACACAAATCATCTGCATGCAACATCTCCGTGATAGTTGTAAGAGATATTTGGTGTGAGCTATATGTCTAGCAAGGTTGAAGACTCCACAACCTCCAGTACGAAAGCGAATCCGTATACCCTCGGACAAAGTTTGCAAAGCCTCCCGAACTACAACTGCAAAATACAGGGCAAACAAAGTTGGGGCGAGAACGCAGCCTTGCTTAACGCCGCAGCTCACTGCGAAGAACTCTGAGTCTTCGCCATGCACATTTACACAGCAGCGCACATCATTATGCAGGAGCCGGAATAATCTTACAAATTTATCCGTACACCCTATCTTTGCCAGAATAATCCACAGGGCATCTCGAGGAACACTGTCAAAATCTTTCTCTAGGTCAACAAAACATAGGTACAAAGGTTACCCTTGCTCACGACTTTTTTCCTGTAGTTAATGTATACAGAAGATAGCTTCACATGTACCGCGATTAGGTCGAAATCCAAACTGGGACTCTGGCAGGATGTCTTAAGACAAGAGCATCAAGCGGTTAAGTAGGATTCTGGGAAAAGCCTTTCCCGGAGAAGTTAGCAAAGATATGCCTCGATATGAGTTGCAATTAGATCTGTCACCCTTTCTTATAGAGAGCGGATATTCGTGTGTCCCGAAAGTATTCAGGGATTCTCTCTGCATCCCACATACGCACAAAATCTTCCAGATCCCTTCATATAATTCTGCACCCCCGTACATCAATAGTTCTCCAGGAATATTGTCCATGCCAGCCGCTTTATTGTTTTGCTGTTGCTGAATGGCAAGGACTTCATGCAGAGACAGTGACTCATCTAGTTGGTAGTTTACGGGAAGTGAGCAAATCGATGTAATGTACCTAATATCTACACCTCGATCTACACTAGGCAGCGTACTAAAGTGCTCACCCCACCTATTAAGCACATTTTTCTTGTTGGTAAGTAACTAGTTGTGTGTCATCGAGCGATCTCAGGGGCACCTTAGTACAAATTTATGTACCAACACGTTTGCGGACTTCATTGTAGAAGGTACCTAGTTGCTTAGTTGCAGCTAGCCACTGTATGCGTTCGGCCTTATCATGCCACCACTTATCTTTTATTCCTCGTACATATTTCATTAGCTCAACAGCACTACGCTCGACTTTCTCCGCTTGATGATAGTCGCGATGTTGACGCAGAAGAGTTCGGTGTTTTTCTTTTCACTTTTCACATTTTTAATGAAAATGGGGTGAATAAGATCTATTCTGCTCCCCTTTTTTAAGTCAAGTTGTTGTAAAAGAAGCTCCACTTCCTCTACTGATATGTTAATAGAAGAGAGTTCAAAAGGTGTGTCTCCTGTACTAGAGGTCACAGAGTGTGGTCCGATATTAGGGGATACAAAAACGGAATTAAAATAGTAATTAAAACTGTTTCATATCGACTCACCATCATTAATCGTGGTCCCATTATATGACATTTGTTTAGGTATATTATTTACTGGAAATTTAGATTTCATGAAAGACCACAAATAAGACGGTAAAATATATATTATATTCTCAGCCTTAGAGTTTGTGCTAGACATAATTAAATCAAGAATGCGCCCATTAATGTTTACATATAAATTAAACTGTTGTAAGTTTGTCAAAGTTAAAAGTCCGAAAGCAGTCCAGCTATGTTATTGACATTAATTTCTATTTGTAATGAATTTGGATTAAAAATAAGGGGATCATGAAGCATTAGTAATATTTAAATCGCCGAGTAAGATAAATATATCATCAGGATTATTTTGCATAATGACAGCTGAATTATCAAAAAATTGTCGTAAAGATCCAATGTGGTTATCGTTATGAGCAAAATATACACACGCAATGTGTATAGCGCCCGGCGACGCGCGAGCGGCGCGGGCGGGGGGCGTTACGGTGATCCACAGCTCGTCGTGCAGGGGGGAGGCACGCCACGCGTCGGAGAACGCGCAGCTCGCGTCACGCGGCTACCAGCACGCCCCCGCCTCGCGCTGCACCGCGCCCCGACCGATCGGCCCGATCGCATCGAAACACATTGTACCAACTATCGAAATATTCGCTACTAAGAAATTCAGAATTAAGCGAAGTTTCAGACAAACAAATTAAATCAAAGTCTGAATAAATTACTTTATATAAAAAAAATATGCGATTTTGTGCGTAACCCTCTTACGCTCTGATAATAGAATGTGAAATTATTATTAGTAGCCATTCTAAGTTTAAAATTTGACTATACAGTACCTATAATGGCTACCAAACACATTGAATCTAAAAATGTACAATAATAACATTACAGTATTTAGTATTATTAGCCACATTGAAATTATAAACAAATATAATTGGTATAATATCAGTTTTTTCAGGCGAGGTGAAATATGTTTTTTATTTTTATAACACAACGATATCGTTATAATATTATTACGAACGTTAGCAGTGATTATTATTGATATTATATTATTATAAGTGCCTACTATTATGCTGAAGAACATAAATATTAACACTTTTGTTTTAAATATATGTATAAAATGCATTACAGACATAACTAAAAATTTGATCATATTAATTATTATCATTATCACAAAACTAATTACTCTAAGTAAGAGTCAATTCATTTTGTCAAAGTTAGTACCCTCTGAGATGAGATAAACCTTTGACTTATCATCTTTTCTAAGGAAAATTTTGCCCTCCCTTACCCACAGATATTTAAAGTGTTTATCATTTTTTAGGTCCCTAGCTTTCTTTAGAAGTAGCTTGTTCGCGACAGTCAGATGCTCGTTCAAGTAGATCGGCGTGGCTGCACCCGGGAGGCCGGCGTCTGCTGTGGTGAGGTGACGACGCGCCTGCGCAGCAGCCAGTACGTCATCCTTGCGTTGCCGTCGGCAGAAGCGAACGATGATTGCAGGGGGGCGAGGGTCTGCAGCCTTGTTGTTGTCGATTGCAGATGTGAAGCGTCTAACACGGTAGATGGTGTCGATATCGCCATTTTGTTTCGTAATCCCGCTCTTGGTTGCAATATTTTCGAAAATAGCAAATTCTCACTGTTTCTCTGAGGGATGTCGGATATTTTTCGAGGTTATTCAACCTGCCCACTTGTTCTCTCACATTTTCGGACTTCTTGAGTTCAGCTATGTCTGTAGGTTGCTTATCTTGGTTTCGAGTGACGGCAAACGTTCTATTTTGTTTTCGACGCAGGCAAGGCGTGTTTCGGCCTTCGAAAGCAGATAGTTTGGTGTGAATGTCGGTGATTTCCTGGTGGGTTTTGTCGAGTCCATCTTGTAACTGCTTCTTCATGCTTCTTATTTCAGTTACCAGCTTAGATAGACTTTCAGCATGACGACACATTTAGCCAGCTAGCTTTTTTATCTGCTGTCATTTGACATTATTAAAAATTTTAAAAGTCAATAAAAACAATAACAATAAGTAACAAAAGTCTACACGTGTTGATAGATACTTAGCGAGCCTCGCGTAAGTTTGGCGTGCGTCTCAGCGCTACACAACCGTCAGATGCACGCTCCGACGCGAACTGACATCCGGATTAAATACTGACACCCTTAATCACTAAGCCACAGAGGTCGTCCTATGTTTCCAATGATGAACTCCGTTCAGATCCAATTTAGTCCAAACACAAACAAAGATACAATAGCGCACTAAAATGCTACCAATTTAAATGTCACTAGCAAGCATTAACTGCATCGCCCGCGTGAAATTGGGATTTAAGCTTTTATCGACTATTTTACCCCCTTGGGGGTTGAATTTTGAAAAATCCGTCCTATGTCATATGAAAAAAAGTGTGCAAATTTCAAATTTCTAGCCTTATGGGGTTTGGCCTATGCGTTAATACATCAGTCAATCAGCTTTGTCTTTTATGTATTATATAGATTATCCATGCTATAAAAATATTTTATTGATTGATTATATGATTCAGATGGATTATATCAAATTGGATGTTCGTGCCAAAACCTTGACGCACAGGAATTACGGAATTCAAATTGGCCAATCGGGCGCGTACCTTGGCCGATCGACTGAAGGCGAAGAAAGAGAAGAAAGTAAACTCCGCCCAGAGAAAGCTGCTCAGCCAAACTCACCATAGGTCAGTAACAGCTATCTCTAAATCCAATCCACATGGCTTTAACTTTACTCCCCAATTTTGGGGACCTCAAAAGTGTACTTCTGCCCATAGTCAGGCGTTTGTCACTCGCTCAAGGACATGCGTTATTTTCTGCTGTACCGCTCGGCGTATCTCGCTAGATACAATTGACAATAGGCCGCCGCACGCCCGCCAGAGAACTCGCACCGCACGTTTCCCGCGATTACTAGTCGAAATGACACGTAATTATTGTGAAGTGAATGGCTGTCAAAGCCAAAAATCCAATAAAAAATTGTCATGTTTATCTCTGAGATATTATTTATTAAGAGGAGTATTGGTATGCAAATCAAAGGAACTACGTGTAATGGGCTGGGGCGCACTCAGACGCGGTGCTGACATGGTGCTGCCGTGCCCATCAATAAGTGCTATCAAGAATCTTGTTGACATCTGTGAGCGGTTTTTAAAGCTGGTAACAAGAGCTATAAGGTTCCTCCTGTGACGCTAAATAGTGCTGCGGTTGCGCAAGTAAAACGTTTTAAATACCTGGGGCACTGGGTCAGTGAAACGCTCAAAGATGATGAGGACATGGAACGGGAGCGAAGGGCTCTGTGTATTAGAGCTAGTATGCTATCCCGTAGGTTTGCACGTTTGCACGTAGCAGTGAATATAACACTTTTCAAAGCGTATTGTCACTCTCTGTACACGTGCACCCTATGGGTGAATTACACTCAAACAACTTACAGAGCCCTGCGCACCCAATATATTAATAACTTCAGGCTTCAGGGCGTTGCTGGGGCTGCCCCGTCACAGTGCTTCGGGGATGCTAGCTTCAGCTGAAGATGATAACTTCTCAGCTATCATTAGGAAATGTGTGGCATCCCTGATACAGCGAGTGCGTGGCAGGGCCAACAGCCCCCTGAAGACAGTAGCGGGAAGGTTTGACGTGGACACTGGACAGTGCTATTGTGCAGCACTGGCCTCGCGTCCACCGTTATACTTATATTGTACGTGATATTGGTGTCACTCACACAACTAGATTTTAAAAATTAAGTTTTAATGTACTAACATAGCTCCTAAGTAAAAATGTTACTAACACTGGCCTGTAGACCGAAATAAAACGTTTCGATTTTAATTTAATTTAATTTTCATTGCCGAGAAACGAACAAAGGTAAGTATTTTAAATCTATCTTTACAAATTGTCACCATTATTTTTTTCAACATTAAATACTAAAACTGTTATGTGGGTAGGTTGAAACTGTTATGTGAGTAGGTAGATATTAATACATAAATCGTAAATTAAGGACTGAACTCCTTACAATACCCCCTTATAAGCCCCTTTGTTCACTTAAAATTATTAATCCTATTATTGGAATTCATAACACACTAGCTTTTGCCCGCGGCTCCGCCCGCATAAATACAGTATCCCACGGAAACACTGTACTTTATCGGATAAAATGTAGACTATGTTTTAATCCAGAGCCTAAACTACTACAATACTAAATGTAACTTTCGTATTACAATATTAGTAAGTAAGTATTTAGGTATTTAAAATCGAAAAAACAGGTCCACAAAGAAATACCTACTTTTGCGTAATATGTAAGTACTAGGTAAGATAGCTATTATAAAAACAACACTATTTATAAATAATGAATAATCCTACTACTATTATAAATCCTCCGGATGGATGGATGTTTGTTACTCTTTCATCAAAATCCGTTCAGTAGTTTTTGCCTTACATATTACGCAAAAGTAGGTATTTTTTGTGGACCTGTTTTTTCGATTTTAAATACCTAAATACTTACTTACTGATATTGTAATACGAAAGTTACAACTTTTATTTACTTTATACCAATAGTTGTCGTACATACGTGTTTTTGTTTATAATGTGAATTTATTTAAGGAACAAATAACAAAAATATTCGTATCCAAAAATTGTCTTTTTAGTGTTTCGTAGTAAACAAGGAAAAATATGATTATTTCACAACTTTCGTTTTCACGTTTTATTACAATATTTCTTATAGGTACAACTAGGGTTGTTACGCTAGGGCGAATTCGTGAGCGGTCACGAGCGGTCTTAATAATAATATTAAGATTTCGTATGTAGGTTTTTAGCGTAGGTATTTTCGCTCTTGTATGGGAGTGATGTATCTGTTACGTAGTAACTATTTATTAGTCTGTGCCATAGTCTAGTACGATTATTAGTCTGTGCCATAGTCTAGTGCCATAGTCTAGTAGAGATTCGCTCCTACATAGAATATAAAGATTAGGAATGTATTGTAAAGGCGAATAACTGCACCATTCGTGCATGAAGAATAGGAAAACATTAAGATCACATAAAAATAATAACTACCTATATATTTTATACTATAACCCGACTTTGAAAATTATAATTTAGCCTATATTACCCGGGCCATGACAGAGAGATATGAGACAAATTACGAATTTATTGTCATTACAATCGGATCAGTAGTTTAGGGCTTAAGCGCTATGTGACGGTGGAACAAACTAATACATACATATTATACCGCCAATTCTTAATCTATCATTTTGGCTTGGACGCAGTCGAGTAAAAACAATAAAATCTAGCAACCACATTCAAAACAAATCTATTTCTATAGAATTGTTTTGGATCTGTGGAGTGTGGTTGCTCTGATTTGATATGTGAATTATCTCACACTTCCAGATAGATAATACATAAAATGCGATATGTATTAAAATGCATTTAATATATTTTATCTTTCGTAAGTCCTAGGCAAAAGTTATTACCTACCCACATATTATGATCCTATAAAAATATAGACCTTTATAAAATAGACCTTTGAAAATAGGTTTGTGGCGGACCAATTAGTGCCACAATCCTGAATCGCGCTATCGAAGTTTTCTTTGATCGGCACTGTATATACGACATCTGAAATTCATACAAGTGGGCTTCGGCCTGACCGAGCATAGCACCTGGCTCGGGGAGATCTCCCTTTGGGGCATGCCACCCTATTCCCACAGCTTGTTACACAGGTTGTTAGCTATTTTTATATCTCTAAGTGATAAGGGTGGCCCACTCCAAACAAGTTTATTATTTGGTATTAAAATAAATATTATTATAGCCCTCAATTTTCTCCCTTCTCAACACCAACCCCCATTGTTCATACTTCAAAAATCCTCCTCAGCGGCGAACTTTGGAAGGCTACGGGAATTCGCGCGACTATGGCACAAGATAAGAAGTGAACTGGAACGCCAAGAGAGATCAAATGGAGGCAATTGAGGACGAAACCCAGATGGTAGACCTAGTACGCACTATCGGAAGACACCGAAGTCGTATCTGTGTTGTCCGCCCCAGAAAGGGGAGAAGGACTTAGGGACAAATAGAAAGAGAATAAATAACTTGTAGGGAATCAAGAATTGCGCACCTGAAGAGAAAGGACCCAGGACAGTATAACCACGATCGGATAATAGGCCATGGACTGGTGGAAATATTTGTTCAAACTTCAACTAACGATATTAGTTCAACTATTCTTCAACCCTCATTGATAATATGTATGTTGTAGGTCTAAGTTGTTTGACGGTGTAGGTGTAGGTTATCGGTGTAATTGTCGGTGTAGAAGCTGTAGGTGTATGTAGGTAGTTATTAATTTATTCCGGTTCACAGTTAAGACAGAACAACGTCTGTTGGATACATCAAGTATACTTGTAAAATAATATAAAGTCAAAAGTAAATAAAATATATTTAAAATTGGTATTTTTATACACTTTCGGTTTCTTTTTGAATAGGCTTAATTTTTTTAAACATATAATACATTTGATAGAGCCTACTGAGAAGATTCCAGTTACTTTAAACCTCTCTCTTAATGAAGTGTTGGGGGCCAGCATGTAGATTGCCCGAACAGCTCGCTTCTGCAGCACAAATATAGTATTTATACTGCAGCATTTCCCACAGTAGAATTCCATAGGACATTATACTGTGGAAGTAACTAAAATATACAAGCTTTGCTGTGTTTTCGCCTGATAATTGTCATAACTTACTTACTGCAAATGCTGCTGAACTGAGTCTGTCGGCCAACCTGAGGGTCCTAAATATGAGGCCAAATATGAGGGTCCTAAAAATACAGCTGTATCTACCTTTCCTATTTTAATAGTACATTGGTTTTAGTTTTCTTTACATTCGGCAACGTGAACTTTATACATTTAGTTTTTTGCTATTTAACAAAAGATTATTAACACTAAACCAGTGAACTATTTTTGATAGAGCATTATTTACTTCGTCATAGCCTGAGATTTGGCGATTAATATTAATAGATGTCGCTCTGTGATCGCAGGTCGCCCATAATAAATCTTATAATTTTTAAATTTTAACTTATACGGGTTCTTTTATAAATAATCCTCATAAATAGAACTAAATAAAATAAAAAATGTGACGGATTGACAAACATCAACGTGTAACAGAATTGTGTCATGATTCACGATTCATGATTGTATGATGTATCTATCAAATGCACGGCGCTGTTGTTATGTTTATTAATTTTATGTAATTCTAAGCACTAAGCGTTATTAAAAAACTAGCTTTTTGCACACTTTACTCCGCAAAAACTTTAATTTACGGGCCAAATTTCAAACTCTACCGGTTTTACTATTCTCTTAAAATTGTACTGAAAGTTATTTATTTAATAATGATTAGATATTCACCTATAGTTATAATTATCCATTATTATATTAAACGGCCTCCGTGGTCTAATGATTAGAGCTTGACTCTCGACTTCCGAGTTGTTGTTCATTGGAACAACAAAAAAAATGTTGTTTCCAAGTTTGGATAGGACAATGCAGGCTGATCACCTGACTGTCTGACAAGAAAGATGGTCCATACAGACACAGATGGACATGTAAAAAGTTGGACCTGCGCCTGATCTCTCGCTAGTCGTGTCGGTTATCCGTTTCACTAGGTTATGAGAGTAAAGGAAGAGTGTGCTCTATATAGTTCCCAAGTGTATACTGCGCACACACTTGGGCACTATAAAATTACTTCTGCGTAACTGGCCTGGTTTCAATGAAACCGGCCACCGTCACCGAAATCGGTGTGGGGAGTTATATAGTTATAATTATAGAATCGGTTTTTTACGCCGGTTTTCTGTGAGGCCGTGATATTTATCCGATCGAGCTGAACCATTTATGCCGAAGCATCTTCCACGTAAAAACTAAAACGTTTATTGAATAATTGTTGACATTGTATTGTTAGTATTAAATTTATATAAAAATTCATAAAGTAAATTGATACACATCCCCAAATATTTGCTCACTATATTGTATTAATATCAAAACAGTTTGTTAAGTGAATGGGAGCTCTACTCGGCTATTATAAGGCTCAAAGTGGAATACAACACGCGCTAGTTAAATGTGTGTAAGACGAATGACCGGTTTCATAACTAAACTAGCACTGACACGTGACTTCTTTGACGTGATTATCTATGTAATATCTGTATATATTATACTACAAAAATAATATTATAAAGAGGACATACTTGTATTTTTATATTTTCGTATGTTTGTTCGGGAACATACATACAAAAATATAAATTATTAAAATGGTATACATCTTTATGAATTTGAGACAAGTCGCTAATGAAAAGCTTCTAATACAAACCTATCAAGCATTATGCGAGTGTCTGATTAGATACTGCATATGTGTATGGGGGGCGGGAGTATGCAAAACCCTTCTAATAGCTTCTTATAGCCTTCTTCATCTATTGACCTTCATTGCCATTCTATCGCACATTCAACGACTGACGTATACGCCAAAGCGGATGTCCCGTCGGTGAGAAAAATATTCATTCTGGAAATGCTTAGGAGATACCATAGAAAGTGTACCATACCTATCTCCTTCATCAAAGAGAGTTGATCTGTGTCCGGATCCCTTGCACGGACGACGTTCGCGCGCAACAATATAATTTCTTGGCACCATCTATATATAATAAAGTCCTAAAATTAAAAGTAATAAATAAACATTATACAAACTACACCTTTAAAAAAGTTATAATTAAATGGCTTAAAGATAATACTTATGATGAAATAGAAAAATTGTTCTTACCAACTATTTGTTAAATAACAAAACACACCCACCTACCTACTTACCGATCCAAGATTTACATACCCATTCACACACACACACACACACACACACACACACACACACACACACACACACACACACACACACACACGCACACACACAGTGTGTCCTAGTGATTGGACATTCGGACATTGCACATTCGTAGGTGATTAACGGCATGTAGTAAGTCGTAGATGTCGTTAATCACCTACCAAATGTTAATAATTGATGAGTAATTTTTCCTCCTAATCTATTTCTTTTAAATTGTTTAAAATCTATATTGGCATAACATGTATCTTCATGGGCGAGGACACTGGCCTCTGCAATACAGTTTACACTGGCGCAGGGGTCAGGGATTTTTTTTCAGGGGTTTACAGATATGTAAACCTCCTTTGTGTCAATAAAGAATTTATTATTATTATTAAATTCGGGAATTCGATTCGGGAATCGCGCCATAACTATTGGACCTGGATTAAAAATATATTTGCACAAAATACATATTTCACTTATTATACATTAATCAGTTACGGCTTTAACGGCTTATGAATAAATCATGTAAAATATTGAGTATTCATACTTGTTAAAATAAAAAGGATCCTTAAATACATATCAAAAGTTACGTAGAAAACCATATCTTAGGGTTCGGTAGGCGGATCTCAGAGCCGTTTCAATTTGCGAATCAATCGTACGCGTTACATGCGCTTCATTTGGCCCTACCTCCCCCCAAGAGAAAAACTCATTTCAAATTGATTGAAAACCCGATGCGTTTGGCCGATGCGTGCCCATATCTTCGATTGTTAAATATTTCGATTGGTTGGAAAATTTTCATTCGCCCCAATTACTAGGTAATCGTTTCGCGGGTGTTGGCGGAACTTGTCGAAAATATGCGTGCTATTTTTAAATAATTTTATTTCTGGGGGCTGAAATCATAGCAGTCCCTAATAAGTATATCATAATGGTACGAGTAGAATACAGTTTAGCAAACAATTTGGATCAACAATATTATGTCACTGTGCCGAGCAAATTTAGGTTTAGGTTTAATTCTCAAAAGATTACAATAATTTAACCTACATACACCGAAACAAAAAGATGAAATACGGCCAAATTAATATGAGTAGTGGGGATTCGGGCGTTCTGATTCACGATTCTCGCCCAACCCCCATTTTCGCTGTTTCGGCCATGCCCGATCGATTGCGCTAATCCGTTTTTCAATATTTCTAACAGTTACAAAGATAGACTTTTGCAATTACTAGGCTCATTAGGCTCTATTCATTACTAATTATGCCAGACCACTGTTAATAACGATGCGCGTGATTTCTCAGCCGGAGCCGAGGGGTCATTAGTGGTTAAGTGAAACAACGACAGTATTAGTATAATAAAGTTTGTCATTTTATTGATAAAATAACACTCAAATAAAGTACATAATTTCAAATCGTTGTTTTTTTATGAAATGAACCAGGAAACGATCAGACGGATCGCCTGATGGTAAGCGATTACTGCCGCCCATGGACACTAGCAACATTCTCCTCTGGTGTTGCGACTTGCGTTCCCAGTCCTTAAAATCTCCAACCCCAATTGGGCCTCCGGTAACCTCACTAACTCGGCAAAACACAACACAAGCGTTATTTCATGCCGGTTTTATGTGAGGCCGTGGTATTTACCCAGTCGAGCCGGCCTATTCATGCCGAAGCGTGGCTCTCCCACGGCTTCCTCTAATGTTTCGACTTGCGTTACCAATCCTTAAAATCCCCAATCCCTGTTGGGCCTACGGTAACCTCACTCACTCGGCGAAACATAACACAAGCGTTATTTCATGCTGGTTTTATGTGAGGCAGTGATATTTACCCGGTCGAGCCGGCCCATTCATGCTCAAGCGTAATCCATGACCAGGAACACAGAAAAACTTTTTGTTCCTTCGGTGGGATTCGAACCCGCGACCCCCGGCTTGGGCACCAACACACTCAATCAACTGAGCCACAGAGGTCTTCATTACACTTTTGTTTACACACCTGTACCCTAAAGTGTATCTACCTAGGTAACACTGAAAATGTATAGAAAATGAAAAACGACTTAATGTAGAAAGTTGCCAATACTTTTATTGTTTTTCGAAGTAACGGAGATTGTTCCTCTCTACACATCGTCGCATTCGATGGAACCACTGAAAAAAGCAGTGGGTCCATTCTTTCTTAGGGGTCTCTTCTATGGCATTTTCGTAGGCTTTCACCGCATCTTTAGGGCTCGTAAAGCGAATACCTCGAATGTTATCTTTAGTTCTTGGGAATAAATGAAAATCGCAGGGCGCCAGGTCAGAACTCTATGGTGGATGACTCATTATCTCGACACCTGCCATAGTCAAATATTCAACAGTCCGTATTGCGGAGTGCGCTGAAGCATTGTCGTGGTGAGGGAGGATCCTGCTTCTAGGGCGCTGCTGTCGAATTTTTTCCAAGACAACAGGCAAACAGCGATTGACATACCAGTCTGCAGTAACTGTAAATAGTGGCACGAGATGAGGCTACATTAAGAAATGCTAATGCTTTGTTGTTGAGAAAGCCCACAACGAAAGTCATAATAAATCATTGACCGAAAATTTTCTCGTGTTAGGTTCATTTTCACGTATAACAAGAGTTTTAGATTTGCCGCCAATTCATAAAAACACATGACAAATGAATGCAATAGTAAAACTACATTAGGTTACCAAAGAGTTCTAAAATTGAAATTCAAAAAAAGTTTTCATTAGCAATGTTTCTAACTGGCTAGTTCTAAACATTTTAAGTGTTACCCACGTATTAGGAAGCACTACATTGGTTTTAAAAAGTGGATCTATAAGGAACAAAGGTGAACTTTTTTCAAAGTGTATCTACGAGGAAAGTGTACCTACGAGGAATAATTCTTTAGCAGAACCTCATAAAATCTCCAGTTTCAGAAGTTTAAAATATATAAATAGAAAATTTATATATTTTAAAGCAAACCTCATGTATATTTGACGACCTTTGTCGAGTCAATCGAGACTGAGCTCGAGTCGACGAGCTCAGTGGTCAATAGTTGCAAAGCGGAGGTCGTTGTTTGGATCCCGCCAAGGGAACATAAAAGTTTTCTATGTTCTTGGGTCATGGATATGTATTCAATACTAGTATTAATTTCCCGAGACTTCGCCCGTGTGTAATTAGGTTTTAAGCTTTCATCATCTATTTTACTCACCTAGGGACTGAATTTTAGAAAACGCTGAAATACGTAACTAATTTTGTTTTTTCCAATTTTTATGAAGTTTTCTCAATTCTTATGAAGTATCATATTATAAATATGTCCAAGGAATAAGAAGATTTATACAGGGATAAAATTTTTACCTTCTTGAGTGTTTAATTTAGAAAAATCCTTCCTTAGTGGTTGCCTACGCCATACGAGAAATACGTGTGCAAAATTTCAAATTTCAAATTTCTAGTCTTAAAGGTTTGACCTGTGCATTGATACATCTGTCAATGAACTTTTCTTTATTAAACTTTTTGATGTGCAGGTCCTTACTGGCCCTACAGATACAAATGTATTATTATCGATAATATATTGTTGCTGAAATAATTTCCAGTCATAGTTAGGAATGGAATTCGTGTCCCCATTAATCTAATGATAATAGTCGTGATGAAATACAATTACCATTCTCTAAGTTTTTGTTATAAATAGTATTCTCCACTAACCACGGTATATTCATTTTGTACTCTCAAGATTTCAACAGTTTATTCACGGTCACCGAGCGAAGCCAGTGATGAGTACTAAATAATTTAGAAATATATGTTACAGACTGTTGTAAAACATGAAATGTTAAAGGATATCGTCGTGGGAGTTGAAATCGAAAGGGACCAAGAGATTCCGAACAGAGAGCTGCATATTTTCTCATACTGAACAACTGTATATTTGAATATAAGCCTTTGAACAATATTGTAAATAAGACATTATGAATAGCGATGCAGTTATCGTTGACCTTCAAGGATTTAAGGATCTCAAAAATAAATTTATCGTAAAAGAATTTTCAATTGCAACCAAAGACTACACACAGACGTTTGTAATTAAACCACCATATCCTTACAATTATCTTACAAGTGAAAAAAAGAAGCAAGTTCGATGGTTAGAAAAAAATAGTGGACTACGTTGGAGTGAAGGATTCATTGACTATCGTGAATTTCAAAGGACGATTATGCTCTACTTAAGCGGTAAAAAATACTAACAAAAGGAATGAAAAAGATTAAGTGGATTCATGAGCTATGTCAAAACTGTGAAATTATAGAATTAGGGGAAAAGGGTTGTCCTAAATTTTTAATATTGTATTATAAAGAATATTTTGAGAAAACAAAGAAAAAAGAAAATGACATCTCGAATTGTGTTCATCACAAAAATATATGTGCTTTAAAAAATGTACTCTGTCTGAAAACATGGTATTGTGAAAATGCTAATTTGTTTTAAAATTTTATGAAGTAAAAATTTCACTTTTTAATAAATGTGTATTGAAATATAATTTTATGTCATTTCCTTCCACTCTATAATAATAATTAAATCAGGGGAACAAATCGACATTGATAGTTTTTCGAGATTTTTTAATTTGCTTAAAATCTTTAGTAAAAATTTTACTTTCTGATAATTGTATATTTGAAATATCATTTTAGTTTAATTCCTTTTTCTCTATAATTATAATAATGGTAATTTGTTTTAAAAATTTTGTCAAATAAATATTTCACCTTTAAAAAAATGTATATTGAAGTATCATTTAATTTCATTTCCTTGTACTGTATAATAATAATTAAACCAAGGGGAACAAATCGACATCGATATTTTTTAGAGATTTTTTTATTGGCTTAAAATCTTTAGTAAAAATTTTACTTTCTGATAAGTGTATATTTGAAATATCATTTTAGTTTAATTCCTTTTACTCTATAATAAATAAAGCGAGGTGAAAAATCAACACCGATATTTTTTAGAGATTATTTATTTGTTCAAAATTTTTAATCAAAATTTTACTTTTAAATGAATGTCTATTGGAGTATCTTTTTATTTTCTTTTACTCTATATTATTAAATAAACCAAGGGTAAATAAATCAACACCAATTGTCTTAGAGATTATTTATTTGTTCTAAATTTTTGATATTATATTAAACTGGCTATTGTGAAAAACAAAAAGCAAATAATATTTTGAATTGTGTTCATCACAAAAAGATATGCGTTTTAAAAATGTACTCTGACTAAAACCACGGTATTGTTATAATGCTAATTTGTTTTAAGTTTTATCAACTAAAAATTTTACTTTTTAATAAATGTCTATTGGAATATCCTTTTCTTTTATTTCCTTTTATTCCTTAAAAAAACTTAGGGGAAACAATCGACACAGATTTCTTTTGTTGTATTTTTTATTCGTTCGAAAGAAGAATGCCAAGATACAGCTCGAATAATAAAAAAAAAACATTTCAACATATTTATATGTATCAGTTCACCTCGTGTAACGAACTATTTTGACTGTTGATTATGATAGAATCATAATCAACAGTCAACTTCAACATATTTATGTGTATCAGTGTGGTACTACTTCACTCTTTACTGATTACGAAAGATTTCATTGACCCTTTTTTTGAAGAAAACAGAAGAAAGGATGAAATTTTAGACATTTATTAAAAAGTAAAATTTTTACTTGATAAAATTTTTAAAACAAATTAGCGTTATCACAATACCATGTTTTCAGACAGAGTACATTTTTTAAAAGCATATCTTTTCGTGATGGACACAATTCAAAACGTTATTTTCTTTTCTTGTTTCTTTACAATAGTCGGTATAATCATTATCATTACATAGTATATTACAAAGTCTCTTTTTTTGTCTATCCCTATGTATGCTTAAATCTTTACAACTACGCAACGGACTATGATGCGGGATTTTCTAAATAGTCTTTAAGATATATTAAGATATCGTAAAATTTATATTCAAGCGCGATAAATGTATATCAAGCGATCGCGAATGTCGTGACGATGTGATAGGAGTATCAGATTGTATCAGAAGTATATTGCTGTAAGTAGAGAGTTATTCGCCGAAATAGATTTTCTCCAACAATACTATTTCACGCGGGTGAAGCCGCGGACAAAAGCTAGTATAATATAATATAAAAAATTTTGAACAAATAAAAAAAACTAAATACTCAGTGTCGATATTTTCTCCTTGGTTTAATTTATTATTACAGAATAAAAGGAAATTAAAGAAAATTATATTCTAATTGACATATTTATTAAGAAAGTAAATATTTTTACTTGATTATAATATTAAAACAAATTAGCATTTTCACAATACCATGTTTTCAGACAGAGTACATTTTTTAAAGCACATATATTTTTGTGATGAACACAATTCGAGATGTCATTTTCTTTTTTCTTTGTTTTCTCAAAATATTCTTTATAATACAATATTAAAAATTTAGGACAACCCTTTTCCCCTAATTCTATAATTTCACAGTTTTGACATAGCTCATGAATCCACTTAATCTTTTCCATTCCTATTGTTAGTATTTTTTACCGCTTAAGTAGGGCATAATCGTCCTTTGAAATTCACGATAGTCAATGAATCCTTCACTCCAACGTAGTCCACTATTTTTTTCTAACCATCGAACTTGCTTATTTTTTTCACTTGTAAGATAATTGTAAGGATATGGTGGTTTAATTACAAACGTCTGTGTGTAGTCTTTGGTTGCAATTGAAAATTCTTTTACGATAAATTTATTTTTGATATCTGTTCGCGCCAACATTAGCGCGACGTTTAGAATAAACACAAAGGACATCACTACGTGAAGTATGGCCGACCGACTCAGGGGCGTTGTCAGAGAGTGACAAACACTTGCAATTAGACCCCCGTCCGCGCCGGATGCATTTTCAGCTCATCCCGAAACCTAGTGAACGCGAACGCGTGTGCGCATATTTATTTGTGCTCGTTAATATAATACCAAATTCGCCGGCGAACCGCGATAAATCTATCGATAATCCGCTCAACAGCTGTGTAGTGTAGTGAGAAGAAACCTCCGCCCAGATCCAGAACCACCAGCTCAACAATAAGGTCAGTCCCAGATTTCTCCAGCCCTCACATTAACCTATATACCTACTTCCCTCAGCTCAAAGTCGTATGTGTAAGGTCCTAGCTTACACATTTCTTAGCCCTTCTCCCTATTACCGGCGTTGGGCCTGATTAGAACCAGCACCTACAGTTCCACTCCGCCCAATTCTGCACATAAAATCAGCTCGATTATTTATATTTTGTCCAATTAATTCTGGCCAGGCCGCCCCGCCATTTTAAAACCAAGTTACAGTCCACCCCCTTAATCAATTCGGCACATTTAACATTAAACCCCTATTCTGTACTTTGATATTAACCTATATGTTAATTATTTAAATTATTTTGTGCATATTTCGGCCCATAAATTCATAGGAAAAACCCAAAAAAAAAAATAAAAAAAAAAATAGTGGGTAGGTTGTCGGCTTATTGTCGAACAAAGAACTCGAACATTCCAGAACTTCCCTAACGTACCTAATACATAATTTGTACCAATAATATCTCATATAATTTTCTCAGCTCTTAATTACATACAAAATAATTTAATGTTTGATTCGCATATAAAATAAGTAATAACTAGTGCGTATTGTGAATTACGTTCGGCTCATAACAGAATTGTGAATCGTCGTTGCATTACTAAGTATTTTATCTATATATAAAGTTTATATCTTCATATTCTCAATTTTTAAAACACAATATTAATTAACTTAGCATTATTTTAATTGTTATGAGTCGCATAACATCTCAAGTGCCCATACAAACATCGTCGGCTCGCTTCGGTACTTGATTTTTTGTGCATTCTGTAGGTAATAGGTACCTACACGGCGCCCGTGCGTAAACAACAGCTGTTGCATTCATTCTCAATTAGGTATTCTTCATAGAATAAATAGTGACCTTCACATTGAATTCATATCTTATCTACGTTCTGTGTCTATACAAAAATATTATTAGGTATTACGTTACAGCTGTTTTAAATAAGAATTCTTATCGACGTTCTGTGTTTATACAAATATATTATAGGTGTTACGTTACAGCTGTTTTAAATAAGTCGGCACAATATTGAGATTGAACCTGCTCACACCTACTTACATTGTTTTCATTACGTTATTTTGTTTCTAACGCGCCCGCTAAGATTTGTTTATTTTTTTCAAACTTCAGGACATTAATATAATATTACAGACGACTTCTAACGCATTAATCTCCGCTCATCAAACATACACTAATACTATATTAGCATCAGGCGATCGGTCAGCTCATTTGTTAATTAACTCGTACACATTTTATGATAAAATTGTATACATTGTTGGCACATTATTAAAATCTATTATCTGCGTTTTAATTAATTGCGCGCGTATTTTCCGCTCATTACTTTTAAATATTTAACTTAGTTACACGCATATATTTTTAAACATGCCTACAAAATCGCAAGCGGCCATATTTAGGCAAACTATAAAATCTATTAGTCGGCTCAGAGAGATCGCATTGGCATTACACAAAGGTGACTCAAAGTCTAACAAAACGGAGTTTAATGCGCGTTTTAAAGACCTACAAAATTTGAAACAAAAATTAGAAAATTTATACTGCGAAATTTTAGACGACGGCAGTGTTACAGAAGAAATTGAAAAGTTTTATACAGCCGGTTACGAGAACGCGCTATCCGAATATTATGATATTTTAACTGCAGCGGAAAATATAAGTTCCACTTCAGAGTCAAGTCAGCTCACTTCTGCCGTTCTGCCCAAAATTGAACTGCCAAAATTCAGCTCACGCGTTGAGGACTGGCCATCGTTTGTTACGATTTTTAGGAGTCTTACAGACGACATGACGTCACTTACAGATGCAGTTAAGCTGCACTATCTTTTGTCTTGCCTATCGGGGGAGGCGCTCAGCATGATTGCGCATTTAAAAATCACAAATGATAATTACAGCGTCGCGCTCGATATACTCACACGTAGGTATGAAAACCGCCGTGTTCTGATAGATGGGTTTGTTGATATAATACTCGGTCTACCTAATATTCATATTCGATCAAGCATACGCGCGACGTTTTTAACTCCGCTCATTTCCGCACAAAGCGCATTAAATAATCTGCGTTTACCTATGGATAGTAATTACGTATTTGTGTCTATTGTAGTTAGAAAATTACGAGGCGAGCTCCGCACCCTGTTCGAAAGAAGATACGGCATCTCGGACACTCTGCCCACCTTAGGTGATTTGATTTCTTTTTTAGAGGAGCACGCGCGCTGTATCGAAACCGAATATTCTAATGCAACCCGCGGTGTTACCTACTCACCACAAACTGGGCCCTCTCGTCAACATACACCCCCCGCAAACTCTCCGCGCAGTCCACGTTTTAGACCAATTAGTCCCGCGTATCCTCGTAATACTCAGCGCTCGCCATCGGCTCACACTTTAAGTAGCTATCACGTCGGCCCAGTTCCTCATTACCCTCAACGCTACTGGCCGCCCTCCCCCCTAACAGAGCGGCGCGAGTACTCAGCCCGGAATACAGATAAACACAAGCGATTCTACTGCCCCTATTGTAGGAATACAGAACACAAACTTATCGCGTGTCCAAAATATAATCATCAACCCACTCAAGGTCGTTGGGATTTCATAGAAGCCAACGACAGATGTCGTAAATGTCTAGGTCCGCATTTTGAAAATGAATGTCGTTCGACAAACTCATGCAAAGAGTGTGGAAGTGTAAATCACCACACCTCGCTTCATCGTCACGGAACTCCAAATTCTCCGGTGTCGTCAGCGCATTTGCTTCCTCCTCATTTACGTGCACAGCCCCGCCGGCGTGCTCAAGACAAGCCACATACCTACACGGCCTACACACAACATACGCGTGCACATCAATCATCATCATCAGACCCCAACCAATCGTCTGATCATGCACCGTCTACAACTCATCAATATCAAAACAAAAAACAATGACTACCTACGATCACGGAGCACATAGAATTAGAAGATCAACCCAATAATTTAAAATGTCATTCAGCTCATAGTACACCTGCATCACATTCAGCTCATAAAATATCTAAATCTAGTTCAGCCCAATATTCTGTAGAATCAGCCCAAGTAAATTCAACTCAGCACATAGAAAACCCATTAAAAACTCCAGTGTTACTTCCCACAGTCGTTTTAAATATATCTGATAAATGCGGAGAATATCACAAAGCTCGGGCTTTATTGGACTGTGGTAGCATGATAACGCTCATAACTCAGCGCATGACTAGAAATCTTAATTTGCAACCAAAACAATGTTCATTAAAAATTACAGGTGTAGGTGATCAGCACATACAAAATTCTAAAGGTTGGGTCACAATAACATTTAGGCCCACACACCGTGACACGCCATCTATTACTACTACCGCTCATATTCTCAAAGACGTTACAGGTTATTTACCTTTGCAAAAAATACCAGATGTTGTACAAGACTCAGCTCATCAGCTCATTCCATTGGCGGATCAAGCTTATCATACTCCTGCGCCCATTGATCTCATTTTAGGCTCAGACGTTTTGGGTCACGTTTTGGATGGTACTAAGATTGCTTTGGGCCCGGGGAAGCCCATAGCCTTCGGCACGATTTTTGATTTTGCACTCATAGGACTCGTTGAGCACTCATGCGATTCACCTGTAGCTCAAGTTGGCTCTGCTCATGTTACTCATACTCATTATACTCAGTCGGCTCACTCTACACATTCTGCTCATTCTACTCATGATATTTGCAAAAGCCTGGAAAGATTCTGGGAGTCGGAAGAACCCCAGCCTCGTTCTGCTCATTCAAACCCACTACACGAGCAATGTGAACACATATTCAGCTCAACCACCATTCGTGACGATTCAGGCCGTTACATGGTGACTCTTCCCTTCTTATCAGATGCACCCGTACTAGGTAGTACTCATGCTATTGCTCTACGTAGATTTCTCAATCTAGAAAAACGGTTGCAATCCGATCACACACTGCGACAAAAATATATAGAATTCATGAACGAATACATAAACTTAGGACACATGACACCGTGTCATCCGTCTACATTTACTCATAAACCTCATTATTATATTCCTCATCATGGCGTGTTCAAATCAGGTACTGACAAACTCCGCACAGTATTTGATGGCAGTTGTAAGTCATCCAATGGAGTCAGTTTAAACGATTGCCTGCACACAGGTCCAGCACTTCAACGAGACATTGTAGATATTATTATATCATTCCGCGCACATCGTATAGTATTCAGCACTGACATAAAAATGATGTTTAGAAATATTCTCTTAAGACCAGACCAAAGACACTATCAGCTCATACTCTGGCGATCGTCTCCAGATCGACCTCTGCTCACATATGCACTCAACACTGTTACATACGGATTGCGCTCAAGTCCATATCATGCTATCCGCACATTATTACAATTAGCTGAAGATGAAGGTCATCGCTATCCTCAGGCTGCCGAAATTTTGCGTAAATTTGTTTTCGTGGATGATGTACTTTGCGGCCATGACATCATAGAAGAAGCATCAGCACTCCAAACTCAGCTCATTGATTTGTTATCACTCGGTGGATTTAAACTTAGTAAATGGACATCAAACACACCTCAGCTCTTGCAAAGATTTCCAGACGATCAATGCGAAATGCCTAAAGACTTTGACATCAGCGCAGAGTCTCCATCAATTAAGGTTTTGGGTATTAGATGGATTCCCCAGTCTGATGAATTTACATATCACATCTCATTACCACCAGTTACCCACATTACAAAACGTTCAATTCTTAGCACAGTAGCTTCTCTCTATGACCCAAACGGTTGGGTTACACCCGTCATATTCCGCGCAAAAATACTTCTTCAAAGGTTATGGTTAACTAAATTGGACTGGGACGATCCCACTCCAAATAATATTACAGAGGATTGGCAGCGCATCTATCATGATCTTCCACACATCTCAGATATACATTTTCCCAGACATATCGCTCCACACAAATTCAAATCAACATACTCACTTCACGGCTTCGCAGATGCTTCGGAAAGCGGTTTTGCTGCAGTGATATATTTACAAGAATCAGCTCACAACGGATCTGTTAACGTTCACCTCATAATTGCTAAATCTAAAGTCGCACCGATTAAAAATAAACTCACAATCCCCAAATTAGAGTTGTCTGCTGCAACTCTATTATCTCAGCTCATGTTGCGTGTCTCCCAACAATTGTCTGCTCATCTCACAATTACACATCACATTTGTTGGTCAGATAGTACCATAGTGCTTGCATGGATAAAAACTCCGCCTCATCGTTTACAAACATTTGAATCAAATAGAGTAACAAAAATTAACTCAAATTCACTCACACTTAAGTGGCGTCATGTACCTTCCCAATTAAATCCTGCTGACTGTGCAAGCAGAGGACTATCAGCTCAAGCTCTCTCCGCTCATGATTTATGGTGGTCTCCTCCTTGGCTCAAATTGCCAGAGGATACCTGGCCCAAGATGCCTTCAGCTCATACTCGACAAGACTTGCCAGGGCTCAAACCAAAATACGTACCATGCAATTTCTCGATACCTGGTGTCGATAGTGATCTGCTCACTCGCTTCAGCTCTTTAGAAAAACTAACTGGTGTCACTGCCTACATGAGGCGATTCATTCGTAACTGTAAACTAAATTCAAACTCGCGACAACTAGGCCCTCTAACTGTAAGTGAACGTAGAGAAGCATTACTCTTCTGGATCCGCTCTGTACAGCAGAATGCATTCGCAGAAGATATTCACCGCCTGCAAACCGATAGAATCTGCACAGTACGACTACAACGTCTGTCGCCTTTTACGCAGGACGGTCTCCTCAGAGTAGGAGGTAGACTCACTCGTTCGGAACTCACATACGATGCTCAACACCCATACATTTTGCCTAGTTCTAGTCCGCTCGTAGACCTCATAATAGATCACTATCATCGCATACACTGCCACCCTGGCACGGACACGCTACATGCTATTTTACGTCAGCAATTTTGGATATTATCTGCCCGCCGCATTATAAGGCACAGAACGTTTAAATGCATAAGATGTTTCCGTTGCCGCGCTCAGCCCGAAGTACCTATCATGGCTGACCTGCCAGCTGATAGAGTCATACCTCAGCCCGTATTTAGTCACGTATCAACAGATTTCGCCGGACCGTTTCTGCTCAAATCAAGTCAATTACGTAATGCTAAGTTAATTAAGGGATATTTTTGCATATTTGTTTGCCTCACTACAAAGGCGGTTCACTTAGAACCAGTCTCATCGCTCACTGCCGAAGCGTTTATTGCAACATTACAAAGGTTCTGCTCACGTCGCGGACTTCCGGTATTGATACGTTCGGATTGTGGCACAAATTATGTAGGAGCTAGGAATCATCTACTAGAGGTACAACAATTTCTCAATGACAATAACGACGCCATTTCTCATAAACTCTCAACTCAAAATATAACTTGGTTACTCAATCCGCCTAAAGCCCCATGGATGGGAGGTATCCATGAGATTAATGTTAAATCCACAAAGCAACTTCTATACCGTGTTATCGGTGAGCAACACCTCCCTTTCGAGGAATTCTTAACTCTGCTCACTAGAATCGAAGCTGTGTTAAACTCTCGGCCCATCAGTCCACTTTCGTCCGATCCCACGGACTATCAGCCCCTTACTGCTGGCCACTTTCTCATTGGCCGTCCGCTCACAGCTCTCCCCGAGCTGACTCTAGATGAAAGAGTAATATCTCCGCTCAAACGCTTTCAGCTCATTCAATCACTCTCTCAGCGCTTTTGGAACCTTTGGACCAAGTCCTACCTCCATACCCTTCAAATCCGCTCCAAATGGCTTTCCTCTTCCTCTCCACCCAAAATTGGAGAACTGGTTCTGCTCAAGGAGGACAATTTGCCTCCTCTACAATGGAAGATAGGAAGAATCTCACGTCTGCTACCTGGGAAGGATGGAGTCATCAGAGTTGTGGACTTGGACACGACTCAAGGCCAGCTGCGGAGGCCGGTCGGCAAGGTTGCCCGGCTCCCACTGGATTCTGCTCAGGATGGGGCTCAGCTCGCCGCCTGTGCGGGCCCCCCAGGATGTTCGCGCCAACATTAGCGCGACGTTTAGAATAAACACAAAGGACATCACTACGTGAAGTATGGCCGACCGACTCAGGGGCGTTGTCAGAGAGTGACAAACACTTGCAATTAGACCCCCGTCCGCGCCGGATGCATTTTCAGCTCATCCCGAAACCTAGTGAACGCGAACGCGTGTGCGCATATTTATTTGTGCTCGTTAATATAATACCAAATTCGCCGGCGAACCGCGATAAATCTATCGATAATCCGCTCAACAGCTGTGTAGTGTAGTGAGAAGAAACCTCCGCCCAGATCCAGAACCACCAGCTCAACAATAAGGTCAGTCCCAGATTTCTCCAGCCCTCACATTAACCTATATACCTACTTCCCTCAGCTCAAAGTCGTATGTGTAAGGTCCTAGCTTACACAATATCCTTAAATCCTTGAAGGTCAACGATAACTGTATCGCTATTCATAATGTCTTATTTACAATATTGTTCAAAGGCTTATATTCAAATATACAGTTGTTCAGTATGAGAAAATATGCAGCTGTCTGATTCGGAATCTCTTGGTCCCTTTCGATTTCAACTGCCACGACGATATCCTTTAACATTTCATGTTTTACAACAGTCTGTAACATATATTTCTAAATTATTTAGTACTCATCACTGGCTTCGCTCGGTGACCGTGAATAAACTGTTGAAATCTTGAGAGTACAAAATGAATATACCGTGGTTAGTGGAGAATACTATTTATAACAAAAACTTAGAGAATGGTAATTGTATTTCATCACGACTATTATCATTAGATTAATGGGGACACGAATTCCATTCCTTACTATCACTGGAAATTATTTCAGCAACAATATATTATCGATAATAATACATTTGTATCTGTAGGGCCAGTAAGGACCTGCACATCAAAAAGTTTAATAAAGAAAAGTTCATTGACTGATGTATCAATGCACAGGCCAAACCTTTAAGACTAGAAATTATAAATTTGAAATTTTGCACACGTATTTCTCCAACCAGTAGGCGTAGGCGTAGGCAACCACTAAGGAAGGATTTTTCTAAATTAAACACTCAAGAAGGTAAAAATTTTATCCCTGTATAAATCTTCTTATTCCTTGGACATATTTACAATATGATACTTCATATGAATTGAGAAGGAAAAAACAAAATTAGTTACGTATTTCAGCGTTTTCTAAAATTCAGTCCCTAGGTGAGTAAAATAGATGATGAAAGTTTAAAACCTAATTACACACGGGCGAAGTCTCGGGCAGTTAATACTAGTATTGAATACATATCCATGACCCGAGAACATAGAAAACTTTTATGTTCCCTTGGCGGGATCCAAACAACGACCTCCGCTTTGCAACTATTGACCACTGAGCTCGTCGACTCGAGCTCAGTCTCGATTGACTCGACAAAGGTCGTCAAATATACATGAGGTTTGCTTTAAAATATATAAATTTTCTATTTATATATTTTAAACTTCTGAAACTGGAGATTTTATGAGGTTCTGCTAAAGAATTATTCCTCGTAGGTACACTTTCCTCGTAGATACACTTTGAAAAAAGTTCACCTTTGTTCCTTATAGATCCACTTTTTAAAACCAATGTAGTGCTTCCTAATACGTGGGTAACACTGAAAATGTTTAGAACTAGCCAGTTAGAAACATTGCTAATGAAAACTTTTTTTGAATTTCAATTTTAGAACTCTTTGGTAACCTAATGTAGTTTTACTATTGCATTCATTTGTCATGTGTTTTTATGAATTGGCGGCAAATCTAAAACTCTTGTTATACGTGAAAATGAACCTAACACGAGAAAATTTTCGGTCAATGATTTATTATGACTTTCGTTGTGGGCTTTCTCAACAACAAAGCTATGATAGGCTGCGATTAGCATTTCTTAATGTAGCCTCATCTCGTGCCACTATTTACAGTCTTGGAAAAAATTCGACAGCAGCGCCCTCGAAGCAGGATCCTCCCTCACCACGACAATGCTTCAGCGCACTCCGCAATACGGACTGTTGAATATTTGACTATGGCAGGTGTCGAGATAATGAGTCATCCACCATACAGTTCTGACCTGGCGCCCTGCGAGTTTCATTTATTCCTAAGAACTAAAGATAACATTCGAGGTATTCGCTTTACGAGCCCTAAAGATGCGGTGAAAGCGTACGAAAATGCCATAGAAGAGACCCCTAAGAAAGAATGGACCCACTGCTTTTTCCAGTGGTTCCATCGAATGCGACGATGTGTAGAGAGGAACAATCTCCGTTACTTCGAAAAACAATAAAAGTATTGGCAACTTTCAACATTAAGTCGTTTTTCAATTTCTAAACATTTTAAGTGTTACCTAGGTAGATACACTTTAGGGTACAGGTGTGTAAACAAAAGTGTAATGACGACCTCTGTGGCTCAGTTGATTGAGTGTGTTGGTGCCCAAGCCGGGGGTCGCGGGTTTGAATCCCGCCGAAGGAACAAAAAGTTTTTCTGTGTTCCTGGATATGGATTACGCTTTAGCATGAATGGGCCGGCTCGATCGGGTAAATACCACGGCAACACAGAACACAGTACAATAGGTATGAAATAACGCTTGCGTTGTGTATCGCTGTGTGAGTGCGGATTTACCGTAGGTCCAAGAGGGGTTGGGGATTTTTATGACTGGGAACGCAGGTTACAACACCAGAGTAGGGTGTTGCGAGTGTCCATGAGTGACGGAAATCGCTTAACATTAGACGATCCATCTGCTCGTTTCCTGGTTCGTTTCATAACAAAACAACGATTTGAAATTGTGTTATTTTATCAATAAAATGACTCACTTATAATACCATTATTGTTTCACTGAACCACTAATGGCCCTTAGCTTATCACCGTCAATTATCTACCACTGCATGAGGTAATTAGTAATGAATATAGCCTAATGAGCCTAGTAATTGCAAAAGTCTATCTTTGTAACCGTTAGAGATATTGAAAAACGGATTAGCGCAATCGATCGGGCATGATCGAAACCCCCCATTTTGACACCAAACTTTTTTTTTTTAGCCGGTGTCACCGCTCGAACCGTTGATAGAACACGTGGGACAGGGCGAGGGGAGAGGGCAGGGGATCCAGAATAGTGAGCCAGAACGTACGAATCCACACTACTTTGTGACGTCTGTCAAATGTTTTAGACACTTGACAGACTTTATGTCATTCATGGCAGTCGAGAAACTAAGGTGATTTCATGATAACGGCTATCACTTCTGAACGAGCCACCTTCAAGGAAAGACATCTTAGTAAGACTTGTTGATTATTGTAACAATCCAGTTTAGGTTTAGTAGCTTGGTGATGTTATTGAATTGGAATTATGTATTAGTTGAATTATTTTATATGTGGAAAGTTGGTGATTGAATGTACTTAATTAGCTATGTATATTAAAATCATAAAAATAAATCGCATAAAGTGATACGTGATCTTTTTGATGATGATTTTACTCCCTTCGGAGTCTTTCTTAACATCTCAGAAGCGGGATATGAACCGCGAAAGTAAATTTCGTGTCACGTACCACGCCACATAGGGTAGGTAGGTATTTTTTTCTTTTCTTCTTTTGCGTTTGGTATTTCTTCTTATTAATATTATTATTTTTATGCATTTGAGTAAAATAAATGGCCATCAGTGCAAAATAGTATTTGACAAATAGATTTAAACCGTCCCTCTTGCATATTTCAATGCCAGATTGCTGATGAATTTGAATTAAATAATCTAGTCGTTTTATAATAATAATAATAATAATAATAATAATAATAATGAAGCCGGTACCTCCTAGTTGGTGTCCCCGGGCAACACTTGGGTGCGCCACCCTACTCTCTTCGGGGTGAGGTACTCACGTGGCTGATCATCGGTTCTTTCTTTCTTTTACTATCTTTTCAACGTCTTTTTATTGGTCAATTCTTGTTTGTGCGTTGATTCTGTTAATTTTTTTTTTTATCTACCTTCACCACCTTTGTTTCGTCTTTTTCTGTCTTTCCCGTTTAGTTAACTCTTCCATTAAGGTAATAACCATATGCGATGCGTCTAAGAAGCAGAATTATACCCCAGGCGGGTACCGGAGCGGATAGCAATGGAGAATCCCGCCCCGGACCCTCGGGTCCGGGCTGCCATACGTATTCTGGGGTGGGCACCGTATCGCACAATGATAATGTTACACATCCTAGAGAAACCTCGTCATTTTGTCTCTCCCCAATATCATCACTTTTTTCATCACCACCATCTTTTCCAGCTTCATATCTTACTGCCAATCAATCCATTTCATCAAATTCATCAATATCACCGTCATTAGAATCTACTGTGGATGTTGTGCGGGAGGCTATTCCAGCCAGAGTTACTGCACCCATTCATAGTTCTAAGTGCAAACGTAAAAAATGGTCCAAAAAAATGAACATTTTCATAATGCACAAATATTTCATCATCACCAAATTAGAAACTGACACTAAATCATACTTAACACAGCTACATTCATTATTTTCAACACAATACCCAGAAATGGAAGCGTCGAAACAAAGAGTAGGTGATCAGCGACGAGCAATCGTTCAAAGGCGCCTTTTAAGCCACCAAGAGATTTTAAGTATAAAAAACGACGTAAAAACTTTATTACAAAATCAAAACGAACTATTGACTGACGAACAAGACATGACGCAACTAGGTAATTCTGATACAAACTGCACACTTCAAAGAATGAGATGGACAACTGAAATTAATGAGACGATAATGAGAGCTTATTACAGAATAACCAAACTAGAGACTGACCTAACCACCTATAGACCGATATTACACCAAGAAATCATCGCCACATGCCCGTCAATAGCACACCTTTCAATACAAAGGATAGCAGACCAACGGAGATCTATTGCTAGTAATTGTCTTCTATCAAGCGAACAACTTAAAAAGATACGCGAAGAAGTACAGACTGAGCTTGATGAAATATCGGTTGAAAACATACAACACCAACCGGATGAAGACGTTACTCAACCTGGCTTAGACGTAACACAAGTCCTGCTAGGGGATCATTCTTCCATACCAAACCAACAAAACGACATAGTCAACTTAGTCCCAATCCAAAATCGCGTACCTGTTTTGTCAATAGAATTAGAAACAGAGTTAAAAGAAATGTTTCTAGACTCTTTTAACATATTTAAAGAGATACATCCAACAGCACGTCCATCTTTACCCAAACTAAAGCCATCTAAAAAATTGTTTCAGATAGTTAATTGCCTTAACACTAACATAATTCCAAACATGATTCGTGAGGATACCGACTTTAACACTCTTCATACTTACATTTACACTGCAGCACACACCTCAACCAAATTTAGCGGAGTAAGAATAAATATTAATAATAATACAACCAATGTAAACAAAACGCAGGTGATACCCTGGTGGCAGAAACGGCTCGAGGGAAGAATAGGTGACCTTAGAGCGAACATAGGAAGACTCACTGAGTATATACGGGGCACTCGTTCGCCATACCTAGAAAAACAGATACAGAAAATAAAGCATCAGTACAAAATACATGCACAACACGAGTCTGAAAATTCTGACGCAATACACTTTTTGGACACTTTAAAGCAGAAATTAAACATACTAACCAATAGATTAAAAAGATATAAAGATTGTAGTAATAGAAAAACACAAAACAAGGAATTATTTAACTTTTTAGGAAATTTTATATATATATTTATATTTATATATATATATATATTTTTTTAGGAAGGAATTTATTTTAACGAAAAACTATTTTATAGAAAACTTGCTCAAAAAGATACTTCTCAACACAATCACCCCAATAATAGCCTTTCACCCACTCCTGAATCTATGCATACATACTGGTCAAACATATGGTCCCATCCAAAACAGCATGGAAATAGTCCATGGATTGAAGAAGATAGAGCTAGATTTGCAGACATACCGGAAATGGAATTCGATCAGATTCAGTTAGAACAACTGAAATCTGTTATAGCTAAAACACACAACTGGAAAGCAAGTGGATCGGATAACATACACAACTTTTGGTACAAAAAGCTTACATGCATACATAGTTTACTACTCAAACACATCAATTCATTTATCCGTTCCCCAGACCTAATGCCACATTTCATCACACAGGGCATAACATACATGCTACATGGAATAGATAAATACAAAATACATGCAATAAAGAAAGGTAATATAGAAGACACACAATATAAACTTAATAACGATGATATAATTGAGTCTGTAGACCCGTTAGAAGGATACAAATACCTGGGATATTATCAGTCACAACAGCTACACTACAAACAAATTAAAACACAACTCAAACACAAACTCAGAACCAGACTACACAAAATTCTAGTTACACAGTTAAATTCAAAAAACACAATTAAAGCTATTAACACATACGCAATACCCATACTTACATATTCCTTTGGTGTAATCCGCTGGAACCAAACCGAACTTAAATCTCTACAGAGGATAATAAACACCACAATGACGAAGCACAGGAAACACCACCCAAGAGCTTGTATCGAACGATAAATCCTGCCTAAAGCCGAAGGCGGAAGAGGACTCATAGATATAGTTAATCTACATAATAGACAAATAGATCTACTCCGAAAATTCTTTTATAATCGAGCAAAAACAGTAACTTTACATCAAGCCATTTGCCAAACTGATACCCACACACCGCTAACTCTCGCCGATAACACAAAAAGAATAAACAGCTACACAAATCAACAAAAAATTGAAGCATGGACAAATAAAACCTTACTTGGCAGGCACCGCCTGGATCTAAATAATAACGCCGTAGACAAAATAGCGTCAAACGCATGGCTAAAACACGGAGAATTGTTCCCTGAAACGGAAGGGTTTATGCTGGCAATTCAAGACCAAGTAATAGACACCAAAAATTATAGGAAACATATAATAAGAGATCGTAACCTTGGTAGTGACCATTGTCGTCACTGCCACAAGCAACCGGAAACTATACAGCACATCACAGGCGCCTGCTCATCCATCACACAAACAGACTACAAACACAGACATGACCAGGTAGCATCAATCATACATCAGATACTTGCACACAAACACAACCTCATCACAGAGAAGTCCCCATATTACAAATACACACCACAAATCATACTAGACTCACCTGATTATAAACTTTACTGGGACAGGACAATACTTACAGACAAGACGGTACATCATAACAGACCTGACATAACGCTCCATGACAAATGAAATAGAACTGTTTACCTGATAGACGTTGCCATACCTAATACACACAACCTCACATCCACGCACACAACCAAACTCGCAAAATACACTGACTTGACAATAGAGATAAAATTACAATGGAAAGTTACCACAGTCAAAACTATACCCATAATAATTTCCACAACTGGCGTCATTCCTAAAATACTCCACACATCTCTTAAAACACTCAACATACATCCACTCACATTCATCACTTTACAAAAAGCAGTTATCCTCAACACATGTAGCATCGTCCGGAAGTTTTTGTCAATTAATAAGTAGCAATCACGTTACCTGAAGTTGTTTGGCCACAAGCCCGCAACTTCAGTATACCCCGCAAGGGAGAGAAGGGGAAAAAACAAACAAAAATAATAATAATAATAATAATAATAATAATAATAATAATTAATAATAATAATAATAATAATAATAATAATAATAATAATAATAATAATAATAATAATAATAATAATAATAATAATAATAATAATAATAATAATCTTTATTACGCATACATAGATTACCAAAAAGCCTTTGATAGTGTCCCGCATTCTTGGTTGATACATGTACTAAAAATATATAAGATTCATAATACTTTAATTCAATTTCTACAATATATAATGCATAACTGGTCTACTAAACTCAATCTAAGTACAGTCAGTACCACCGTCAGTACCTCACCAATCAAAATTAAGCGTGGCATTTTCCAAGGCGACTCACTTAGCCCCTTATGGTTTTGCTTAGCTTTAAACCCTCTATCTAAAACTCTTAATAGGTCAAACTTAGGATATATTATAGATAAAGTCAATAAAATCAAAATCACTCACCTTCTTTACATGGACGACATAAAACTCTTCGCACCTGACAGGCAACAACTGGAACAACTATTAAAATTAACGGAAAAATTTAGCGCTGATATTTACATGACATTCGGAACTGATAAATGTAAAATTAATTGCATTCTTAAGGGCAAACATACACATACAGAACCACTCAACTTAGAACTACAAGAAGGAACAATAGACAGCATGCAAGCGAAAGACACATATAAGTACCTAGGTTATATACAAAATACAGCTATAGATCATAAAGAAATAAAAAATACATTAAAAAATAAATACAAACAGAGACTAAATAAAATTTTGAAAACGCAATTGTCAGGCCAAAACAAAATTAAAGCTGTAAATACCTATGCGATCCCTATATTAACGTATTCATTTGGAATTATCAGGTGGTCTGACACTGATTTGGAAACCCTCAACACCGCAACCCGAACCGCTTGTTACAAACACAATATTCACCACATCCATTCAGCAGTTGAAAGATTTACAATAAAGAGGAAGCAGGGTGGGCGTGGTTTTATAGACATAAAAAATCTACATTACACCCAAATAGATAACCTCCGAAATTATTTTAAGACAAAAGCTAACACAAGCCCACTTCATAAAGCCATTGTAAATTTACCTCATTCTGGAACACCGCTACAGTTAAATAATGACAAATTTAACCCTAAAAATAAAATAATTAATGATGAAAACAAAATAGAAAAATGGAAAAGTAAGGCTCTACATGGTAAATTTCCGTACCAGTTAGGTCAGGACCATATCGATCAAGCCGCGTCTTTCAGTTGGTTAACTAAGGGTAACATTTATAGTGAAACAGAAGGGTTCTTAATAGCTATACAGGACCAAATTATCAAAACTCGGAATTACTCAAAATTTATCCTCAAAGAAGCCATAGAAACTGATAAGTGTAGATTATGCCACCAAACCACTGAGACAATAGACCATATTACCGGAGGATGCAGTGCACTAGCAAATAAAGAATATACTCACCGTCACGATAACGTAGCCAAACATATACATCAATTAATAGCAATCAAGTTTAACCTTATAGATACACATACACCGTACTACAAATACAAACCATCTAACGTTCTAGAAAATGACTCCGTAAAGCTCTACTGGGATCGCGATATCGTCACAGACCGTACCATCCTAAGCAATAGACCAGACATAACCCTCACAATTAAATCTGAAAAAACAACTTACCTTATAGACATCGCCGTTCCAAACACCAACAACCTGAAACAGAAACACACAGAAAAAATCCAAAAATACATACCGCTTGCAGATGAGATCAAACAAATGTGGCATCAAAACACAGTAAAAATAATCCCGATAGTCATCTCCTCAACGGGCGTTATTCCAAAAACGCTTGCCGTTGCACTTAAATCCCTTAACCTTCACAAAAACACATATATACAGTTACAGAAGTCAATCGTTATAGATACCTCCTCTATAGTCCGCCGCTTCCTTAATTCATCTTCATCCTTCCCTACAACTCACACCAATTAAACTTCTTTCACGCTACATGAACAGGATACTTGGCAATCGCCCGTACCTGCTTCATTCTACCGGTTAAGCCGAGACAAATATATGTTAAATAATAATAATAAATATAATAAAATACAATTTCTAGACATTAATAATGCGGCCGGACTGGGAAAATCTCCCTTAGCAGCGTTGCGGTAGTGTAGTAACGCCAAATGTATAACCGAGCCATCTTCCTTGGATTTTCTTAATATGTTTTTGACAATTTTAACTCCACTTTCAGCCTGGCCATTAGACCTGGACCAATAAGGACTGGTAGTAATGTGTTCTACACATCCCAATTAACAAGAAAATACTTGAATTTTCAAGAGTTAAATGGTGGACCATTGTCAGATATTAATGTTTTCGGGATACCATGTCGAGCAAAGAAGGATTTGAGGTTTTTAACAACGTTATCGACAGTGTAATTCTTATGCAAAGAAGCTAGCTCTATGTACTTGGAATAATAATCCATGCAGACAAGGAAATTTTCTCCATCAAAATATAATAAATCTATACCTACCTTCTCCCACGGAAGATAAGATATCTCATGGCATTTTAACGGTTCCTTGGGTATGTTTGCCATGAATTTTGCACACGCCGATCATTGATCAATTAGGTTTTTAATATCCGCGTTAATATTTGGCCAATAAACTGTTTCTCTAGCTATGTTGAGCGTCTTATTAATACCTAAATGCCCACAGTGTATTTTATCTAAAAGCTGTCTTTGCAAGGATTTTGGAACAATAAGCCTATTGCCTTTAAATATTAAGCCGTTCATTATATGTATTCCAATATGCTTTCACAAGATAGCTTACTTTGTCTTTGCTTCTTGGCCAACCATTCTGAATATAAATAAGACTTGAGCAGATTTAAAGATTCATCATTTTTACTTTCTAATAATATTAATTCTAAATATGGCTTACTCACTGAGAGATTAGAAAATATTGAATTTACATGATATTGTAAGTCTTGTTCATACTGAGGTATGTATGTATCACTAAGTGAGGCTCTTGACAAAGTATCTGCTATATACATATATTTACCAGGTACATAAACCACTTCTAGGTCGTAACCCTGCAACGATAACATCATTCTTTGTAGTCTAGCAGGTACTTCATGAAGAGGTTTTTTAAAAAGGTAAATTAAAGGTTTGTGATCAGTATGAACAGTTGTTTTACTGCCATAAATATATTGGTGAAATTTATTACATCCAAATTGTATGGCAAACAATTCCTTTTCAATCTGAGCGTAGTTTTGTTGAGAGGAGGTAAGTGTTCTTGAACTATATGCAATGGGTCGTTTGTTTTGCATCAATACCGCTCCCAGTGCATTCTTTGATGAATCTACCGACAAAATCACAGGTAAGTTGCAATTATAATTAGTTAACACAGGTGCTTTAGATACGACTTCTTTTAACAAATCAAAGCACTTCTGACAATTTTCATCCCATAACCATAATATATCTTTTTTTAACAAATTTCTTAAGGTATTAGTTTTCTCTGCTAGATTTTCTATAAACGGTGCTAAAAAATTAATCATGCCTAGAAATCTCTGCAAATCTTTAATATTTTTAGGTATGGGCATATCTTTTATGGCTTTAACTTTCTCTGGATCAATTTTTACACCTTCTTTACTAAAAATATAGCCCAAATATGCTATTTCTTCTAGAAGAAACTTGCACTTGGCTTTATTTAATTTTAAATTAACTTGCCTAGCTCTTTCCAAAAACATTTCTAACCTTTTATTGTGTATTTCAATTGTTTCACCGTATATTAAAATGTCATCACACCAAATTATTATACCTTCAATGTCTCCGAAAAGATCTATCATGGTTTTATAGAAAATTTCTGTAGCCGTGTTTATTCCAAAAGGTAATCTTAAAAATTTGTATCTGCCAAAGGGAGTTTGAAATGTACATAGATCACTACTTTCTTTAGTTAATTTTATATTATAAAACCCAGAAAACGCATCTAAATGTGAAAAATAAGAGGCTTTGGACAGTTTAGACCTGACTTCATCTATATTTTGAATTGGATAATGACATCTCAATAAATTTTTATTTAAATTTCTAGGATCTAAGCAAATTCTCAATCCACCATTCTTTTTCATGGATATAACTAAACTACTCACCCAGAGAGTAGGTTTGTTCACCTTCCGTATGACTTCCATGTTTTCCATGAGTTGAAGCTCTTTCCTTAACGGTTCAACCAACTCAAAGGGTACCTTTCTAGGGGGGTCAACGCACGGAATAGCATCCTTCTTTAGCACGATGCTATGTTCGTATGGGAGGCAGCCTAGACCCTGAAACACATCATTATATCTGGTCACAATTTTGTCAAAGTTTTTTGATATATATTATACACATTTTGCTCAACATTTTTGACATTTTCATTCTGTATATGAAAGTTTTTTGTTATTAAATTTAGCTTTATACAAGTGGGTAAACCAATCACAGTTGGACAATTTAATTTAGTTACAACAAAAGTAATGTTTTCTGGTTTTGTTTTGTTTTCTACTAAACAACAAATGTTTGACACTGAAATTATCGGAATTCTGTGCCCACTGTAGGATAGATATTATATTTTTTACACATTTCTTTACTCTGTTTGTCAAATTTAAGATTCAATTCTTTAAATACTTGATAAGACATCACATTTATGTCTGCTCCAGTGTCAATTAGGCAATCTACATTTTTGTTGTTTATTTTAAGAGAATAATGCCAGGAATTGTTTGTGTTAATCAAATTTGTACTAGCATTTTGTGACTTTATGTTTTTTATGTTGAATAATGATGATAATGTTGTTGAATATTGTAAATCTCTCAGCCTCAGCACCTTTGGGGCTTGATTCATTATCGAGATTTATGCTACCTACCCCAGAACCAATAGTCCTGACATTATTTTTCTTAAAACATAGATGAGTAAAATGTCCATATTTAAAACATGACCTGCATCTGTATTTCCATGCTGGACAGTTGCGGCGACCATGCGATGTGTTGCACTTTACACACGACGATGTTCTGGATCCAGGTGTAGCTGACCTTGGGTGACCTTGGGTGACCTTGATGTGATGGGGATCTTGAGTTTTTTCTCTTCTGGTGTGGGGGGAAACTGGTCCGACGATTTTTATGTAGCTTGTATACTGTGGCTTCTTCTTTTCCATCTGCTGCGTTGATTGATTTTTCACTTTTCTGCGCCATCGTGAGTGTTCTACAGAGGAGTTTGGCTCTTTCTAGGGATAAATCTTGCTCTTGTAGGAGCTTTTGACGAAACTGCGAGAAGTTTGTGGCCATATTAGCAATGAAAATGTCCTTTACAAGGGAATCGCGTAGCGAACCAAACTCACAGGCATGACTTGCGTTTTCTAATTCCATTAGAAAATTTTCCAAGGATTCGTTCACACGTTGTTTCAACGTAAAGAATTTGTGCCGCGCCACGGTCAAATTCTTTTTGGGTTCAAAATACTCGACGAATTTTGCCTTAACTTCTTGGAATGTAGCAGTGCTTAGGTCCAAATTGAAGGAATTGTAGATATTTAGGCCCTTATCGCCCATGGAATGCAGCATGATTGCAATTTTTCTTTTGTCTTCCGTCTTCTCCATGCCTGACGCCAGTAGGAATATTTCGAATGACTGGGTCCATTTCTTGAAATTTTCAGCATTATTGTTGATAATTTCTGTAGAGATCTCAAGCTTTTGCACTCCGTTTCCTGCCATTGTTAAGTTCCCACACTCAGATTGTCTCGAAGCTTCCGGAGTTTTCGATGTACCCCCTTTTGCGTTCATGATTTTCGTTTTCTTGACAACTTATTTTTTACTTCTTTTTCTGGCACCATGTAGCGGGCTTCGACCTCTTGATTGTAAGTCCTGATGTGTGTCTGAGTGGTTGATGATAATAATACAGCAACAATTCTTATATTCTCCTTTATTGGTGCTTAACACTGACTACGTATTACATATGAGGTATATGCCTAACATAACAATATACCTACGTCTACACTATTTATAGCTTTGCGATGGTGAAGGAAGTAACAGTTGCAAAGTTAGCCATATTTACGTTCACGGTGTTATAATAAAGCAAAACTTTATTAATTAGATGAAGCGAATTTTATGATAAAATTTTTATAATAATATTTAAAGATAAAGATTAAATTTATAAATAATAGTACTAATTTATGTTCAAAATGATGTCAAAATATAATAAGATACAGTTTATTTTTTTCTTTCATGATTACAGGAAGTAAAGTTTTAATTAAAAATAGATAGGTAGAAAATGTTGTGAAATGTATTAAATGAAAATAAAATTCTAGAAATATAACTAACTTAGAACGAAGAGTCTCGTTCCTAAAGGATGGCCGACTGTTACACACACATTTATAATATCTTCCCCGTTTTATTTTTTTAATGATAATATTTGGTATTAGTCATGATTTTAAATGACATCGATGCTTGTGACGTCTGTCAAATGTTTTACGGCTTTTCGCTAAATGCATATAAAAGTGTAAACGGTACTTACAATAAACAATCAATTTTTTGTATTTTTATCTGTCCATGTGTCTATCTATATGTTTGTTCCGGCTAATCGCTGAAACGGCTGGACCGATTTTCACGGGCAGATAGCTGATGTTATAACGAGTAACTTATGTTACTTTTATCTTAGGGTTCCGATTAAATAATAACGTTCCGTTTCCGTTAGTTCTGCGCAAACAAAGTTGCGGACACCGGCTAGTTTATTAATAAAATCTTCTTAATTCTGTGGAAATTACGAGTCAAGAAGCTGCATGGTTCTTACTGCGTGAGCCAATGTCAAAGAGTTCTAGAAAAGTTGTCTATATAGCGCACTACTACAACTCCGGGCAATGCCTGGTCTCCCAGGCATTGACCGGAGAGAGAGAGAGAGGAGAGAGAGAGAGAGAGTCTACTATAGGATAATATTGTTTTCACTTCTATCGGCACTCTCTATAACTGCCAATTTTTAACTCCCTACAACTTCCCGATAGAATCGGTAACAGTATTTAGGTATACCGTTTTCAACAATATTATACTAAAGTACCTGGGAGACCAAGTATTGCTCGGAGTCTTCGTAGCGCGAGAAAAAAATATAAATTAAAAATAAAATAAAAATAATAAAATATTTCGTCAGACCGAGATTCAAAACCCGAGACCAATTGGTCAAAAATCCATGTGCGTTACGCGTATTCGAAATTACTAAATATCTTATTTGGCGCCGTAACGCGATACGTAACGAATCGGTTTACCCTCCCGTTCTTACGGGAGGGTAAACCGATTGACTTTTTGAAGTGATAGCTTCTTAGCTATCACTTCAAAAATTCTTCATAAAAATATACTACTGCCATCTGTTGAATCTGTTCATGCGTCGTACGCGACTATCGTAGGCCGCGACGGCCTCCATAACCAGCTTTGATATTAAAATATGAACCTTATGGATACTTTAATTATAACAATTAATAATGTGCTTCTTTTACCTATAATATTATATCTCGTCCATCATTTTTACTCGTTTGTCGAGTTGGGGCACTCGAAGTAAGAACGTTTTTAGCCTCGACATGCCCTGTCCCTATATACTTACCGAGTGATTTTTTATTCCGTGTCGAGAGAAACAGGGCATGTTTTGTATCAAAACAAAAATAGAGTACATTATGTCATTGGCGTCCAAGCTCAAGTATTTGAAAGTTGGAAAATCTTAAAAAAATTTAGGGCACCATAAACTAGAGAGCCGAGAGAGAGCCGCATCATGGCCGGCCTTATGCTATGGTACAAACTACGATCCAATCACGCGCATCGACATTTTTTCTAAAATACTTTGAGATGTTGTGAAACAAATATTCACCAAGTTATAATAAAGAAAAAAAAGTTACCTAAGTGTGCCATAGTATTCTGTTACATGTACCTTTATACCCCGTTTCTTTTGAAACGGAATAAAAATCACCCAGTATTCTTATACGACTTTGTTTATATTTAGATGTAATTGGTTTGGAGCGCGTATGCATTGCTGATATACACCAGGCAATAATATCTGCACTTCCATTATTTCCACTTTAATTATAAATGTTATACTGCTCACTAGTATAACGATACCACGTGATACGCCCTCTCAATTAAGTTGCATTATTGCCATCGCCAGAACAACTATTATCTGTGATATTCGCGATTTCAGCGTCTGTTCACACCGAGACGCCACGCGACGCGGCGCTGCATTTATACCCGACTACGACGAAGCCAAAAGGAAGGGAAGTGATTTTGGCAGTATGTATGTGTATTTGTTCCACCGTATCGCCTAAAGTACTGGTCCGATTTTAATAAATGAGGTGTCAATAGATTCGTAATAATAGCCCGGGTAACATAGGCTGTATAATTTACGTAGTCGGGTTAAAATTTTATATAAAAATTGCGTCTTTTTATCTCAGAAGGAAAGTGATTTTCTTCGTGTATATATAATGAATTTACGTTTTCAGACTTTACCTTTACAGCCACAGAACACGTCGGGGAGGGTGGGGATCCTGTACACACTCCTTTCTTCAGTGATGTCTTAATCGAATAAGCCCTATTTATTAGGTTTTCCTTCAGGAAACAAAGGCTTAGTTTCCCGAGAGGAATACTAAAATATGGGGTTTTAGATCAGGTTACCGAGAAAGCATTAGTGAGTGATATCTTTAGCCTCTTACGGCGCCCGAGGGCTGATGATGAAGTTAGAAAAATCTGTAACGGGAAACCACGTGCTTTAGAAATTCCTACTACTATTATAAATATAAAAGTTTGTGGGTATGGATGGATCTATGTTTGTTACTCTCTCACGCAAAAACTTCTAAACGTATTTCGATGAAATTTGGTATGGTAGGAGTTTAGGCTCTGGATTAAAAAAAGGCTTTTTTATGCCGAAAAAGTACAGTATTTCCGTGGTATATCCGATACTATATTTATGCGGGTGGAGCTGCGGGAAAAAGCTAGTGATAGATAAGCACCGTAACTGGAAGGTCTACATAGAATAGTACCGCGGGAAAAAGCTAGTTAAAAAATAAATGTCAAACCCATTTTTATTGTTTCTATGTTCGTTATCGTTTATATATTGTCACTTTGACGAAACCCACTTGAGCATAAGCAGGAGCGGCAGGCATGAGCTATTTTATCAAACCTTCAAAATGTTCAATTCACAGTATGGCTCCAGTCTCACTCTCAGAATATTTTGACCCTCTCACACGCGCACGATTTGACGCGTGTGCGAATTCGATTTACTTGAGCCTGAAGCCAGACAGTCATTTAATCCTTTTTAGGGTTCCGTAGTTAACGTCTCGGAACCCTTATGGTTTTCTTGTCCGTTCGTCCGTCCGTCGGTCTTCTGCTAAGTCGGCAGAGTGCTAAAATAACATCGTAAAAAATATTTTTTTGGGGTACCTCCCCTACATGTAAAGTGGGGATGATTTTCTTTCTCGCTTCTACCCGATATCATGTGGGGTATCATAAGATAGGTTTTTAAAAACATTACGGGGTTGCTACAACAATGTTTTGTTTAAGGTATCCGTTTCCAAGATATTCAACTTAAAAGCGCATTTTCTTGCTAAAATAGGGCGTCCCCCTCTAAAAGCTAGCCGTTTAGCTTTTAGAGCCCTCTAAAAGTGAAACGGCTGGCCCAAAAAATCCTTCTTTGTTAGTTTAGGAGTTATTATAGATACTTTACTTGTAAAATGCGCTTACTTGGAAAACTTGGTACAAAAATAACGAAATAATAAGTAAAAATATGAAATTGGTATTGGTATAATGGTACAGAACCCAACGTGCGCGAGTCCGACTCGCACTTGACCGATTTTTAATTACGAGAATTGAACTTCTGATGTCAGCTGGGTCGGATTATTGCATATCTTCATCTCAAAATAAATATTATATTGTAGTAGGTGTAGTATTTGGTGCAGAAGCTGTAGGTGTATATAGGTAGTTATCTATTTATTCCAGTTCATAGGTAAGACAGAACAACGTGTGTCGGGACAGCTAGTGTATAGTAGGTATGAAATTACGTATTTTGCAGGAAGTATAACATATCTGTTGTCTGACATCCGTAGCACAAGTTCAACTTAGCACGTGATTAGAGTGGCGTGTACAACTATTGTAAATGTGTGTGTATGTGTTTGTGTGAAAGTGTGGATATACATATGTTTGTTACTCTTTCACGCAAAAGCTACTGAACAGATTTTGATGAAAATCGGTATGGTAGTAGTTTATGCGCTGGATTAAAACGCACATATTAAGATTATACATTGACTACCTTTTGTCGTGAAAAGTATACGTTCAGTACCTGTTCCCGTGGGACACGTGCTTACGTGAGCGGAGCCGCGGGCAATAGCTTGTATTTTTCAAGAATTATTATAGAAAAATATTAGTGTGGCTCACTCCTCTTTCATACAAACTTTAACTGTGCCTTTCATACTCCTCCGTTCGCATAATTTCGTCAAAAGGATTTCAAAGTTTTTGCTTCACGAATTAAAATATAATATTATTATGTTTTTACTGTTTCAAAAATGAAGAGATCTTTACAATGAAGATACAAACATTTTCCTCTACGAGAAAATTCTCAATAATTTTTGATATAGAATGTGGGAACTTATAAAATGGATTTTGCTTCAAACTTTCCCCAGACTTGTTTGTTTTGCACGCATTTAGTTATTTTTCAGACTACGATAAACATTTTGAGAACTTGATATTTTCACTCCACGAAGACTTATGGCGTTTCAAGCTTGTTTTATTTACCGCTGTAGAGATACTGTTGGCAATTTATAATTTAGTGAAGTCGCCGACTAACTCAGTAGCCGAAGTAAATATTTAAATCTTCTAGGTGAGAACACTAAGAACATTTAAACACTTTGTGTCGTTCCGTCGTTTGGCGAAATTAAAAGTAAAGCTTAATTCTACCATTTCATTTTAATGGACTTTATACAAGATAAACTAATTTCTAGCGAATAAAATATTAAAAAATTTTCTTCAAAGACGTTAAAAATATCTACCACAAGTCAATCAGGCAGTCAAACGGCAGACAGAACAAAAAATTTATAATTATTTTATAAATCAAGCTAAAAGGTACCATCCGCTGGGAGGTAGATCTCTACAGGCCGAACTGATGCAGTTTGATCTGAACGGATTCGTGCACATACACGGAAATATCCCTTTAGTTCGTTTTGGTTTGGTGCGAGCTACAGTCGTGTTTATTGGTTCCAGTTTGCCCCAAGCTGCTGGTTGTCACGACTTATAAACAAAAATTAATTATTGTTATGCTGCACCGAACTGCGTACGGCGGCGCTCCTTACCCTTTGGGTACGAGACCCTACTAATAATTTTATAAACGCCTAGACACCTACACATTACAATACACTGATAAAGTTACAATTTTACTTACTAATTTTATTTTATTTAAATACTTTTATGAAAAAACATGATTATTAGGATTACATGTATTTCATTTAACCTAATTTAACTACATATTAATTTAACTGTTGCAGCTCTATTACTGCATCCTGTTTTTAAACTGAATTGTCCTGGTTTTTCCAACTTCAAATCCTAGTTTTTTAAATTTGGGGTTGGCAACCCTATACTACACTACAGCCACAAAGTAAAAATATTATATATTTACGTACAGAGCTTTCATAGAACATCCCAATTTTGTTCGGGTTGTCACAGAAGATGGGGTAAATTAAACTAAGTCTAGCGTCAGTATACGGTTATTGAGAAAGTCTAATTGGTACACACCACAACCCGGCATCGAACCTGACTATTTATTTTTACTCAGGGGGACTATTTACTAGGTTATGGACGCTCTTATAATAAAGCAAGACACTTAGTAACTAGATAGTGAAATATTCAACCTATTGTTATCCTTAGGAAAGGTAAATAAGAGATATTTTTATTTATTCTATTATTTTTCATACAAACAGTACAATGTATACGATCCACTTTTATGTTTATTATTGTTTGTATTTAATAATTTAACATTATAAAGTTTTCACCATTTAATAGACACAATTATAATTTAAAAATTTGTCATTTATCGTCTTGACAACCAACAACACAATATCACAATTTTCAATCTCACATAAAAACACATGAACGAAATTTGAAAATTAAAAAGCTTACTTTTTAGCCGTTTATCTGGTCTTCTTTAATCTGTGATACAACTATTGATTTCTGGCGGTCTTTTATAAATAAATAAATTTTCTTGCAACTTGCAAGAAATTGCTTGCAACTTACAGCTCAATGTAGACTTACGAAGTACGAAGATACGTTTGAACTGAAATAAAGGAAATCTATTAACATCGGAACTGCCTTTCCGCGAAATGATAGGTTTTATTTATCGGTAAGGTGGTTTTAAAGTTTTAGTCTGAAAACTGAATACGCTTGGAAGATACGTTGGTAAAATGAGATTATGACGTATAATATCAAAGAACCTGGATAACCGAGCTTTGGTTAAAAAAAAAAAGCTTTGTCACTCGAAGTTAAAAAGGAAATAAAATACCAATTGTTTCTTAAATAATGTAACATTAGAACAAATTGGATTCAGATAAGAAAAAAAAAAATTATATATAAAATTAAAGTATTCTTATTTATACATTGTTTTAACACCTTTCTTATTTAACGCATAATTATGTGCGTTGCATGCCGGCACGACTCGCAGTGAATCTGTTATATCAGCTTTTGTTTACACAGCTGTACCCAAAAGTGTATCTATTAAGAAACGCTACATTGGTTTTTTAAAAGTGGATTCATAAGGAATAAAGGCGAACTTTTTTCAAAAGTTTATCTACGAGGAAAGTGTACCTACGCGGAATAATTCCAAAACTCCTTGCATAATAAAATTCATGGTAATACTTGCAGCCGTTTTCGAAAAACCGATTATATATATACAAGATTGTCTCGTTTAAAGTATAAGATTATTTTTGAAATCCTACTATGATATTGTGTATTTGATGTATGCACCTCGGGTTGATGGAGTTAATTCCCGACGGAAGCGGGACGAATTTTTAGCCATGATTAACCCTCGCTTGCTATTATGATGTATATTATTAACATGCTATTAATTTACATCTTGTACTTGATTGTAATATTTTAATACATAACAATATATTCTGCTGTCTGGTTGTCGAAAAATATGCCACGCACGCGGTATGGGCCACGATGCTCAATATATAGCTTCCTTGTCTTTGACTTTTCACTCTGACAGTTGATACGTCTTGACATGAATTGAGTTTTGGGGGAAATGTCAAAGTGCAACGTTTTGTATTTCTTGCAAAATTTGTGTTAATTCGGTTCATAATGTGTAATATTGGTAGAATATTAACCATTAGACATTCGTTGACGTGCACAAGTGTGGGCAAGTGGTACAACTTTAAAAAAGCGTACTATTTTGTGTTTCCCGCCAAAACTGTCTAGGAACTTTCAGTAAAGCTTCTACCACTTTACTGAATCGACTGACTGCACTGACTATTTATTTGGACTTTGACTAGACTTAGGACTTGACGATTTAGAAATACGGTCTTGAAAACTTTACTGAAAATTCAATTTCCCGCCTTTTTAACTTGACATTGTTGACATGTTTTTAAGCCGAACGCCATGTAAATAAATAAAAAAATAGATCGAATTGACATGTTTTTTTTTAAATTTAAAGGAATATTAGATGTAAAATGTATTTTTTTATTTAACGATTTTTTTTAAAGGATGGATAAATGGATGTATGGATGGATGGATGTTTGACACTCTTTCACGCAAAAACTACTAAATAGATTTTGATGAAATTTGGTATGGTAGTACTTTGAGCTCTGGATTTACACATAGGCGACTTTTTATCCCGAAAAAGTACCTAGTAGTGTTCTTGTGAAATACTGTATTTACGCGGGCGGAGCCGCTGGCAAAAGCTTGTCTTCTTTAGTTAAGAAAAAAAAAACAATTTTAAAAGCGTTATTTAATTACTATTTCAGGCAAGTATATAATAAATTGGACCTCAACATAGTCTAGTAACAACATAGTAATGATACAATCACTCTCTTCACTCAAGTGCGCCATAATCAAGGCGATCCCAATCCCGTCGGTAATCACCTACTTCGTAAATTGAATCGGCAAAATAAAATCAACACTCGGTCCGTGGAGTTCTGCATAATGAGCTCGCTAATGGGCAGCTAACGAGCTCGGGCTCACCTGATCGGAGGTGCTTTCCCCTGCTATTAGAAGGTACCCACTCTTTCTTGCGATTGGATTATCCCCACTCTCCTCTGCGATTGGATCGAAGGTCCCCAACCTCCACACTTATAGTAACTTAGTTCGAATAATATAGATTAAAGAAATATCACCAGTTAGACAGCTACATAGTGAACTATCGATTAGATTCCACTACTAGGTACAAGCATACGACGTGTGCACAATTCTCATATCGCGTATACGGCAATAGTGTCAAATAGTGTCAAGATTGTGCCTTCTCGAAGGGACGTCTAAATTTTAAAATATCGTGTTGGAGTTTTTATGTCATGTGAGATTGAGAATTTTGATATTGTGCTGTTGGTTGTCATGTCGTGTCCAATGAATAATAATAATAATAACATCAATGGACGTTGGAATGTTTTAACTTTATAATATAATAATATTACAATTACAAGCGATGTTTCTGTTTGACCTTTGTAAAAATAAGTACGACTGTAATAGTATTATGGATAAACTTATGTTTTTTTGCCTATCAGACGCGCGATGAGAGCGATACGTGCCCGCCGCACATCTGCTCTACCGCTGTGCAGAACAGATGCTGGAAAGCGAGCGCCAATCTATAGAATTATGGAAAATTATGATCTCAATTTCAACGAAATATATATTTTTTGTAATCAACCAAACTCCTTTAGAAATAAAGTTTTTCAGTAGTGTCTAAATGCATTTAATATGAGTAAGATAGTTTAACAGTAGTTTAATAGTAGTTGATAAGTAGTTTAGATATATTTAAATATCTATTTAGTACGTGGTTACATACTTGTATGTATTTTTAAAACTCTGTATCACCTGTTAATTGGTCCTTAATAAATAAATAAATATATATATATATATATAATAATATCGAACAAAACCGTGGCTATGTGGTACTGCGTGCGGTATGAAAAACTGTATATAAGATCGTTGATGAAAAATAATAGAGTAGATAAAAATATTATCTCATATTTTACCTTTCCTAAGGATAGTAATTTTCTTACCTGAGGATAATTTATTTTCTAGGAGGTGTATCACTTTATCATAGCGTACATGACCTAGTGAATAGACCCCTTGAGTCACACGCGTGATTGTTCAGGTTCGATGCCGGGTTGTGGTGTGTACCAATTTAGACTTTCTCAATAACCGTATACTGGCGTTAGACTAACTTTAATTTACCCCCATCTTCTGTGACAACCCTGACAAAATTTGGAACGTTATATGAAAGGTGTTCCTCTGTACGTAAGTATATAATTTTTCTCTGAGCCTATAGGGCGACCCTCCTCTGTACACGCACAGTTTGGACCACTAACGTAGATAATATTATGTCAATTTACCAGGGACGTGCGCTCCATATAGGCAGAAATGCAGTGCTTTACTTGTCATTCACAGATATTTTAATAAAACTTTCGTACGTTTTAGATGACTTTAATTAATAGTAAATAAATTAATTAAAAATATATAATAACTTTAAAACGCCTAATATTTTATAAATAGCAACTCATGCAGTAGCTTTGTGCAGGACAAATCATCGCATGTGTGTGTAATTTTCATACTTCGCAAACGCACACACCCATGAATATCGACATGTTTAAATAGGCGTAACTCATGCGGCATGAGATGGCCTTCGGCTTCGGGCGCCCGTGGCGCGAGCTTGGTACTACAACGAGTTCTATGATTGTCAGTATAATGTTATTTACTAAGAAAACTTACTAGATGGCACTTTACGTGGAAATTATAAATGACACTATTTTCAGAGAACGGACATAACCAAACATAACTAATCAATCAATCAATCAATCAATCAAATCGTTTATTCACGTGAATGTGGTTTTACAATGGTGGTTTACAGTAACTGATAAGAGTACATGCACATCCTACCATTACAATGGTGTGTGAATATCTTGTGAAATTACATAAAAGACAAAATAAAAAATTAATTAGAATTAATTAAAACGTATCAGTCAATAATTACATTACAATTAAAATATGATGTCAATTCCTAATATATAATTCCTAATTCCTAATATATTCCTATAATTACTTCTCAAATATTTAAAGTAAGATAATTAATTCATCACAGTACTAATAAATAAAATTTAACCTCATAATTTAACAGTTCATAAATAAAATAATAATAGAAATAATAATAATAATATGTCAATACTTAATTACAAAAAATAAAGCTAAAATACGTCATAAAATGTCAAAAATTACAAAAATAATTATAATAAGTTCATCTTTTCATTTATAAAAAATTTGTACATTAAAATCTTAAAACTACATAATATAATACCTAACCAATAATATCTAAAATTTCGAATTATTTAGAAATTCTTTAACCGAGTAGTAACATTTTTCCGCTAAATAGTCTTTTAGGCGCCTCTTAAATGACCCTAATTCCAATAATTTAATTTCTTTATGTATTCTATTAAATGTTTGAATCGCCATGCAGAAGATACTTTTGTGCATTAATTCGGTATTTACTTTTATGCTTATTAGTCTACAGTTATCCCTTCGGTTACGTGGTATATAACCGAAGGTCTCAAAAAGTTCAGCATTATTTTTTACGAAAACTGCGGTCTCGTATATACAGGGTGACCTGAAATTCGATACATTCCTTTGTAAGACAGAAAGTAGACCTCATTTACAGTAATATTTTTCATGGCATCTCCTATCCGAAAGTTGATATTTACAAAGTTATTGAAATTTCAAAATTTTTTTCTTTATTTTCGACTTTTTGACTTTGACATGACGTATTTTTAAAAATGTTTGTATTTTTAGTGATTTTTTTATTTATTTTAACCGTCAATGAGTCAAAAATTATTTTTAAGGAATAAATAGGGACAAACTAAGCGAGAATTTTTCATTATGAGACATGAAACAGAATTTTCTTTTAAGAAAAATGCACATTTTTCTTAAAAACAGGTGATTTTCTTAAAAAAATGTATGACACAATGCGTACAAATATTCTAAATAACTTCCTTATCTCATTAGCTTTCCAAAAAGGTGCAAATGTCTGCATAAAAATATGACGTTGTAGTAAACATATTAGAAGTAAAATGAAATAATGTCTAAATTGATTTATTTGCGATAAGGTTAAAATAAAAGGAAAAACTTGAATTTAATTACGTTTATTGTATTTAAAAAACATTAATGTTTAAATTTAATAATAAATATTCTACTTTAGGTCTTATTCAAAGTGTGAACCTCTGTTTCTGATACAGGCCCGTAGTCTTCTCCGTACCTCTGTTTTGATTATTCTGGTAGTAAGACTAGTTTTGATTTCTTCTGCTGCATTTCTTATGCGGCTTCTGAGCTCCTCTACAGTAGTTATGGGTGTAGTATACACCAAAGCCTTCATATGACCCCAAAGATAAAAATCACACGGGGTCAAATCGGGACACCATGCTGGCCAAGGAATTGGCCCGCCTCGACCTATCCAGCGATGTGGGTAAGTTTGGTCTAGCTACTGGCGCACGCCGAGGCGGAAGTGGACCGGGTAACCATCATGCTGGAAAATCATATTACGACGAGTTGCTTTTGGCACATTTTCCATTAAACCAGTAATCTCCTCTCTTAGGAAATGTTCGTACATTTCACCATTTAAATTTTGAGGCAAAAAATGAGGTCCAACTAAATTATTATTAATTATACCCATCCAGACATTTAGACTGAATCTGGTTTGATGGGCCCTTTCTTTTTTCATCCTGGGGTTTTCTCCTTTTGGCGCCCAGTAATGTGTGTTGTGGAAATTGTTTATCGCGTCACGGTCAAATTTCGATTCATCCGTCCACAATATTCTTGAGAAGAAATTGCGTTGCTCCATGTCTGCATTTATCATAAAACGGCAGAATTCCATTCTTCTAACCGGGTCTCCCTCTTCCAACGCTTGGACAGGTGTGTAGTGAAATGGATGTAGACGCGCTGTGTGTACTGTAAACCACACCTTCCATTGACTCAATCCAAGTCTTCTAGCTGCCGCTCTTGTAGAAATAGAAGGATCATTTTAAAAAAGTGTTAAAATTTCTTCTTCTTCTTCTGGAGCATACAAACGAGGTCTGCCTGAATCGCCACGTCTTCTATCAACACGGCCGCTTTCCCGAATTCGTCGAAATGTTGTTGAAAACACTCTAACGTTTGGCACTCGTCGATTCGGAAAACGTTCAACGTATGTTCTTCGTGCAGCAGCAGCATTACCATTACAAAGTCCGTAACAAAACAAGATCTCAGCGTATTCATTGTACTCAAAAGCAGCCATCGCGATACAAAAAAATCACAAGTAGAAGTATGGGTGTAGTTTAAAGCAACAATACGTCCGTACACGGCAATAGTTGACTTAAAACTAATATTAGCTACTAAATTTGCTCTCTAAGCCAGTCGGTAACTCATTGACAAAGGCCGCGACGACAGTAGCCGAAACATCCCGAAGTTTGAACAAAGGAAACAATTGAAAAAAAAGGTCGCCTCAGGTAGAGTAATTCTTGAGATAACGTTACCTGATGATTGTTTTGTCTTTGTTTATTACATGTACATATTTGTACCTTTTTTGGAAGCTTATGAGGTAAGAAAGTTATTTAAGGTATTTGTACGCATTGTATCAAACATTTTTTTAAGAAAATCACCTGTTTTTAAGAAAAATGTGCATTTTTCTTAAAAGAAAATTCTGTTTCATGTCTCATAATGAAAAATTCTCGCTTAGTTTGTCCCTATTTATTCCTTAAAAATAATATTTGACTCATTGACGGTTAAAATACATAAAAAAGTCACTAAAAAGACAAACATTTTTAAAAATACGTCATGTCAAATTCAAAAAGTCGAAAATAAAGAAAAAATTTTTGAAATTTCAATAACTTTGTAAATATCAACTTTCGGATAGGGTATGCCATGAAAAATATTACTGTAAATGAGGTCTACTTTCTGTCTTTCAAAGGAATGTATCGAATTTCAGGTCAACCTGTATATAACGATGGAGTTGTGAGAATTTTATGCTTTTTGAACCATGGTAAACAGCTCTTTTTCGTTTTTAATTTGAACATAGCTCTGATGCACCTTTTTTGGGCTTTAAATACTGCGTCGCGATGTGTGGAGTTGCCCCAGTATATAATTCCGTACCGTAAATTTGACTCGACTAAACCATGATACGCCATTATTAATGCATCTCTGTTTGTTATTGATGATAGCTTAGAGAGTGAATACACCGATTTGCTAATTTTTTTGCATAATTGGTCTATGTGCTTTCCAGTTGATTTTACTGTCAATACTTAATCCTAAAAATTTTGTATTTGTCAATTCTTTAATGTCAATATTATTATAACTAATTTTTAATGTCAATGGCGATAGTTTTTGGCAAAATTGTATTATGTTAGTTTTATTCAAAGGCACTCAAAATTGCCACATGGCCATTTTATGATCGCTGTCTTTAATCTGTCTGGAAAAATTCCTGTAGAGATACTTAGGTTTAAGATATGACTTATGGGTTCGGCAATAACAGTTTTTACGGATTTAATTATTTTTGTTGAAATGTCATCGTAATCTACGCTATTTTTATTTGGTAATTGTGTTATGATTTCTATAACGTCAGAGGGAATACAAGGTGCCATAAACATGGATTCACTGCGTCCTTTGATATTCGCACAAATGTGTTTGCCATGGTTGGATAAGGGTTTTATTTTATCGACAAAGTAATTATTGAATGCATTGGCTATATTTTTCGGGTTAACGATACTTTTTGATTCATGAATTATTTTTGTTATATAATTTGAATGTTTATTATTATGACTATTAATTATTTTCCACGTAGTTTTACTAATGTTTTTTGATGCTTTTATTTTGTAATTATTTTGAGAACGCTGAGTGAGTCTGATTAATTTTTTCAGTGTTGAGCTATACCGAAGATATTTTAATTTATTTAGGGTGTTAGGATTTAGTCTATATTTCCAGAGTAGTTTTCTTTTGTTTTTACTGCATATCTTAATGCCTTTAGATACCCATTTTGCTTTGCTTATTGTCCTTATAATCACAAACTTCAACGGAAAACACAAATCGTATAAAAGTTTGAAATCGTCAAAAAATTCATTATAAGCCAAATTAGAATCGTTCATCTCATAGACTGCATTAAACGACAGACTGGACACACATTTTTTAAAATTGTTAATATTTTCTTTATTAAAATTACGCTGCTTAATTCGCCAATTTTGTAGTGGGCTTTGTTTTACTGGTACCTGCATAATCTGCGCAGTATGATCTGATAATGAAAATTCAATTATTTTAGACTTACATTTTGCAACATTATGTATGAAGTTGTCTATACAAGTTTTACTTTGCAATCTAGTCGGATTATTTAGTTCAAATTTAAAATTATAATTTAAAAGAAGGCATTCTAGATCAAATGTCACATTATTTTTATTCAAAATGTTAATGTTTCAATCACCAGCTATGATGACATTGTATTTATCCGTTTTGTTACTTAATAATTTCAATAGCATTTCAAATTTGACAAAAAATTCGTTTACTTTATTTGCTTTGGGCACTCTATACACACATACAATAATAGTATTATAGTTTTCAAATTCAATGCCGCAACATTCAAAAATGCCTGATTCAGAAAGATTACATACTTCTAACAGATCTGTACAAAGGAGTCCTTTCCTTACCAGAATACAAGAGCCACCTCGTTTTGCATCGTCTCTACCAAAAAAAGAGGCTAAGTTATAGTTTATTAAGTGGAGTGAACCTTCTAAACCGGCCTCAATAAAATGTTCGGTAATACAAATAATATCTACAAGAATATTGTTATCATATAGTTCTTCTAGGCAGATTGTTAAATTATATGATTTGTTCAAGAGCCCTGCTATGTTTTGATGTAGCAAAGTTATACAGTGTTTATTGAAAAAACTGGTCACTTTCGTTATTACTGTCGTAAATTGAGTAGTCAGTGTAGCGATAGTAATCAATGTAATATTGTAAATTTTTAAAAACAGTTTTCATTCCATAATTGTTCAAAACTCCATTAAACTTAGTAAACATTGTGCTATCGTAAGACAAGTCATAATTTGTATCAAACAATAAAACATGGTTATGTGTATCGACATCAAGATAGAGCAGATTACAAAAGTTTTCGATTCTCCAATTAAACATTGTACCGTAACCGAAGCATCTAAACGTCGGTGCACAAATAATAATATTAGTATGGTTTAGAGGTATTAACGTTTCGCGTATTTTCTTAATTATTTCAAAATAATTGCTTGTTTTAACAAAATCTGCATAACCTATCATAATGACGCAGTAATCATCCAATGTGTAATTGACGAGTTTCGACTTCAGATTTCTGATGAGATGTAGTATTCCGCCGCCTGGTGAATATGATGGTGACATATTTGTTGATTCGGAAATGTTTGTTTTGCCATAGACAATATATTGTTAGTCTTATTGCTGCTTATAAAACATATTTTATTTTGGCGTTCATGCTTAATCAGATCATTTCTTTCACTAACTTCTGCGTCCTGACGTGTAAATATTATATTAGATTTTGTAGGTTGTGCTGTTTCGTACTTTGATTTATGTGGAGTTGGCGTTTTAACTTTACTTATTGACTTCGATATTCTATGAGGAGAGTTGAGTTTTGTAATATTATGTTTATTTGGTGAAATCACATCAGTTGATAATTTTTTTGTAGCTTTTTTTAGCAATTCATATTTAAAGTTTAGGTCGCTTATCGTCTTTTTTAAATCTGTATTCTCGATTGACAAATTATTTATCTCTTCATGTGCCGAATTCAACTCGGAAGTAAGTTTCACTATCTCGTCTTTAAGATTTTGTATTTCGTCAACTTCGTCGTTGACGAAATACAAAATATGGGGACGGGGATTTGAACTTAGGTTTATTGACTGTAAGTTCCACGTCGTCGTACCAATAGACCAACTAAGTCAGTAACTGTATATTCGAAAAATCCCTTTGGTTGATTGCATCTGAGGTCCGTTACTTATTTTAAATTTGATGCAATGTCCTTTATTTGTCCTTCCTTTGTCTTCATTTAACACTTGTATTAATGTTCATTTTATCACTTTTTAACAACAACTTTCTGTTTTATTTATATAATTTTAATTGGATTTTTGAAAAATGTATACAGTTTCTTTGTTTTTATAAATTTTATCGAATTATTATATGTTTACGTACTGTTCTATTCACTTTTTTTTTTCACATAGTTCTGAGTTCCGTCGTTTGTTTACTTGGATAACATTGTCACTTAGTCACTGTACACTTAGTTACCAAAAAATAGTCTAAAACCACAAAAATACTTTCATTTACTATTTTTAATCACATAAATTATACGGAGCTGATACGCATAGGACGGCTGCGATACGAACAAAAACATACAAACTAAGTATATTATTATCTACATACTAACGTAGTATATTATTATCTCTGTGCTATAAAGATAAATTGTTAAATAAGCGCCCATAGCGCCGCCTGCGCGTTGAGTAGTCGTTTTAACTAGGCCGCCATCTATCGTAAATTGACGATATTTAATTTGAAGAGTCCCGTAGTGCCGATGTACTTTATCAATTCAATTTTTAAAAAGGAGGGCGTTGTATGAATAAAATATTGTTATAAATTCATATTTTATTCAGTAATCATTGAAAATTTTGAATTGTGCTTTTAATGTGATTTACTTTTCCATGGTTCACAATGCTTACTCATAGCGACATCTTTACGTACTGAGCATGTACTTCATTTTCCAATGTATGAAACTGACCAGACATGGTTCGGCTATCCGATCGCTTCCGAAAACCGCCGAACTGGCTTGTTGGAAATTATTCGTTGCCTATAATCCGGGTAAAAACAATACGATGCGAATCTAATGAATCATGTACGCACAATATGCATTTTTGTTTAGTAAGGTATTATTTGTTTAAATAGAAGAAACGTTTTGTGTTTCTCGGGGGCCATATTGTATATTTCATGTGATAATCATTGTTTACAATTTAATCGCTCCAGTTTATTTATAGTTTTCTTTAAAGATTTTTCATTTTAACATTTGAAAGTGTGTACATTTAACAGTTTATTACTGAGTTTCTATAATAATTGTAGTGATTAGCTTTTACTAGTGAGTTAGTCGATTTTTTTTAAATGTTATTTGACTGTGAGGTTTTGAAAATGTGTGTTTATTAAAAATTAAAAATAACAAGTTCTCACAATTGTCATTCAGTGAAAAGATTCAAATTCTGTCTAAAGGTAGGTGTGTACCCGAGTTACAACAATTAAACCAGCAAAAAAATAATGTAACTCGAAAATTTCATGTTAAAAGTTATGAAACGTATAGCTGGCTGTGTGGTTGTGTACACAAGATTAAATTATATTGTTTTCCTTGCATATTATTTAGTAATTTACATCGGGATATAGTAATCTCAAGTAACCGGAACCTTTAATATGTGAAAATTGAAGCTGACTGGTGAGTAGTTATAATATTTTAAAATATGCTTATTATTTTACTTATTAGAATTTCTTCCGCCGCGACGATCGATCGCTGTTTTATCTGCGTTGCCGTAGAAGATGTACATGAATAGTAGTACATCTAAGACTTGCTCTGTTGGCATGGTTTCGACTTAGAGATCCGTCGCTTGGATGTAGCTATGCTAAAAATCTATAAACGAAAAAGTTTTTGTGACCGAGTACTTCGCCGCATGCCCAGTGTCATAATCCTGTGCACGCCACTGCAATTTACCAAACTCTAGATGTCGCCTGCGACTTCGTTCGCGAAGAAAATCCTGCAAAACCGTACATATTGCCGCAATAAAAAATAGCCTATGTCCTTTTCCGTGGCCTACTCGATATATATGCTAAATTTGATCATAATCGGACCAGTAGTTTTGGAGCCAATTCAATGCAAGCAAACATACAATCAAATCTTTCCTCTTTATAATGTTAGTATTGAAGTCACGTGAACGACACGATGAAAATATATTAAAAAAATTTTTTTAGGGTTCCGTTCCCAAAGGGTAAAAATTAAAAACGGGACTGTATTACTGAGACTTTGCTGTCTGTCCGTCTGTCTATAACGAACCGTGACAGCTAGACAGATGATATTTTCACAGATGATGTATTTCTGTTGCCGCTACAACAACAAATACTAAAAACAAAATAAATTAAATATTTAAGTGGGGCACCCATACAACAAACGAGTTTACTGCCGTTTATAAACTGTTCAAAAAGTGCACATTGATTGGTTAAATTAACCGTTTGCATTTTACTATACGTTTTTATATAAACCTCAGCTAAAATCCGCTCAAGGTTTCATGACAATCCATTTTCTTACCGAACGGCATTCTCGTGAAACGTGACGGGAAACTTGAGTCCAGTTGTCGAGATATTCTCTTCACTACGTTTATATAAATATTGTTTGAACCAGAATTTATTTATAGACAAAGGATGGACTGACGGGCCGTACTCACGGTCCAGTACGGTATATCCAATAGCGAGGCCAACAAAGGTCAACAATGCCATCAATAATTATTGTAAGCTCAAAGACAATACCTAGGCATATTGCCAATTTTTTTTTTATTTCTTTTCTTCGATGTTAGACTAACATGTTGATAATCAATCAAATCTTAAATAATAATTAAAGATACAAACAATTTAAATTTACTATTAGAAAGAGAACGATATATCGTGTGACGTCACGATGTGCTATCGCCATACATTTGTAATTAAACAAGGTATGGACTATGGAGGTAGCAGATGTTATATTCCTTTATGGCACTGTAATTATCTGACATTCATATTGTTTAAATTGGAAGCCTTAAATTGCGACTGACTCTTTGTTTACGCTTGGATTAAATCTCTCTGAACGGAGTATACTCACAGAACTATGTTAGACGTGTAATTTCTAAACGCCAGCGCCACCTGGCTACATACCATTTTGTCATTTAGCTCTCTGTCAATCAGTTCACAAGTAATGCACAATTCATGAAGAAAAATCCCTTCAAATCTACGAAAATTACTACTTGCCGATATTATATAAAAAAGTGTTTTGTTCACTACTATACATATCAATAAATAGATGAAGTAAAATAAAATGTAAGATAAAAATTGAAATATTTCAAGGGGAATAAAAAAACTCCACGGTATATCAAGTAAACGTTTGTTATAAAAAGTTGAAATTGTAAACGTCAATGGTCCGACATGTGGCAATCAATAATCCTTTGAAAAACCACGTTTACCATTTGAAAGATACGAGTACAAAAGTGCACACTACATACAATATATATTTAACAAACATTAAAACTGTTCTGCTTTATAAAATGTGATTTGTCAATATGAATTACGGATATTTTGGGCATGTGATCTACTGCTTAAGTAAAGATTAATTAAACATTTCGAAAATAAATATAATATATATTAAATAAAATTTAAAATTTATAAAATGTTATCATAACTGATAAAATGTATATCATATTGTAGTATTAGTGAGTTTAATAAAAATATATTTTTTTATTTATCATTCGAACAAAAATATATTTTTTTGATACCTGAAAAATTATATTAATTTTATTAAAATCTTATCATATGTTAGATTATTTAACCTAGAGATAAAAATATTATTAAAGTCAACCACATCGATTTGTGGTAAAGTCTTATTTAAAACTAAACAATTTTGATTAGTAGCACTACACAGTAGGCTGTTCAATTTAAACCTAATAAAATTACATTACGCTCTTTAAGGCGCTGTTAATGTCATTGACCTCACACAGCTTAGGATGCAGCTTTGTATTGATGTTATTTAGGCAAAGTCTTTGCTTTCTCTATATTGTTTTTGTGATGTTAAAGACCTCAGTGCCTTAGAGAGCGCAATGTAATTTTATTTCCTAAAATTAAATTTTAAAATATTTTTCTGTCTAAACGTCATAGGTTTCCCCGTCACGCTGATTGCTCGTAGACCGTCAGCACCGGCACCATAATGTATGAAATGTCAGCGCTGAGGACCGCTCAGCGACCGCGACTCAAAAACGCTAGCTATAACTACATACATATTGACCCTTCAGCGCCGACCGTCAGCGTGCGGTCCGCGTGGCAGGAAAACCAGCCTTAGATAATATTAGCAGTAGATCAAATGCCCTATAACAAATAACTACCTAAATAACTACAATTTTTATAAAAAAACTATAATTCGACTACGTAAATTATATATATACTTATATAATTATAATTATATATATGTATACATTGACTGCCGAAATCATTACCCTTCTTTTTGGCTTCGCTGTAGTAGGGTAGAAATATCCGTAATTAATTTTCAACACATGAAATTTAATATTATTAGTATGGTATTTTTTTGTATTCAAACAAACAAAAAAGGCATAATCAGCATTGTCCTCCGAGAGGAGACCGGGCACCATTCAGCCCGCGCCTGTTGATCACCTGTTTACTCCTCCTTATCTCTGCGATTGAATTTTCAATCTCCAAGATTTATTTCCTTTGAACAGAGATGTCAACGTTCCGCGCCTTTTGAGCTGTCCTCCAACAGAGGGTTTTGTATATTATCCGATTCCTCCAGAAGTTTCGATTCGACAATGTCGTTTTATTGTCGTTTTGAGCGCCGTTTTTCTTAGAAATGCCTTGCAAATTAATTGAACATTAATTAAAATTTACTAAACATTAAATAAAACTTAATAAACATTTATTAAAACGTCATTGTATTGAACCCAGATAGAAGACAATTTGTTTGTCTGTCTGCTATTTATTCCTAAGATTTCTAGGACTGTATTGAATCGTTGAATTCAAACTGTTCTGCTGAGCAAAAATATCGCATCTACATAATATTATGTTTAGAATCATAAAATTTACACGCAAAAATAAAATTATGTTCATAAAATAAATACGATTATTTTATTTAAGGATGAATAGGTAGGTAGTTTGAATTGCAAATAATATCTCCAAATGAATGAAATTAACACACTGTTATCTATGTGTTATATCTGTTGGTGTCGATTGCGATTTGCGGCCGATCAGATAAACGACGGATCTGCTCATTGCGATGCGACACACATACAAATACACATACTAATTGCCCACAATGTGTCTTTTCATCGCCAGTACATTTTATTTATCAACTTGTTGAATCAAATCAAAATATTATATAATTAGTACTTTACGACCGATTTGTTTTGGAGACTGATTTAATACCCGTATCTCAATATGCTAGTAATACATACATATTCATATAAATTTATTTGCATCAAAAGTGGTACATATGTTGTTACAGTTATTTTTATTCTTAAGATCTGACAGTCTTCAGTCTTCACTGTTATTAGCATGCAAACATATATGAAGGTATAACAGTCACGGTTTTAAATACATTTAAAATTTATACTCTATTACATTCAGTTACTACATTAAATTCAATTAAACAATAAAAAAAATAAAACTTACATTCGTTACATTTTAACAATCAGGCATAACAGTTAGAAATTTAATTTTTTAATTATTAGACTTCAAGATGCTCTTATCTTGTGTTATTTAAACTTACCTGCATTAATATAATAAAGATAAAATATTTGATTGTTTGTATGTTTTAATTAAATAGGCTCTGAAAGTACCTGACGATTTTAATGAAATTTGTCGCAGGGAAGGAGATATGGTTATTATTATCGGCAAAATGTACGATTCCCACAGGAATCGCACTAATATAGTTAACGTTACAATAAATAAATGATCGAAGTAAAAATAACGTAGAATTTGACAGTATCGAAAGTGGAAAACTAATTTTGCACTTACCTATCCGACTCTCGGAAGTCGACAAACTAAAACGAATTCCCGTTCAGTTAAAACAATAGCGGCGCGGCAACTGTGGGTAATCGGAAAGTCATAAGAAACTAAAGTTTCCGGGACAAATGGAAAACAACGGAAGTGGCGAACTTCTACCGAAGGTGGCTGACGTCAAATTTAAGTTTCGCGAAAAAACGTTTAACTTGGCTCTCCTCTTGACTTTGTTATTGTGTGTAATGTGTAGAAATTGAGCCTCCGTGGTCTAGTGGTTAGAGCTTGTCTCTCGACTCGGACGTCGAGAGCTCGATTTCCCCATTGGAACAACAAAAAAATCTTGTTTCCAAGTTTGGTTAGGACAATGCAAACCTGAATTCACCCGATTGTCTGACAAGAAAGATGATCCATGCGTCGAATGGGCATGTAAAAAGTCGGACCTGCGCCTGATTTCCCGCCAGTCATGTCGGTTATCCGTCCCACTGGGTTATGAGAGTAAAGGAAGAGAGAGTGCTATTGTGTACTACGCACACAGTTGGGCACTACCTGGCATGGTTGCAATGAAACTGGCCACCGTTACCGGTATGGGGAGTTATATGTGTCGATAAGGTTGTTGCTATTGTTAGGTCTCATAAGATATCTGAAGTGAAATGACACGATGAGTTGCTTGTAAAAAAGTTTCGACGATGAACAGATTTTCATTCTTAACATAGCTGATGTGGCCGTTTTACCACTTATCAGCATGACACCGGCCCGTTGCCGGCACCGGAAATTGCCAGGCTTGGCTTGTCCATTCGGGGGAGCAAAACCAAGCTCGCAATGGGCTATGACGAACATTTGAAAAAAAAAAGCTTCATACAAGTACAAGTTATGCCATCTTGATTTCAGAAGATTTCGTCAATAAAATGCTGACTAATTATAGTGCGGAAAGCTAATGTCGAAATGCCAAAATGACAAATGTCAAACCTCGACTGCCCCAGACAACGCCAAAAATGGGGCGGTTTATGTGTGGACAGTTTTTGCCCCGACATATAATGTATACGTGTTATATGGCATGTTTTTTCATTTACCGGCCTGGCAACGGCACGGCGATGAATCCCACATGCCACAAACCACCGGCCGCCCCGGTACCGGGCTGGTAAGTGGAAAAACAGCCATGAAAATATCAACGAATTTATCTGTTAGTTGTTTCTAAACTCCTAAACGTTTAATTTACGTAGCTGTAGTTCTTTTCCTCTTCGACTTAGGCTTCAAACAAACGTTTACATCTCACTACGCTCCACTTAATAAATAAAAAAAACGCTGCCTCAAGTCACTCGACTCGTTGGCTAACTTCTGTAACTACACTTGCGAACTTTGCTCATGGGTTATTAGGGATCGGAATTATAGATGGGTCTCACGCGGGGGTCCATATCAGCGGCGGGGGGTCACAGGGGAGAAGGGGGACCTAACGATCAATTCGGAGTTACGACCCGAACGGTTTTTACGGCGCCTGGCGCTGGTCGGGATTGTTTTACAAGCTGCACTCGGACCATAATTTCATTATAATACGAAGTTGGCGTGGGATGTTCCGAGGAATCTTATTAAAATGAGATTAAAATTAACTTATGCAACGTAACACACTTATTTTCAGCTTCATTGGACACCGAAATTACATTTGGAACATTTGGACATATTATTGTTGGGTTGCCATAAATAATACAAAAGTGTTCAATTAGGGAAGCACCGAGCCCAAGCCGGAGGAATTACGTACACCGATAGCGATCAAATGCTAAACAACCCTTTGGCAATTGGCCGTAACTTACTAACTCCATAGGGCAAATATTGATTATAATATCATTATTAAATGAACCGGAGACTGTTATAATATACTAGCTGGTGCCCGCAACTTTGTTTGCGTAGGGCTAACGGAAGCGGAACCACATTTCTATAAACGGAACCCTAAGATAAAAGGCTTAGCCTACATTTACCGTGACGGCTGAAAACATCAGCTATCTGCGAGTGAAAGTCCTGTGAAAATCGGTCAGGTCGTTTCAGAGATTTGCCGGAATAAACAGACAGACGGACTGACAAAATTAATTTTTTTTTATTTTATTGTAAGTGCCGTTTAATAATTACAATAAAAAACATAAAACTTTCATGTGCAGTTAGTTGTTAATTTAATATTACAAACAGACACATAAATTTTATTCATTTGTATACGAGATAAGTCTATTCATATATAAATTTAGTCTGAAAAATTGTTTCCGTATTATGTACAATATTTAAGAAAATTATCAATTGCAGATGTTTTTTGGAACCTAATAAAGAACCGAGGGTCCAATCCCCAATACATTTCTCCTGATTTCCACTTTCCATTAATCTAATCGCAACAAAATTTGCTATGTGATAAATATAAAAACGAATTAATATTATTCAATAATATTGATTGCTATCGTACCTAATGACCCCGTTTCTTTCTCGTTACAATTCAAAATCGCGTTTTTGTAAATTGCTTTATTAAATCAGAGCGGCCGGCGGCGGCCGAACGCGTCGTTTTGTTCCGCGTCACATTTATTATTAATGACTTAGCGTTCGTCCATCGACAGGAAAAATATGGGTGCATCATAGACACGGCCGTCTGTTGTACGTGCATACGTTTCCGTAACGGGTTATCGCGTAACCTTTGAATATCCTAAATTTTACTAAACGGAAATCTCGATACGCAGCAAACTTGTTTTAAATATAATTTTTTTGGTATTTCTCAATATTTCCCAATTGGAGGTTAACTGATTATAATGTCAACGACATGTTAACCTTTAGCCCTTTCGGGCATCAATACGGCAAGTCTACAATAAATAATAAAATGTAATATAATTTATCAACACTCGTTGCACGAGAAATTTTAATGTTTTTTTTAAACGTATGTCAACTGTCGTTGTTATAAATTTACGCATTCTTATAAAACAGCAATAGATGAAAAATATAATTAAATTGATGGTAAATTACGCATCCAGAGTTTTTCAATTTAGGATAATTGCAGCTTGAGCAGTATTCGGTGATCAATGGTTATTTATATACCGAGTGTGTATCCGCCGTGCGGCAGATCACAGGGCGCCCACTCGCCTTTTACACTCGTAATTTATTGCTAACCCCTTCGAACCTAAAAAATGGTATCTCGTTTGAGAAATTAATAGTCAGTCGTTTGAGAGAATAAAGGACGACCGCACAAGGCGTCAGCGGAACGACGCGACGCGACGTGTCCCTTCGATTAATACCGCAATAGAACGCCGCGGCGCGCGGAACTACGTGACGCGACACGGCCATAATATATTATTTGTATGAACGACGCGGCACTCCATTGTGGTATCGTCGCTCTGCTGCCGCCTAATGCGGTCTTACCTTTAAAATGTCGACCTCGGTAGCTCAGTGGTTAGCGCGTTGGCGCTCAAGCTGGTGGTCGCGGGTTTGAATCCCGCCAGGGAACAAAAAAGTTTTCTGTGTTCCTGGGTCATCATAAAAATCTTAAATATAAGTATACCTATAGTTTAGAAGTATTAAATATATTTCTGTTGTCTGGTACCCGTAACACAAGTTCTTCAAGAACTTACCACGGGACAAGATTAACGTGGTATTAAAGCATCCATAGATATTATTATTATTATTTACAAAGAAAAGCGGTCTAGAAAAAGAATGATGTAATTAAAAAACAAGAATATAAACCTACAAACCTACTTTAAAAATACGAAATGTTACGTCGCAAAAACTAAGTTTTATAGATTAAGAATATTTTAATTAATTATGTTTTGTAACATAAATCCTGTGGTCTAGAAAGGGTATTTAACTACCCTACTAGTGTTGCCTACAAATTCTAGGTAAAACTATAAAGTTTGTTACTTAATATGTAACTAGAGTCTTTGAAACACTAAACCATTTCAAGAGTTACTTAAAACTTGTAGTGAATTTTATTCCATCATTATTGTACTTTAGTTCCGAATAAAACAGAGTTTTGAAAATAATCAAAGCGCCCGTCACACATACAGTTCTGACCGCTGAAACGCGCCGTCCCAACCCGCGCTCCGAACCGAACGTGTAAATGCGCGAGCCCGGAAGTCCGACCTGATACGTCGATGCCCATATACGGCCCGGTTTACCTTCAGTTTGGCCTGAACGGTTGCATTCGTATCGTCTGTGTGCATTTTCGAGATCGTATCAGTCGCCCGGATGGACTGAAGCGATTCGTTCCAGTATTGCCAACTCTATTGTTGCGAAACTACTAAACTCGCGTCGATTTCTACTAAAAACAACAAGAATACTGAAAACTACAAAAAAGCTTATAAACTTAGGAATGCCTAAAGCCCCCATTTTTAGGTTTTGGTATATTAAAATTTTATTATTTATTGAATTTTATTATAAATTTTACCCTTAAATTTAAATATACTAGGACATATTACATATTCTGTATATGTAATATTACATATTACATATATAATAAATATGTACATATAATATATGTAAATATAGTAATTAAACGGGAAGTTTTAGGCAAATTACAGGCGAATGCTACAATGTATTATTATGATAAGGTGTAAATTTTTTTTTGTTTTTTTTTTCTGTACCTAACCTAGGCCATTTTGCAGATGACTACTGTCTGGCTATTTCCTACTTAAACACTACTAACAACTAAATTCCTACTAAAGAGAGAAAAAAATACTTTATTTAGTAGTAAAACTTTGTGAAATGACTAAGTTGGCAACATTAATTCTGGACCGAACGGATGGACTGAACGGACCAGTGTGACAAATCGCTTCAGTTCTCGCCAGAGCCGCGGTCGTGCGGGCGTGTTTCGTGTACAAGCGTAGTGAGTTTATAATTAACCGAACCTTAACGAACCTTATTAAGAGAAAGGATTATGATTAAATTTGGTATGGTAGTAGATAATTATTAATTATTATAAAATAATAATAAGAATAATTTTAAAATTGCAATACTTACTTATTTTAGAATTTATTGATTTTTCTCTGCTTTGGCGTTTTCCTTTTTACTATATACGTATTAAAATTACGCGATTTAGGATATTTTCAACTATAAAATTTAATAATCGAGAGTTAAAAGAAGGCTTAAAATGTATAAATACTTTCATATCATGTTTTGATTGACGAATAAATAGCTACGTATATTTCGCTATTTTCAAGACTAAAAAAAACTTGACCAACTACAAACTCTATCAAAGTTTACTGTGCCGTAACAATATCTATATAAGTTGTGACTGCAGCGACAACACACATCGGGGACTGTCGGCAAACAGGAGTTTGACACAGACTTAAATCACGAACAACAAACAGTTCGCTTTATTTGATAATGGTTTTTCGTGCTGTGAGTGTGTGAGTGTGTGAGTGTACGGAATTGCAGCATAATGCCTGCAGCCGACGTAGCGTGACAACCGTGGAAATGGTTTCTTTCTACGGACGAATAGACAAAATAAAAAAATGTAGGTAACCCTCGAATTGTCAAGCAGTGAGCGAGATGACGATATAAAGTATATCTAAGAACATTCGATCATTTTTCAAACTAAAAAAACTAGATCAAAATTGGTTCATCGTTTGGGAGATCCAATGTCACGGACAGATACATAGACACATCGAACCACGTCAAACTTATAACACCCCTGTATTTTCATCGGGAGCTACAAATATAGTTCTTAGAGTAAGTTCACACACGAAACGGTACGCCACATGGCACTGCATTTAAAGGATAGCTATTCAAAATGGAACTTTATTACGTACACAAAACGATACACGTTTCATTGTAAGAGTTCGAATGCTACGTCGCACCACGCTGCACACACATGACTGATGTCATATGAAACGTTTTTTATGTGTAGTGAATAAAGTTTAATTTTGAATAGCTATCTTAAAAATTAAGCGCAATGTCACGTATCGTTTCGTTTCGGTAATAATTACTAACTTAACTTAAGAAAATATAATTTGTTATATTTAATTATGGCATCGAATAAATCGTCTTGTATTTAATTTATTCTAAATATTTCTCAACTTCCGTTATAATTAAAGCTAAAATTAAATCGCTTTGATGTAACGACTACATCACAACGGTTGTTATTCCACCGAACTCGGGGCGCGCTTTAAGTTACCACGCCTCCCCTTGCTAGGCAAACTAACATGATACTTTTACAAATTTTATGCAAACTCTACTTATCGAACTTCAAAGTTTGATTATAAATGCCTGTTTATATTTTGTTTTTAATTTTCCTGTGCTATGTCGTGCAGGCAGATGTAATTGCGCGTGGTATCAAAATGTATGTATGTATGTATTTATGTATGTATGTATGTATGTTGATCCGTTAAGTCTCAGTTGTGCGTTTATTTTGAACCTGTTTGTAGTTAAAGCGTAAAACAATAATTATAAGAACATACATACAAAAATCGTAACAAGACTTTGTCTATAATAATGTTAGTAAACTTTGTTCCAATCTTTTGTCAAAAATGTACGGTAAATTAGTAACATTTAAATTGGTAGCGTTATAGCGCGCTCTTGTTTTCTGTGGTTTACGTTTAGATTAGATTACATCTGAACCCCAAATTAACTTTTATTGAATTTTAAATGAATAGTTTTAATATCATAAACTGATTTTTGAAGATTGGACCAATCTTAACGGGTTTGAAGTTGGTTTGACGCTTATGAGAATACCATCTTGCAGTTTTAACATATCTGGACTGGATCGTAACTGTATTATTGCAGGATTTAATTGGCAAAGCGACCTTCTGAACCGAGTATATCAATGCCCATCAAACGGCTCTCGATAGAAGACAGTCTACAAATCACCCTCAGCATCTCAATAACACAAGCGTTTATAAGCCATAGATCCTTAGAGCACTAAAAAAGATTTGCGCAAAATTTTTAAAAGGATTGTAAACAATAAACCTGATATGCCGCGATAAAAGTAGCCCATGTATTTCCTCGTGGTCCACTTTATATATTCTGTGCCAAATATCAGTAGTTTAGGTGTCAATTCGATGCAAACAAACAAACAAATCTTTCCCTTTTAATATATCAGTGTATATTTACACCGATATTGATCAAATCTCCAAGTACAAGAACTAGTAAGGCGAGTTATAAAGTGAACTTTAATCACTTTAACGGTAAGTAACACTTTTTACGGTGACAAACACCTTAACCAGTAAGTAACTACATAGGTTAGGTAGTTATGCTTATGATGCTTATCATCCCAATCAGAATACCCAGTATAAAATAATAATTATATTATCTATGGTCGCTTCCACGCCGCGTCAATATCGTCCTGTACTAAGTATCCGAAGAAGTTGTACTGTTCTACTGTACGTATATTTAAGACTATACATATATTTAGTACACATTGAAGACCCAGGAACACAGATAAACTTTTTGTGCCATCGACGGGATTCAAACCCGCGACCTTCGGATCAAACACCGATGCGCCAACCACTGAGCCACAGAAGTCGTCGATCTAATGTTAATAACTATATTCTGACTACGTCAATTTTATAGCTTGTTACCCGGACTATCATCACAAATCTATTGACACCCCATTCATTTAAAGCGGGTCAGTAGTTTACGTGCTACGACGAAACAAACATACACACATAGACTGCCAAAATATTAACCCTTAGTATTGGCTACCTACCTACTACTAGGGGTGAATAAGTAGATTACATTATACGTTTCACCTACTATGTAATAGTGATTATCTTTCTGTACATTAATATTTATTCCAAAAACAACCCAAGGGATTTCTAAGGTTGAATTAATTAATTTTAGAATGAATGTCATATTATATATAATCACAAAAAAGAAATAATGTACGGAAATAATTATATTAAATACGCATTAGAATAAAATAATAAACTAAGCTCAATATTAGGTATTTACTATTTAACAAATAAGTTAGGTTATAGTTAAAGTGCGTAAATGTTTAGGAAATATTTATTCGAAGTACTATTAACTAAAACATCAGTCTAAAGATGAAGAGCTCTGTAGTCAACGCGATAAGACATCAGTGGAATCAATGCATCGTAGCGTCTCTACGCGTACGTAGCAGTGCTACGAGATGTAGCAGCTGCAAGGCTACGCGATGTACCCGTAGCAGTGCTACGCGATGTAGCAGAAGCCGTGCTACGCGATGTAACCTTGGTTCAATCACAGAGTAAAAATACTTACGTACAGAGGAACACCTTTCATAGAACGAACCAAATTTTGTCCGGGTTGTCACAGAAGATGGGGGTAAATTAAACTTAGTATAGCGTTTATTGAGAAAGTCTAATTGGTACACACCACAAACCCGGCATCGAACCTGGACGATCACGCGTGTGACTCAAGGGGTCTATTCACTAGGTCATGAATGCTCTTATAATAAAGCAAGACATCTACTAGATCATGAAATATTTGATAGGTAAAATAAGATACGCATATTTTTATTTATTCTATTATTTTTCATACAAACAGTACAATTATATATAACATCTGTTTTGTTTGATATTATTTGTATTTAATATTCTTATGTTCAAGTTTAAGCATACATTGAACACAAATATGATATTAAAAAAAATCGTCGTGTCAACCAACAACACATGACATAAAAACTCAAACACGAAATTTAAAACTTTAGACGTCCCTTTGACAGCGACATAATTTGACATAAACTTGACGGATTTTTGACAATATTGCCGTGTACGCGATAGGAGAATTGTGCACACGTCGTATGCTTGTAGTAGTGCAATCTAACCGAAAGTTAAGTATGTAGGTGTTTATCTGGTCCTAGCTTTCTTTAATCTGTGGTTCAACTCTCGCGTAACTGACATTTAAGGGTCAAGGGTAGGTCCAACCGGGACGCGGCGCTGTATTTTTATGATAGCGATTCAAAATTGAACACCATTACCTTTTCAAATTATCGAAGCAATTAAACGTATCTTGTTGTGTTGTGTGTGTTGTGTTATGAATATAGTTCAGTTTTGAATCACTAATTCAAAAAATGCAGCGCCGTCTCCCATCGCATCTGAACTGACGCTAACCGTCAGTTAAATGACAGTTAGCTGTCAATTAAAATTCATTTAACTGTCAGTTATCTGACGACTTGTCACCGTATTGACGGCGATTGCCACAGTAATGCATATTCATGATGTGCACACATCGCGGCGCCGGCTAGGTGGGGTCGTTGACCGATAACATAGCTTTCATCACATTATACTATTCTAGATGTTCCCTACGACTTCATATGTGCTTCAATGCGGATGCGTCATTGGTCAATTTTGACATTTGCGCTGATAAATCACGGCAATCTTAGCACGAGTACTTAAAGTATTTGTCATACAAGGTATACTGTTTGCTTACAGCTAAATATTTAATTCGCCATGTACACCAGAAAAAACAAAGGAGTGGCGAATGGGTTGACAATCTCTTTTTTTATGAAATGGACCAGGCAACGAGCAGACGGAACGCCTGATGGTAGGCCGGCGGCGCCCATGGACAGTCTCTACACCAGAGGAGTTACACTTGTAACTCCTTTGCACCACCAAAGGAGTTACAAGTGTAACTCCTCTGGTGCCTACCTACTTGTATTCTTTATACTTAAATCCTTAAATCTCCAATCCCTCCTTGGACCTAACCTCACTCAGTCGGCGAAACATAACGCAAGCGTTATTTAGCACTGGTATTCTATGAGACCGTGGTATTTATCCGGTCGAGCGGGCCCATTCATGCCGAAGCACGGCTCATCCACTTCAAATTTTCCATTTCAAATTCTGACAGGCCATTTCAAAGGCCGACAAAGCCTTTTCTCTTTGGGCCTTCGGTACTCTTATTGATCACTTGCAATGTATTTATTCTACGGTGGTTTCCTGTAAGACTATTAGATTTAGCCAATAGGCCTTCTGAAACGTTTCCAAAAAAGGCTGTAAAATATGATAAAAGTCAATAAACAAAATAAATGATTAGCATATTACAAACATACAGCTGCTATCAGAGAACGTCCATAGATTTGGGGGTGGCCAAAATTCTGAAACTGTTCTGTAAGTTACTCGCATTATAGTTGGGCAAACAGCCGAACTACACACCACGCAAAGCCGATCCAGTGCAAACACCGACCGAACAAATTTCGCAGGAGGCGAGGGCGGTGGGCAAACACTGCGGACGAGATAAGCTAATATGCGGATTATACACCTGATGTAAGTGATCCCGCGCTGAGTTGCGAATAGTTCGATACAGGAACTAAACAATGTCCTTTATTAATTTTATACCTACTTATTCCTATGAGCACGACAAAATGTTGAGTTTGTCGTCATTTAAACATAACGTGTTTGTAATTTTTATGATAAAGGAGGTAAACGAGTAAACAAATCGCCTGATAGAAATCGATAACCGTTTCAATTCTTAAACTAGATGTTTCCAGTAACTTCGTACGCGCAAAAAAAAATCTCGCGTCACCCGTACATTTTCTACGATAAAAAGTAACCAGTATTAAACCAGACTCTTAGCTACTACCATACAAAATTCCACCAAAATCCATTCAGTAGTTATTACGTTAAAGAGCGCTATAGGGCGCTGTGCTTCTGCCTACCCTATTGGGCTTTGTGGCCTCACCCTACCCCAATTGGTCTCTGTGGGCTGTCCCTATCTCTACTAGGCTCTATGACATCATGCTATCCCTATTGGGCTGTGTGGCCTGTATCTAACCGTATTAGGCTTTTTGGCCTCACCCTACCCCATTGGGCTCTGTGTCCTCACACTAAACCTACTGGGCTCTGTAGTCTCTCCCCCTACCAATATTGGGAAATAGGTGTCTGCACATGCTCACGTTTTCGGCTTTACATTCACAATTTGTATGTAAAGCCAAAAACGTGAAAGATAGCTATTTAATATAAATAAACCTGAATCGCGCCAGCAGGCACACTAGTTTACAAGAGCTAATAGCGGTGGGCCACACTACAGGCATACAAATGTTTCGGTACAGCGTTCCGACTCATTGGCGCGGAAAAACTAAAACGCGCATTTTTGCAGATTTCATTCCAGTCGTTGTGAAATAAAATTCATTTTTTGGTTAAAAAATCTAGAAAATAAAATGAATACTGAAACTGCAGTGCTTAGTTATAATACGAGTATGCACTCGTAGATTATAAATCTTATGGAACAGAGTTTTATTAGTAAACAGGTTGCTACAACATTCCTTGTCCCATCTTGATTGATATAATGGTATCACAAAGTCTCTTTCAATAATCGATCCACCAAAATTAGGTCTATTAGATATTTCTTCACTCCATTCAATAATTAAACACAGTTCCTGGGAGACCGAGCTTTGCTCGAAGTTATGTAGTAGTACCGAACAAATTAACAGATAGTGATAAATATTTAAAAAAAAAATCACAAAAATATAAGTCTGACCGGGACTCGAACTCTCTAAATTCAAATCAAATACAAATTCGCCAACAACGCAAAAAGTCTAACGCATACGTAGCTTAGCTACGCTCATTCACAATTAGACAGCGAATCAACTCATATCTTATTACGCAACGTAAGAAAAAAATATATCAAAACCCAAAATTTGTGGTTTCTCTGCGATAAGACCTTAGATCGATTTTTCACGCCCAAAACTCCATGTATAACTTATATATATATATAAACACACCGGAATATTTAGCGGAACACAAAAAAAAGGTCCATAATTAAAAAAATATGTTTTTATTTTAAAATCTACTTACTACACTTCTTTTGTTATTTAAAGTTTCATTTGTTTTACTTAAAATGAGATAGCATTAAGAACAGATTTTGCGAGTAAAGGCTATTTGTGAAAAATGGTACATATTTGAACTTTTCATGTAACTGGGAAAAGTGAAAATTAATATTAAAATAACAATTAATTAAATTAGAAAAATGGTGATTAATATTGTGTATTTCTTCCACGTGCTCTTATTAAAGTTTCTACCCGTCTAGGCATACTGAGAATGATGTTATCGATGGTCTCCTGGGATAGTCTCCGCCATTCCTCAACTACGGCGATTCGCAGTTCACCCACGTTGGCAGGAGCTGGTATTCTGGACTTAACTTTTCTTTTCAGCAAGTCCCAAACGTGCTCTATTGGGTTCATATCCGGTGATCTCGCCGGCCACTCCATAACAGTGATATTCATATCATTAAGATAAGCTTGAGTTTCACGAGCGGTATGCGGCCGAGCATTATCCTGCATAAAAACAAAATCGTCGCCGATATATAGGGCAAAAGAACATTTTCTTCTAAAACTTCTCTGATATATCGGTCTGCAGTCAGACTCCCTCTGTCAATTACTACCAAGTCTGTGCGAGCTCCCAAACAAATGCCCGCCCAAACCATTATTGATCCACCACCGTATGCAACTGTAGTTTCAAAATTTGTCTGAATGTATCGTTCTCCTTTGCGTCTGTATATTCTTTGCCTGCCGTCAATTTGATTTAAGAGAATTCTGCACTCATCACTAAACAATACCTTACTCCATTGGTCCGCGTTCCAAAGTCGATGTTCCTGAGCAAAAGTTAACCTGTTTCTACGATGATGTACCTCGAGCCTTGGATCCTTGGCGGACACAAATGAACCCAAACCAGCTTCTTAGAACCTTCTTCGTACCGTACGGTCACTTACGGTTACACCCCGCACTGCTTCTAACTCATGTCGGGCTTGGACGACCGTCAAACGGGGGTTCCTACGTACACGAAGCCGCATGAAACGATCATCCCTACTCGAAGTGCGTCTTTTTCTGTCTGGTCCTGCTCTTCTCACATAAGTACCGGTCTCCCTGAACCGTTGGATACTGCGATGGATCATTGAAACTGTTCGACGAAGATCTCTGGATATCACTCTGTAGGTTTGACCATTTCTTCGCATTTCGAGTGCCCTGGCAATCTCTGTTGGGGCTAAGTCAGGCATAATTCAGCCCTCAACTCCAAAAAGATACGCGATTAAAAAAAACTAACAAAAAACAGTATTTCAATGAAATTTTAAATCAAACTCAGAAGGAAGAAATACTCGAAGTTCGCTCCAGATAAGGTGTATTTGAATAAAATTAAAACAATTGCATAAAATGTAATGTTCAGTTGTTTTCTTAATTTGAAAATATTTCTTTTTAAATTAAATGACGTATAAACCAGCCAGCAACCTTATATTATGATACTGATATCAAACCTTTATTTTATGTTCCGCTAAATATGCCGGTGTGTGTTATATTTGATGAAAATTGTTGAAGCCGACATGTATGTAAAAAAAAATGCGTGGTGGGCATAAGATATGTCAAAAAGAATTTTCCGTAGATATAGGAAGGTGAAAATTATAAAAGTAATAAAAACATTTGTTATTATTAACATGGTTTGTGACAGTCATAAAATATCTATTTGTAATTTTAAGATGTAGTTATTATATAATATATCTGGCATTGTAATAAGTGATAAACCAGTGACTCCATTGTCTTCTAGATTTGACATTGGAATAATAATTCTAACCTTGGATAAAGAATATACATATAGTTATTAATCCTAGATTCTACTCACTTCTTTATCTAATCAATGTCTCACTCAGCACAAAAAGTGTGCACTAAGTTAGTGACGCCGCAGACCGGACCGCGGCGCGCGACGGGGACCAGCTCTCGCAGTGAGGCCGCAAAGTAGTTCCACTTGGCTATAATGTTTAGTTAGTGACGCCGCAGACCGGACCGCGGCGCGCGGCGGGGACCAGCTCTCGCAGTGGCACCACAAAGTAGTTCCACTTGACTATAATGTTTAGTTAGTGACGCCGCAGACCGGACCGCGGTACGCGGCGGGGACCAGCTCTCGCAGTTAGACCACAAAGTAGTTCCAATTGACTATAATCTTTAGCTTGAACTTAATAGTATAATTCAGTGGCGAAGCAAGAGATCCCCGGACTAGTATCGCCGCGCTTTTATGAATCAACGTTAATGATAATTTGTTGGATAAGTTTGTCAAAATTTAAATTCACTTTTTACATATAATATAATAATATTTATGTTACGAGAATCGATATAACTGATTGAATGTACTGTTGGTTTTTGGTGGAAATTCATGTTCATAATAATATCACACAACTTTTTTAAACACTTTTCCACTTCATTTAGGTTTTTGTAATAATTTGTATATAAACACGACCGATTTCGATTAATTCATTATCAGGACTGGTGTCAATACTGATCAGTGATCACGTTCCTTGAATATGTAATTTTTGTTAAGCTACAGGATGTATTCTAGGATTTGGCTCCACACGTATGATAATATTATGCATTTTATAATTATGAAACAGCCTCCGTGGTCTAGTGGTTAAAGCTTGGCTCTCGACTCGAGAGGTCGTGTGTTTGATTCCCGCATTGGAACAACAAAAAATGTTTTTTCCATGTTGGTCGGACAATGCAGGCTGATCACCTGATTGTCTGACAAGAAAGATGATCCATACATCGGATGATTATGTAAAAAGTCGGTCCTGCGCCTGATCTCTCGCCAGTCGTGTCGGCTATCCGTCTCAATGGGTTACGAGAGCAAAGGCAGAGAGAGTGCTCGTGTGTACTGCGCACACACTTGGGCACTATAAAATTATACCTGCGTAACTGACCTGGGTTCAATGAAACCGGCTACCGTCACCGAAATCAGTGTGGGGAGTTATTATATTATAATTATTCCTCTGCAATATATTGTGTCCATTGATGAATTCAAATTCGTTGCGTACATATACTACCTAGTTCATAGTTCATAAGATTGTTTAGATCAGAGGGGAGAAGCATTACTGTTTTAAAAAAAGTACAGTTTCCAACTACTATAATAATAATATCTTCGCTATCTAGACGCTTCGACACCACGTCAATCTGGCCCCGTGCTAAGTTCTCCAAGAACTTGTGTTACGGGTACCAGACAACGGAAATACATTTAATAGTTTTTATGATATTATACTAATTTTTAATACTCATCCATGGCCCGGGAACATAGAAAACTTTTTTGAATCCATTTTGAACCCGCGACCCCCAGCTTGAGCACTGAGCCGATCCACCACTGAGCCGGGTTGTGTACTAATTACTAATAAGACTAACACTTTATTTGACAGTAAAATTCGGAATTAACTTTATAATCATTGCAATGTACCTAACCTTCAACGTTCAGGCATCATTATGTAAACAAAACTATACACTTCTAAATGACACCAGTGATGGATTGTGTTCGGTGTAACTAATGAAGGCGGTAGGAAGTATCAGCCGGCGTCACCGAGCGTCACAGGGCGTGCCGCGTGTCACCGGGCGTCACCGAGCGTCACAGGGCGTGCCGCGTGTCACCGGGCGTCAACTGTCACCGCCAGGTCGGGTGGCGTCGGCTATCGAACGTGTCAGCGATGACGACACCATGGCGGTTAGAGGAAAGGAGACCGAACGCTGTAGGAAATGGTGTCCTAGAAATATGGACGATATAAGTGAGGCGCTGCGATCGCTAAGTTATCTCAATAAAAGCGGGCTAGCAATGCTGCGAAGAAAATTGTACTACTTACCGACGGCAGCGCGACTGGTGGCTGAAAAATGAATTATAAGTTCTTCAAATTTTCAGGGACAGGCGGGCAATGCCTTAGCACGTAGCGATCGGTCTCCTTTCCACTCACCTCCATGGACGACGCTATTAATAAACTTAAGCTATAATATTCATTAACAACTATAGAGAGAAATGCTTTAGCTCGACCGGATACCATGGCCTTGCATGAAACCGGTGTAAATGAGAACCTCTTTAAGTTAAAAAAAGATAAATCGTGTCATTCGTCAAGTGCCTATGATGGGAACAGGAAGTCAAGAATTTAATAAGTCGATAAAGCTTGTAACTTTTTTTTAAAACGAGCATTGGCCAACCACACATTCCAACCACTGCAACTCCTGTGAGCCAGCGTGACAGACAGTGAGACAGCGGCGACCAACCACAAAAACCATTTGACATTATTACAGGGGTGCCCGAGGGACATACTAAATCTGTCTTGGGACCCGCAACGAAATTAATCAGAAGAAAGGTTGGAGGAGTAGGAACTCTTCTGGTGTTACAAATGTGTGAAAATCGCTTACCAGGAGGTCTCTTGGAAAACAACAACCATGTCCTATTAGTTACCCCGTGAAAAGCCGCGCACTCCGGGATTCTCGAAATTTATCCCGGTGGCGAAATAAAAACATAAACCCGCATAATTAAGCAGTTAATCTGCAGTCTGCGGATTAAATGCCGCTGCAGTTTATACAACACTTATCACCTGCACCTAAGGATCAAAGTCGCGTGTCATCAGTAAACGTGCGGGCGCGGTCTGTATTATATTTTTTCAACGTGTCCTAGCATTGTCCGCTTTAGTTACGACTTACGACATTATGCAATGGACCACTGTGATCTTGTGATAAAAGTTGCTGAAACAATTGAAAAAGTTTTCGCTTTCGGAGCAGGATCAGCGATGCCTTTTATCTTAATGAGGCTAAGTTAAGTAGGCACTTACTTATTCTAAGTTAAGTACATTACAATAACTCTGCGTTATCGTAAAATAAACGGCAGAAAAATCGGCGAGCTCATAGACTCATCCTTTCTGTGACTTAAAGTATACTTAAGTCAATTCACACTGAAAAAAAGACGATACGTGACATGGCGCTGCATTTTTAAGATAGGAATTTAAAATTGAACTTTATTACACATGAAGATACACGTTTCATTGTAAGAGTATGAATGTCAATTTGCACCGCGCTGCACAGCGCATGTGCAGTGTATAAGTGATGTCATATGAAACGTGTATCTTTTTGTGTACTGAGTAAAGATCAATTTTGAATAGCTATACCGTCGCGGTTATAACTGACCCTAACTAGCTTTTGGATTCGGTTCCTCTCTAGTTGTTGAAGTAGCTAGAGTTCCCCTAGTGATTGAAATTCGCTCATAATAATTAATATTTAAAGTGTAAACTTTAAAATAGTTCTTTTGCCTCTCAGACGAAAAAAGAATATAAATTCTTACAAATTACGACTCAACAAACGTTGTGTATATTTATGTAAATTAACTGGTGCCGTGGTCCCATTATTTCCGTTCCGCATGCATTTTTTGTCCCAGCGAGTTCCAGCGAATAGTAGCGGATGTTACAATGCCACTGTCCCCGGACAAGTCGGGAGCGTGGCTTTTGACAGCCTAATACTGAGCCGTACCGGCTTTTTATTCATTTAAATACTAGATATTGCTAGCGATTCACATTTTACCAGGATAGAATGCAGTAAGTATGTATATGTGTAGCCTAGTAGAAAGTTGTATCATAGTGCTGTGTGCGAGTTTTTATTAGTATGGCATCAAACAGCGCCTCTAGTGGGAGAAAATGGTAACTAATTCGATGCCATACAAATTATTGTAGTTAACTTCTTCACGACGAGCAGTGACAAAAAACTCGCGCGCAGCTCACTGTATGCCAAATTTAATTCAAATCAGTTCAGCAGTTTTTCCGTAAAAAATACACAGAAACGCATTTGTAATATTAGTGTGTACTTTTAAACTGGCTTTCTTTACACCACACAATAAAATCGTAGGGACCGCATTGCATTCAATAACTATATTTTTTATAAAACTATGACCCGACTACGTAAAGTACGAGTATATACCCTTTGTCCTAGTCCTTACCCGGGATATTATTACGAATCTATTGACGCCTAATTTATGAAAATCTGATCTTTAGTTTAAGCGCTACGGTGGATGAAACTGCCAAAACCATTACGCTTCCAATTTGCTTCGCCGTAGTCGGGTAAAAATTGGTAGAATTTGGCCTCGAAGGTCATAAAAGTTGCAATAGTAAGCAAATTAAAAAATGTTAATTTTTTTTTTATTTATTTTTTAATTAGTTATATTAAAAAATCTGACATGACATTACAACAATAAATACCAATTTAATAACACAAATTATTATAAAAAATTATATGACATTAATAAAGTTGATACTCTACTAAGCTATATTGTAAAAAAAAAAAAATAATTCATAATTGAAAACTCAACTCAAATAAAACTAAATATGAAATTAACTCAAGGTTTTAATTTATTCCCCACCTTTTTGTCAAGCTGTAAGCGAGCGCCGAACTGATGATATTGACATGCAATTGAGAAGTATCTTGATCAAAATTTCACAGTAAGTTTATAGCCCGTTTCTCAAACTCTACTCAAGTTTTCGGGCCCTACAATAGGCTATCCTACATCTTTTTCAAATATATATTAAAATGTTCGTATCGATTTGATAGTCAACTAATATTTTTATTTCCTTGAATTAATATCTCTTTATGCAAAGAGAAAATTATTATAATTTAAGCGACAAATGTTTGCGCCAAAACGACAGCCACCATTATCGTGACGTCACAAGAACAGAAACAAACAAATGTCATATGTGCGTGTGTAGTGCATCAACTTTAGATTTCACTTCCGCTGTTGTTTATTCGTTTTGATTATGTTCTTATGACGTCACTCACAAGAAAAATATGGCGGCTTTATATCACGTGACATACAGATAATAAAACCACAGTTTTATTTTCAAATTTATAAATAAATCGCATATTTATATAACAAAATAGTGTTGTATACTTCTTCTCTCTCTTCATCACTTCTTATGATATAAACTATATAAATAACAAATTTATGTCATTTGATTTTGATAGTCGAAATTAGCCTATTACGGGCAGTGCTTGGCAGAATCACAACAGTTGGAGAGCAACTTAACTTAGAGTTCTATTTGTCTATTAGTATGAGTATATTATTATTATAAAGAGTTAAGATTTGTTTTTTAAGGTTGAATGGGCTCTGAAACTACCTGTAGCTTCAGAGCCCATTCGATGCAATCAACCATTTTGATTAAATTAATCACAAATATAGATTAGACGACGGTGAAGGACATATGCTACTTTTAATCGTGACAAAATATACGGTTCCCATGGAATTTCATGTCGCGCGCTCAAAGCCGCGGGCAACATCTAGTATACAATAAAGTGAAACCAACGTACAAAGAAAATTAATTTCATAGCGCAAAAAGTTTAAGTGTGGCTTAGTGGGGCGTATTGAAATAAGTTATAAGAGGATGCCTCGTAAACACAGGGCCGGATAAACCCGGATTAGTGAGGCCCCTAGAGGCCCCCAGTGGGCTATACTGGACACTGGAACACTGCACTAAACTATTCCGAGTCTTTTATTCCGCAATTAAATCTACACTTAATACTGGGCTTAAGAGTTTTTAATTGTCACATAAAACTGCGAAATCTTCCTCGGCTTTGTGTAGATTTTAAATAGACTGGGCTAGATGAGGTTGTTGACCTATTTAAACCATTGCGCGTTCATGCGCGTTAAGTTTGCAGAGAACCTCTGATGGCAAACCACTAGTAGTGGTTCCTCTATGATCGTAAACCTTCAAGAAAAACGCACTCGTGGTCTCTCTGGTGTTGCGGATGTCCATGAGCGACTGTAATCGTTTTCCATCAGGCGATCCGTTGGCTCATTGAACCCCTATTTATATTTAAAAAAAAAACCTATGACGCTTAAGCTGTGTGTTCAAGTTGAATTAAATTGAAGTAAAGAAGCCATTTTGACATTTGCACTGATGACTCGCTGTAAACTTAACGCGAATGAAGTATTGATAAAAGCCACCAGGAGCCACCAGGAGTTACGACACTGTTGTGATTTACAGATAAAAAGGACCTTAAGCTTATATTACTCCTATCTCACTACAAGTACTTAACTAGTAGATGTGGCATCGCCGCCCATGTACGCTTGGATCTTCTAAACTACTAAACGGACTTCGTTCTGAAGGTCGATTCTGCTAATTAAATCCTGCAATAATACAGATACGATCCAGTCCCGATATGTTGAAACTGCAAAATGGTATTCTCATAAACGTCAACAAACTTCAAACCCGTTTTTATTGGCACAAACACCAAAAATCAGTTTATGATATCCAGACTATTAATATATAATTCAATAAAAGTAAAATGAAAGTGTAAGTTAATTACGACACTTGGGGTTCAGATGTATTTTAATCGAAACGTAAACGAACAGGCTATATTAGTCTCAATTAATGTGTTTCTCTATTGCACGGTAAATATGTGACATTTAATTTGGTTATATTCGATCTAAACAGAGTATATTGCATAAAATATTCTTAACGAAGGCGGCATACAAATATAATATTTCTGAATATTATGCCAATAACAGCATAATTGACACAGAAACCGGAAGTAGACATGAAACGACTTCCCGGAAGCTCACCTAAGCCCTCCTCCTGTAATTACGGTGTGTCAGTTGTTCATTAGTGAATCCGGGTCCGCGGCGCAGAAAATTAGAAATTGCAATCTGTGTCTGCGGAAATTTTTGTCAACACTTTAGGCCCGGAGAGCGTACGTTTCATCATTTCGGTACTGGGATGGATGTGAAATCGGTTTTGATATTAGGTACCTATATACCTGGCCTTTGATTATAGTGATCGAAGCTTAGGTTCAGAGAAGTCGCTTTGATTGCACAAGAATTTAGAGGGCTCAAAAGCGAACTGTCGGTTTGGCTTAAGGGTCAGTACACAACTAAACTAGACGAAACGCGATGCGACTCTGCATTTTTAAGGCACCTATTCAAAATTGAATTTTATTCACTACACAAAAAGATACACGTATAATGTGACATCAGTCATACGCTGCACATGCGCTGTGCATGTGGTGCAATTTGACATTCGAACTCTTACAATGAAACGTATATGTACATTACAGTTTATTTCTCTTAGAAAAAGAACCTATTTTTAGGTGGTGGTCATGTTAAGCGTGCTGGTCGCCGGTCACCCAGCCGACTCGGCCTATGTTGTAGTCGCCGAGAGACCGAGTCGCCGGACTCGAACCCGCGACGGAACAAAAATATTTTCCGCGTTCCTGGGTTAAGGATGTGTATAGTATAGTAATATAATAAAATTTTTAAATATGTGTTTAATATAAAAGTATTAAATATATTTCCGTTGCCTGGTACCAAGTTCTTCAAGAACTTACCACGGGACCAGATTGATGTGGTAAGCTATTTTTTATCGCGGGAAAATATAGGGTTCCGTTAGGGTTCCGGGATTAACTTTCGTGCGTCCGAAAACAAAACTTTGTATTGGTATCTATTGGCAAATTATATTCAACATTACTAGTTGTAGACGGATGACCTCACCCTCTCATGATGTAAACAGCCTAAGCAATGAATAAAATAAATTTTTAATAAATTTTTAAGAAATTTTTAATAAATTTTTAATAAATTTTTAATAAATTTTTAATAAATTTTTAATAAATTTTTAATTAATAAAAAATAAATTTAATAATAATTTTTTTACTAAAAACAACCTGTTGTTCTTCTCAAAATCCTTATTAGTGGCCCAATAATGTTTGTGTAAAGAATTTTGGTAGAATAAGATCATTATGACGAAGTTTTATAACCTTTTATAACAATACTTAAAATTTTTGAATTCTGACCTTGATATTGATCTCGCTCCTGTAACTTAATATTGCTAGTAAAGTACACATTGTAATACCTTTTTAGAAACTATACATACTAGATAATTTATTAAGATAGTGGGCAGCTATAGCGCCATACTTTTTTTTTCACAGTAAATGATCAAAGTTGACATTAAGAAAAAAATAGTTTAAAAAAAAGCATAAAAAATATGATTTTGAAAATTGTTTACGTTAAAAACACCTAAAATTGTATTAAAATTAAATAATACACGTCTTCAGGAGTATAATACTAAAAAAATCACACAGAAATACCTAAATTTGATGAAATGGCAACGGAATGAACGAAAAAAGTAGCGAAATTTATAAAAAAGCATAAAATGCTACGCCATTTTCATATGGTTAGAAACCCTGGCAAGAAAATACGATTTTCTTACAGTTTCACATCCGGGCCAACTCCAGTTTACGGGTTATCCATTATTTACGACAGACCCTGTATATTACTAACGTAAAGAACCGTCATTCGATAGACTTACACGAATGACAGCTCGCAGCTATGTGTGCGTGGCTAGACGTATGCCGGGGATGCGGGCATCGAGCGGGGCGTGAGTTTTTTCCAGCCAGGTCTTTCGTTCACGGCGCTAGCCGCTGGTCGTTTCGTGCTTTGACATAATTGACAACATCATTTCATAATAATATTTATGATAGATTTGTCTGGCGCGACGTTTAAAATTATTTCCGTTTCAACATTAGGCACACGTCAACATGACTGATATTTGCCGGTGCTCGAGCTGTCATTTGCAGAGAGTGTCGCCCCTGTGGCCTAGGATCTGAGCCAATTTACTGTGCTGTACACTGTAGGTACAGTCAATGGTATTGAATGTTTAGTGAATTGACATTTGTACTTCTGAAATTGGTTGCATTATTATTTGTCTGCCAGTACCTGGGAGACCATTTTTTGCACAAAGTTTTAGTAGAACGATAAAATAATAAAAATCAAAATAAATAGAAAGAATCTCAAAAAAATTCGTACAAGGCGGAAAGGTTTTGACATTTAAAAATTGAAATCACTCACATTTTATTACGCGACGAAAGAAAAACATATCAAATTAAGCAGTTTCCCAGGGCCTAGCTAGATCTAGCTAGATCGATTTTTCAGCCCTAAAACTCCCTACATACTAAATATCTTAGAAATACTAGCAGCCGTTTCCGAGACTTCAATTATATTAAAGTATTTTCTTTTGCAGAACAGTTTATTATACTTTAAACTATAGATATACTATAATAAACTGATCTGCAAAAGAAAATACTTTGTTTAATTATTTTCTGTAGTGACTAATGAATAAAGTTCAATTTTGAATAGCTTTAAAATGCAGCGCCGCATCGCGTCTCGTCTCGGTGTGAAAAAACCATAATTTTAAAAGTAAAACAAATAGATAAAACACATCACGGCTTCCACGGTTTCCACATCACGTGATAACGATATCCGATAATAAGCCAATATGTCATATAATGATAAGGACAGAATTTGTTTCATCGCAGATTAATAACTATAGCATAATTATGTACCCGGCTATTAATAAGAGAAGAAACATATATTGTTACTTATCCCACACGCTAGCACTTATTATTAGTTCAATAAAGTCGTAGTTCCAACGTCGTAAAAAGAATACCAAGAGATCACCAACGTCGGGACAGCGGAAAATACATGGATTTGCTTTCTCTTTCAGTCTTATGGGTTTTAGCCATTGTAATTTTGTGAGACAGATAGCTGATTACGGCTTCAATTTTAGTACTCCTTCGTCTTCTTCATCAGCCCACTTGTTATCCATCGGCCCATCTGGGTTAAAGTTAACCGTGGGTTAAATATCATGTTGTCTCTCCCGTTCTTCGTATTTATGAAAGAGAGGGCATGATATTTTAACCCAGGGTTAACTTTAACCCAGATCAGCGCAAGTGGGCCCTAGTGTTTCATATTAAAATATATATCTATCTTTGTCAGTCATTACATAATATCGGTACGATATCGCATATTCTTATCGAGTCATGTGAAAACGCTCTGACGTGTAGGGCTCTGGCTCGGCCAGGACACAATCTTGTCAGTGACGTCACCACATAACGTCACGTTGGCCGCCAGCCAACAGGGGTTCCCTCGGCTTTTTACTTTCAGGTTCGAGCGACTTTTCCAATAACATAAGTACTTACAGGCTTATCGGGTATAAGTCAATAAAAGTGAAGTTGTCTCAATTATAATACCTTTTTTGTATGTATTTCTTATTGATGTAGGTAATTTACATGGAATCACTAGAATAGGGGGCCAAGCAGGAACATTTGACAGCGGCGTAAACGTAACGGGTCGTTAGTCGATTCGCACCGCGAGGATTAGAACCGCGGTGTGAATCGCCCCAGCACTGTGTTTGAATGGGTCGATTCGATTCGAAATGGAAGATTTTTATTTTTAAATGAAACTAAAAATAGCTTTTTTTGGAAAGTCAACAGAAAAAGCTACCAACCGTTCAACCCTAACCCGCCGAGAAGAACTGACGTAAGAAACTCGCAATATATGTTCTGATATAAACATTTCAATCTGTGATCCGAATCGACCTTTCCAAAAAATATCTGGGTGATTCACACCAAAATTGTTAAGCGGTGTGAATCGACCCATTCAGAAAACGTGATGAGGCGATTCACACTGCGGTTCGAATCCTCGCGGTACGAAACGACCCAACGTAACGTTATCGAATGATTGTGACAGATTTTCATACAGAAGCCTAATTCTCATATTAATAGTAATAAATTAATCATTCTGTTATCATAAATTGACCGAAAGTCGGTAATTTACTACAGTAAACAAAAAAAACCGGTTGACGGTTCGGTTCGAGTCAGATTTATTTAATTAAGAAAATGTTGTTTTGTAACCGAATCGAAGCTTGACTTCAATACAATAATAATCGCATCGATACAATAATATTTTCGACGTTTGACGTTTGTTTGGCGTTAACGAGAATACCATTTTGTTCTTATTTGTTAGTTTGATTTAGCAGAATCAACTTTAAGTTCTCATTCGATAGCGTTACGTTTACGCCGCTGTTAAGTGTTCCTGCTAGGCCCACAGCTCTTACACTATTTTTAAAACAATGACTTATGGTGTGGGTAAATGACCGGCCGTATGGTATGGACTATGGTGGGAGAGACCAACAGTCTATTATATAGACTGTTGGTCTCTCCCACCATAGTCCATACCATACTATATAAGTATCGACTATTCAATTCGCGCTAACGTTGCATCAGTGAAAATGTCAAAATTGATCATTGATGCTTAAGCCGTCCCCGCTTCACCGAAGTAAGCCATATAGTTACGAAATTTTTTGACAAAGTGAAAATGGCGGTTATAAATGTATGGTTGCCCAGCACATACGGCATTTCCACAGCATAGCCAGCCTAGTTGGTGTATTATAAAACAATATATGGCCTCTGTGTGTCAGTGGTTAGCACGTCAGCCGGAGCTCACGGGTTCGAATCCCGCCGAGGGGGAACAAATAATTGTTTTTTAATGTTTTTTTGTGGATGTGTATTAAATATTATGCCCCTTAGGTACTAATAAAACTATTTATACAGTGGATAAGCTATGCAATCTTTTATCCTTGTCTGTCAAGCGACTTTTGCAACGTATAAGACAAGAACAAAACATTGTATAGCTTATCCACTGTATAATTTTTTTTGTTAGACACGGGGTAAGCGTATAATATAATAAAAATCTGACATAATATTATATGTATAGTATAAAAGTACTAAATATACTTCCCGTTGTTTGGTCCCCGTATAACAAGTTCTTCGGATATTTACCACAGGGCCAGACTGACGTGGTGTGAAGCATCCATATATATTATTATGACAGGTCAATACGCCAACTATGTGCGGGTTCCCTCGCGGGTGCAAGTCACGGAGCTCATGAAAACAATACTGTTCACATATTACGAGGCATGCCTTTTAAGTTCTGTCGTTTCCATATTTCCCGGCAATTTTGAATTTGGAACTGTTCTATATTCCAATGTGTTTAAATTTTGAATCTCAAAATAGTTGAAAGTATTAGGATTAATGCTATTGTTTAGTCACAGCGTCGAGTGGAGTCTGTCCGGTCACGTACGAAAATGAATCTTTCTAAGGAAAATGTTCGTGCAATAATTTTCTACAACTTTAGAAGAGGCCTGACACGGCTTCAGTGTTTTGAAGAGCTAACATCCGTGTTCAGTGATGAAGCCCCATGTCTGCGGACTGTCGAACGCTGGTATTTAGAATTCCAGCGTGGACATACTAGTGTTAGTGACAAATCTTGCGAAGGACGCCCAAAATCCGCTTTCACTGAAGATAACATCATTGATGTGAGACAACTAATTCTCATGTGACGTATCGAGAGATTGAGGCTCTATTAGGCATCTCAGGGACAACCATCCAAAAGATCTTGCATGAAGCGCTTGGTGTGAGAAAGTTAGTTTGCCGTTGAATACCGTATCTGCTTACCGACGATCACAAGGCGGCCCGCCTCAGATGGTGTAAGAAAACTCTGCAAAGGTTCAACCGAGGAGAGTCAAATCACGTCTACGACATCATCAGTGGTGACGAATCTTGGATCTATGACTACCATCCTGATTCCAAACAACAATCTAAATCTGGGTCTTTCAAGATGAGCCAAAGCCGACTAAAGTTGTTCGTTCTCGAAGGACTTTAAAGAAGATGGTGGCCACGTTCGTTGGATAAACCGGTCATGTTGCGACTATTGCACTTGAAGATCGTAGAACGGTTAACGCAGAGTGGTATACCACAGTTTGTTTACCACAAGTCATCGCCGAACTTCGAAAATCTAACTCAACGCGACGCATCACCCTGCACCCAGAAAACGCAAGCTCACACAGCGCTCGTCAAACGATTTAGTATTTGAAGCAGGAAAAAGTAGAAATTCTTGACCATCCTCCATACAGTCCTGACCTAAGCCCTAACGATTTCTTTACATTTCCTAAAGTTAAGAAAAGTCTTCGTGGTCAAAGGTTCCAGTCCGGTCAAGAAGCAGTCGATGCTTTCAAGTCAGCCATTTTGAACACCCCCACTTTAGAGTGGAATAAATGTTATAATAACTGGTTTGAGCGAATGGAAAAGTGTATTAAGCTACGCGGTGAATACTTTGAAAAAACAATAAAAAGTGGTAGAAGTAAGGTTTAGTTGTGTTTTTTTCTTCAAACGACAAAACTTAAAAGGCATGCCTCGTGTATCAAATTTAACATTTTTAGGTAACCTCCGTCTTGTCAAACAGTAAGCGAGCTGATGATAATGAATTATTAATCAGTTACTCTCAATTACTTCAGATTTCAAACAAAAAAAAAACTAGGTCAAAATCGGTTCGTTCGTTTGGGAGCTACGATGCCGCAGACAGACAGACAGACACACACACACTGCTTTCGACGGGGGCTAATCATTACTTGCTGGCGCTAGAGGTAATTTTCAGGAAATAAAAACGGTTTCGTAATTTATTCCCTGAGACACCAGTACGCTCTACCAATATTTGTGTAATATATCAGGCTGAAAGTCGTGTGAATACGCAGAGGCCATTTTTACACCCCTTCTGCCCAAGACCCAAGTAAACAATTCAAGAATAAATTATTTTTAATTTAAAACTGTTAACTAACCCTCGATAACCGCTAAAATATTATAATATTATTATTAATATTTAAATACATGAAAAGTTACCTAAAAATGGATATCACATTCCCATATTATTATTTTCAAAAAAATATTATAAAGGCATTTTCAAAAAAATATATTATGGCAGTCCCTAACTGCCATAATATATTTTTTGCTGAGTGCAAGTTTTTGTCACTGCTCTCCGTGAACAAGTTATCTACAATTTGTATGGCGCCGAAACAACGCCCCTAGTGACAGACAATGGTAACTCATTCAATGCCTAATAACACTGTTAGGTTTTTTTTTATCCTCCACAAAATACACATTAATTAAGCCATATTTATTTTAACAAATCAAGATAAATATGGATTAATCAAGGTTTAATAAGATGAGTGAGTGGTTTTCACTGATCGAGTGCAATACATCTTATAATACAGCATAATACTATTACGAGTATAACACTACAGGTATAATAATAACTCCTTACACCGATTTCGGTGACGGTGGCCGGTTTAATTGAAACCAGGCCAGCTACGCAGGAGTTATTTTATATTGCCCAAGTTTGTGTGCAGTATACAAGAGCACTCTTACACCTTGCACCTTTACTCTCCTAACCCAGTGGGACGGATAACCGACAGGACTGGTGAGATATAAAATAGGCATGTAAAAAGTCGGACCAGCGCTCAGGCGCCTGAGCGCTGGTCCGACTTTTTACATGCCTATCCGACGCATGGATCATCTTTCTTGTCAGACAATCAGGTGATCAGTCTGCGTTTCCTAACCAAACTTGGAAACAACTTTTTTTGTTTTTCCAATGCGGGAAGTCGAGAGCCAAGCTCTAAACCACTGGACCACGGAGGCTGTTATATAACACTATAATACAGCCTATAGGCTTATTATATAACAGCTTATTATATAATACTGTTATATAATAGTTATATAACTATTACGAGTATAACACTATAATACAGCTTATACTATTGCGAGTATAACACTATAATACAGCTAATACTATTACGAGTATAACACGATAATACAGCAATAAAGGCATGTGTACTTTTTGCAACAAAGTTAAAGCCAATTCACACAAGTTGCGAACATTGCACCGCAGAATACACAACACGAACAAAAAGGTGCGACTGTGGAAGAACACATAAATAAAAGTTCCCAAGTCACGCCCGGGAATCCCGGTACTTTTCAAACTTGCCGGGACTTCGCGGGACTCCCGGGGCGCGGCAGGTGAGTGCCCCGTCTTAAATAAAACCGAGATAATATTATGAAGTGGCCAAGTTTTCCTATTACGGGTTGTAGACGCATGACTGGCGTTTAAATTACTATTTAAGGTTAAAAAGCTCAGTTATTGTTATGGTGGATTATGAAATATTAGCAACTGTCGTAAAATAGGGATAGACTTATGATAGGGATGTGACTTCAAAAGGTTTTCTTCTTTGACCAAGTTATTAAGATGAGAAACATAATGCAACGTTATGTTTATTTTTATGTAAGCACAAGCTAGTACTCGTATACAACTATTAATTTATGTCGAGCTAGATTCATGGCTTTGTATAAGCTAGCAAATTTTAATTTATTTATTTTAAAACTTGCTTTTTTGTCCATAATTATACTTGTATTAGTTGTCCCGACACACGTTGTTCTGTTTTAGCTATGAACAGGAGTAAATAAATATCTACACCTACACCTACAACAGCCTACACCAGCATCTACACCTACTTGGGAAAATGTAATCGTTGGTTTTAGTAGTTTTCTAATATTTCTCACCGTATAAGCCTTCCCTGAATTTGCACAATTATTTCAAGTTCAAAATTAGCCAAATCGGTCCAGTGGCTATCGAGTTTTAGCGCGACATTTGAATTGCTCCATTCCTTCCTTCCTTCCTTCATTGCTTCCATTTTCAAATATAAGAAGATTAAATCTTTCTGTGAAATAGTTGAGAACGACAGATTTTTAAACATGTCATCTCTCATCCTCATACTTTGAAGTTAATTTTAATTTTTCACTTTAAACGAAAATGAACAAATATATTATTTATGGCGAGCAATAGCGAAGGCCGGCTCTCCATCAAAGGGAAGCCCTAGCCTGTAGATGTTAGAGCAGTTGCAGAACTTATTCTATTACCTATAATTAAGAAATTAAGAAATTGAGTATGTACAGCAATTGTCTTGTCCGCGGGAGGTTTTAAATAAGTCAATACAAGTTGTAAGTCAATACAAGTTAGAACGTTTCATTATTAATCAAAGATTAAATTTTAAATTTAATACAAGAACATTATCCTTGATTTTACCGCCCATTTTATTATGATTTTTTTAAATGTTTCATTTCTCCTTTAGGGGTATTTATTATACGAAAGCTGCGGGCTTGTGGCCAAGCAACTTCAGGTAAAGTATAAAATTAAGTAACGGACAAGAATTTCCCGACGATTCGGCGTATTGTATTGAGGATTACAGCCTTTTGCAGGGTGATATATATGAGTCGATGGATGTTGAGTGTTCTAAGGCTAATATGTAATGTATTTGGTAGGATTCCAGTACTTATTATTATTGATCTCGTTTCCTGGGTAGGTACCTATATTCAATAGAATATTTAAACTACTTACATACAGTAAAAGTACTCAGTTAACTACTTACCGTAATAATCAAATAAATTTCTGCAAAATATATTATTATCAATCAACAGTTACAATAAAACACTATTAACAATAATAACAGTTAAAAATACACGTCGACATTCTCACAAAACACAAGTACCTATTTTAACACAAATTATAATATTAATTTACTATTTTAATTAAGTATCTCTATAATACTTGAACAATAATACAATAACGTAAACAAGTAATAATAACATAGGAAACTATGTGGCGTGTTCAAATTAAACAAAATTCTAATATTGTTTTGATTCGCCACATGGCGCGCGATATTTCTAATAAAGATGTCTCATTGGCTAAAATATGTCAAAAGCTGTATTATATCGGCTTATAAGAAATATTTTGTGGTTGAAAAACTTGCCATAATAATTTACTTAGAAATCTGTAGTCCGTGATAAGGTATATGCCCGCCAGCCCATAGTTAAAATTTCACCTTTTACCATTCTGTTTAGAACTCCTGTAACTAGCGAATGTGTCGGCGTGTGATTTCAATATTTGTATCAAAGTTGCATGACATATATATGTCACCATAAAATTGTAAATACCGTTAGATTGTATTATAATTAGCGAGATTATAAAATGTCGACAGATCGTGAAATTACACATTATTTTTCATTATATTATAATATAACGAACTGAAACTAGTCAAATTGTTAAACAGAATGCAACTCGCGCGCTGATTGGTTGAACCTTGAACGGCACATGCCCCGCGCAGCCGTAAGTAAATAAAATTGTCGCGGAAGTAAATTAAATCTGTGATTAGCCAAAAAGTTGCAGTTTGAATATATATAATTATTTATAATTATATTTAGGTATATATTCCTTACTATAATATTATAAATGTGAAAGCGTGGATGTTTGTTACGACTTTTGTTTTTGATTTTCGTTTGACGCTTTCACGCAAAAACTACTTGACGAATCATCATGAAACATTGTACACATATTCTGGGAGGTACTAGAAGTAACATAGTGTACTTTTTATTAAAAAAAAAATATTTTTTACAAAAATAAAAAAAAATTATGTCAACAAATATCAACATTTTGCTACTTCAGCGCCATCTAACATACAGTAATGAACTTCAAACCCTAAATACTAACATAAAATTCAATTGACTATAGTTTCAGCCGTTTGGAATTTTTGAGGTTAGGTACCATTGTTGTTTTCAACTTTTACTGAAAGCGTATGTCTAAAAAATGCCTCGGAAGCGTAAAGCGTAAAAAAAGTTGCATGAAATCAAGAATCTTCGGTTCATGCAGAGCTGAGAAGACAACAGCAAGCAAGGCGACAAAGTGATTTAAGAGCTGCTGAAACACCTCTTCAGACCCAACGTCGTTTAGAAAGACATGCTCAGCAGCGTCTAGCTAGAAGAGCGATAGAAACGCCAGAACAGTCACAGGCTAGGAGAATTGTTCGAGCAGAAATAGATACCACGCGCCGTCGAAATTTCATGTGTAAGGAGTGGTCCGTATTTAATGATACTGGATTTCAATATGACCCTACAATGGAATATCATAATCATCCTCTAATTGTTATAGGCTCAATGAATAAAAAATGTCAATATTGCAATGCACTCAAATGGAAAGATGAAACTCCTGGAATGTGCTGTTCCAGTGGTAAAGTTTCACTTCCATTGCTTGGTGAACCAGAAGAACCGTTGAAAACTTTGTTGTTGAATGCTACCGATGAGTCAAAGTTTTTGAGTAAAATCAGAAGATACAATTCTTGCTTTCAAATGACATCCTTTGAAGTGGATAAAGTTATAAGAATGCCCGGGTTTTCACCAACATTTACTGTTCAAGGACAAATATATCATCAAATTGGATCACTTTTTCCAGGTGATAATGAACAGCATAAATTTTTACAGGTTTATTTTATGAGTGACGAACAAAATGAAGTAAACCGTCGTTGTCAGTTTATTGAAGAAGTAGAAAGAGATACTGTATTGAAAATTCAACGAATGTTACACGAATGTTGTTGTTGGTGAAGATCTTTAAAACTGCAATAGAAAACTAGCCTTGCTGATCGGACTCCACGTGGCGAACATGAGAGACGTTATAATGCACCGGTGGTCAATGAAGTTGCTGTTTTGGTTACTGGTGACCCGTGCTCACCACGAGATTTAGTGTTACGGGCACATGATAATACGCTAAAACGTGTATCCGATACTCATAAATTTTATGATGCTTTGCAGTACCCATTAATTTTCAGTAGAGATGAATCAGGGTTATCATTTTAATATTCCAGTCATTAATCCAATTCTATATAAAAAAGTTTCCTGTATGGACTTTTATGCGTATTACATGATGCTTCGAGAGGATGACTACAATCTCCTTCTGCGTACAAAGCAACTTTTCCATCAATTCCTGGTAGATATGTATATTAAAGTCGAAAGCGAGCGTCTTCGATACATTTATCTAAACCAAAAAAAATAACGGGCTGAAAACTACATACATCTACAAGATGCGATTAGTGCTGATGATAATATTAGACCTAATGACATTGGAAAAATGGTTATTTTGCCGTCCTCTTTTGTGAACAGTCCCCGTTATCTGCATGAATACACTCAAGTCGCATTTACTTATGTACGAAGTTACGGAAGGCCTGATCTCTTCGTAACTTTTACCTGTAATCCTTCTCGGCTGGATGTAACTCAAGAGCTTATGTCTGGGCAAAAAGCCACTGATCGACATGACATATCCGCCCGCGTATTTCGCTTAAAGGTTCAAAAGTTAATGAACGTTGTGACAAAAGGAAAAGTATTAGTAATATAGTAATATTAAGTAAGACGTCCAGTTCCATATGTACTCCATTAAATGGCAGAAACGAGGTCTACCGCATGTGCACATATTAATTTGGCTAAAACAGAAACTACTCCCTCATCAAATCGACAACATAATCAGTGCTGAAATTCCAGATCCAGAAGAAGATAAAAATTTGACATGATTGTGCTCTGAGGTTCCCCGTTATTATACGTGGAACACCTCAAAAAAAGAATGGCATCGTCGTATTCAAAGAGCACCTGTTAAAAATCAACCTGGAATTAAAGCATCGGATGCTCTTGGTCGTGTTTATACTGTACACGTTACAAATTTCGAATGCTTTTGTCTGCGTATGTTATTGCATCATGTTAGAGGTCCAACTAGCTTTACAGAACTTAAAATTGTCAATGGTCAAGAATGTCAAACATACAGAGAAGCATGTGAAGCTCGGCAACTGTTAGAAAATGATAATCATTGGGACGAAACTATGGAGGAAGCCGTACAATGTCGATCACCTGATAAAATCAGGAAGCTTTACGCTACGCTTTTATCTTCTTGCGGTCTTTCTAACCCTCAAACTCTTTGGGATAAGTACAAAGAGCACATGGCTGAAGATATTTTACATCAACTGCAGCAAGTATATTCGCATATGACTTTCAATGAGCATATCTATAATAAAACGCTAATTATAATCGAAAACAAGATTTTTACAATGGTTGGAAAAAAATTAGATGATTTTGGAATGCAAAGCCCACGAAGAGATAATGGGGATGATTTTAATAATTAAATTGCTCGAGAGCTAGATTATGATTCATAGGACTACAACATTAAGTGACAGAATTAGTCCCTCAATTACTTCCAGAGCAAAATTATGTTTTCCATCAAGTTTTACGTAGAATAGACTCCGGCAATGGTGGACTCTTTTTTCTCTACGCACCAGGAGGAACCGGAAAAACGTTTTTGCTCAACTTATTACTAATGTCCGTCAGAAAAGACCAGAAAATAGCAGTTGCCGTAGCTTCTTCGGGTATTGCCGCGACGCTATTAAACGGCGGCCATACAGCACATTCCGTTTTAAAATTACCATTGAATCTGGCACAAGAAGATTCGCCCATCTGTAATTTCAGTAAAAACAGTTCACGAGGTAGGATGCTGCGAGAATGTAAGCTTTTAGTGTGGGATGAAAGTACAATGTCTCACAAGAAAGCTATAGAAGCTTTAAACCGCACTCTTCAGGACTTGCGAGATAGTACAGATATAATGGGAGGAATGGTTTTATATGGTTTCATTAGCTGGTGATTTCCGACAAACCCTTCCAGTCATTCAGAGGGGAACACCAGCAGATGAAATTCAAGCATGCATTAAATCATCAAGCTTATGGTCTAGAGTTGAAAAGCTCAGCCTGAAAACGAATATGAGAGTACATCTTCATAATGACGTGGATTCGGGACTTTACGCAGAAATGTTGTTGAAAATTGGTGATGGTTGTTTAGACGTTGACGCTGAAGGTTTTATATCACTATCAAGCGAATTTTGTAATTTAGTAGAAAATGATGTGGATCTTATAGCTCATGTTTTTCCAAAATTGCACCAAAATTTGAGTAGTGATCAGTAGTTATGCGCAAGAGCAATATTAGCACCAAAAAATGAAGTGGTTAATAAGATTAACATCGACATTTTAAAAGATGTGCAAGGAGAAATGAAGGAATATTTGTCGATGGATACAATTATGGATACGGAACTAAGTACTTCATATCCTGTCGAGTTTTCAAATTCCCTTGAACTGTTAGGTGTACCGTCACACAAACTTCAATTAAAACTAAATGTACCAGTAATGCCGATGCGCAAACTAGATGCTCCTCGGTTATCTAATGGAACAAGGCTTCGTATAACAAAATTGGGGCAGAATATACTTGGTGCTACTATTATAACAGGTGTCGGCAAGGGAGAAAGTGTTATCATACCTCGGATTCCAATTATTCCAACTGACCTTCCTTTTCAATTTAAAAGAGTTCAGTTTCCGGTCAAGCTTAGCTTTGCTGTTACTATAAACAAAGCACAAGGGCAGACATTACAGGTAGCAGGAGTGCATTTAGAAAAGCCATGCTTCTCTCATGGCCAACTATATGTAGCGTGTTCACGTGTATCTAATGCCCGGAATTTACACATATTTGCACCCAAAAAAAATAAGGGCGTAGAATGCTGTTCAGGACCCACGCCCTCGAATATGTTTATTTGTGTTCTCAACTTTAGTAAGGCAACAACTTTTACCTAACTATCGTACCGCACAGTCGATTATATCCCCTATCACTGAACAATACAATTGAAGATCCCACAACACCGTTTTCCCATTCGTGATCCCAGGAGCGTGATAAATATATGAAAGTTGAAAACTTTCTACCTCCGAATTTATTTTTTGCTCAATACCGGGAACTACACAACACATTAAACAAGACACATAAAATCCTACAATAGCGATCGAACTGGATTTAGCTAAAATACGCTAAAGGTCAATTCATATGAGCACAGACTCGAAGTGCAGCGAAAGGGAATTCTTAAAAAATAGTACTGAAAATTAACTCTTATGTCGACAACGAACATATTTTCTGAGATAAAAAAGAAGCGTTGGTGGGATGACCAAATTCTTGCGTCTTTTTAGTGACCCCCGATGCAAAAGGAGGGGTGTTATAAATTTGACGTGTCTGTCTGTCCATCTGTCTGTATGTCTGTCTGTCTGTGTGTCTGTGTCATTGTAGCTCTCAAACGGACGAACCGATTTTGATCTAGTTTTATTTGTTTGAAAGCTGACATGATCGAGAGTGTTCTTAGCTATAATTGATCATTATCACCTCACTGATTGACTTTTCGGGGGCTACTTAAAATATTTAATGTTGTTTATCTCAGTAGGAAATGTACGTTACGGTAATGCCGTTACGTTGTAATATAGCAAATTATCTCTTATCTGCGCTATTATGAGTTGACCCTAACATCGGAGTTTACCGTAGTTTTGGCTATAACTAAAAAAGGTTGAGAAGTCTGTAATTGCTAATAAACAGCTGTTTACTAAATGCATAATATTTTATTATAAAAGTATATACCTACACGGTATTCATGCAAAAAACTCGCTTGCATGGTATTCATGCAAAAATGCATTCATTATTATGTAAAGGCGTGAGACATGTTCCCACACGGAAGAGAGACGCGACTAACGAGACACGAGAGAAAATGTATTAAATCGTAAATATAATTATAATCATATAATATCCTAAATTAGATCTGGGTTATCAATTCTCGTAATTATTTCTGTTCAATTCGCACGCATTATATCGAGTGTGCACGAGAGCATATAATATATACGTAGTAATTATTTATTAATCTGTGACGAGAGATAATTGGGCATCTGCATTCTGCACACGTGCACATATAACCGTTAAAAATAAAAAATAAAATAACAGAAAAAGAAGATAAATAAATAGCATAAAACGGTAAAGAGGAATAAAGGTGAAGTTAAGGATCAAATTTAATCTAAATGCAAACAAAGAAACAATAGCGTGCTATAATGCTACAAATTTAAATGTCACTTGATTTGCTTGCAATAAAGAAATACAATGACACTTTAATTTGGTCGAATTTCACCTTTTCGAACGTTTAGATTAAATAGGACCTGGACAGAATATAATATGTTCTAAGGCATCTGCGTCTGAAATGATTTGTTATATTATATTAACCGTCTGAAAAAACGGCAAGGCAATCCAAAGATTCTAAGGACGTAACGCCAGCCAACTCGTGGGAGCTAGTTTTTTATGAAACATTGACACACGGCAGCGTACCGATTTGCGACAACTCGACATAACGATCGTCAAACTGTGACTCTCTCTCTCTCATCTCATCTCATCTTAATTCGTCATGAAGAGCCCCTATAAAATTATAAGACTTGTCAGAACATTTAGTATTTTTAATATGATCCATTTTGTATTTTTAATATGATTCACGTTGAAATTAATATTTTCGATATTGAATTTAATTGAAATTGTTTGAAGTTTATTTGTGGTTTGATTGTAATATCGTGTCCTGTTTCATATTTTATTGTATATTATATTCCGTAACGCTCATGGACGACAAAATATCGATGAAACAATAAGCATTGTACTGTATGAAGTCTACCTAAAAATGAAATATATCAATATATTATTGTGGTCGGTAGGACCAAATTATAAATAGCATCATGAGGTGGAATGGTTTTGACCACTCAGCAACCAATACCAGTTGGTCTATTGTGTGTTTATTATATTTAGTTATCTCCTTATTCATTAACCCCCTGCTAATAAAAATATTTACACGGTGTATAAGCTATACACTGTGTTGTCCTTGTCTGTCAAGCCACTTTTTCGGCGTATCAGGGCAAACCATTGTTTAGCTTGTAGAGGGTAAGTATTATATTTGTGTGTTTTATGTAGTTTATATAATACTATTATAATGTGTAATGTATAAATCTTTTTTGTTTTGATTATTACATTTTTTTTCTTTTTCCATTGTTAATTATTATAAAATAATAAATAGTTGCCTGGATGCAAATGTTTCCAGCAGCTAGGACGCCAATTTGATCATTTTTCTTTTTTTGAGTTCTTATTTTTGTAAAGTGTATTTTATGTTTATAAATTAATAATGTTTTTTATGATATATTTGAATAAAAAAGAACTGGGTGTAATTATTACAGTCGAGTGTTGATAGCAGCACATCCAAACTCACATACACGCACATACTCGCACATGCACACTTTCACACGTACACAGTACAAGCTTAACACACAAAAGCCTTACTACACTTAATACAAAACACACAGTGTTTAAATAATGTAATAATTTAAAAATTTATAAGTTTATCTTAATAGTAATGATAGTACTGTTTAAGTCCTATTAATATAAGATTAAAAACGTGAAAGGTTGTAAGGATGGATGGATGGATGTATAGATAGATGGATGGATGTTTGTTACTCTTTCACGCAAAAACTACTGAACGAATTTCGGTGTAATGTGGTCCATACTACATTACACCGAAATCCGTTCAGTAGTCTTTTCCAGAGCTTAGGCTCTGGAATAAAACATAAACTACATTTTATCCCGAAAAAGTACAGTGTTCCCGTGGGATACTGTATTTACATGGGCGCAGCCGCGGCAATAAGCTAGTAATAACCATATTTGATTGGCTGCCGAAACCTTAATAATCGTAGCCAATAGATGGAAATCCCGGTTTTCCCGGTCAAGGTCCTGGACCCTAGTATAAAAATTGTTTTCGATTTAATTTTGTTTTAATATGCAGAAATAAGAAAAAACTTAATTACGCGATTATTTTGTAACTTTGGAAATTCATTAGTTTCATTTATTATTGTACATTTTGTAGTTTTTTACTTATCTTAAAAAGTGTACTGACGTTCAAATAGAGTTTTTTTTATTTTTGTTTTCATATTGTTATAGCAATTGAATGCCATAAATATTTAGTATGGTAAATTGTTCTCAGTCACCCCGCTCGTATACAAGTACGATTGTAGTGAAGTACAATTATACTTAGGTAACCGTTTTTTCCTAATAACATTGAGGAATTTTAATAGGTAAAATATGAAAATAAGTGAAAAAAATAGATTAAGGTTTAAACAGGTTAAGTAGGAAAAAAATTGTAACAAACTGTATTAAGAATATTTTTTGTTACTTTTTAAGTGCTATTAAAAGGTGAGTTATTTATAAGATATTAATTAATTTATAAAATAATTTTAAGTCTGTTTTTTTACATTTTTAAATGTTATTATTTCATGAAAAAAAAACTGTTCATATGTCCGGGTTTTGGGCTCCAAAATTGGAGTTTTCACGCATCTTGTCCGGTTTGCCAAATTTAAGAGATGGCAACCCTAGTAATTATATGTAGGTATTTACGAAGATGTAATATCATCATCCCCTGTACACTAGAAATTTATACAAAATAATTAAAATGTAATCAGGTACCTCAATCATATTGACGTGGCGACATTGTTGACACTGGGATTCCCGGTATATCAGCGCTAATTAGAAATCTTGCTATAGCTTATTGGCATCTATTTTTGGTCGATATATCTATATTAACAATGATAATAATAATCTGTCCAGCTATCGCGTGATACCCCGCTCATTGCTTCAGTAGATCGAATCTCGGCGACCCGCGAAATCCCGCGAGGCCAGTCGAGATCGGCCAGTTTATGTTGAGCTGTAGTATTGTGCCCACAGATATAAGATCTCCGACGGGAAGATATAATGCGCGTCAAAGCGTGACGGTCGCGATGTGAAATGACTCAAGGTACCTATTTCAAAAATAAGCCAACAGATTTAAGTCGGTGAATACATGAGACTTGGATCGTCTAGACAGTAGTTTGTGTAGCTGTTTAGATGTAGTGGAGGCCAAATATATGAATGCGGTTGCCAATATATATTTGACGGTAGTATTTAGTTAAAAAAAGACATTTTGAAATCAGCTGCGTGACAGTGTAAGGTTTTGAAATCTCCTTGGACCAGAAGGTTGATTCTGCAGTCTGACAATTAAATCCTGCAATGATACAGTTACAATTCAGTCCGTACAACATATCGATGTTAAACTGCAAAATGGTATTCTCATAAACGTCAAACCAATGTCAAACCCGTTTCGATTGTTCCAAACTCCAAAAATCAGCAATAAATCCATTATGATATCAAGTCGATTCATTTCAAATTCAATAGAATTAAAATGAAAGTGTAAGCTAATTACGAGGATTGGGGTTTTGTGGGCCTAGCAGGAACATTTGACTGCGGCGTAAACATAACGTTATCGAATGAGAATTGTATGAAAATCTGTCAAAATATAAATTTTATTCGATAACGTTTCGTTTACGCCGGTGTCAAATGTTCCTGCTAGGCTCGTGACGTGGTCAGTGACGTTAATTCGTTACATAAAAGATTTATTTTTGAGTTTCGCAATTATTTTTTGCCTATACAGTAAATCATGTGCATAGATTTTGTGAAACGTTTTATATTTATCAGGTATGAATCGATTTCAAACGGATTTTGAATTGTGACTCAATTATGAAAACGTTGATCCAAAATGATATTTAAGGCGTCTCCCCTAGTCCGTTACGCCTAATAACGCAATGGTTATATCTCATTAACTTTGTCAAATAACAATTTTCAAGTAACCACCTCTGTAATTGGAATTTTGTGGCATCTTATCTTACACACCCGTTAGGGACAGTTCATACTAGCGTAGACTCGAAGCGCAGCGAAAAAGTTTCTAAAATATAATATAGTAAATTTACCATTATGTCCACAACGTAATGAATAAAAACTGAGTTAAAATGAAGACGTGCGAAATCTCGCGCTTGCGCGTCTGTGCGCGGCTAACGCTTCTTTTTTCGTCTCTGAAGGAATATGTGCTTTACATAAGGGTCAATTCACACCAAAACGATACGATTTTTAAGAGTTCGAATGTCAGGTTGCACCGCGCTGCACAGCGCATGTACAGCGCGTTGCAGCGTATGACTGATGTCATAAGAAACACGTTCATGTAAAACCGTTTTCGAGTTAGGAGGAGGACAGAAGTGACTCCAAATGGTCCGTGTAATATTATTAATATTATTATTAATATTACACACGGTACAACTCGCCAATTCTGTTAGTTTGATCTTCGCTTCACACGCTACCACGTATCAAGTTCAGTTTTGAGGCTACCTCAAAAGTACAGCGCCGCGTCACTTATCGTGGCGGTGTGAACTGACCGTTAGAGTGAATTTGCTGTATAAAGTTTTCAGAATTTCGCTTCACTGCGCTTCACCTGAGCGCTAGTATAAATTGACCCTCGGAGGTCAGCGGTCGCTGGTAATGGGGTAATATTGGCTATCAGGTGCCATGGCTCCCCGACGGTTTCTGGTTGGCCGCACACGACGACTCAGCGGCACACTACCTGCGTGTTACCTCGCTATTGATTCTTGTGAGTGAATCATCTGTGATCTGATATTCGATTCTGCTAATTAAATCATACAATATTAACGTTTCGATCCAGTCCCGATATGTTAAAACATTAAAACCGTTTTCTCATAGACGTGAAACAAACTTCAAACGTGTTTCGACTTTCGACTGGTCCAAACTCCGTTTCAGTATCAGTTTATGATATCAAGACGATTAATTTATAATTTATTGAAAGTAAATTGCAACTCGAGGTTAAATACGAGAATTGGGCTTCTGTTTAAATTCAAATGAATCGTAACGTCTCAGTATATATAATATAATATATAACACATCATATAATAACCATAACGTAAACAAAAATATAAAATTCGACCAAATTATTGTAAAATCTATAATATATTTATACTTCTATATAACAAACTATAAAAGTAGGTAAGTACTAAAAAAAAATAACTACTCCAAAACTTAAAATGCTACAAAACAAAGAAATCTCCCAGGTCGTCCACACCAGGCAGAGTACCTAGAAGGCTCAAAGAGTTTCCTCGCTGGATTGCGATACTTATTCTCTGGGCCAGGTAGGTGCCGGCTCTGGGGTCTCGGGTGGCCTCAATGAGTTTTTTGGAGATTTCTCTGAAAAGTTTGTGCGCACCCAGACCCCATGTACCTAAGGTTTCAACCCCAAACGGTTCAAATATGAGATCCCCACCAATGTTCTCATACTTGCGCCGCTTGAGATTTTTCCGCCTGATTGGCGGCCGCAACTGCAGAACTCGAAAACTACGTAATTATTAATAAATAGACTTAAAAACACTAAAATAGTAATAATATTGTAAAATATAAAAATTAAACTGAATCTTAGGCTAATCGTAGGAACGTTTGACCGACGAAAGACGTCAGAAAATTGCAAACAATAGCTTAAAATTAGATAAAAGACCAGCTGTGTCATTTTTGGCACAGCTGCTAGGTTAGTGCGTAGGATAGTACCTTGGTTGTGAAAAACGAGTTGAGAGACAGTGGACTGTGATAGACTTTTAAGTCATACATACTAGATAAGATATTAATTCTCTAGACGGGCGCGCGCAACAGTCGCGTATGGTCCGGAGGACCAGTAGTGTCAGCACCGCCCATAACAATTAGATGTTATTTAAACTTAGATTTTTAAAACACTAATTAGAAACAATATAAGTGGGCGGTGCGACACTGTTGGGGTGAAGCTGGGGATACATATGATTATGGTGACATAAGGTAGCATATGTACCCATAGCAACCAAAATCTGGTACCATTAGCGTATGCGCGCGCCATGGAGTCCCACAAGGTATGCAAAGGATCCATATTAATATGAATCCCGAGCATACTAATTGTCGGGACGGACACTTCGACCTGGGCGCAGGGGGGCTAAAAAAGTGTAAGGGTAGAGTTGCAGAAGTAGCAAGAAATGTAATAAGGATGGATGATAAATGATGGAAATGTAATAGATAGTAAATAATTTTAAGAAATAATTAATGTAATAAAGTGAATGTAAAATTAGGGAATTAGGTAAAGGAAATGTATAAACGTAAGCAAGAAATAAAGTTGTAGAAGTAACAAGAAATGTAATAGAGATAAAGAATTTAAAGGATATGGATATAAAATAGCAAAAAATTTAAAAATAAATAATTAATGTAAAGTAAATATAGATTAAAATAGAGAGAAGAAATGTAATAGAATGGCTAAGAATGGAAATGTAATGATGGGAAAAGAAATAAAAGTAAAGTAAGAACACGATGTAATGGAAAAATAATAAATAAATACAAATGTAAATAATGGAATAGGGAAATGGTAGTGTATAAATGTAAGCAAGAAATAGAGTTATAAAAGTAAATAAGAAATGTAATAGATAAAGAATCTAAAGGATATGATATAAAATAGTAAACATTTAAATAATGTAAAGTAAAATATCGATTAAAATAGATAGAAGGAAATGTAATAGAATAAGTAATGAGGGAAATGAAAAGTAGGAACTAAAAGATGTAAGAAGTAGATGAAAAGGAAATGTATGTGATTTAAATAATAATAATAAATGTAAAAACGAAAAAAGCAAAAAATTGTCCTGGCTAATGGCCGGGGGAACTAGAAAAAAAAAAAAAAAAAAAAAAAAAAAACAAAAAAAAAAAAAAAAAAAAACTGCAGAACTCGAGGTGCCCTGGACATGGGACGGAGCAAGTGTATCGACGCAAGTAGCGTCCCATACAAGAGCCCGTCCCACTCTCCAAGGGACCAGAGTCATACCGTCTGTTCTCTTGCCATCGTCGCGACCTGTCTCTTGCCACCAACCAAACCAGAGGATTCCAGCACAGCTGGCACTCCGGCGGTGACAAAAGTCCGACGGATGAGATCGTTCAGGCAGTGATGTCGGGAGATGCGGCCGGCGCTTCGTTGACAGGACAAAAAAATATACTTCGTTTTATACTTCTTAATTGTATGGTAAATACGAGTAGGTAGTATTTTTGTTCACGTTTGGATGAAGTTAGATGTGAAAAGTTACCTACGTCTTACCCTACCATACTAATATATATGTGAAAGTTTGTGAGGATGAATGGATGTTTGTTACGCTTATACAATAAAACTACTGAAAGGATTTCGATAAAATTTGGTGTGGTAGTAGTGTAAATAAATAAATAAATAACTTTTATTTCAGGCTACATAGGTATAGGCTCTTAGGAACTCATAGGCAACTTTTTATCCCGAAACAGTACAGTGTTCCCGTGGGATACTGTGTTTATGCGGGCGGAGCCGCGGGCAAAAGGTATTAAACAAATACGGCACATTTTCGTCCGCCAATTTCAACAATTCGGAGCTCGATTCCGCGAATTCTTTTGAAATGCCTTGTTTTTAATTTTCGCCGAGAAAATGCGTTTGAGCATTCTACGGGTGGATGGGGGATGGCGGATGGATCCTACCCGTGAGTACCGTGAGACTCTGTTGCGCCCGAAAAGATGGTGAATGGGCGCAGCCCCTACTCACTAAAAACTCGGCGGTACTCCACTCAATACCACCCTTGGCGAGCCACGGGATCGCGTGAGCGTGCACCGCGACTCCGTGTCGCTGTAGGTGCGGAGCTCGGAGCATAAACGAATATTTTAGTTTACTCTAATAAAGCAAATAAAATAAGTAAAAAACGTCGTTTATTTCCCGACTGGGTTATGTTTTTCTCGCGTATCTTGTATTTATGCATGTTTGTAAATTCCTTTATCCTCACGTGTCTTCCAAACGGCGGGATGGGTTTTGACAATTAAGGTATCGTTAGATTTGTCAAAATCCAAGTGTCCTTAGATAGCTAGTTTAATGAAAAAATACAACATTTCGTATTTTTATTATCATTTTGCATTTTTTCATCTCATCTCACATCTCTCATACTTCAATGTGCCAATTGCTCCCAGTCACAGACGTTTTTTTCGGCTAATATACCAAGAGAAATAACTGCAAATGACTTGTCTTCCGTTCGGTCTCAGTACGGCCCCAAAAGATCTTTGCAGTACTTTCCAATTGGGTGGCCGAAACGCTAAGGGACGAAGGTATCGGAGTCCTAGTATATCTAGTCGATTTTTTAGTATCACACCAAGATTACAAAATACTCAAAATACATGTCCAGATCGTTTTAGAACGGCTAAAGTTTTCGGGATGGCAAATAAATTATCAAAAGTCAGTGACGAGCCCCGAAAAGAATTTGTTGTTACTCGGTATACTTTGGGACCCATGGTGCAACAAGAAGAATGCTATCCGACGAGAAATTACTACATTTATAATCACGTCTAAGGGGAGTTTTGCGAGAAGTGACCATAACCTCCAGAAACCTTCAGAGCCTGGTAGGCATTCTAAATTTTGCGAGCTTCACAGTTCCTTACGGCAGGTTACACTTTCGAGAAACCTTGTCATTTCTCAACAAAGTCCTAAGAGAGGGAAGAGATGTTATGACATTGCCAACGGAGTCGCAAAAGGAACGGTGGTTATGGTGGAAAATGGTGGTTAGAAAATTGTCATCGTGAATCGATGATTCGTATTCCACCTGCAGAACATTTTCTAACGACAGACGCATCAGACGTTGCGTGGGGAGCTCAGTTGGACGGACATAGTATATCAGGTCAATGGACGGATCCGGAGATGAACTTACATTGAAAACAAAATGAGATGATTGCAATTCTGAGGGTCCTGGAGTTCCCAAAGAAATTCGACAATCCTTGTGCAATGCGACTGGCGGGGAACGCCCAAGAAAAAATGTGACATAAAGTTGACAGCTTTTTTTTCAGATGTAAGCTTTATTGTAATGACTTCCAACTTTATTAGACAGAAGTGTTTTACCTGAAATAAAACACATATTAAATACTTACCTTAGTTAAAGTTTACTAAAATTCCGCCTGGCTGTTCCTTTCGACTCAATGAGGAAGATGTCGCAGCTTGCAATGCAGCTTGACGACCTACCTGGTGGGGAATGTGCGAGCGAAGCATATAGATGTATAGGAGGTAAAGGAAGGAAAAGGACATAATATGTGATGGAAACTGGATGTGCCACTCTCGAGGTTGTAAACTTTAACTAAGGTAAGTATTCAATGTGTTTTATTTCAGGTAAAACATTATTAGCTAAATTTAATTTCACAAAACATTTGCACGTCGAGGGTAAATCCGACAAAATATGAGTGTCATTTAACATTGTATTATCTGATTGTACCAAATTATTGCAAATAAATTATTCTTATTTAAAGTTTGACGACCTCTGTGGGTCAGTGGCTGAAATCGGAGGTCGCGGGATCGAAACCCGCCAAGGGAACAAAAAGTTTTCTGTGGTTCACGTAATGTGTATTATATTTATGTGCATAATATAATGAAAATCTTAAATATATGCATAGTATAAAATTATTAAATATACTACCGTCCAGTCCGTACCAGTAGTTACTTGTGTGTCAGGTACCTGAAACACAAGTTCTACGGATACTCAGCACGGGGCCAGATTTACGTGGTGTGAAGCATCCGAATCCAGAAGCATAGATATTATTATTATAACGTAAGTAACTTTATATTATTTTCTGTCGGTATGGAGGTATGTAAATTGTAACATTGCTAATCGCTGTGTACGCAGCGTTGTATTGAGCATAGAAAATTGTATAGCTCACAGCGCTTATACAATTTTTAAAATAGCAGCGGAGTGGCCAGCAGCATAACTGACATATAATTTTAAACTTTATCTTTATTAAAATAAAACACAGTTTCTCTTGAGATAACCGCCGCCGCTCACGGCCGCCGACAGTCGCTAGCGGCCATATATTAGGACAGTAATGCTGCTGGCCACTCCGCTGCCATTTCGGTGTGATTTGAGCTTTAGGTATTGATGACGACACTGCGTTATTAAGGTTGCCAATTACAAGGACAATTAAACTGATTTATATCCTGACTGTACCTGCTACCTAGCGGCCATTGGCCACCTAAGTCAACTTGGAGACTACCCTGTTGACTTTACTCCGACTAAGTTATATTTAAACAAACAGTCCGACAGAGCTATTTTGGTATAGTTGTGAGAGTTCGTACTTATGATTTAATTGATGGAACTAGTATATTCCTTCATCTATATTAACATTAATAAATTCACTGAAGACTATAATAATATAATTGTAGTTACTAATTTGAGAGTGCGGCAGCGGCCGTACTATCTTTTCTTGAAGCATTTCGCGGCTTTTTGTGCCCCCATATTTTTGTTTGTAATAAAGCTAGCGGTCAACATTTTTGTCGTCGATTAGTCATTGGCAATATGAGCAAATATTTTAAGTTTCATAAAATCCTGTGTTTATTTTATATTGTACGTACGGATTGTGTCGCGGTGCACTTTTATTTTTCCCGACCTCTCGGCTACTTTCCAGTGGCCGTGGTCACGAGAAGATTTGAGTCCTGCCGTGATGAATAATATTCGAGTAAACATAAGAAATCAATCCTGTGTATAGTTTACGAGATATTAAGTAAATTCGCAACACCAGAGGAGCCACACAAACACAACTTTTAATTAATATCTATAAGGGTATTTATAACATGGAGTATCTTGAATTGGACTTGGTTTCTCCGATGTCTTCAAACTTTTTGCGAATAAAAAAAAATAGCCCAGTCTTTCCAGACTGGGCTATTTTTTCATTTAATATTTTTTGTGAGATAATATTATATGATGCTAAGTAGTAACAAGCAGAAAACAACAAAAATTATATCTCTCTGTCTGTTTGTTCCGTCTAATAACTTAAAAGGTTAGAACAATTTTTATGGGACTTTCCTGGCAGATAGCTGATTTCATAAAAACTTAGGCTACTTTTATTTAGAAAAAAATAATGATACGCGACATATTTTTAAATTCCACAAAAAATCGCAGCCAGTAGGAATATTACAACTTTAACATACTACGCCTCTCGTAAGAATGAGATTTGACCTGTATTCTGCTGGTAGTCATCGTGGCACCACCGTGGAACCACTATGACAGTACATCAGCACTCAAGTCACGAAAACGCAATCGGGTTTACAGAGAGGCAGTTTGCTTTTCTTATTGGCCAGACTTAATATTCCGGGCGGACGCCGCGCACGTGCCCAGCGATAGGCGATAGCGGATTGATTATCTTAACAAACAACATCTTTTTAATCTTTTTTAAATTTAAATGACAAGTTTATTAGTTAATAGAATGAGGCGTTATTGAGGCGGAAATCCATAGCGTACAATATATATAATATTATGGCTATAGAAATATCCCGCGAAAAAATAGTAAAAATACACAACCTGCAAGCAAACGTGTGTGTGCACGCATAAGCGTAAAGCACCTCCCTCCTTCCACTCTCATGCCTTCCTGCTCATGCGCACACTCAGATACAAGATCGTGCTGACACCACCACACCACCACACCATCACACCATCACACCACCATACCACCACACCACCACACCACCACACCACCACACCACCACACCACCACACCACCACACCACCACACCACCACACCACCACACCACCAGACCACCACACCACCACACCACCACACCACCACACCACCACACCACCACACCACCACACCACCACACCACCACACCACCACAACACCACACCACCACACCACCACACCACCACCACACAAGCAACAAGATCGTGCAAGGTCCCACACTCGTGTTTATAAATAACTAGCGTTAATTGCCCGCGGCTACGCCCGCGTGAAATTAGGTTTTAAGCTTTTAACCCCTATTTTACCCTCTTAGGGGTTAAATTTTAGAAAATGCTAAAATAGGTAAGATATTATATTTTCCGTACTTAATTCATACGAAATTTAATGCAAATATGTATAAGGAATAAAAAAAATCATACAAACCTTTATCCTCTATTTTACCCCCTTGGGGGTTGAATTTTGAAAAATCCTTCCTTAGTGGATGCTTACGTCATATGAGAAATACGTGTGCAATATGTCTTTCTAGACTTAAGGGTTTGGCCTGTGCGTTGATACATCAGTCAATCATCTTTGCCTTTTATCATATACTATCACTAATTAGCTGCGGCTTCGCTCGCGTGAAATTAGGTTTTAAACTTTCATCCTCTACTTTACCCACCTAGGGGCTGAATTTTAGAAAACGCTGAAACACGTAATTCATTATTTTTTTCGTGCACAATTCATACAAAATATCATGCAAATATGTCCAAGGAATAAAAACTTCCATACAAACATTTATCACCTATTTTACCCCCTTGGGGGTTGAATTTTGAGAAATCCTTCCTTAGTGGATGCCTACGTCATATGAGAAATACGTGTGCAAAATTTAAAACTTCTAGCCTTAAGGGTTTGGCCTGTGTGTGTTTGCCTGTGCGTATATATATCAGTCAATCAGCTTTGCGTTTTATAATAGATAGATATAGATTGGATCCGAATATACTTTTATGTCTAAGGCGAGTTTTCCTTCTCGCTAGTCTTGTGACTTGCGCCAGCGGCCGGGCGAGCGGGCGCCTGAGATTTATTCTCTCCTGCAAAGCCTCCGCTTTTTACCGCCAATACGTTAACTGTATTATTGTTTTAATTCTTCCGACACAATTGTGCGAGCACAAGCGCAGATACAGACTAAATAATTATCAAAGAAAGGTAAACAAAAATCGTTCCTAATAGCATAAAAGCCGTTTGGTGCAGTTCACACCGAAACGGGATAATACGTAACGCGGCGCTGCAAATTTCAGTTAGCTTTATTTATTAAACAAAGAGATACACGTTTCCTAAGACATACACTTGTTTACACGCGTGCAACTTGACATTCGAACTTTTATAATGAAGTATCTTCTTGTTTGATGAATAAAGTTCAATTTTGAATAGCTATCTTAAAAATGCAGCGCCGCGTCGTATATCCTTTTTACGGTGTGAATTTACTCCAACGGTACACTTAGCTCATGTCAACGTGTAATTACTTTGAACAAATCGCGCGAGCAGACGATGTTATTTAGATGTTTCATATAAAACTGAAGTAACCACGAAACTACTTACGACTCAAATGTCCGGTAGCTTGTTAGGCTTTACAAAAGGCTGTCGTGCGGTAAGCCTTAGCCCTGTACGGTAAGAGCCTTAGCTCGCATGCCAGCGCTGGCGCGGCCGCTGGCTCATTCAAATGAATGTTATATAAACCACAGCCAAATCTTCTTTGCCGCGACCTTGTAGTGATGCGCGGTGTAGACGTATCGATGTCGATATAATATTTCTTAGTTTTTTTTATCATCGTCCTTTAAAATTACCTTTACTGAGCTCAAGTCTTAAGCTAGCCATACACCCATGCCATGGTTTACCTGATAGGTTTGCCTGCACAGTTATACCTGTCAGGTAAGCTTGAGCTGATATTGTATGGAAACCTGCAAAATAATTGTGCAGCATACACGCTCCGGTTATCTGTACAGGCAAACCTGTCAGGTATATATACAGTTACGTGTAATTAATTTCTCTGAGTGCAGTCCAATGCAGAATCGGGAGCGAATTACAAAAGTTTTAATATAAATTTATTGACATTTTGGCGGTAGTCTAGCAGTTTTTGTAACTTAATATAAAAACTTAAAATAACCACACTGTTACTTATTTTTTTCCTTTTTAATGAAACATAATCTTGCCTTAAAATATGAAGGCTTAATATATTCAAAAAATATTGAATTACTCGTTTAATTTGAGAATATTTTACGAAACATAATATGAGCTGTGTGTAATGTTTATAGTACCGCATCGTACACAGAGAGCTACTTAAAAGTTATTTCTATGTTTTCTGGAAATATTTTTCGAGACTTTGAGAAAGGCTTAGTTAAGTAGTAACAGCATTTTCAGCAGTTCAGCATTAACAGCATTTTTCATTTTTATCATTTTCTTTCATTTTCTTTAATTTTCTTTCATTTTCTTTCATTTTCAGCAGTAAGGGTCATGGGCATCAGCTGCAGATTTTGGTTCAATATTTATTCTGCAAAAAAGGGCACTGCAAGCAATATTTAAAATGAAGACTGGCTCTCTTAGCGAACAATTCAAGGAAGTAATGATACTCACCCTACCATCATTGTACATATTAGGTCCTTACATATGAAATTGACGTTTTGTCGTACTGGCCACTTTGGTCTCAAATATATTCTTTAGAGAATTCCAATTTCAAATGTATACCGCTAATTACTCATGCATTTGTGTTTCGAAAACCGTTGTTCATTTGTTTTTTCCTCTTTTGGATATTTCTTTGCGCTCTGTTTACAAAATGGGAAACTTGAAATATCGTATTATTTTCGAGTACGAGTTCCACCGTGACACCAGTGCTGCAGAAACGACTCGAAGGATTAATGATGTGTATGGCGACGGTGTCGTAAAAGAAAACACAGTGCGTTTTTGGTTCCAATGTTTTTGTTCTGGAAATTTCGACCTGCAGAACAAACGCCGTGGCCGGAGACCAAAGTTGATAATGAAGAATTGAAGGCTGTTGTGAAAGCGAATCCATCGCAAACGCCGACAAAGCCTGACCCAAGCGAAAATTTACTCAAAAAAAGTTACTTTTGGACCACTTGGTAGACTAGTGCCGGTGTCGTTCACTACAGCTTTCTTAAATCTGGCCAGACGATTACGGCCGATGTCTATTGCCAGCAACTGCAAATCGTGATGGAAAAGCTAGCTGCTAAACAACCGAGGTTGGTCATTCGCTCTAGGCCACTGCTGCTTCAGGACAACGCTAGACCACACACTGCACAACAGACGGCTAACAAATTAGAGGGGCATCAGTTGGAATGTCTAAGACATCCACCGTACTCCCCAGACCTTGCTCCAACAGATTACCATTTTTTTCGACATTTGGATAACTTCTTGCAAGTAAAAAAATTCAACTCCGATGGGGCAGTCCAAAGCGCCTTCAAAGATTTTATTGATTCCTGTCCGAATGGGTTTTTAGTAAAGGAATCAATGAACTACCTATGAGATGACAAAAATGCATAGACAGCAATGGTATATACTTTGATTAAATAAATATATTATATTTAAAAAAACGAGTTTATGTTCCTCCTTTATAAAACGCAATATCATATGTAATGACCTAATATATGAGGTCATTATGTACACCAGAAAGAACATAACTCTTTTCAAGAAGAAATGTGACAGTCATGATCAGAACACTAGAAATAAGAATAAGCTTCAGGTTCCAACTTATAGACTTAGTTATAACTTTGTTAGGTTTTATAACAAAATACCAGCGAAAGTAACTAACCTCACTGAAACTAAGTTTAGGCAGTATGATAAGGAGTTCTAATATCTATATTATATATAGTTCTAATATATATATATATATATATATATATATATTTTTTTTTTTATTATAAGATACAAGATTATATTAATGACAAAGATGTATGGGTGTAATTAAAATCTGAATTCTGCTTCTGCACACTGATGACACTGGCTACCTGATATGATATAATATGCTAATATAATATGTTAATTAAATAAGAAAATGACATATAATATGTACGAAAATATAAATAAGAATAATGACCATGTTAATATTACAATAATATTCAGTAAGTATCATAAAGAAAAATTGTAAATTGACGTCAAAAAGTGTTGTAAAAACACAATTTGAATAAATAATTTGACTATTAACTATTGGCCAAGTAAAATATCGTGGAACAGGCGCACATCACTAACCGGGTTCCTGAGTACAGTCTAAACCAGCTCTCAGCTTACGTGCCGGTGTACTGCAAGTCTTATTATGTTAAGCATAAGAAAAGTATCAACAAAACAACTGTATTAAATTGAAATTTAGTATTTTCTATTTACACTCACTTAATATGATAGGCTCTAAGAATGTTAAATGCGTCTGCAATGTTAAAAAAAACGTTTTTTAACATTGCAGACGCTCATAAAACGGCCTGACTAATCGTCTTGGTAATCAGGTGGTTAACATGTAACATGGCAACCAGCTACCCAAAAACAAGTTAAGATTAATGAGTAGGTATACCTAATAGCATAGATACCCGGCTATTGGCAGGAGGAGGAGACATATATCGCTCCTTATTCTCCTTACGACATGCTAATGGGGAAGATAGAAATGTCTAATTGAAATGTCTAATATGTCTAATATGTCGCATGCCAAATTATTATTCATATTTTAAATTAATATTCTTTGAAATTAGTTAAAATTTTACAGTATTTACCCGTAGTTAAGCCTACTGCAAATTTGCGACCTAAGCGGTTATAATCCAGAAGCTCAATTCTCTTAACTATTTTCGATATAATATCGGTTCGGTCAACGCGGTCAACTCATTCGCATTCGTGCGCGCGGCAGCGGGACCGCCTGAAAATCCAAACGAGATTAAACTTACGTAGTAACTTCTTAGTAATGTGTGATTTTGCCAATAATAATTACGAGAATAGCCCCCAGATAGAATCACCCTTACATCTAACCTAACTAGTTTATAATTTTCATGACACTTTAGGGAAATATTATATTTTTATCAGTTGGTAACAACGCGACCGCTTTCACCTCCACACGCGCGCACGACCCTCTCTCGTGAATATATGATTCTTATAATGAAAGCAAATATACATAAACATGACAACATTTGTTCAAACGATTGCGTATTGACACAGCATTTAATATATTTTCTTATGACACGTTTGTGTGCTTTATTTCCTTTGGTTTCGCGATGAGTGCTGTTAATTCGTAGAATCTCGACATCTTAAAAACGAACTGTTGTATAATAATATCTATGGACGCGTCACACCACGTCGATCTGGCCCCGTGCTAAGTATCCGAAGAACTTGTGTTACAGGTACCAACTACCAGACAACTGGAAGTATATTTAATACTTTTATATTACCTAAGTATACATAGGTGTTATAATATTTAATACACACCCATGACCCAGGAACACAAAAAAATTTTTTGTCCCCTCGAATGTCGACCACAGAGCGACCTCTGGTGTGAGTAAGCCTCAAATAAAAAAACGAGCGAGCCTGACAGTAGTCGCATATGATGTATAACATAATTATTATGAAAATATAAAAAAAACAATCTTTAGTACAATTGTGTCTCATATGATAAAAATACGGAAACTTTTCCACTAAGCGCTGACAGAAATCAACCTTAAAATTTAAAAAGATCAATACTGAAATATTTTATTCGCATCTGACGGCCAAGTCTACCACCGCGCGCTCATTTATAAATTCAAATAGCGCGCGCTTCCGCGACTTCCTGTTACACACTTCCGTCTCATTTCACGAAATCACTCCCACAAATTGCAAGAAAGCGAGAGGAAAGATGTTACACATCAATAAATCATTTCTATGTAGGTATATTTACATTTGAAATAAAATCTTCTCTTGTATAAACAGCAAACACTAATATTTATTCTGCCGAAGCATTATTTGGCATGTCTCATGTGTTTGAAGTTCTATTTCCCAGTTTGTTCCCACTACATTCCCAGGTTGTTCCCAGTATATTCTCAGATTGTTCCCAGGATATTCCCAGTATTTCCAAATATCTACAAGCTCTAGTTTTTTTACCAGTAACTTTTAAAATGGCTTTATGCAATTTTCTAAAGAAATCAGAATTGACACAACTTGGCGTTCTCGATGAGTTCCTAGAAGGTTCCTAGTATTGCAGATGCATGAGTGGTATTCACTTAGCATCACCCTGGCGGCTTGTTTGACACGAAAGAATCAGGAAAGCAAAGAATATACCTACCAAATACTTTTGAAATTTAATTGCATCACAACTTTCCGAAAGCTTGTTAAGTTTCATTTGGAAAAAAAAATCAAACACTGTGTGACTTATCAACACTAAGATGAAACCATATATTATTTCACAATTACACAGTAATTTTATTTCAAGATACTCCCTAAAATACTTGAAATTGTACCCGACTGGCCGCGAAGCAGGAATCCCTACCAGACTAACCACAATGGGGTTACAGGGCTGCGCAACCCGTAACCCGAAACTGATATCAACATTATACAGCCTGTTCTCAAAACGAAATTAGGTTCATATTCAAGGTACGTGGTCAATATTCGATTCTCGTTCCAAAATGTATACAACATAATATTGTGTTTTGTATTTTGAAGAAATTATCCTTTAAAATAAATACCATTGTTAATTATTTTATAGGATATTCATAAACGCGCGGCGATACAAACCTGACTGCGCGTGGCTTTCAACCCAGGGCAAGAGGCGCTTGCCGGCGCGATGTGAGATTTTTCATGAAATGTTATATGTTATTTTTAGTTGATTACGATTATTTTTCATTTATGCATACTGTCGTTACTAACATAATATTTTGGCTTAATTGTGTTCAATATATCATTCGGATAAAATAATACCCTGTTTATTGTATAATCATACTTTCATAGTAGGTCAATATTTGGTGGGTAAAAATTTTGTTCTGTTTCAACAGAAACCAAAAGTTTTACTAAGTGTATTAAATTTTGTCTATGTTTTTTCTTTTTGTAGAATTTGTATCATTTATATCTAGCCTTATCCCGCGGCTCCGCCCGCATATGTACAGTATCCCAAGGTAACACCGTACTTTTTCAGGATAAAAAGTGGCCTTTATATTAATCCAGAGCCTATAAACAGCTACTACCATACAAAATTTTAATCAAAATCCATTCAGTACTTATTCAAGGACCGGAGACGCACTTGCAACTTCTCTAATCTTGAGGGTATCCATTCGGTAATCGCTTTCAATCAGGTGAACCTTCTGCTCGTTTTCTGGTCTTTTTCATAAACGACATTAACCGTGTCGTATCTCGGACAAGAGCGAGTTACGAGCGATAGCAGCACTGAAAGTGTTAAACCGACCCGGTATATTTATAGCGTGGTTCTCACCTACGGAAAAACCGTTTAACCGTTCTATGGTTGTCCGATACGCTTTTATCCCTTTTCCCCCAGCAAATTTGTGGCTTAACTGACAAAACTGCAGACATAAATGTCTGCAAAAATTCCGTGAAACGACTTAACTATGTCGGTTACGATTTTGTTAACAGTTTGATGCTAAAAAGTTGTAGGTAAAAAGTTGTCATGTAAACATACATTGATTCATGGTGCATTAAATAAATTCAAAGGAGGTTGGGCAGAAATGTATGAACGCTGGTCTACCTACTCATTACCAATAAGCCATAGTACTTGGGTAACCGAGCTTTGCTCGGAGTTCTAATAGATTAAAAAAATATAAAAACAATCACAAAAATATTTATAAGACCGATATTCAAACCCACTATACATTCCAAATATTCTAAAAATATCAAAAATTATACATACGCATACCAAACTGCCAATCGGACTGACATAATAGAGTCAAAATTATTGATATATTGTTACACGACGAAAGGAAAAACTAGCTTAAAAATACGCAGTTTCCTAGGGATGAGACCCAACTAGATCGATTTTTCTCTCCTAAAACTTCCTGGTAATACTTATTAAAGTTCATGGTAATACTTGCAACCGTTTGTCGAGAGAGCGATTATACATGTATATACTTATACAAGATTGTCTCGTTAAAAGTATAAGATGTCATTGAAAATTACATTTCTTGTACATTATTTCCTTCAACGACCACATATTATATTATGTAAAAATATATAAATTAAAAATAATATATTTTTGTGAAACAAGTCAAAAACACACTTCCCAGTCCAAATTATGTATCAGCTAAAGTATGCTCATTCAAAAGGACATAAATAAAAAAATAAGTTAAAAAAACTATAACCCGACTACGTAAAAAAAAGGGGTCTCAAAAAGCCGAAACAAGAAAATAATTCAAATAGAAATCCAGAAATGCATAGTTATAAAAATTTAAGACTCATAATATAGTGACATCTATCGAACAAGTGAGTAATAAAAGTGCTAGTAATTGATTGCATCTTCATTTTCTTATTAAAAACGGATGAACCAATTAACCGATTTTGATCTAGTTTTTTTTGTTTGAAAGCTGATATAATTAAGAATGGTCTTAGCTATAATTCGTCATCATCAGCTCGTTCACTGCTTGACAATATAGGTGTTATTTAATTTTTTTAATTTGTAAAATATAATGTTATGAAGGGACATAATATATAAATAATATATTTATAGTCTTATTATACGTAATGTTAGAAAATTGGACAAATATTGTACGAATTGTATTTTAAACGTATATTTTGACTTGAACAATATGATATAATATAATATATATACAAATTATGTAAATATTTGTAGTGTGCTTACCTTTCTTTTGATACCAAACATGTGATAATTATCTCGATTTAATTTTTTTAGATGTTAGATTCTGAGGTTTATTTTTCGAAATACATAATTTTGAAAACAATTATATAGCCTATGTTACCCGCGGTATCATTACGAATCTATTGACACCTCATTTATTAAAATCGGACTAGTAGTTTAGACGCTACGAGGGAACAAACATACATACATACATACATAGACTTCCAAAATCACTACCCTTCCTTTTGGCTTCGCCGTAGTCGGGTAATTATTTTTTTGGTTTCTGGTGTCTTCAAATAACATCAATACTTTTATTACCATACAAAAAATTAAAGTACAATAAATACCGATGGTTAAAAGAAAAAAATCTGACTACGTCAAATAATTTTGATGCACCCAGTGTCAGTCTCATGACTAAGATGAATCTGACCTCCTCTCAAGCTCAAATGGGACAAGCCGTTTAGGTTCTAGAGCGTGCCAAAGAACTATTCAAACACACATAATTATTTAACTAGACTCGAAAAATATAACCCTCCTTCTGGTGCAGTCGGGTAAAAAGTGTCTTTTCTACGTACCTATAGCTTGTGTGTTTTGAGTTGGCAGACTAGAATGCCTATCCCCTCCTTTCCTTTGCATCAATGTTTTATCATTATGAAAAAATAAAAACGTAAAGACACACTTTTTGATAATGTCTGGTCTGGAATCTGGAATTTTTGGACGTCTGGACTTTGTACCAATTAATTAAAACAGCTATTGATTTGAACAATTTTATTGTAAAAGTGAAAATAAATATATGTATGTATGGCGTCGACAGACGCTTCTATTCTCTAATCCAGGGGTCTCCAAACTACGGCCCGAGGGCCACATCCGGCCCGCGGACAGATTTATGTCCGGCCCGCGGAGAGCTAGCATACTTTCAAGTATCCTTACTACTCCTTACTAGAGAACATAATTTTTATAGCAAGTATTCTCATGAAGTATTCTCATTTAATGTTGAATAATTATTAATATGACATCTACATTGATATGGGCATGGGCTAACTACTTATAACATTGTTGTAGGCTTATTGTTATTGTTTTTGTGATAAGTTGGATAAAGAAACACAGAATTCTAATAAGTAAAGACATGTATAATATGCAGAAAATTTAACTTCAGTATATAATAACTAACAAATTATTGAAATGAATCCAACTAACATTTTATACATTTTAAATAAAAACATAACTTATAACAAGCATAATGACATATGAAATACTAATGAGATTTATGTAATTGAGATTTTCCACTGACAATAGTTTGTAGTTGTGGACTAATTTTACTTGTACCAATTATTAAAAGAGATTTAAGATGCTCATCAGTTAATTTAGATCTGTAAACATTTTTTGTGTACTTCATTTTGGAGAAGGTCTTCTCACACAAATAAGTAGTACCAAAAACAGAAAACAGCCCACGAGCAAATTTATGCAAATTATCAAATTGTGTCAGTGGAAGACCCTTATAAAATTCCAACAAAGATGAGTTTTGATATTTGTTCTTAATTATATCACTGCACTGCAGATCAATCATTTCCATTTGAAGTTCCGGGGCTAGGGTTTCAATGTCAGTATCAAAAGGATTCTGAAAAATCTTAATTTGATTCGCAATGGCATCAAAGTCCGAGAAACGAGTATCAAAATTAATTTTCAAAGCACTCAAAGTTTCGATTGCAAAATCGATAGGAAACTCAGTCTCAGTGGTGTGGCTGAATATTTCACATGTTTTAAAATGTGAAAAACATTTACTTCGTAGTTGTGATTGAAACAGTATCAATTTCTTCCGGAATGATTTGATATTAGTGTATAAATCAGGAAGATGCTGGTTTTCTCCTTGCAATCTCAAATTCAGTTCGTTCACATGTTTTGTCAAACCAACATAGAATGCTAACTTCCACAGCCATGCGTTGTTTTGTAATTCAGTAAGAGGGCGATGCTATTCATTCAAAAAAATTTCGATCGAATTGTCGGTGATTCAGCCCAAAAGATCTAATAAAATTAACAGTTGATATGACTGGTTTCAGAACTTCAGACATATCCAAACATTTTCCGCACAAAGACTGTTGATGAATTATACAATGTAAGACTAATGGTTTTGACCACCGTCATTTTCTACAGCCTTTGACACAAGAGCGACCACTCCTTTATCTTTCCCACTCATGTTTTTGCCTCCATCAGTTGTAATACATTTCAAGTTTTTCCATCGAAGGTTCTTTTGATTAATGGCCATTTCAACTCCTTTAAAAATATCTGTACCAGTAGTTGTGCCATGAATACTATACATATCAAGAAGTTCTTCATGCACTTCATAGCTTTTATCTACTCCTCGAATATAAATCAATACCTGAGCAGTATCTGACACATCCGTTGACTCATCCAAGGCCAAAGAAAACCACTCAACATGTCCATTTTTGTCAAACAGTTTAGAGGATATATTTTCAGCGATGTTTTCTACCCTTCGAGCCACAGTGTTTGCTGACATACTGACAGTTTTTAATAAATTTACCTTTTCAGGGCACATTTCTTCGGCTACTGCAATTATGCATTCTTTGATCATTTTTCTATCGGTGAATGGTTTTCCACGTTTTGCAATTTCAAGAGCCACACAAAAGTTGCAGCCTCTTGTTCAGTTTTGAGTTTTGTAAATTAAGATTGCTGCGATTTCAATCCGCGCTTCATAGCTTCGAATTTTTCTGTCCGCAAACTTCCTGTATATTTTGAGTAATTTTGAAAATGTTTTGTTTCATAATGACGTTTAATGTTATATTCCTTGAGAACGGCTATGCTTTCATTGCAAATCAAACATAGTGCCTTGTTACTGGACTCAATATCGAAATACTGAATGTAACTGATCTTTGAATTTTCTGCATTCACTATCAATTTTTCGCTTCTTTTCCATACTACTAAATCACACACAAAAGCAACAATGCAAATCAAAATACTGTTACAAAGATTTCTTAAGCTTAAACACGCACAAACACGTTTTAAGGAGGTACGCACTATTTTATTTCACAACAGTGTCATAGGAACTGACTTGTGGTTGCGCCACTAGCCTTCTTATATATTCCAATTACTGCCATCTAGAAGTGAGTGGAAGACACCAGAACTTTCTCGAACCAACGAGATTATTCTGTACGTACTATTAGCGCCATCTGTTAGCGATAGAAGGTACTACCTATTTCCGCTTGTGTCCATCAGATGTCGTATCACGTTACTCCTCATGGCTCGTACTCTACGACTAATCTACAAATTACAGATAATGACAGGAAAATTAATAATAATAAATATGCAGTGTTGCCGTTTTGCGGACTTTTGTCCGATTTACAGCCTTTTTTAAACGTTGCGTACTTTTTTTTTCATCAGTGGACTATTTCACTTTTTACCACCGGCAACAATGATAACATGGTTTTGGCCCTTGGAACTTACTGGAGTAATCAGTATGGCCCTAAGGCTGGAAAGTTTGGAGACCCCTGCTCTAATCGATATGGTAACTATATCGACTAGTAGAAGTAACTAGTCTAGGCCGCTAGATGGCACTTTATTATTAGAATAAGGGGTTCATTCCTTCTATGCTCAACAGGTGGCACTAGTGGTAACACTTTAATTAATATATTTTTAATATTGTTATTCTCTTGTAACTTATCAAATGTAAGTTTTAACTAAAAATCAAGACAGTCAATAAATTCATTATGGTTCATAGTTTTCATGTTAAACATATTTCTCAGTATCAATTACGGTTTTCATTTCAGAGAATTCACCCGATTCAAATGACTACGGTTTTCATTTCAGAGAATTCGCCCAATTCCTTTTATAAAGGCGTTTTATTTATTTGACCACAATTAGGACATTTAACACTAAGCCTGTTTATACCCCGGCGCGGGTTAACTTGAGGTTTCAGCTGTCAAGTATCTGTGAAGGGATATCGTGGGTCCGTGTGGGGATTTTACACTTCTGAATTAATAATAAGTTATTTGAGTACCTATCTATTATAAAATGTAACGTATTTCTAGTTGTTTTTTTTTTATCAGTTAGCGAAATTGAACTATTTTCCACTTTCATAACTGTTTACAGAGTGTATTTTTATCCGAATGAAATATTTAACAACATTATGTTAACATTATGTATAATTTTACATAAGTAATGACTGTATAGGTAGTAGGTACATTTCTAAAAATTTCAAAACTTGCAGGAAAATAACATAATTAACATTTCCTGATAACTCGCACTACGTATTGACACCCTCACACTACCGACCAACGCGCCGGCTTTGAAGGACACGCGCCCAGCGCGCTGTATCGGCCGCGCGTTATGAATAGTATTTTACAGGATAATCTGGTCAAAATTTAAGGTAACACGTTATGTATTTTTGGAACGAGTGTCGAATACCGATAACGCTCTTTGAATATCAGCTATTCTTGTTTTAAGACCGTCTGGTATAAATATGCTCCCATATCGATTTAGGTGACGGTGGCCCCTAACAGTATGACCGACATGACTTGCGAGAGACTGATCTCTCATGTAAAAGGTCGTTCGGACGTTCGGTGCGTTCAGACGCAGGACCGACTTTTTACATGCCAATCTGACGCATGGATCATCTTTATTATCAGAAAACCAGGTGATCAGCCTATAGTCCTAACCGGACTTGAAAACAACATTATTGTTGTTCCAAATTCCAACGCGGGGATCAAACCTACTACATCCGGCGTTCACAGTCAAGCTCTTAACCATTGGATATTGTAGGCGTTGGCTAGTTCAGTACATGGAAACACTTTGATTTAGTAGTGAGCCATATCAAACTCATGTGTCATTCTCAACTCGATAAGATATAAAATTACAAAGAGTAACAAACATCCATTCATCCATACATCCTCACAAACATTCACATTTATAATAGTAGTAGGAAACTAGTATTTTGTATGATTGTATGTAAATTGGCATGTAACTTTGCAACTTTTACTGGAGAAAAGGGTCAAAAAGTCACGCGTTTACATTGTTAAAAGTGTGAACATGTTCAGGTAAGTTCACAAGTCCCCCCAAGTCTAGTCCCACTGCTCCACGAGTTCCCTCAACTTGTCCCCCGGTCCATAAGCTCCCTAAGGGTTAACTCATACTAGCGAGCTAAGCTAGCGAGTCAATACGAAGTAAACCGATATTCTAAAATTTAATAAAAAAAGAAATAAAAAAAAACAACTTGTAAAATGCGCTTACTTAGAAAACTTAGTACAAAAATAAATTAATGCTATAGAACCCTTTGTGCGCGAGTCTGACTCGCACTTGGCAGGTTTTTTTCTTTTCGCGAAAACTTTATCTCAAGAGGTTCTTCATCTCAAAAAAAAAATGTTTATTGCGCTGTAATGTTCGCTGCATCGTCACTCCGCTGCAATGTTCGCTGCATCGTTGCTCCGCTGCATCGTCGCTTTGCTGCAATGTTCGCTGCATCGTCGCTCCGCTGCAATGTTCGCTGAACTTCGGTTTTACACTAGTATGAATCGACCCTTAGTCTACGAGTCCACGGGCACGGGTACAACTCCCACGTGCCAAGTTATGGCCACAACACCTAATTCTACTTTTGTTCGACCTGTTACTTGTTAATCTAACGCTAGCTCGGACTCGGCTTCACTGCGCTCTGTAAATTAGTTTAACAAGCTTAAGACATTAGAAAACTTACGGTGGAATATATTTTATTAATTGATTTATTATATAAATTATTTACTGTTAAGTGACTTTTCCAACGTATCACATTAAGGGTAAGGGGGTAAGCGGATTCCTCTAAAAACCACGTAGATATTAATTGGGAGCTTGGTTTCTGCTAAAGTAGCATTTTACATGTTTAGACTCTATGGAGGTATTCTTTGGGGGTGTGTGCTAGAAAGCTGACAGTAAATATAGGACGCAAACAAAGTAGACAGAAAAGGTTAAATTTTTATTTAAATAAAATAAAATAAATATATTTCATACTATTATATTATTAATGGTATATAAATCTATGGTATATAAATGATATATAGCTCGGACTCTGTGGCTCCGTGGTTAGCTCGTCTGTGCTCAAGCCGAAGATAGCAGGTTCGAATCCCACCGAGGGAACAAAAAAATTCTGTGTTCCTGGGTCATGGTGATGTATTAAATAACTATGTGTATAATATTACAAAAATCTTAAATATATGTGCAGTATAAAAGCATTTAACATAATTCCGTTGGTACCCGTAGCACAAGTTCTTAGAGAACTTACCACGGACCAGATTGACGTGTGAAAGCGTCCCTAGGTATTAGTATCCTCATTTCTCATGCAAGTAGCGTATTCCACCCTCAATAAACTTCCTCACGCGGGTCTCTGCCTGTCAATGACGTGCGGTGTTTCGATGCAGCTTATAACCAATACAAGACCTCTTCGATGTATAAACACGCCCCTGCATCTCTCAAATCCCTATTTCTATAGGAATAAGATTGATATTCTCGCGCCCGATGGAGGGTTGGGATGGTTGTATCTGAGGAAATTAAATCACTAAGGAATTGAAGAAAGCCGTGCCTCGGCATAATGTGATCAGCGCCATCCCTCTCACGTGTTTCCTCTGCTTCAGGGCTGCCACAAAAATGAGATTTTATTAACAGAATTACGTTTTTTTTTGAAGATGTATTTCGAAAATTGTCAACCCTAGACGCTTGCCCACTCACCGATACGTAATATATATTCTTTTCCGATACTCCGAGCAAATATAAACAATACCCAATTTTTATGTTAATTTCAGATGCTTTTTCTGAAGGAGCCTTGTATTTTATATTCGTTAACGACATCAATGTATATTTTATGGCCTTATTTTTTTATTTTTCTTTTAAGAAAGCACAGACAGGATTCCCAAAAACACACAATATATATATTAGGTCTTTACCTATGAAATTGCCGTTTTGTATGAAAAAATTTAAACTATTTTTTTTCATGTATTTTGTATTTGTATTAATCGAAGTAATCACCCATGCAATCAATGCATCTTTGCTAACGCAGTGGCAGTTTATTGATGCCCTTCTTAAAGAAATCAGCTGGACTGGAGGCAACAAATTCTTGAAAGGCATTTTGTACTGCCTCTCGGGTATTGAATTTTTTTCCCGCCAAGAAGTTATCCAAATTCTGGAAAAAGTAGTAGTCTGTAGGCGCAAGGTCTGGTGAGTAGGGCGGATGACGGAGAGCTTCCAACCCCAGTTCTTGCAACTTGGAGACCACCTGCTGTGCATTATGAGGTCGCGCGTTGTCGTGCAGGAGCAGCGGAGACGAGCGATTGACTAATGCTGGTTGGAGATTTGCCAGCTTCTTCATCATTGTGTTCAGTTATTCACAGTACACATCTGCAGTAATGCTCACCCCGTTTGGTAAGAAGCTGTGATGAATTACACCGGCGCCAGACCACCAAACAATGACCATCACTTTTCTAGGGGTAAGTTTTCGTTTAGGTCATTGTTTAGGTGCTGAACCAGGCTCTAACCAACTTGCTGAGCGCTTGCGGTTATCAAACATAATCCAGTTTTCATCGCAGGTAATAATGCGGTTCAAAATTCCTTCATTTGTGTGTCTGTTGAGCAGTGCAAGGCACGTCTCGACGCGTAGTTCGCGCTGGCGATCATTGAGTTCGTGGGGCACCCATTTGTCAAGCTTTTTTACCTTGCCAATTTGACGCAAATAGACCAATATAGTTTTGACGCTAACGTCGAAAGCTGCTGCTAATTCAGCCGTAGATTGTGTATCATCATGTTCCACAATCGCCTTTAATTAGTCATTGTCGACTAAAGTCTTCGGACGACCGCGAGGTTAATTTTTCAGGTCGAAATTTCCAGAACGGAAGCGAGCAAACCAATAACAGGTGGTGCGTTGTTTTTTAATGTTAGCTCCGTAAACGTCGTTGATGTTGCGTGCCGCTTGTGCCGCGTTGCTGCCACGACGGTACTCATTTACACACACGTACTTTTTACAAAAAGAATTCCATGTTTTTAAAATAAAATTAATTTGAAATTAGAATTCTTAGCCAAACAAAAATAATTTTGATTTGAAATGGCCACTACTGCGGAACGGTAGATCTTTACCTATGGAATTGCCGTTCTGCAGTACTGGCCATTTCAAATCAAAATAATTTTTGTTTGGCTAAGAATTCTAATTTCAAATTAATTTTATTTTAAAAACATGGAATTCTTTTTTTAAAAGTAATCATTTGTTTATTGATTAGTGTTACATTTTCATCGCATTTCAATATTTTTCATCATCATGGATACGTTAAAAATTCGAGTAATTATGGAATATTATATACTCTTCCCCGTGGTTCCTCTATATCTGTGCCATATTTCGTCAGAATTGGTCCAGTAGTTTCGGAGCCTATATGATGCAAACAAACAAACAAACATACATACAAATCTTTATTCTTTTAAATATTATAGTAAAGATAATATTATATTTATAATGTCCTTAGTCTGTATACCTGTGCGAGTAAAATATGTATAAATTTTTAAGCAGAGTTTCAACGCGGTTAATTCAACTCCGAACATCGCCGTAATCTGCAGATTAGTGAAAGTTTAAGCTGTCAGGGCTAGTGCACACGAGCATTTCTTATTTATCTTATCCTATACTTTAAACGAGACAGTCTTGTAAATATATAGAATTTATCAGAATATAATCGTAATCTCGAAAATGGCTGCAAGTATTACCATGAAGTTTAGTATGCAAGGACTTTTGGAGGAGAAAAATCGATCTAGCTACTTAGTTCTTATTCCTGGGATTTTTAACTGCGCATTTTTAAGCTACATATGTTTTTTCTTTCGCCGTGCAGCAATGTATCAACAATTTCGACTATTATGTCGGCCCAATTGACAGATTGGTATGTTTATGTATATTTTTTGCTTTGTTCGAATATTCGGAATGCGGTGAATTCAAAACCCGGTCAGATAATTTTTTTTATAATTTTTTAAAAATTTATATTTACTATAATACCGAGCAGAGCTCGGTTACCCAGGTTCTAAATTCTTTATTCCATGAAATTAAATAACATGAATACTTACTTTTTGATAGAAGTCCATGAGTGGATTGAATTTATTTATTTTATTCTTAAGTAGAGAGAAAAGATTAATAACTAACCACTCTACTATTAAAATATATACCTATAAAATATGTACCTATGTAAGTACTTACATAGGTATATATTTCGATTAAAGTTCATGTACGACAATTCGGAAAGTATAAGCAACTTATATTTTCAGAAATTAATATTTTGACTTTGAGAAAAAAAAAATAGAACACTCAACAGAAAAAAAAGTCATTAAATAATATAGGATCTATCTGAAAATAATAGTGCAACTAATTCAGAAACATAATGTTTTGAATTTGACTTACAAAAAATTTTCCAACAGACCTAACATAGATTGTGGAGAGAACCAAAACAGACAAGTAGTTGTGTAGTGAAGACGAATTTGAAGTGCTCGATCTTATATATTTTTAAATGGGATGTGTGCTACACACCTGTAACTCCTCTTGCATTCCGGGTATCCAACTGGTTACATTAGGCGATCCGTGGACTGATTAAACATGAAAATATTAAACCACAATATTTTACTCAATCTATACTTATTAGTACCCTAAAGAGTAAAGATTTGATTACGTTGAATAGGCTCCGAAAGTACTGGATCGATTTCGATGAAACCACAAACATAGAGTAGACCACGAGAAAGGACATGGGCTACTTTTTATCGCGGTATGTACGGTTTAAATTGTTGGTCCATTATTTTATCGTTCATTACTTAATAACTTTATAATATATGAATAAATTACCGTCATTTAATATATCCATCCAATACAATACATTTCGGCCAATAAAATTGGTAACTCATCATATAAGTGGGGTAACACTTTCGGCCAATAAAATTGGTAACTCATCATATAAGTAAATCATATAAGTGGGGAACAAAATGAATTTCATAATGAGTATCATTTCACAATTGACCGGATAGGGCTTAGCGAGTCAAACGTTATATTAATTTGTTGAGTTATTTGCGGATTATTTTAACGACTTAGTTTAAAATTGGAGTTCTACTTTTTGGTATGTATCAAATTATGTACTGCTTAATGGGAATGGAATATTTCCACTGTTCCTATCATATTAAAATCTTTTTAATTTAAAACTCCTTGGTTTTAAATCGAATACCGTTTATTTATTTAAAAAAAGATTCTCGGTCTTGTCACAAGGTCTTGTCAAACTTGTTTAGTCGTTGAGAAAATGGAATTGACTCGAGAAAATTCTAGAGCGATGATTTATTATGACTTTCGAAGTGGCTTAACACAAAACAGTGTGTTGACCGGATGATTTCTGCATTTGGTGATGAAGCCCCATCCAAAACCACAATTTATCGCTGGTTTGCTGAATTTCAACGTGGACGTGTCAAGTGATGACTCAGTGATGATCCCCGTCAAGGTCGTCCAAAAACTGCAGTCACCCAAGAAAACATTGATGCTGTGCGTAAGCTGATTGAGGAAGATCGACATGTGACATACCGCGAAATTTAGGCAACTCTAGACATTGGCATGAGTCAAATACAAATAATCTTGCATGAACAATTAGGTGTAAAAAAGTTGTTTTCCCGATGGATACCGCATTTGCTCTGTGAAGAGCAAATAGCGGCTCGCGTTACTTGGTGCGTCAGAACTCTTGAAAGATTCCACGCAGGATCCTCAAATGCATATATAACATCGTATCAGGTGACGAATCCTGGATATACGCGTACGAACCCGAAACAAAAAACCAGTCACGAGTTTGGGTGTTCGAAAATGAGTTAAAGCCAACAAAAATTGTTCGTTCACGGAGTGTTGCAAAAAAAATGGTGGCCACGTTTGTCTCCAAAACCGGCCATGTTGCGACTATTCCTCTTGAGGGACAAAGAACGGTTAATGCAGAATGGTATGCTAACATTTGTTTGCCACAGGTCGTTTCTGAACTCCGTAAAGAGAACTGCAACCGCCGCATCATCCTCCATCACGACAATGCGAGATCTTACGCGCACAGAACAAAAGAGTTTTTAGAGCAAGAAATCATAGAATTTTTAGACCATCCGCCGTATAGCCCCGACCTAAGCCCTAATGATTTCTATACTTTCCCTAAAATAAAGAATAAATTGCGTGGTCAGAGATTTTCATCACCTGAAGAAGCTGTGGACTCCTACAAAACGGCCATTTTGGAGACCCCAACTTTCGAATGGAATGGTTGCTTCAATGATTGGTTCCATCGTATGGAAAAATGTGTCAAATTTCTCGGAGAATACTTCGAAAAGCAATAAATACATTTTTAAATAGTAATGTTGTGTTACTTCCTTGATTCCCGAAATTTTCAGTGCCGCCCTCGTAGTGGCTCTCATTATAAATCCACATCAAAACATCTTATACGCATTTATTCACAATTTTGTCAATATGGGCGTTGTGACAGAGCTTTGCGTCAAGCATAATACCAAGATCCCCAACGATATCTAAGGTAATAAGGTAATCTGGTGATATTTTTTATTTTTAGTAAAATGTATGTAGTTACACTTAGTAATGTTTAGTTTTAGTTTTTTAGGTAGGCAATAGGCTGATAGTCTATCAAGATCCTCTTGGAGAAGTTGACAGTCATGTGTGGACTTACTCGTCCTAAGGACTTTGAGGTCATCTGCGTATAATAGGAATTTAGAGTTCCGTAAGCACTTGCCTATGTCATTAATGAACAAGATGAAGATCAGAGGACCGAGAATGGAGACTTGCGGTACGCCGGAAGTAACTTGGGTCACCTCAGAGTGATAGCCATTAACTACGATCTTTTGAGCGCGGCTTGTGATCTAAGAATGGAACCATTTCAACAAATCCCCACGTATCCCATTGTAGGCAATTCGGTCGAGTAGTAATTCATGATCCACTTTATCGAAGGCCTTTTGGAAGTCGGTGTATATGGCGTCAACTTGCACACGGTTATCAATATTATCAATCAGGAAGGCAGAAAATGCAAGTAGGTTGGTCATAGTAGATCTGTGCTTCACGAAACGATGCTGCTATTGTATAATAGCATTGTGTAGTATGGAGTATATCTCGTTATGTACCAAGCGCTCGAAGAGTTTTGAAAGAGAAGACAGAATAGATATCGGACGGTAATGCTCAACATCGCGCCTAGAACCACCTTTGTGTACGGGGGTGATATTGGATTGCTTCTAGATTAAAGGCATTACACCTGCCTTAATACAGTTATTATAAATACGTATGAGAGGTTTACAGATAGTGGATGCAGTATTTATGCAGATAGACCGTCTGGACCAGGGCCTTTATTTTGATCGAGAGCTTTTAGCGCAGACATAACTTTATCTTCGCTAAAATCGAGATCAGTGATATGTATGTCGTTAGGAGCAGCATAAAACGTGTGATTTAATTGGTCCAAAGTAGGTGACACTTGCTCGTAAACAGATGTAAAAAATCGGAAAACATATTACACACAGATTGCAGGTATTTAGAGATCCCCATTGAATCGCACCTGTTCAGGTGTGCCGGTCTTATCTTTGCGATTGTGAATGTAAACCCAGAAGTCTTTAATATTGGTGTGAATACTGTGTTCAATATATTTAATGAACTTAGAAAAACAGCATGGGCACATATCCTTAAACGTAGCTCTGTATTGAGAAAATTGTTCGTAGTTGGACATGTTTTTTTATTTTTTCCATCTAATCCAGAACTTTTGTTTTTTTTATAAAAGTTTTAATGAGAGATTTCGAGAACCAGTCAGGGAATCCAGATGTTCTAGTTGTAGCCCGAGGTGTATGGAGCTTAACGATGTTATCGATGTTGTTATAAAACTTGTCAAGTGCATCATCGGGACTAAGAGAATTAAGGAGCCGAGGCCAGTCTGTTCTCTCAATTTTGCTGTTTATCTCCTGATAATTTGTTTTGTAAAAGTTATATTTCTAAAGAGGCCGTCTTTTAATGGGAACAATACTTACATTGAGGTTTATTTTACATTGAGGTTTATTTCACATATAAAAGGAGGGTGATACTCGTCAACCGGAAACAATGGGAACAAGGTGGTAGAAATTGAACATGGTTTATTGGATATAAGTAGATCTAAAACGTTACATTTGGAGTTCATAATATGATGATACTGTGAATAGTCAAGCAGAGCCATAAAATTAAGTAATTGCGTGCAGTTTGAGGTATTTGTAGAACCAATGTCGACCATACTGGAAGGCGTTGAGGCCTCGGTATATTCCAATTAATTTCAGGCAGGTTGTAGTCACCCATTACAAAAGCATGCTTAACCCCTGGATAATTTAATAATTCTTGCAGATATTCAAAGTGTTGAGCATATATATTTGAAGCTGTTTTAGGGGGTATGTAGGTAGCGCTGAAGACATGGTACCTGGAAGGATGTGTGCTGGACACTTCAACTAGGACGTGCTCAATAAGAGTGGATGTAGAATACGAAGAGGCACTCAATTCTGTAGACTATAGACTAAGTGGTAAAGCAAACAGGACACCCCCGCCATCCCTTTTCTTGGTGCAAGCACGATCGCGATCACGCTTATATACAATATGGTCTATGAATTCATTGTTGTTAATTTCTGGTATAAGCCAGGTATCTGTAAAAACAATTATGTCATATGTATTATTCAGTATGTTCATGTACAATGTGTGTAGTTTTGTACGAATACCTCTCTACAGTTTTGGAAATTTTATACCGTTAAAGATTTACGTCCTTTATTGGGACGGAGGTCAACAAGTACTATTTTTGTAGAGTATTGGGTCCAAACAAGATTCTCGAGCAGGCACACACAATAGCAAAAAATACACGAGTAGTTAAATATTATATCGTAATGGTTAGCACACTAAAACGGGCCTCCGACTATTGTTAGCTTTATTAATACAAAAATAATATAATATGTCTCAGTTGTATTGTATGTCTGTATTGTCTTGTTGAATTGTCTCAGTACACAAGGGCTAAATAATACTATTGTAAAAACACAACTTAAATTTTATCGACCTACAATATTTAAGTACAATAAAATATTATGGCAGAAGTATAAGATTATTACTACTGAAGAAAGATGATTTGCTAGGAAATATATTTACTTTTTGGAATAATGGATAGGAACTCATCTTCTTTTGGAAAGTTGAATATATTGAAATGCGCAGAGTATTCGTCTTAAATTATCAGAATTTAGTGCGTTGTTAAGCCATGAAAAAATTCATATAGCGTTTATAAGCGAGACTTGGCTAGATCCTCTAGTAAATATACATATAAGTGGGTACAATATAATCCGAAAAGATCGTTCAGATTCATATATCGTAGCGATTATTGTACATAAGTCTATCAAGGCTCGCTTACAACCAATTTCGTTAAATAATACGGGCATTGAGATTTTATGTGTTGAAGTTTTAAGCTTAAAATATCTTAAGTATATTGCCTATGTCTATTTTACTTAGTTAATACGCACAACTCAATCTGACTGGGACTTGCTTTTTAGTATTTTTTTCAATAAAACTATTGTAGCTGGCGATTTTAACGGGCACCACTCATCTTGGTCCTGTAAAACTGACAGTAGAAGAAATCAATTATTTGACTCTTGTATAGAATATGGTTTTTCAACGTCAATGGCAGGTTGCAACAATCATCACCAGATATAGCTTTTGTGTCGACAGATATTATCATTCATTTTAGTTGGCTAGTTACTCAGGAGTCACTCGGTAGTGATCATCTTGTGGTTAAAGTTACTCGGAATATTTCGATCATATCAATATTCATAAAGATATATAATTTCAATAGAGCTAATTGGTCTAAATATACACAATTTATAGGTAGTTTTGTTTCAGAAATTTGTGTAAATTCTAATAGTATTCAGCAAAGATACGATTTCTTGGTTAATTCTATTAATAAAGCAGCTGATAAAAGCATACCCTTTTGCAGATTAGGAACAAATTCTATAAATAATTTTAAGCCTAAAAGTTACTGGACCCCGGACATTTCTAAAATAAATGCTGAACGCAGATCTGCTTTGAGAGCCTATAGAAAAAACCCCACCCCTAATAAATTACATGACCTTGAAGAAAAAAATCGTGAAGCATGCCGTATAATTAAACAAGCTAAAAGTGATAGCTGGAAACAATTTTGCAATAATATAGGAAATTATTGTTCGGTGTCAGATGTGGCGGAAAATGCGTTGGGTCAAAGGTTGTAAAGTTTCAAACATCCATGTCTCTGATGATAAAATGGAAGAACTTTTGAACTTTTGCGCTCTCTTGCTCCTGACACAGTCATCCCAAAAGCCCCATCCTTTGTTTCTAGTAACACTTTATTGGAGAGTATATTTACTATTCAGGAACTACATAATTATTTAAGTAAAAAACAAAAGGACACAGCTCCTGGGGATGACAATATTACTTTTTCAATGATATGTAACTTGCCGTTAATAGCAAAGACTTTTTTTATTACATTTATATAATTATATTTTCTTATCAGGTTATATTCCAAATCAATGGAGAGATATTAAGATTGTCTCTATTCCAAAAGTAGGATGTTGTAGTAATGATGTCAAGTTGGGGCCGATTTTTCTAATTTCATGCCCATGTAAAATTTTCCACGACATGCTTTGCAAACGGATGGAGTGGCTTAAAGAGAAAAATTATATTTTATCAGTTGGCTCCATTGGATTCCGAAAAGGTCGTCATGACTATCTTGTTAAACTTATATCGCAAATACAAATAGGTTTCTCGAAAAATATTCCCACAATTGGCTGTTTTTTTTGACATTGAAAATGCATATAATAATTTCCTAGTGGACAGAGTTGTGTGTATTCTTGATGAGATAGGTTTTGGAAAAAAGATCTGTCAATATCTTTTTTTTTTAAGGAAACATATCTAAAAATTACGGACGATGATAATGAATGTTGTTTAATTAGATATGCAAGTATAGGTATCTCGCAAGGTGATCCATTGCCACCTATGATTTTTAACATTAGTACTTTTAAAGTGTGTCAACAAATCCAACAAGTCTATGTTTGTACGTATGCGGATGATTTTGTTTTATTTGATTGCTGTTCTAAATTAGAGGATAGTGTAAGAAACATACAAATTGCTCTGGATGTTATGTCATCTCTATTTTGTGAATTGGGTCTTAGATTATCTTCTAGCAAATCAACTGTTTGTATTTTTAGTAGAGGGAGGCGTAGACAAGATTTAATTCTTAGAATAAATAGTACACAGCTTGTACCTTCAGGTTGCGTTGAATATCTTGGGATGTGGATTGAATGTTCTTTAAGGTGGTGCAGGCACATCAATGAAACGCGATAAAACTCTCTGTTTCTTAAATATCTTAAAAGTTTTGTCAGGTTCTGGTTGGGGATTGAATCCGAAACACTTACGCACATTGTATATCTCGCTAATAAGAAGTCAAATGGACTATGGGTCTTTCTCTTATGATAACAGTGCAGATTGCCATTTATATAAGCTAGACGTTGTTCAAAATAAAGCATTAAGAATTATTGGTGGCTTCATAAAAAGTACGCCAGTTCACGCAAAGGAGAGTGAGATTGGTATCCCACCTTTGTGTCTGAGACGTTAATATTTGGCATTCAAATTTTCTAAAGCAAGTAACGATAGTCATATTCCCCATTTTGATATTCTTAAGGAAGTAAATGAAAAATATTGTGACTATCGGAAAATCTACACTGATGGATCTAAGGATGTCAATGGTCTTGGCGCTGCATTTAACGACAGTGCCTTATAACATAGTGCACTATTTAAATTGCCTGGTAATCTTTCGATTATGAATGCAGAGTTACTGGAAATTAATGAAGCAATTACATATGTCGAAATGCTTGATTGTAATAAGATTGTTATTTTTAGCGACCGCAAGAGTGGATTACAACACATAATGCAATGTGTTCTGGGACATAGAGGTGCTGAATTAGCGTATAATATATTAGAGAAGTTATATATTTTCCAATTGTCTAACAAAAAGTTACAGATTCAATGGATTCCGTCTCATCTTGGTCTTGCAGGCAATGAGAAAGCCAATCGTTTGGCTAGATGTGCTGTTACGTCTGGAATAGAAAAAACTGTCATGCTATATTCCTTTGAGGTTTCATCAAAAGAAGGACTTACAAGGTACTTTGATGAAATTTCAAAGGAGAAGGGTATCTGGTATAGAGTCGTTCAGGATAGGCCTCTCGTGAAGCCCTGGCTTATAGACTTACGCTTTAACAGAAATAAGCTGGTAACTATGTTTAGAATTCGTACTGGTCACATTCCACTGAACAATTTTGGATTCTTAATGCGAAAGGTAGCGTCCCCGAATTGTGATATATGTGGTGTTACCGAGGATGTCCATCATATGTTTATGGAGTGTGTTCGGTATGAAGCTCTTAGACTAGAATTGTTTAAGTTGTTTATGATGTTAATAATAAGTTAATTTGTATGATGTAGGGTTAATGTTTAGTTTTATAAGATTGCCGCATACTGATTTTCAGACCATAGTTACATTTGTTCATAATTGTTTAAAATTAAGAGCTCAATAGAATATTTATGTAGTAAATAAAGTCAATGTACGATGAGGCTGATATAGCCCAAAGGTTTTAAGCCTCCTTCAAATGAATAAATGAATAAATGAATAAAAAAAACATTATTACTAACTGGCAAGCAAAAATATACTCGAAACACAGTAGAGAATAGTATCTTCGGTATTACTTTTATTATTATTATTAAATAGCTACAATTATTATATTATTCACTTAAAAATATTCATAAAATAATTCCGATTAAAATTCAAAAATATTTATTTGAAGAATACAATATGACGTTGTGAAATGGATTTTGTTATAATTGTAATAATATTCTAACAATTGATATTGAACTTATTGAACTCATGTTTGAATAATGCGATTTCTATTTTTATTTTAATGCTATTTGTTGAATTGTTCAAGTTTTTTAAATATTAATAATTGTATTATTTAAATTGATGCTACGTTTATAGTTACAGCATTACTAAGCCATAGTACATAATATAAAACAATCTGTTAGTTGTTACTCGTTAAAATTAGAAAGAAAACCTACCTATCCCACGAGAAACGTACATTTTGAATTGCCGAGCTCAAAATTTTCGTATATATCCGCTCATTGGTTCGTGAACCGTGCGTGAAAAACTAACGAAAACCGTTACAAACTTTTCATAATATATTTTTTATTTTATTTTATTTCGAAAACTTTAATGTTATTGATTGATGATGATATATGATTCAATAATAATAGCTGTAAGCTAACAAATAATAACATTAATGATTTAACTAAGAAATAAAAAAGCCTTTACCAAGTTTTCACTTATACCATGTATGACCAGTAACACTTAATACCTCCATGCTTATACATAGCATATTAGAAAAGTTAGAATGTGATTATTAACATCTTGTAATAATTTTAACCTCAAATCCATAGTTTTAAATTTTTAAACTCAATTATAAAATAGCAAATAATTATTTAACATATCTATAACTAGTGCTAAGCTAAGTATAAAAGCCACCGTAAAAGGCAGATCTGTTTTGTAAAACAAAAACAAAAGATTCCACACACAAATCCCACACAAAAAAAAAGAAAATGATCCGGTCTATTCCTAATTTGATAAAAAGTATTAAATAGAGGTGAAGACCGCTTTCGTTAAAAGTTTTCTTATTTTTGTAGATTTTACTGCAACACTATCAAGGCACTGTCACATAGGAATTCGTTGAGCTGGGTGCTCGATCTACATATAAATGAATTGAAATAATACAAGGATTTATATGGAATGAATGAGGATGAGAACCCTGATGGTAAGTCCCCGCGTGTGAAATGTGTGCAGATTTACGCGGTTGCCCGGTGGTTTCAGCGAGATACTTTAAAAATCGTTGCGATTTTTCAAGAGGGGTTGATTTAATATCTGCTTAAAAAAATTATTAATGCAGTCTTAAAGTATGTTGAGATCTAATTGCATTGTTTATAAAATATTAAATAGGTTATAAGCGCTAAAAATAATTATAATTATAACTAATAATAAATAATATAAAATTGCGTAATTTTGTGTGGATTGGTTAGCTAGGCTTCATACTACCATAATGTATACACCGTGCACTGTAGGATAGTTACGTTAACGTTAGTTAATGAGGCACCGTGCATTTTGATGCGATGAAAGTCTTAAAAGGTATCAGTGCCAACTTTCATCAAAATTGGTCTAGTACTTTTGGAGAAATGGATTGAATTGATATTAAAATTATGTATTTTGAAATCAGCTATGAGGTCAATTACTTTATTCTCGTAGAGAGTACAATGTAGTTTTATTTTATACTAGCTGGTGCCCCCAACTTCGTTTTCGTAGAAATAACGGAAATGGAATCCTATTTTTTTAACGGAACCCTATGAAAAAAGGAGCCTAAGTTAAAATAACTCACCCACACCGATTTCGGTGACGGTGGCCGGTTTCATTGAAGCCAGGCCAGTTACGCGGGTGTAATTTTAGAGTGCCCAAGTGTGTGCGCAGTACACAAGAGCACTCTCTCTTCATTTACTCTCATAACCCAGTGGGACGGATAACTGACACGGCCGGCGAGAGATCAGCCGCAGTTCATCAGTATTGACATGCCCATCTAACGCATGGATCATCTTGTCAGACAATCAGGTGATCAGCCTACATTGTCCTAACCAAACTTGGAAACAATATTTTTTGTTGTTCCAATGAGGGAATAGAACCCATGACCTCTGAGTTGAGTGCCAAGTTCTAACCACTAGACCACGGAACCTTAGTTACTCCTTATAACATTAACTATCTGCCAGTGAAACTCCCGTGAAAATCGATCTGACCCTTTTAGAGATTTGCCGGAACAAACAGACAGTGGGACTGACAAAAAATTTAATAACTGTTTTTTTTTTTTGTGAGTACCGTATATACTTTCATATGCATTTAGTTAAAAGCTGTTAATTTAAAATTAAAAACAGACGCTTATTAGAATAGGTACCTGTAATTTTTTTTCGAGTCTCATGATTATTCTTATCTTAGCTTATCATCAGCAGTAAGTCATGATTCATGTCTAATTGATTTTACGAAACCTCATATATCGCGATCGCAGTGTGAGTGCGGCATTATCAGTTTTCAGGATTCCGTACCCAAAGGGTGAACACGGGACCCTATTACTGATACCTTTTAGCTTTTGTATTGTTGGCCTATCATATATAATATAATATCATATTTATTTATCGCATCGTTGTTTGAAAAATTGCAACCTAAAACAATAGGTATGTTGCCTAGTGTGGAATATCACATCTTTATTAATTAAATTTTAAAATTGTTGATTAAATATACATAAATCTAAAGGAAATAGGTATTTGGATTGATGCGATTAAAAATTATAACCAATTAAAAACTATTGCCCACGTATTTCTCGCAAAACGATTTGTTACGTCGCAAGTTGCTCCCGCCACACATTTTGTAATGACAAATGTATGGCGGGTGCAACTCGTGACGTCATAGGCCGTTATATCGCTCTCTTTCATATTGTAAGTTTAAATTGTATGTATCTTCGTTGTTTTTTAAGATATACGAAATGGGTTCTAGATTGTTTATTAACATGTTGTCTAACATCGAATAGACGAAAGAAAATTGTTTAGGTAAGATGCCTCTTGTCACTAACAATGCTTGTAATGTAACATTTTTCATTAATTATAAAGCCTTATCTTTTCTTTCTGCAAGAAATCCCAGGAAAAATTCTAGTATTGCATATTTTTCAGTTAAACATCATTTAATGTTTGTCATATCGCATTTCATGTTAGAATATTCAAACTGTATTCGCTAGTTCCTCCAGTGTAATTGTTATAAAAATTGTCTTTCTTGTGTGCACTCGAGTGTTACAATAATAAGCTATTCCTTTCAAAGAGACTCCCAAGAATATCGCGCAATATCCACGTTACTCGAAGAAATATATTTTAAATTAGAATTTTACTCTTTTTCAAATGTAATTTGAAATTATTGTTTTAAATTGAAAATTTTTATTAAATAAAGCTCAAAATCATAAAAAGTATTTTGCAACATAATGAAGAATGTAATAAAATTTAAATAAATAAATAATATGGAATTTAAATTATACCTTATATAGTTAGGTAATATTTCAAGGGAAGCCGATTGAAATAGTGTCCTATGGAGCGTTCGTCGCTGTTCACCATTATGACAGTGATCATGATGATGCACGGAACCGGAGGTCCGGGCAATAAATATGAATAGTATTTTGTTCTGTCGGCGGTATTAATGTACGGCAGCGGCCGGAGGTATGCCATACATCACGGGCGAGCGCGGGGGTGAGGCGGCAGCGTGGCGGGGGGAGGGGTGCAAGGCGCGAGGACCAAAGGATGGATGTCCGTTAGAGGCCGATTACTGACACTCGGAGAGATGATATTTTACAAAGATGTATTCCTTTACTACGTTCGGATCAAATTCATTCTAATCATGAACAAAGAGAACAATAGAACACATAGTGCTACCAATTTAAATGTCACTTATTTGCCATTCAATAAAGAAAATACACTGACACATTAAATCGGTTGAATTAAGATTAAATTCGATTTAAACAGAGTTCTTTACCCCTGGGGTATGGTTAGCTTAAGCTTCATACACTTTGAATTAAAATCATTCAATTCATCAACAGTTAGTTATGATTGACGTCTTTGCACTCAGACGTCAATCATAATTGACGTCTTTGCACTCAAAGACGTCAATGATAACTGACTGAAACAAGAGCGGTCACTACCCTCTTGTCATTACAACATCTACATTGAAACTTGCGTAAAGAAGGTTCCTTGAAAACGAAAATAAGAAGAAAATAGTTACTGACTAGCTGTCCCGACACACGTTGTTCTGTCTTAGCTATAAATTGGAAAAAATAAAGAACTACACCTGCACTACAATCTACACCTACATCTAGACCTACCAACCTACTGAAGGCGGCATTTTTTTTTGACGCCGAGACATTGGAATTGAATTTTTTTTTATATAAAAAGGAAGAAGATTGAACTAAAAGTGCTATCTATACCATAGCCCTTTTGTAGGAAAAAACAGTTTTTTTTTTCAAGTAGGAAAGTTGATACCATAGTAAGAGTTGCTTATATTCAAGAGTATATTCACTCTTGACAGTTGGTCACTGACTGAAAAAACTCCCTGTATACAAGAATTGCTCGTTTGAAGTATGAGACATACATACACCATACAGTCTATCGTCCAATAGACTTGGTTAGTTAGATTGGATGTTGGGTGTGTTTCAAATTCGCGTCACGACACGAGCGACACAAGTTTGGGCTTTAAATGATGAATGAGGTTCACTTCTCCCACGGATAAACTCGTATATACCTTAACTCATAAAATATCTTGCACAACCGGAACAGTGTTATAGGAACCATACACCATACTGCCTATGGTCCAATCGGCATGACGCTGCTGGTTTCACACAATATGCAGTTCGTCCATAATTTGTAAACCACAAGCGAATAAATGTCATACATAGATTTTTTTTGTTTAGGCTGGGACTATACTGTCCGTAATCCTTAAGGCCGGGGACACTTCAGGGCACTGGAAGTAGAACTCTGCACTCGAACTCACAAGGATCAAGACAAATGTGAAAGTCATATATGACAGCTCGGCACTTTGATTTTCAACTCTATTGGCTAAGCGCAGAGTTCTATTTTCATTGCTCTGAATTTTTCCGGGTCCGCCGGATTCCGAGTCATATAGTCTCAGCCTTATATGGTTTCTTCATTTTTTTTATTCGCTTTTATTTGTTTTTTTTTACTGTCTCTTTTATGGTTTAGATCCTGTTTTGAAAAAAAATATACACAACGTTTTCACTTTGTATAGTGTAATGTCCAAAACATCGAATAAATGTTTATTTATTTATACCAATGCACGCCCATACACGGTCAGATCTAATTGATAGCGTCATGCCGATTGGACGATAGGCAGTACGGTGTATGCTACCCTTAGGTGTGTACTGTGTTTGTCCAGGACACTCCCAGGAGGGTTTGGTGTAATATTCTGTGTTGCGTTACCAATTAGTGCCGCTGGTGTCATTTATAACGTCGACATGTATTAATAAAATTTTATTTATCAATGTGAGGTCGATGCGTCGTATTCAAAAGAGTGCAGGGAGCTGAGACAAAGCAACAATGCAAAAACGATAACAAAGTTGAAAATGTAATGTAGGCATTGACAAAATTCGTCGTGAAATCACGTGGAAATCTCATTTTTTAAGTATAAATAAAATATAAAAACTTATTTAAGTTTCCAAGCTGATAGATAATGCTTAAAACTATTTACATTTTTTTAACGAAATCGGGTAATAACTTTTGAAGAAATTGTATATAAGATAACCTATTGCGCGTTGATAGTTACGGAACGCTCATAAGACATGTCCTGGCATGCTTTTAGTTAGGTTATTTCTAAATTAGGTTTTAATTACATTATAACTTTTAAATACATATTAAAATAAGTAAAATAAAAAGTAGTATTGATTATAGCAATGTTTTAATATTTATGTACCTATGTGTGGCTGAATAGTAAAATTCTATTTTTTTTGATGATAAAAGAATTATTTACAATATTTTTCCAGATCTAGTGGTAGTGACTGAACATTTTTTTTTAAATGTGGTTTTACATTGTAGTTTCTTTACATATTGAAAGCCGTAATTAATGTAATAATAATAAACAAGAAAAGTATTGTTATGACCAGGAATTAAGCTTTGTGTGTGTAAAATATAACGGTTTGTTTAAAGATTTTATTTTATTCATAATTTCACTACACGGCAAAATATTTTTGTTTAATCTATTAAAACCAATCACTACTCAGTGCGGCAACTCAGTAGAGATTGAAAAGGTGTTTAGAGTCCAAAAGAAATGTATTAGAGCTATGTCTGGTGCCTCAACTATGGACAGTTGCAACCCGCATTTCAGAAAATACAATACACTACCATTAGTTAGCATGTACAATTAAAGAAATATGTATTTTGTTAGGTCACACCCACACTATTTTAAACTTAAATAAGAAGTAAAACGCAAAAATGATTGATAAAAATATAAGATTTATCGTCCAATAGTTAATTTGGACATAATATATGAAAAAGTCATATAGTACCAGCTTTATATGGTTGTACATGCTATTGACATTTATAATGATTCTGTTCAGTAGAATTTCTGATATTCATATTTTAAAAGTAAAACTAATGACAATCCTATGTCAATGTTTAGATTTGAGTATTAATATGGCTCTGTAAAAGAAAAATGTAGAAGTCTCAATAATATAATTTTAAAGCAATTCAAGTCGCCATCATTTGGGAGGACCTTTTAGAAGGCCAAAACAGATTTGAAAACCCTACCTTTTAATACATACAAAACAAAGTTAACTATATGGCTTTTGGAAAACTGCAATAAACAAAAATGTCAGTCAAATGACTTCACTAAGTAAGACTTCACAAAAATATATAATCGGTATCTCAACATCGGCTACAAGTATTTCCAAGAAATTTATTATGCAGGGAGCTTGGGGGGAGAAAAATCGATCTAGATATCAATAATTTCGACTCTCTTACGTCAGCCTGATTGGTAGCTTGGTATGTGTATCTATGTTAAATTTTTTGGAAATTCGGAATATGGTGGGTTCGAATCCCGGTAAGATAAATATTTTTGTGATTCTTATTACTTCTTATTCTTTTATATATTTTTTATTTATTTTCAATTATTTTATCGTTCTACTAAAACACCGAGCAAAGATCGGTCCTGGGAGACCGAGCTTTGCTCACTTTGCTACTTAAAATATTATGTGATGAATTTTTATGTTTGAATACATTAATTATGTAAGCTATATTTTGTTTGTTCAATTTCATTAAGTAAGCTTGTTGACTTCACATACCATTGTTATGGTAGGATGTGTTAAATATGATGATGTGTGTAAATGATGATTATGATTATGATGATTAAGGATTTTCAAGTACGCGATCTTTAGTTAAACTGATCTTTGATCTCCCGTTAAACCCAGATTAACTTTGACACCTAGCAACACGACAGTGTCAACGAGACTAACTTAATCTGTGATAGTTTGAAACTTTGAATTAATTTTAATTACATCTGACTGTAGATTTAAGGTAGAATGCACATGAAAATTCAAATAAACACTCAATTCATCCTTGAATTCTAGCGTCTTGAGTCTCTTCTCATTGTAAAGTCTGGAGGTCAATTAAGGTAATCCTACTATTATAAAGTTTCTGAGTATGGATAGATGGATGAATGTATAGATGGATGGATGTTTGTTACTCTTTCACGCAAAAACTACTGAACTGATTTTAATGATATTTGGTATGGTAGTAGTTTTAGCTCTGGAGTCTGGATTAACATATAGGTTGCTTTTTATCCCAAAAAATACAGTGTTATCGTGGCATGCGTGGGCGGAACCGAGGGAAAAAGCTTATTAATATATTAAATTCGCAGTTGGGTTCCAGTGTCAGAGCATGCTATCGCTCTCTCGCACATACACACACTCCATTTGATGCGTGCGTAAGGGCCAATTCACACAGAAATGGCAGCGGAGCGACCAACAGCATAACTTATATACTTGAGACAACCGCGGCCACTGACGGTCGCTAGCGGCCGCGGGACGTTCCCATTTTCTAAAGCGATAATATGTATTATAGTAATGAAGATAAAGTTTATAATTATATGACAGAGCGGCTGCTGGCCGCTCTGCTGCTATTTTGGTGTAAATTGACCCTAAGAGCGACAACATGCGTTGACCATACTGCGAATTGAACAAAAATAAATAACTTGAATTGGGCTTATGTAGTACTGCGGGAAAACTTCAGAAAATTGTTATCTTCTTAAACAGGAAGGTTTCGGTTTCATAATCGTTTGAGTTCGCGTAATGTTTTTTTTAATTTGTAAATTAATTTGGTACAGTCGATGACATGTTCGGTGTACTACTTTTAGATCTGAAAGTCGATTCTGCAAAATAAATCCTGCAATAATACAGTTACGATCCAGCCCCGGTATGATAAAACTGCAAAATGGTATTCTCATAAACGTCAAACCAACGTGAACGTCAAATCCGGTTTTATTGGTCCAAACTACAAAGAACAGTTTATGATATGAAGACGATTCATTTAAATTCAATAAAAGTGTACAGTTGGTACCGCATTTCGGAACCTAGGTTTTATTGTTCGTATTAGTAAACCTTTTAGAGACGTGAAAATCCTAAAACTACTTTATTTTTTCTCTTTTGTGCGTTCTATTCTAGTTTTTTGTAGCACTGTTTGGAGTCCATGCTTTCAAATACATATTAATCGCATTGAAACTGTTCAGAGAAAGTTCCTTAAATCACTTAATTGCCGTGTAAATATTTGTGATGAACCGTATAAGGATGCCCTGCGTAGGCGTAACTGAGCAACTCTTATAGTGTTTGACATCACTCAATTATTTAAAATTTTAAACTCGCGAACACATTCGCTAACATTATTTTCTAAGATATCATTTAAAGCTCACTCCCGACTTCCTGTGCGCCCCTCACCAAATAAGCCACTTTTTGTTCCTCCAACACTTTGTAAAACTTACCGTTCCACTAACAATTATAACAGAGACTTCACTGATACAGATATTTTCAATAACTCTCTCAATAGCCTAAAATCAGAATTAAAACGTAGATTTAATATTGTTTGAGATATTACAACTGATATAGAGTTGATTCTTTGTTATTATTTGTTTTTTGTATGCTTATAACTTTTGTGTCTTTAATCTTTATGTCACCAAGATTGATGTTAATTAATTATACCTAGCTACGCGTCTTCCAAAATAACAGTTAAAATCTGTTGTTGTTTCTGTACTTTCTTTTCGGCACTGTAGGTTGTAAAAATAAATATTTATTGTACCTACTATAACTGTATATGACTGTTTGTTGCCAGAATAAAAAATAAATTAAAAAAGTTAAATGAAAATGTAATTACGAGAATTGGGGTTCTTATTGCCGGATTAATAAAATTACCTGGGTAACCGAGCTCTTCTCTGAGTTCTATTAAATTAAAAAATATAAAGAATCACATAAATATTTATCTGACCGGGGTTCGAGCCCACCACATTCCGAATTTCCGAACATCCCAAAAATTTCCAAACTGCCAATCGGACTGACATTATTAGATTCGAAATTATTGATATATTATTGTTGCACGACTAAAGAAAAAACATATATAACTTAAAAATGGGCAGTTTCCTAGGGATAAAACCAATATAGATCGATTTATCTCCCCAAAACTCTCTGCATACTAAGTTTCATTTAGGTAAATACTTGTAGCCGTTTCCGAGATTACCATTATACATATATATGACGTCTCCGATAATCAATCACGGATACATCGGGCACATGCTTGTGTGCAGACGTTTAGGGAAAAAATATGTGTCAAAGTAAAAAATCATCTCATATATGGTTGACTCTCCGCTGAACGCAAACTCTAATAATATAATATAAAGAAATAATATTTTTTTCGAGTAGGACATTTATTTTTCTGCCTAAACGTCTTCACATAAGTAGTAAAACATGTGCCCGAAATATCCGTCATTGATTTTTCTGGACCTTATATACAAGATTGTCTCGTTTAAAGTATAAGATTGTCATTTCACATTCCACAGCCGAGCAAGTCCGCACCCACTGAAGTGCACAATCTAAGCATTAACTGAGTTCAAATAATATGTCGTGTTATGCGCTGCAGATCTAAAGCTTACCATCGCTTAAACCGCCTCTCATAATCCGTGTTTTTCTAATGAAATGGAAAAGGGAAAGAGTAGACGGATCGCCTGATGGAAAGCGATTACTGCCGCCCATGGATTAGCACGGGCGGCAGTAATGAGCGGCAGCAACACCAGAGGAGTTATAGGTTCGTTCCGGTAACCTCATTTACACGAAACACAACGCAAGCATTATTTCACGCCGGTTTTCTGTGGTATTAACCCAACCTAACGAGCCATCCCAATCGTGCCAAAGCATGGCTCTCCCACGTGAGAGCTATCCACTGATTAAGTCACGTCTTCGCTTACTTTTCTGCACGAGGTGTTTGTTTACAATAAGTTATAATTAAATCCCGCGACTTACCAACTTGCGTTAGGAGCTGTCTAACTGGCTCAGTTAGCAAGGAGAATAACTTAATTCTCTCTTAACTGAGCCAGTTAGCTTATTCGACAATGCCATATACCTTCTACATATATCGACGACCTCTGTGGCTCAGTAGTTAACACGTTGGCGACTAATCTGAAGGTCGCGGGTCGGACCCCGCTATAGGAACCAAAAATTTAATGTTCCTTGGTCATGGATGTGTATTTAATATGTGCATTACATAATATAATTTTTAAATATTATGTATATTAGTGTAAAAATGCTTTGGCACTGGAACCATACAGCGAAACGAACACATAATTACGAGAATTGCCTCCCTCAGAACTAGTGTAACCGATGTGTTTAATCTTTAAAACTACGCACTACGGATTATTATTATTTTCATCTAAACCGGTCTATTGATGCTCCATTGATGTCATCATTGACTTTTAATTTTCCGTTTCACTATTATGTCAGAATTTCAATATACTTTTCAAGAAAATGAATGTCTAGCAAGTTGACTTACTTTTGAAATTGGTCGTGGTACTATTCGCCGTATTAAACGAGGAATGACATAAGGACATTATAATACGAATAAATAAAATTATAAAATGTTAGATACTTTTACCCCAATTGTCAAGCAATGAGCGAGCTGATGATGATAAAGAGTTAAAATAATAATACTAGTATCTATGGACGCTTCACACCACGTCAGTTTTGCCCCGTGACCTGTGCTAAGGACCCGAAGTACTTGTGTTTCCACACAGATACCAGACAGCGGGAGTAAAGATAATAATTGCCTAGTCTGTTCATCAAATATCGGTATCCAATGAAATGGATGCTTAACATCTAGCCAATTCATTGAGCACAATGTTTAACCAGATGGCGGAACGTCGTGTTGTCGTGATGATTTTACGATGTTTGGTTAGGGTTAGGTTGACCATGAGCTGACAAATTATGTAGGACTTCTTTTTACTATTTTAGTAAAATGAAGTCCTACAAAATTTGCACCACCAAGTAACAGTATTAGTTCAATTCAATTCAATCCAATTCAATTCACAGTCAGTCAAAAAGCTTACAAAATATAAATAAATGAGTTTTAATGAGATGTGTGAAAGTAAGAAAATCAAATTAAGGACAGTTTTAATATTTACAAATATTAATATAGACCTTACACTCGAATCAACAGGATGACTTTCAATAGGTCAAGTCGTTTAACGTTGAGTAATTCAAGCTCAAATAACTATAAGTCCACTCATGTCATTGGACGCCCGCGTATAATGAACGGTATAGGCGTCGAATTGGCTGGCGAATTTACTACTAGCCGTAACTAGACGGCTACGAAATACATATTATAATTCAGATTTTTATCATATTATACACATATTTAATACACATCCATAAACCCAGAACCACAGAAAACTTTTTTGTCCTTTTGCGAGATTCGAACCGGCGACTGTGCCACAGAGGTCGTTGTAGCTAAAAAAAACATCGAGTGGCACACGGCAGCTTCCAAATAAAAATAAACTAGATCATAATAGTTTTATCCGTTTGGGAACTACGTTGCCACGGACAAACACACACTTATATATAGACATACAGACACGTGAAACTTATAACATCAAACAGTCCCTCAGTTAACAAAATTATGATGACGTTTAATTATGATCATAATGCTTTCATTTTACTGATATTCATCATCATCATCATCATCATCATCATCAGCTTATCGCCGTCCACTGCTGAACGTAGGCCTCCCCCGATGAGCGCAAAAATTACTGATATTATAGATTGTTTATTTGATCACGCTTATCTCGGGAACTATGGAAGTACAATTCAATTAATTATTTCTAGAGATAATCTTTTTATTAATATGTATTAATTTTGATAATCTATACTTACAAAAAATTAAATTGAAGTGTCCGTTCGTAATTTTAAATTAACAGCGTTTAGCTTATTGCAAATGAAAGTATATACAGTTTTTATAATAATAAATATATTTTTAAATTTTTGTCTGTCCGTCCGCGTGTCTGTGTGTCTGTCTGTTTGTTCTGTCTAATCTTTGAAACGGCAGGACCGATTTTCACCGTACTTACCGTCACTCGCAGATAGCTGATTTTATAAGTTGCGGGCACCAACTAGTCTAATTAATAAGGCTTAAGGCTATAATTCAAATCGAGCTTCTTGTTTCACAAAATCAAGTCGTAGGAGCCAGCAAGTAGAATCTTTAAAAGATACGCCAAACTGAAACCTAATAATATTTCATCATAAACAAACTATCAAACTTTTTCATTTACAACGCTGAAATTTAATTAAAATTAATAAATTACTGTTATCTCGCGGGTCCAGGGCGGTTTTTAGTTGGAACAGTTGATATTGTTTATAGGTTCGCCGAAATGATTAATGAGCTGCGAACATACCTCCACCTCAACATACCTGGAGCCAGAGTCTCCGAGGGTTCCTATATGGAATTAAAAATCATTTAAAAGTAATATAATATGCTAGCTGGTGTCCGCAACTTTGTTTGCGTAGAAGTAACGAAAACGGAACTGAACTTTTAACAAAAATTCATTCTTACATAGGCTATAGTAGACGACTGATATTGTTTTGCATAAACGAATAGCACTCTTAAAAGTGAGTAAATCCTCCGAAGAAACAGCTTATCCTCTCGGGCGCCCCAAGCGAATTCGAAATATTCAAAATCAATATTTTCAAAGGTACAACTTTACAGAATTTCGCATGTCTCGTGTAAACGCTTCATACAAGAGATGTGCCTAATTGTGACGTCACGATTAGGTTTATGGTGTATGAAATGGGATAATTTTAGATATGATGTAAAAATTGAAAAATTTAAACTTTTGGTATTATTTTATGTATATTTTATTACTAGGCTACACTTAGAATATTATGTATCATCATTAAGTAGTATGTGCAAGTGCATAAGTAGTATGCTACAGAACTTTATTTCTTATACCTATTCTCTGTATAAATTATTAATACACTATTAATAACAACAGTTAAATATTATAATTAAGTATCTTAAAACCAAATATCTGAGTTCAGGAAGTCAGGCGACCTAACTTTTTACCTGAGCTGAGGTGTTTAAAACGAGAGTCGTGGGACAAGTCACAAGATGAGATAAATTCAAACTATAAGTGGAAATCAGTAGAAGAAATATAATAATATTTTTCTTTAACAAAAAATTAAAACCGACTTCCAATTCTTTTAAATAAAAAAAGAATCGTCGAAATCGGTTCTCCCAGTCGAAAGTTCTGAGGTAACAAACATTTAAAAAAACATTTTTTTTAAGTCAAATGTATTTTTTAAAGTCAAATGATTCCAATCGATTTAAGTTTAGACAGGCTTTGGTTACATAACTTTGCAATTGAGAAAGGTAGAGCAACCAAAAGCAGCCTATACTTGGAGAAGTATGGGTACAACGGCCTTCATCATGGTGTCACTTTTACTCCAAGTGAACGCTATATTATATTCTTCTCTCTGGCTTCTGCGATTTAAGCCACGGGCCACCAGTGGGCACTTGCCCAGGTGCGCGTTGTTTGACAGTTGGAATTTATTCTGCGCTCGGGCTTAGATTGCACCTCTGATAAACTACTCTACCCTGGCCGTCTCTATCCTGTCTGTCTCTGGCCTGCCCGCCTTTATCCTGTCTGTCTCTGCCCTGCCCGCCTCTATCCTGTCTATCTCTGCCCTGCCCATTTCTATTCTATATGACTCTGCCCTGCCCGTCTCAATCCTGTCTGTCTCTGACCTGCACGCTAGAGTGGCAAACAGCATAGGGTATTATAGTTTTACTGCACCTTTCGCTAATATCTATGAACCCTTCACACCACGTCAATCTGGCCACGCGCTAAGTAGCTGAAGAATTGTGTAGGACCAAATAACGGGAATTACCTATATTATTTAAATATTTAATATATGTATATTTTTATTATTTACACTGAGCTATAATCGTCGTCAAAAAACTGTCGCCAAAAAAACCACGTTCACATCTCACTATGTTAAAATTTGATAACAATGAGTCTTATTTGCGACATAATCTTGGTTCGGTCAACGGAGTGACTTATTCACATACGCATCAAATCGTGCACGCGCTAGCGGGACAGCAGGCACCTGAAGACCATTCGACCCAATCCACGTAATTATGTTAAATAAATCTCATTTCGATCGGCAGACTGGCGATGACTTACGTCAAAGACATTTTTATTTCGATCTCCCCCGTCGAAATTAGCGAATGCATCTTGACTAAATGTCCAGGAAACGAGCAGACGGATCACCTGATGATAGGCGATTACCGTCGCCCATGAAACTTGGTGTCCTTGGCACTTAACACACCTCATGCCTCCGGTTACCTCACTCACTCAGCGAAACACAACGCAAGCGTTATTTCACGACAGTTATCCGGTGGAGACAGCCCATTCGTACCAAAGCATGAACCTCCCACGTTTATGGTATGCCGATTTTATGAACGGAAGATAAAAAGACTGACAAAGAAATCTGTCATTGTGTCATTACAATTTGTATTTTTTTTCTATTCTTTCGTAGAGAAAATGGGTTGATACTTGATGCTGACGCGTGCGCCGTGCAGATTTCCTTTAGAGCAGGAATCCCCAAACTATTTTGGACAAGTGATCCCTTTTCCAAAATGAACTGTTATCTCAGACTCCCATGGCCAAATTACATACTTTTAAGATCAACCCCCTTATTCATAATGGTCAGCTAACTTAAAACAGCTGCTACAGAGTGTTATTTTTCATTCTGACTTAGGTCAATAGAAGAAGACAATGCTTTAAGTTAGCAGACTAAAGGGTGTCCCAATAAGAGTGCCCGATTTAATTTTATGAAAAAACACACATTTTTTTGAGCGAGAGGTGATATTTTTATTGCGTTATAAAGTACACATGTTCCGTTAAGTATGGAACAGAATATCCTACATATGGCCCCCACGGCTCTGGCGGCAGACCCTTGCTCTTTTTATGAAATTTTCAATGACTTTTTCACAGAGTGGCGGATCTATCTCACCGATGACGCGTTGGATTTCGGCCTTTAGCTCGGGAATTGTTCGTGGTTTATTCGCATAGACCTGAGATTTAACAAAACCCCAAAGGAAAAAGTCGCAAGGCGTTAAATCGCAAGATCTCGGTGGCCAGTTGACATCGGAATTTCGGGAGATTATTAGGTCCGGAAAGTTTTCCTCCAATAAATGAATTGTTTCATGGGCGGTGTGGCAGGTCGCGCCATCCTGTTGGAACCACATGTCGTCCAGGTCCAGTCCTTCCATTTGTTGCCTTGTGGCAACAAGTTCTTGTGAACTCTGTTATCATGGTGCGATAACGCAAACCGTTGACAGTTGCAGCATTTCCAGCCTCATTTTCGAAGAAGTACGGCCCAATCACGCCGCCTGCGAAGAATCCGCACCAAACAGTGGCTCGCTGGGGATGCATTTGTTTCTCCTGGATCACGTACGGATTTTGTAAGTCCCGAATTCAACAATTTTGTTTGTTAACGAACCCGTTCAAATGAAAGTGCGCCTCATCGGTGAAGATGATTTTTTTCGAAAAATCGGCATCCAGTTCATTTTGCTTCCACACCCATTCAACGAATTGTCGGCGCTGTGCATGGTCTGCTGGTTTAATCTTCTGGGTCAGCTGAATCTTGTAAGGATGAAGGTGAAGGTCCTTCGTTAGAATTCGCTGCGTGGTGTTCCTCGAAAGTTGGAGTTGTTGTGAACGATGCCGAATTGATGTTCCCGGGTTTTCGGCGACACTCTCGTTTACAGCAAAGATGTTTTAGAGAGACCGACCAGTAAGCCGACGCACAGGAGACTTGCCTTCCATAATCGACCCAGTATCCTCAAATTTATTGATCACTCTTCGAATTGTTGACACATTTGGTGCACTTTCACGACCGAAAATCACGCGAAGTTTGCAAGCGGTTTCAGCGTAGCTTTCCCCATTTTTGTAATGGGTTTTCACAATGATAACGCGTTGTTCTTTTGTATAACGCTCCAACTATTAAATTTGCACACTATCTTATTTTTATCACACCCAGGTAATGGATTTTTGTTATGTATTACTGACTTACTCATTGATAAATTTGGATACCTATATTAGGTAAGTAACTATAGTAGGTAATTAGGTATAGAAAATTTGTATTAGGTACTTACCTACCTTTGGTTTTCGTTCTTATGCTGATAGGTACCTACTTAGGTACCTATCAGCATAAGAACGAAAACCAAATCAAACTGAACACTTAAAAGTTTAGGCACCTACCTACTTAACAACTTAAGTGTAAGTAATTTTTACAAATACTTTTATACCTACTTATTTAAAATGTGTTGTGTTTACCATAGGGCAAAAAAAAAATTACAATCAAATACTAAAACAAATTAAACTAGTAAATTTTTACAATTGAAACAACTGAGGGAACTGCAAACTATTGCAAACAATCTACAGATAGCTCAACTGATCACTTTCACACAGTGGGGCAATGCTGATGCGCTGTGCCGGATAAAAACTGTTTGGTACTTACACTGTAAATTTTTCATAAGCTGCAGATATTGTATGGTTACGCTATTAACTCGCGTAGGGAGCACAGCATTTTTTAAATTCTTTTTCAGTCACTTTACTTCACTTAATTTAGCTATGTGATAACTTTGTAATCTCTTGAAATAATTGAGTACTTATATGAGTTATTATCGTTCAAGCTCCAACGAATTTCAAAACGCAAATGAACTTTTAACCTAAGTGCAAGCTCATTAAATAGTAAAATATCAGGAACACGTTTGGACTTGTTGATCGTTCGTGTTAAATTGCGTAAGCGTCAAATAGAGAGCAAGTCAAAACGCGCCTGGAAGACGTACGCTCGAACTCGTTATCTTGCACAAACTTGTCCACACTGACTTGCCGAGTTTTTCATCTTGTACGAACTTGAGACTTTACATTACTACAACAATGCTATTTCCTACAAAAATATTAATTATTCATACTCGTAGTACACGTAACACAACATAAACAATACAGTACCTACCTATCTTGAAAGTTTTAAATAAGAACTTGTGTCAATTTAATAGGGGTCGATTTTTAGACCTCGTCGACCCCCAAAATCAGTTTTCGTTTATGTCGACCCCTAGTAAACCACTTTGGGAATCCCTGCTTTAGAGTAACCCCAGTATTATAAAGCCGCTAGACGTTGCCCGCGACTTCGTGCGTGCAAAAGAAAATCCCTCCAGAGCCGTACATTTTTCCACGATAAAAAGTAGCTTATGTCCTTCCCTATCGTCTACTCTATTTATAAGCCAAACTTCATTAAAATCGGCCTAGTAGTTTCGGAGCCTATTTAATGCAAACAACATACAAACAAATGTTTCCTCTTTATAATACTAAGATAAATAACGTAACGTGTTTTTACTAACCACGCTACATGTAGCGGTCCCAGTAACGCGTGCCAACTTCGCACTCCTTAAGCACTCGTATTTTGTTCCAGTAGTTAACCAACTTTGTTCATTACGAGCTTGTACGACATAAATAAAGATTATTTAATTTAGGGTCGTAAATTTGAATTTGTATTAGGCTGTCACGGAAGCCATAACAGAACTAAGCTTAGGTTTTAACAGTGTTAGACTTGAACGCGGACAGTACGGGTGACTGCACATTTGTACATTTCGGGACAATTTTAGTGTCACGGTACAGTTTGATAAATAAATGTTTACATGAATTAGTAAGTAATAACACTAACGCAAATAAAAGTACGTTCATTTTTTTTTCGGATAACTTTTTTCGAGAATTACCTACCGACTGAGTTACCTAGTATCTTGGAAAAAATAGTAGAAGTTTTATTATTATAGTATCCCAAGAGAATACTGCACTTTTTCGGGATAAAAAGTAGCCTATGTTTTAATACAGAGGCTAAACTACTGCCATACAAAATTTTATCGAAATCTGTACTGTAGTTTTTGCGCAAAAGAGTAACAAACATCCATCCAACCATCCATCCAACCATCCATCCCTCCTCACAAACTTTCACATTTATAATAGTAGCAGGATTTACAGGACTAACATATTTACATTTTAAAATAATTATTTGTAAACCTTCTATTTTAGTCGTAAAATGTAATTAACTGAGGTCTTTTAGGATCAAATAGACACAGTTTCAAGACTCAAAAGTCATGAAGCACCAAATCGGGAGCCAAAAAGTCGCTTGAAACAAAAACAAAGCAACACGCCTTTGTTTGTATCTGGTGCTGAGACAATGCAGATCGTTGTTTTACACCTAGCTCGTTGTTAGGCAAAGCGACTTATTGTCAAGATATTGTTTTTTTATAGGACAGAAAACATTTAGTAGATAGGTGTATCTAGTAATAATAATAGCTCCCCACACCGATTACGATAACAGTGGCCGGATTCATTGAAACCAGGCCAGCTACGCAGGAGTTATTTTATAGTGCCCAAGTGTGTGGGCAGTACACTTCCTTTACTCTCGAAACCCAGTGGGACGGATGACCGACACGACTGGCGAGAGATCAGTTACAGGACCGACTTTTTACATTCCCATCCGACGCATGGATCATCTTTCTTATCAGACAATCGTTTGATCAGCCTGCATTGTCCTAACCGAACTTGAAACAACATTTTTTGTGGTTCTATCGCGGGAATCGAACTCACGATCTCCGAGTCAAGAGCCAAGCTCTAAATTACTGGACCATGGAGGCTGTTATGTTATGTAAGTTGTAACTTATCTTGTATCTTACCTACTTTATTCTAAAAAAAACAATTAGGAAGCTTTTAGTCATATGACTTACAGTACAGGATGGATGTTTGTTACTCTTTGACGCAAAAGTCACTGAACGGATTTTAGTGTAATTTGGTATGGTTGTAGTTTAGGCTCTGTATTAACATAATAAGCTTCTATTTATTCCGAAATGGTACACGTCAAGGGAGCCGCGGGCAAAAACTATTAAAAAAATTCCACGGAAATTCATCTTGTGTTACTTCATCTTCACAGAATATGATGTGATATGATGATTCGCTACATTCCACACTAGATGGCGCCAGTTTACCTAACATGTCTAACGACGAAATTGACGAAATACAAAATCTTAAAGACGTGATAGTGAAACTTACTTCCGAGTTGAATTCGGCACACGAAGAGATAAATAATTTGTCAATCGAGAATACAGATTTAAAAAAGACGATAAGCGACCTAAACTTTAAATATGAATTGCTAAAAAAAGCTACAAAAAAATTATCAACTGATGTGATTTCACCAAATAAACATAATATTACAAAACTCAACTCTCCTCATAGAATATCGAAGTCAATAAGTAAAGTTAAAACGCCAACTCCACATAAATCAAAGTACGAAACAGCACAACCTACAAAATCTAATATAATATTTACACGTCAGGACGCAGAAGTCAGTGAAAGAAATGATCTGATTAAGCATGAACGCCAAAATAAAATATGTTTTATAAGCAGCAATAAGACTAACAATATATTGTCTATGGCAAAACAAACATTCCCAAATCAACAAATATGTCACCATCTCTCACCAGGCGGCGGAATACTACATCTCATCAGAAATCTGAAGTCGAAACTCGTCAATTACACATTGGATGATTACTGCGTCATTATGATAGGTTATGCAGATTTTGTTAAAACAAGCAATTATTTTGAAATAATTAAGAAAATACGCGAAACGTTAATACCTCTAAACCATACTAATATTATTATTTGTGCACCGACGTTTAGATGCTTCGGTTACGGTACAATGTTTAATTGGAGAATCGAAAACTTTTGTAATCTGCTCTATCTTGATGTCGATACACATAACCATGTTTTATTGTTTGATACAAATTATGACTTGTCTTACGATAGCACAATGTTTACTAAGTTTAATGGTGTTTTGAACAATTATGGAATGAAAACTGTTTTTAAAAATTTACAATATTACATTGATTACTATCGCTACACTGACTACTCAATTTACGACAGTAATAACGAAAGTGACCAGTTTTTTCAATAAACACTGTATAACTTTGCTACATCAAAACATAGCAGGGCTCTTGAACAAATCATATAATTTAACTATCTGCCTAGAAGAACTATATGATAACAATATTCTTGTAGATATTATTTGCATTACCGAACATTTTATTAAGGCCGGTTTAGAAGGTTCACTCCACTTAATAAACTATAATTTAGCCTCTTTTTTTGGAAGAGACGATGCAAAACGAGGTGGCTCTTGTATTCTGGTAAGGAAAGGACTCCCTTGTACAGATCTGTTAGAAGTATGTAATCTTTCTGAATCAGGCATTTTTTGAATGTTGCGGCATTGAATTGGAAAACTATAATACTATTATTGTATATGTGTATAGAGTGCCCAAAGCAAATAAAATAAACGAATTTTTTGTCAAATTTGAAATGCTATTGAAATTATTAAGTAACAAAACGGATAAATACAATGTCATCATAGCTGGTGATTTTAATATTAACATTTTGAATGAAAATAATGTGACATTTGATCTAGAATGCCTTCTTTTAAATTATAATTTTAAATTTGAACTAAATAATCCGACTAGATTGCAAAGTAAAACTTGTATAGACAACTTCATACATAATGTTGCAAAATGTAAGTCTAAAATAATTGAATTGTCATTATCAGATCATACTGCGCAGATTATGCAGGTACCAGTAAAACAAAGCCCACTACAAAATTGGCGAATTAAGCAGCGTAATTTTAATAAAGAAAATATTAACAATTTTAAAAAATGTGTGTCCAGTCTATCGTTTAATGCAGTCTATGAGATGAACGATTCTAATTTGGCTTATAATGAATTTTTTGACGATTTCAAACTTTTATACGATTTGTGTTTTCCGTTGAAGTTTGCGATTATAAGGACAATAAGCAAAGCAAAATGGGTATCTAAAGGCATTAAGATATGCAGTAAAAACAAAAGAAAACTACTCTGGAAATATAGACTAAATCCTAACACCCTAAATAAATTAAAATATCTTCGGTATAGTTCAACACTAAAAAAAATAATCAGACTCACTCAGCGTTCTCAAAATAATTACAAAATAAAAGCATCAAAAAACATTAGTAAAACTACGTGGAAAATAATTAATAGTCATAAAAATAAATATTCTAATTATATAACAAAAATAATTCATGAATCAAAAAGTATCGTTAACCCGAAAAATATAGCCAATGCATTCAATAATTACTTTGTCGATAAAATAAAACCCTTATCCAACCATGGCAAACACATTTGTGCGAATATCAAAGGACGCAGTGAATCCATGTTTATGGCACCTTGCATTCCCTCTGACGTTATAGAAATCATAACACAATTACCAAATAAAAATAGCGTAGGTTACGATGACATTTCAACAAAAATAATTAAATCCGTAAAAACTGTTATTGCCGAACCCATAAGTCATATCTTAAACCTAAGTATCTCTACAGGAAATTTTCCAGACAGATTAAAGACAGCGATCATAAAACCTTTATTTAAAAAAGAAAACCGTGAGCATGTGGAATGTTACCGGCCAATTGCGATTTTACCAATATTCTCTAAAATCATGGAAAAATACATTTATAAAAAAATATACAATTACTTTGAATACAACAATTTATTTGCCGAAGAACAAAAAGGGTTTAGAAAAAATAAAACAATAAATAGAGCCATTTGCGACTTTTTAAACATTATAATAAGTAAAGTTGATAAAAAAATACCTGTCTGTGCCATCTTTTGCGACATGACACAAGCGTTCGACTATGTGGATCATGAGATACTTCTGCAAAAATTGAATGCTTATGGAATTCGAGGTAATGTACTAAAATTACTTGAATCTTATTTAAAAAATCGATTGCAATATACAGAAATTAAACGTATAAACAAAAATAAAAAAATTGAAGAAAATGTATTTTCCGAAAAACGATTGGTAAAGTATGGGGTACCGCAAGGTAGTGTACTGGGTCCTTTATTGTTCATCATTTACATTAATGATCTGCCAAGAGCTATTAACAAACGCATGTCTCTTTTTGCGGACGATAGTACCGCTATCATAGAATGTAATGAAATAAATCAATACGAAAATGACATAAATATGACATTGAAGTTAATTATAGAATGGATGACGAACAATAATTTAAAAATAAATTTGAATAAAACTAACATAATACAATTTTGCCAAAAACTATCGCCATTGACATTAAAAATTAGTTATAATAATATTGACAATAAAGAAGTGACAAATACAAAATTTTTAGGATTAAGTATTGACAGTAAAATCAACTGGAAAGCACATATAGACCAATTATGCAAAAAAATTAGCAAATCGGTGTATGCACTCTCTAGGCTATCATCAATAACAAACAGAGATGCATTAATAATGGCGTATCATGGTTTAGCCGAGTCAAATTTACGGTACGGAATTATATACTGGGGCAACTCCACACATCGCGACGCAGTATTTAAAGCCCAAAAAAGGTGCATCAGAGCTATGTTCAAATTAAAAACGAAAGAGAGCTGTTTACCATGGTTCAAAAAGCATAAAATTCTTACAACTCCATCGTTATATATATACGAGACCGCAGTTTTCGTAAAAAATAATGCTGAACTTTTTGAGACCTTCGGTTCTATACCACGTAACCGAAGGGATAACTGTAGACTAAGAAGCATAAAAGTAAATACCGAATTAATGCACAAAAGTATCTTCTGCATGGCAATTCAAATATTTAATAGAATACCTAAAGAAATTAAATTATTGGAATTAGGGTCATTTAAGAGGCGCCTAAAAGACTATTTAGCGGAAAAATGTTACTACTCGGCTAAAGACTTTCTAAATAATTCGAAATTTTAGATATTATTGGTTAGGTATTATATTATGTAGTTTTAAGATTTTAATGTACTTATTTTTATAAATGAAAATATGAACTTATTATAATTATTTTTGTAATTTTTGACATTTTATGACGTATTTTAGCTTTATTTTTTGTAATTAGGTATTGACATATTATTATTATTATTTCTATTATTATTTTACTTATGAACTGTTAAATTATGAGGTTAAATTTTATTTATTAGTACTGTGACGAATTAATTATCTTACTTTAAGTATTTGAGAAGTAATTATAGGAATATATTAGGAATTATGAATTATTAGGAATTGACATCATATTTTAATTGTAATGTAATTATTGACTGATACGTTTTAATTAATTTTTTTATATTGTCTTTTATGTAATTTCAAAAGATATTCACACACCATTGTAATGGTAGGATGTGCATTTACTCTTATCAGCTACTGTAAACCACCATTGTAAAACCACATTCACGTGAATAAACGATTTGATTTGATTTGATTTGATTTGATATTTCTTAATATGGCCGATGATGGTGATATCTCGTGATGAGACCGAGAGGAAATATAGTGGGTCGCGGTCCAATTTTTCGGCTGCAGGATTCCATTAGAGCATTGTAGACATTCCACTTTTGTTTTCCGTTTGACGCGCACCTGCGAATTGGAATTCTTTCCCTTCGTGTCCCTGATCAGCGTAATTGAAGTTTATAAAACTACAGTCCGATTTAAACGCCCGTAAAAATCCATCGTGTGGACGCCAGATTAATTAAAACCTGGATTCCAAAGTTATTTATCGAAAAATGGGGAAAATAAACTAAAACATTTATACATATTTAATGAAATATTAAAAAGAACTCGTTGGCACGCTTGTCGAGCTTTTAAAAAGATCTGACCTTGGATCACTATTAGGAAGCGGATAGTGTTAAATCCATAATTATTGGATGTCTCCATTAATGTACATATAAACTCTAAGCTCCATCGCAATCCGTTCAGTGGTTTGTGTTAATGATAAATACAATGCCCTTAATACATCGCGAATATGGTCACTCTAGGGTAAGTCATGTGCAGTATGCACGCTCATGCCGGCTGATTTAGTAGCGTCGTCGGGAGTGGTAGCGGGTAGCGGGTAGCGGCAGATGGCCATGTTACTTCATTTGAAGTAATAGCAGAGACATAAGGGTACCGGTGTCGGGTAGCGGTAGCGGGAAGCGGCAGATGTTTAATTCACTCGCTCACTAATAAGTCGTGTGGCACTTAGTTGATACTCAAAGTAAGTTCGCGCCAACAGTGTTATAGTGCGAGTGGACTGAACTGCTTTAAAACTTGGCCAATAACGTCTTTATTGTTTTCAAATTATCTATTTAAAGAAACAAGTTCAGAACAACTACGTTTTTAATGTCTCTAGGGAATTTACTTTTTTATGCGTCGTCTGTCATTTGCCATAGAAAAACAATGATTACTGTGGGATATTAAGAAATTTGCACAGGATACTGAATTTGTTTAGTAAAATTTGGTTTAAATTGATTGTGTTGTTTCGCTCAGTATGTGAGCTACGACTAAATTCATCTTCATAAAGTAAAAGTCTTTTAAGTCAAAGACGTATCTTTGCCACTCTGGCAGTCAGATATAGAGAAAGCATTTAAAAAAAATAAATAAATTAACTTTAATAAGCATTTAACGGCCGTTTTCAATAACATGTCTAAGATTAAAGAAATATAGCTATCCTCGATAAACAGAAATCCGTTGTTTATCTTTAACATGCGTTTCACAATCAAAAATAGGACCTATTGATTCTTGTCCAACGAAGGATATCATCAGTCCCTCTCGCCTATCCAAGCCTCTTGAAACGTTTTATTCGTTGCTGTGTAGTTTTAATTGTTAGTGTTGTTTAAAACATGAATTATTATGTAACAATTCATGTTTTAAACAATTATATTATATTCACTATGTAACAAATAATGTATTTATTAGTTTAAAGCGTAAATATTGTACTTAAAATTGAGAATCAAAACTCGGGGTGATTTTTTAATATAGTTATCGTGTCATTATATCAAATTCAATAGTGAAATATTTGACGCTAGGAGTCGCATGGAAAGGAATCTGAAATTTAAAATGAAATCAATTTTCGAAGCAAAGAATGTAACTATACTACGCAATAAGAGGTAGCACTCCGAACAAAAAAAGTGTTCCAAATTCAAAATTAAACCGTAGCTTCTCTACGTATTATCGTCAAAAGTGCAATAGATTCAAGCCTAAAATAAAAAAAAACAACAAAACAACTATAATTTAATCATTTTTATTGCATTTTAAAGAAAATAAAACATAAAGGTAAGGCTACAACCACAAAAAACCGCTCGTGGGAACGTAGCCTTAATGTAAGTAGTCAAATTGATAATATTACGATAAGTTCAAATCGATAAATACGACAGTGGTCAATACCTAGTCGAAGTCAATATGTCCCGCGGCAATTAGTGAAACAAATTTTGGTAAATTGTTATTTACAATGCCTGAGGTTGCAAAAAGTGCTGCCCGAGAAATGATACTCCAGTTATAAGAGTTTTGTGAAGCAGAACAGCAGAATCAAGATATTTTAATACCCATAAAATGCTGACAATATTTTGCCGCGCGATCACAGCGCCGGAACCAAATGTGGTTGTATTAATACAAGTAAATGATTCACAGCACGTTTATTCAGCGTAAATCTGTACGAAAATTAATAATCATTTAATTTCGACATATAATTCACACGTGGTTTATATTCCTTTTGTATGATATTATTAATATCACTGTCTTCTTCGCAATCTATGATCATTTGAATTAATTCAATATCACTATCATCTCAATCTCTACTACTATCATTTGAATCAATATCACTATGATTTGAATCTCAGAGAAAAGCTTAAATAAATAGGTGTACTTACCGTAGCTTCTCAGTATATTTTAGATAATTTATTATACGTTAGAAAAAACTTAAGCAATTTCAAGGAGAAAAGTGATAATCAGTGTATAAATACTAAAACTAAGCATAAGCTGTGTGTGATAAGTGATAAGACTTAGCAAAGTAAGTAAATCTTTTAAGGGCGAATGTATACGCTTATACGGTCCCAGAAAACGTTCAAAACCTTTATATTAATAAATTTAGAAAAGTAATCAAAGAACGTTTGTGTGCTAAATATTATTATAAAGTAAATGATTTTGTTAACGATTGCACACCTTGGGAATAAGATGCTCCCCTGCAAGGCTATCTCTATGTACTTGTGTATTTTTGACTTTTTTATATATAACAGATTTAAATTTACAATGTAAAATATATATTTCTTTCAAAAGAACTATTTTCCATCTTTTTGCTAAAAGACGACCCCGTGCGAGTTTCTTAAGCCGGTTCTTCTCGGCGGGTTAGGGTTGAACCGGTAGCTTTTTCTGTTGACTTTTCGAAAAATCATGTTCAGTTTCATTTGGAAATAATTTTTTTTTTTTTTTCATTTAATTTAATTTCATCACTACTATATATAACACTTTAACGTATATTTAATAGTTAATATTCTACCAATATTATATATTAAGAACCGAAATAACACAAAAATAAGGAAGAAATAAAAAAACAACAACGTCACACATTGATATCCTCGGCAAAACCAGGTTCTCCGTTTTGTTAACCGCCGATATTGACAGATAAGCTAATGATGTTATTAAAGTAAGCTTCGCCTACCGGAGAGTAATTTAAATTTAAATGCAGTTTGCAAAGATTTATATGAGCATCCTCTAGTAGGCTATCCGTCCTCCCGCCGATAGATGAGCCGCTTCGGTAGGAAATGACATCTGTCAGAAGGTTATTGAAACGCGAGTAAAGACAAAAGCAAAGATTTAACTATTTTTAGTAGCAAGGATTACGGATAGATAGGTTATTGAGAACGGCCGTAAGAATGCGAGTGTTAGTGGTTAAGGAGTGCTCGACTAGTCAACGGCTCGAACTCAGTGCGGCGTGCGGGGAAAATGCTTATTATTTCACCTAACATCGGGGAAACACATCTCAAATTACGCAAATCGAGACTCAGCTGTTGGCGTTTTATGAAAAAACTATATAATATTATTATCTAAAGTAACGTTATCTCATTTGCTGAATAATCAAACTTTGACGGAATGTTCTTGCTTTTTTATTTTCATTCTTTGTTTGTTTTTTATTTACAGTTAAATTTGCACTATAATCCGATGTTTGAAGGCTATTATCTTCTAAACTAATTTAAGATTTAGAAATATAAACACATACCGACCTACATAAGTGTAATAATCGATAGTACGCTAAAATTTTGGTCTACAATGTTTGACTTTAGAGTAAATCATCAACAGCGTTTGTATGGAGAAAATACCGACTACTGCAGCCTTAAGCTATGTTGATACACACAAGTTATACGTTTACTATTGAAGTAAAGCTTACTATTAAAGTTGTGTCACAATAAATACCGATACAGGGTGATTGGTAGTACGTAGTCAATACGTGAATCGGAGATGGGGGGCGATGACAAATCTTTTGGCCGATATTGGAGCATTTCTGAGATGTTCCTTATTTTGTATTTTTTACCCGATCACAGCGAAGCTACAGTGCATGTATGTATGTTTGTTCCACCGCAGCCGCGCCTAAACTACTGGTCCAATTTTTATAAATGAGGTGTTAATAGATTCTATAGCCCGGGCAACATAGGCTATATAATTTACGTAGTCGGGCTATAGTCTTTTTAGTAGAAATAGTAGTAAAAGTGGCCTACTCGAGTCATAATAAAGCAACGAAAATGGTTTCAATCATCAATGTTTTAATTTCCTCATAATAACCTACCAAAATACCCTGACCCCTATATAAATATAACGTGTCATATCCCCTCAAATAAAATGTCTCGGGTAGGACATTTACAGCGATATTATGGTAATGGCGAAGTAACGCGCGTTTGATGGTGACAGGTGGCGCTGGTATATTTTATTTGGCAACTAAAGTCGTTTTGTATCGTAGTAAATTGATTTAGGGCTGTTACACAATCGCCAAGTAATTGTCGAATAGCTTATCCGTAAGTTTTGTCGCTGCTTACTTTATATCGAGCGACAGAGGCAAAACTTGCCAGTAGGCTATCTGACAATAATTTTGAGTAGATAGTTAATAGAATCAGGCGTTACTTTGCGGAAATCCATAGAATACAATTTAATTAATATTATATGTAGCAACAAAATACCCACAACCTGAAAGTAAATGTGTGTAAAAAGTGGATTGTCCTGAATGCGATAGTGTATACGTCGTCAAACTGGACGTAACTTTGAGACTCGGTACAAAGAACACATCGCGGCTTATGGAAATGGTCATCATGATAAATTACATTTTGCTAAGCACCTTTTAGATAGTGGTCAGAGTGTACCCGATGGCCATTCCTATAAGATGTTACATGAATGTGACAAAGGCTTTCGACTGAGCGTGTTGAAACAATTATAAATAATTAAAGCAAAGAACAACAATAGACTTGCTTGACTACGTCACCGCTCATTAACCTGTTTGGTCCCCACCAAACAGGTAGCCAGTAGGATATAAAAGGTGGTGGTTTGACTGGCGGCATTACTAACGAACTTTGTCCGCAGGTCCACTTCCTGAGGATGCTCCGGGTTCGATGCGAAACGCTCGACGAGTTTTGCAACCTGCATGGTGGTGTGGGGCCTTGCTGACATTGTTGCTTGTGTGGTGGTGGTGTTTGCACGATCTCGTTTCTGAGTGTACGCATAAGCAGTGTGGGAGGAGGGAGGTGCTTTACGCATGCTTTTGCGTGCACTCACACATTTGCTTGCAGGTTGTGGGTATTGTTACGCGGGATATTGCTAGATATAATATTAATTAAATTATATTAACAGTAGATTGTAAAACATGCCCTTAGTGAAATCCTGTTTTTTATTGAGTACAGTACAATGAAACCGTTTTTTAGGGTTCCGTACTCAAAGGGTAAAAACGAGACCCTATTACTAACACTCCGCTGTCCGTCTGTCTATCTTCACGAACAGTGATATCTAGACAGTTGAATTTTTCACAGATGATTTATTTCTGTTAGTGATATAACAACAAATACTAAAAACAGAATAAACTTTTTGCAGTTTTGTACGGAACCCTTCGTGCGCTAATCCGACTCTACTATTTAAAATCATACTTTCTCCCATAGATTTATATTATAAGCGCGAAAAAAAGTTTTTTAATATATTTGTCAATAATGTTCATATACAAATATTTCCAGTCGCGTGGACTTAACGCGGTTTAAATATCAATTTCGCTAGTTTGTCCCAACCGTGGGCCGAGTCGCCCCCTGCGAGTGGGGCGTGAAAATAATTGTACACGGAGCAAAGCAAGCAGAAGATGTGGAGACGATGACGACGACGTAGGACTAGTGTGGACACAGCGAAATGTAAACCTCACTGGAACGAGAGAAAATAAGTTACAGTAAGACTGGGACTACATATTCCGGAATAAAAATTAGAACTGCGCTAGTACAATACAATAAACATCGAACACACGAGTGTCAATTCAAGTGCCAAATCTGACAATCCGACACTCATTAGTTTGATTTTCAACTCTATTGTATTTGCCCAGAGTTTTATTTTCATAGCTGTAAATTTTCACCGGCCTTCCGTATTCAGGAACTGGATCTATATTGCCCGGAATCCTAAAAAGTGTCTAATGCCTTTCGGGAATCGTCTTTTTTTTTCGGGAAAGTTTTCCATACGTCTGTACGTATACGTACACGTATAAATGACAGCATTTCCATATGAAAACGATCATTACCGAGCCCATAAGCGTCGCCGAACTTTTGTATGAGAATCGCCGCCGCCGACGCGGCTAGCGTACTTTTACTTCTGTTTCAGAAGCGTCTAAGGATGGAACTATATTGTAATACTTAAATCTAAAAGAATGATTTGTTTTAGGTTCTTGCGATAAATCTTATAAACAAATACAAAATATTGCCCAACTTTTTCCCGCAAAACTATTTTGGACATGATAATGCATGGCGGACTAGCGCGATGACGTCACACTGCTCGTATTTCGCTCTCTTTCTTATTGCAAATTTCAATTGTTTGTATCTTTGTTATTTTCAAAGATATACAAAAATGGATTTAACATTATTTAATATCGTGATATATAGGGAAATAGCCTATTGATACTCCCTGATTCGACGATCCTCAATTAAATCCGTTCAATTCAATATAGATATTATTTAATTACACAGTGTTCCGATTAAATTTCATCAAAACTTAAACAAAAAGACTTGCGGCGTCTTTTACCCGCAGCTTCGTCCACTTTAAATGTTATGTACGGTGTACAAGCTACATCACTGTAAAGTTTCACCAAAATCCGTTTAGTACTTTTTGCGTGTAAGAGCGATAGAAGCGTATTTTAAACGCACAGAGGATGCTCATAGAGTCACAAATATCCTCACAAATATTCACATTCATAGTAGTAGTAGGATATAAGAATGAAATCATATATTTATCTATCGCAGTACATCGTGGCGCCGCGCCGCGCCGTAAGAAAAGTGTTTCGACGCCGTCGACGAACCGCGAGTGACAATTACAGCCCCTCTCAGGGGCGGGTCTACCCCGCGGCCGGGCGCCCCGATATAATGTAATATGGCCCGTCTGTCGCTATTTACCCTAAAATGTTCAGGGGAATCATGAACACACCTGTAATCTATGGCGGTAATAGTACGTATATGATCCTACTATGCTATTATAAATGTGAAAGATTTGTGAGGGTGGAAGGATGTTTGTTACTCTTTCACGCAAAAACTACTAAACGGGTTTCGATGAAATTTGGTATGGTAGTAGCTTAGGATCTGGATTAAAACATAGGCTACTTTTTATCTCTAAAAAGTACAGTATTCCAGTGGGATACTATGATTTACGCGATTTACGGATAGTGTGTAAATATGTGTGGATGTATGGATGGATGGATGATTTACGTTAAAAATATTGAACTGATTTTGATGAAATTTGGTATGGAAGTAGAGATCAATAGTAGCTCTGGATCAACACATAGGCTACTTTTTATCCCGAAACAGAACGTATTTACGCGGGCGTAGCCGCTAGAAAAAAACACTGTTAGTATAAAACTTCATCTTTGGGAAAAAAATATACCGTACTCCGCTGACCAAATAAAAAAGAAAAGACAGCGCATTGTCAAACAAAAAACTGAAGCCGGTTTTTTATGTATGTAGCCCGCGTTTAGCTACGCACTACATACATAAAAACTACATACCGCAACCGCCTTACTTGGCAAGGCGTAGTTTCGTTACATGTGTGTTTGTGTGTGTCCGTGTCACTGTGTAATTTTAGACCGACCTAACTGTGTACTTCGCAGAAACTCTGTGTTCACTTTTTTATTCGGTCTGAGCCTTACTCTGAGATATTGTAGCATTCCAATGGTGAAAGAATTATCGATATCGCTCCAGTAGTTGAGTCATCAAACATACAAACCTTTTCTTTTCTTTTTATTAGTGTACCTACATGAATCTTGAAAAAAAAAATAGAAAACAAAATACTGAATCCTCGAATCCACGTTTCAATCTTATAAGTGACCTTCCAAAGTTTCAATTTCTTAATGAACAATAGCGCTGGCACATTGGACAGATTTACAGTTGGGTCGGTTACGTTTCAGTGGCCAGGGAGGAGTAGCCAGGAATTGTGGTGCGATCTAAGATCGTTTCAAGGCAGGGTTAGCTGCCTGCCTATCTACATTTTAGGATCAGTTTACTCCGCGACGATACGCGGCACTAAATTTTTAAGGGGGCTATACAAAATTGAACTTTATTCACTACGCAAAAAATACCCGTTTCATATGCCATCAGTCATACACTACACATGCGCTGTGTAGCGCGGTGCAACCTGACATTCGAACTCTTACTATGAAACGTGTATCATCTTGTTTAATGAATAAAGTACAATTTTGAGTAGCTATTTTAAAAATTCGCGCTTTATCGCGTATCGTTTCGTTTCAGTGTTAATTTACCCTTGCACTAATATTATAAAGAGAAAATAATTGTTTTTTGGCATTGATTAGGCTCTGAAATTACTGGACCCGTTTTATGAAATTTGGGACGGATAAAGAGTAGACCAAGGAGGGGAGAGGAGCCTTTAATATAAACGCAAGACTTAACGCGCGCAAAAGATAGTAACGCGGTAGCCATACATTTTGCTTATGTCCTTTCCCGTGATCTGATCTATATCTATGGCAAATTTATCAAATCGGTCCAGTAGTTTCGGAGCCTATTCAATGCAAACAAACATACAAACAAACAAATCTTTCTTCTTTTAAATATTGGTGTAAGTATAGCTGATGTATAATTTAGTTCTTAAATAAATACAAAACTAATTTATCTTCAATACATGTACGCTAGATTCTCTTCACCCGCTGGAGCCGTACATTCTCAAGAAAAAATACTCGCTCGGTCGTAGCTCGCTAAAAAACTGTCCCCAGCGGCACTAAATCTAAGTGTTTACTTGTGTTTAGCGTGTTAACACTTTATTTACAAGTTACCGAGTATGCGATGTTTTAAAATGTTTTCCAAGATGGCGTACGTTTCAATTCTCAGGATTTTGTAAAAACTTTACTTACTTCTTACTGATATCATGAAGTCTACAAAATACTTACGTACAAATACTATGAACGGAAAAGTAATTCTAAATAGTTAATAGAATCAGGCGTTACTTTGCGGAAATACATGGCATACATACATCCCGCGAAAAAATACCCACAACCTGCAAGCAAATGTGTGAGTGCACGCATAAGCATGCGTAAAGCACCCTCCTCTTTGAATGAAATTGCATGAGGTACAACGCACTACGCCGCAACTAAGCGACGCGGCACCCCATTGCGGTTTTGCTAGTAGCGTCTAGTCGCGTCGCGTCGCGTCGCTCCACTGCCGCCTAGTGCGGTCTTACCTTACAACTGGAAATGTTTATGTACCAAAATGCGGCATTTTCTGTTCTACAGCAATTATTAATGTTTTTTGCTTTTTAAACTTTTCTTTTGCCTTTGTTAAGTGAGACGTGATTCGTAGTGATTAGTTTAAACTACGAGTATTTAAAAGTAACAATATATTCTAGTTTAAACGAAAAATATTAACATCGAGTAAAAGGGATGTATTAATGAATTACATTTATTTATAGTTGGGTATTTGCTTACGTGTAAAGAATGATTTTTTTTTCAAACATTCAGTTATAATTAATACGAGTGTGTGTAGTTCTGTAAGAGCATTTCAAAGCAACAAAAAGTGGGAATATTTTTCAGTTTACACCGCGATGATACACGACGCGACGCGGCGCTGCAATTTAAAGATAGCTATATCTTGACATGTAAAAAAAAAAAGAACCAGTTAGTAATTGATTTTTGGGAGTCGTTAAATCGACACATTTTACCCCTGCTTCCCCTGCTACCCCTGTTACCCCTGCTTCCCCTGTTACCCCTGTTAGCTACCACCATCCAAAGTTGTTGTAAGAGGAAGTTGGGCGTCTCATCAATATGAAGTCACTCACGAAAAATTTGCTCGATTGATAGTAATCAATTTAAAAAAAAAAATCACCACACCCTGGAATATTCACAATTATTTCAAGACCAAAATTAGCCAGATCGGCCCAGCCGCTATAGCCTGACCAGGAGTAATAGAGGTTCATTTTTATATACATAGATTAAGCTACCACAGTCCAAACTATCTAGCGAGGTATCTACCTCGGTAGGTCGGTGACGCAATAACTAACTTAGTTCGGCCCCGCGTCACTCAACACATATAGCAATTTTAAACGGCAGCTTGGCGTAAGTGGAATACGGTTTACCGATGTACCTGTTACTATAGTTAGGTTAACTCTGTTTATTGTAATCTGTATTCAATCAATGTATGTCCGTATTATATCAATTTTTGTTACTATTCCCACTAAGGTTCAATTTTTGCGGTTAGTCATATTAGTTATTAAGTTAACTGAAGTGAATTCATAAGCGTGAAGCAGAAACTTTGCATACCTTTTTACGAAAAATGACTCAAACAGAGGACAATAAAATTTGGCACAGTTGAAGTTTATAAGGGGGAGGAGTGAACTGCAGTACCCAATATATTTTTAATAATTCTTATAAATAGGTACATTTAATTAATTAAAATAACGTTACACACCCTACCTCAGATTAATAATACACACCACCACCAAGATCTAAGCGAACAGACAGCCAAATTGACTTCATTTTACCTATATTTTGTACTTACTACCAAGTAAACTAATTCATAAGCTCTATGCGAACACTCTACCTGCGTAGAGTGTTCGCATAGTTTATTAGTTTAATAATGACGACAGTCAAAATATAATTTTCAATGACATTATGGCAGTTTGATATTATAGTACAAACAAATTATGACAACAGCCAACCTGCTTATGAATTAGATTCCCTGGTAGTACTTAAAGATTTGGCGTCGGATCAGTAAAGTTTATTAAGTCAGATCAGTAAAGTTTATATAAATGCGCGATAGGTCCCAGGTGCAACAAGAGCGGACGTCTAGACCGACTTGATTCATATAATAACTGTTATGTAGCGATATGGGGAAATAACATTGTAACTGAGAGACTGGCGCTAGAAGAGAAATGAATAGAGAAAAATGTTTAGCAATATCGAACTCGTAATTCATAACCCAATACTTTCCTCGAGAAGTTGAGACGGGTATATTATTATATACTTCTATCATATAATATACTAAATAAAAAGACCTCCCTCACACCGATTTCGATTACGGTGGCCGGTTTCATTGAATCCGGCCTGTGTTACGTTACGCAGGAGTAATTTTTTATAGTGCCCAAGTGTGTGCGCAGTACACAAGAGTAGTCTGTCTCTTCCTTTAGTCTCGTAACCCAGTGGGACAGATAACCGACACGACTGGCGAGATATCTGGCGCAGGTCCGATTTTTTACATGCCCATCTAACGCATGGATCATCGTTCTTGTCAGACAATCAGGTGATCAGCCTATTGTCCTAACCAAACTTAGAAACAACATTTTTTTTGTTGTTCCAATGCGGGAATCGAACTCACGACCTCCGAGTCGAGACCCAAGCTCTAAACCGCTGCACCACGGAGGCTGTTATATTATGTTATATATAATATAATAATATATATATGTAAATAATATACAATGTGTCTGGGATACCTTCAGCGTTATTTTAAGGGCATGTTGTACATACAATTTCATCTTTAAAAAACACCCCCTTTTGGGGGTCTATACCCCCTGCTATATATATATTGTATATATTTATATTGTATATATTATTATATTATATACTATTCATATTATAAATCAAAAGGATTTGTTTAAAATTGTACAATAGGAGTAAAGTTGTGGTCATGAGCTAGTGGACAGTAAAATATAGATATGTAATAGGAAAAAATATAGAAATATAATTATGTTCCCATTCTCAGATTATAATTTCTTCAACAAATCATTAAGAATTTCGTTTCTATGGCTTATTCATTGTTAAATATAGTATCAGAAATATGTCTATGGTTGACTATTATCAATGTCATTGTTACCAGATTTGTAAGGGTCAGTTCACACCGCGACGATGCGCGACGCTATTTTTAAGATTGCTATTCAAAATTGAACTTTATTCTCACTATAGACTAGGCATGTTGAGACAAAAAGTGTCCACACTTAAACTGACCTACTTTGGGTTTGTTTGGGGCAGTCGAGGTTTGACATTTGCTTTTCGCAGTGTAATCAGACCACGTATTATAGTTGACAAAATCTTCTGAAATCAAGATGGTGTAACTTTTTCTTCCGTGAAGATTTTTTCTATAGTCACAGCCTATAGTTTTGAAATTATTGATTAAAAAAATCAGAAGCCAAAAACGATCGTTATTGTTACTTACGAAATTTAGCTCCATGTTCATTGTTCGATAGTTTAATATTAATATTATGTTTTCTGCTTTGTCTATTTATACAGAAACAGATGTGGACAAACTCAATTGTATGCAAGTTACGAGGGAATGCGAACGACGCACACAGCTCTATACAATACGGGAATACAAAAATACTAACGTCGCTAGCAATTAAAAGTTTGCCACTATGCTGTTATAACACTGTTATAATACTATTATAATGCTCCACACAACGCGATTAGAACAACTGTGCGGCCTTTATAAAGCCTCTTATGTTATTTCAAACGAGTATTAGTATGAGCGAATGCATACAGCATAAGTAGTGAGTTCAGCTGAGGGTGAAATTGTTATGCAAGTCAATTTTTGCACTACTGGACCGGTTTTGATGAAATTCATATTCGTCGAATTCATAATTCGAATATTCATAATTCGTCGGAGCACCGCCCGTGAGGGCGGTGCTCCGACGAATTATTCGGAATTATACCTGCTGTAACTTTTCGTCTAAAAGTAAGGACATTTTTAACCTCAGTAACGCCCCGTCTCTAATAAATAAGTTTGTGGCGGACCAATTAGCGCCACAATTCTGAATCGCGCTATCGAAGTTTTCTATGATCGGCACTATATATACGACATCTGAAATTCATACAAGTGGGCTTGACCTGACCGAGCATAGCACCTCGCTCGGTCGGAGATCTCCCTTTGGGGCTTGCCACCATATTCCCACATTGGTGACCCTCGACAGAACACGCCTCCTTCTGGACATCATCATCATCACTCCCCACCTCTCCGCACCACGCCAGGCAGACTCAGCCTCACGGGTACCTCGACCAATAGCCTCAACGCACCGCGGCCTGGTCGAATCTTCATCGGCTTCAACGGACACTAACGGATCGGTCAGCAAGCAGAGCACGAAGCACCTCTCCTGATCAGCATACGTAGCTACAACGATCGGTTAGCAAGAAGAGCACGAAGCACCTCTCCTGGTCAGCACGTAGCATCAGCCCAGCACGGCAGCACAGTTCCGACTCACTGGGACTCTCCACTGGCATCTGGCGATTCAAGTGTTAAGGCGCATAGAAGATTTCGACCTCTGGTCTTCGGGGGGGAGTGATGTGGCCGACCAATTAGCGCCACAATCCTGAATCGCGCTATCGAAGTTTTCTATGATCGGCACTATATATACGACATCTGAAATTCATACAAGTGGGCTTGACCTGACCGAGCATACCATCTCGCTCGGTCGGAGATCTCCCTTTGGGGCTTGCCATCCTGTTCCCACAAGTTTATGATTCTAAGTCTTAGAATAGAAAAAATATAAGATTATTATGTGACATAAGAAAATATGTCTACAAGAATCATTATATACGTTCGCCGACAGACACGGCTTACCATTTCTAGACCTTATTATTATGGCGGTAAAGTTCAAAGTACGCCGGCTTGTGGGTTACCGTACACTCCACAGTACACACGCCTTCAATATGGACCATTGTCAATATTTAATGGGCCCTGTGACTGTGTGTGTAATACCCGTATTGTCATTTTTATTCTGTTAGAATATTATATTGTAATCAAATAGTAGCAACTATTATCGGAGACGCCAGAAATAATTATTTGTTCATAATAATATAATTTCGTTTTTATTTACAACTAGACGTCGAAATTCGCCCCTGATATATCGTATAATTTTTAAGTTTGAACTTTATAAGCGTTCTTTTGCCTCTCAGGCTGAGAACTCACGGAGCGGTTTTGCACCCGCGCCCGTTAGGCAACTTCTGTAGAATGCAGATGACATGTATGTAGAAAATTAAAGCACACGTCACGGTGCGTTTTACGCTCGGGGTGTGCGCGGTAGTTCGCGCCCGCTGCGCCGGCGGGGAACTCGTAGAATCGCGCGGGCCGCGGTCCACCGCAGCCTCGGCGGGCTGCGCCCGCACGCTCTGCGTTCGGTTTGCGGGCGATAATCTCAACCTCGGCGGCTGCGTGACCGCCCAAAACCGCGGTCTCGTGAGTTTAGAAATAAAATTGCGGTTCGACGATCGCGGCGGGCGCGGGAAAATACCGCTGCGTGAGTTCTTAGGCTTAGATAGAAAAAAAACGTGAATGGAATTTTTACCAAAGTTGTATCAAACGCGCGATAGTGTGTTTTGTTGTTAGTAAAAATAAATATAAGGTCTAGCAATTATATATATCTTCCAAAATAGGCTTCAATTCTTCATTATCAACTATATATTTATATATATATATATATATATATATACACACCGGCATATTTAGCGGAACATAAAATAAAGGTTTGATATCAGTATCATATAAGGTTGCTGGCTGGTTTATACGTCATTTAATTTAAAAAGAAATATTTTGAAATTAAGAAAACAACTGAACATCACATTTTATGCAATTGTTTTAATTTTATTTAAATACACCTTATCTGGAGCGAACTTCGAGTATTTCTTCCTTCTGAGTTTGATTTAAAATTTCATTGAAATACTGTTTTTTGTTAGTTTTTTTTTAATCGCGTATCTTTCTGGAGTTGAGGACTGAATTATGCCTGACTTAGCCCCAACGATTTTGCCAACGAGATTGCCAGGGCACTCGAAATGCGAAGAAATGGTCAAACCTACAGAGTGATATCCAGAGATCTTCGTCGACCAGTTTCAACGATCCATCGCAGTATCCAACGCTTCAGAGAGACCGGTACTTATGTGAGAAGAGCAGGAAAAGGCAGAAAAAGACGCACTTCGAGTAGGGATGTTCGTTTCATTCGGCTTCGTGTACGTAGGAACCCCCGTTTGACGGCCGTCCAAGGCCGACATGAGTTAGAAGCAGTGCGGGGTGTAACCGTAAGGATCGTCCTGTCTCCCGTGCGTGCTAGTGCGTTTCCGCTCACTCCGCGTTTTCGTGCCGTCCCGTTCTATCCGCGTCGTAGTGACTCGCTCACTCCGCGGTAGTGCCGTCTCGCTCGGAACGTATCGTGTGTCCCGCTCACTCCACGCTCGTGTCGACCCGCCCCTAGTGCAGTGCCGTTTCACCCCAATAGCGATCGTCAATCTACTCGTTATTCGTAAGAATAACGAGCGGATTGCCGCCTTGCTGAGGGGTTGCACTGCCTTTGGCCTCCCGTTGGAAACTTGTTTCCAACGTCGGGTCACGGGGAGCCAGCCTCTCTTTTTAACCGTGCAAGTACGTACACTTTTAGTGACTGCTTTGACACTGAATACGTGTTGTGTTTAGTGTACCTGTGTTGTGTGTGAAGACCCTTTGTGATATTGTGAGTACTATTATTATTTGTTCCTGTATACATGTTCATTTATGTCCCGTGTTGTGTGAACATTACGTGACTTTGTGACATGTCCATGTACTCTTAGTACATCGGTACATTACTGTACGCCTACTATGGCCGACCGTGGTTCGCGGCCGCACAGCCGCGACCGCCCCAGCCACTCCCGCGCCAGCTCTGGTGCGTCGCGTAGCGCCACCTCATCGAGGTCGAGCTCGCGCAAGTCCGAGCGCGCATACCTCTCCGACACCGAGCCCAGCTTGAGCGGCAAGGATACCGCTCGCCCCGGGCCGTCCTCGGCATTCTCGCGGGGGTGTACTGACACCCCCCCGCCCCAATGCCATCCGACCGCGACCCGCCGCGAGTCTGGGCCCCCGCACCGCTCAGCCGATAAGGGTTCGGCCTCTCCGCCGCGCCCCGCGCGCCGCACTGTGGAGACGAGCGCCTCGCGCCCTCCGTCTGCACCACCCGCAGCGGGCCCACAGCCCGCCCTCTCCGCCTCGCCGGCCTCCCCGTCCGAAGAAGACCGCAGAGGGGTAAGTGTCCCTGCTCCGAAGGCCCCTGTACCGGCCCCCTCGTCGAGCAGCATGCCACCGCCCCCTGCCCCACCTGTGCAGGTCACCAAACGGCAGCGTCAGGAGATGTCTTCCGACGTTTCGCCGCCTGCTAAACGCGCCGACCGCCCAACTACGTACGCCGCAGCGACGACTGCAGCCCCAACTGGACCTCCATCGGCCCCGACCTCGAAGGCCACATCGCCGCTGGACACAGCCACGGCGACTACCGTGACACAGGCACGGAACGTGTCTTCGCCGCCGCCGCCCCGCGCCCCCCACTGCCCGCCACTCATCGTGGAGAAGCTGGAGGATTGGGTAAGGCACTTTAGCAACCTCGCGGAGCTCCTCGGCCACCCTCCCAACGCGAAGCCGCTGGGCCTAGGGATCAAATTTACCCCAAAAGGAGAACACGAATACCGCTGCGTTCAAAAATATTTGGATGAACTTAGCAAGACCGAGCAAGTCAGCTGGTTCTCCTACGCACTCCCGCAGGAACGTGGACTCAAGGTAGGCATCCAAGGCCTACCGGTCAATACCCCCATAGACGCAATTGCCGCCGCACTCGCCAGGAAGGGATACGAAGTGGAGCACGTGTCCCGAATCCTGGCCAGGAAGGATCGCCCCGGATGTGCGTACTTCGTGCTGCTGAAGCGCACCCCGGACCTGATACCAGGGATTTACCAAATGACGGAGCTCCTCAACATGCCAAGTATTAGGGTGGAAGCCTGGCGTGGCAAGGACGGCCCCGCCCAATGCCAGCGCTGCCAACAGTTCCGGCATTCAAGTAAGAACTGCCACCGTAGGCCGGCGTGCGTCAGGTGTGGCGAAGAGCACTTCGCAACTGACTGCCCCCGCCTAATCACTGAACCGCCCAGCTGCATTAATTGCAAGGGGGCCCACCCGGCCAATAGCAAGCTCTGCCCGGTCTTCAAACGGGAGGCCCGGAACCGCTGTGCGGGCCCTATTGCCCGCACCAATCGCGCATCCCACCGGGTAAGTCACGACCCCCCCATTACGGAGAAAGAGGTCCCCCCCCCACCGCCTTCGGCCACATCCCTCATGGCCGAGGCTAACGACCCCACCCCCCGTCCCTCGTCATCCACAGTCCCCACCCCCTCTGTGCGGAAGAGGACTAGGAAGAGGACGAAGAAGAAGAGCCCTAAGTCCGAAGCCACCTCTGTGGCAGCAACGGACTCTGAATATGAGCCCCTTTCTCTACCGCTCCCAATCACCGATGCCGTTCTGTCGGCCCCCCCCTTACCCCAGCGCATCCCGCACCCCTCGCGCACTTCCCGTGCATCGCGCAAAATTCCGGCGGCCACTACAACTATCGAAGTTGCTGAGGTCACCACCGAGCCAGCTAACCCAGCAGCAGCCGCCGCCACCCTGCCAGCAATCGCCCCGCCACCCGCTCAACGCCGTTCCAGGATAGAGGCCCCCGAGGCCCCCGAATCTACCGCTGAGCTGATCTACGCTCTCTTCTCCCTGGCCATGGATATTTTCTCCAAAATCCAGGCCGGGGATGATATTTTTAAAACCCTCCTGTCGGCCCTCCCCGAAGGGGCCTCCCTCGCCGCAAAGTTAATATCCAAATGGCTTCCCACGCCCCACACGCATTAAAAATTGTTCACTGGAACGTCCGAGGGGACCGCGGGAAAGTAGCCTCGTTCCGTCTCCTCCTTCGGGAGTATGAGATAGATATTGCTCTCCTTAGTGAAACCCTTCTCTCCCCCCCAGACCGCTTTTATGTTCCGGGGTACATCATATATAGACAGGATTACCTTGGAGGAGGTAGAGTGTGCAGAGGCCTCGCTGTCTTGGTCGGCAGGAGGCTCCTCCACCAACTCCTCCCAACCCCCGCGGTGTCATCCATTTATGCGCTGGGCATCGAAGTGGCACTCGGCACCCACCGCACTCGCATATTCGCGTGCTATAAGCCCCCGGGATCACATTTAGATATCTCCGACATCCACAGGCTCATATCAGATGAGCCGACTGTGATTGCCGGAGATCTAAATTGTAAGCACCCCGAGTGGGGCTCCCGCACGCCAAATGCGGACGGTAGACGTCTGCTCGCCGACTCCGTGCAGGCTGGGTATACGGTGGTGGGTACTTACACCCCCACCCATTACCCGGAGAACCCCTCGCACTCGCCAGACGTCTTAGACGTCGCTGTCACATATCGCGTCGCAGGCGACCTCCATCAGGAGGTACTGGACATGGCACATGGCTCAGACCACCTTCCGGTCCTGGCCATTGTCCGAGCCTCCCCGGCAAGTGTACCCCCTCTTCCCACCTACCCAGTCCGTGACTGGGACGCCTTCTCCTTGCAGCTGCACGAAAATACGCCAAATTTCCCGGTGAACTCTGCAGAAACCGTCGAATCTATGACGGTGCAGCTCACCGGGGCGATTGCAGCTGCAATGGATGCGGCTACCCAACCGCCCACCCGCCGCCAACACAAGCGGCCCCCCCTACCTCGCCACTTAACGGACCTGATTGCCGAAAAGAAGCGCCTGCGACGACGATGGCAGCTCACCCGATGCCCAGCAATAAAGACGCAGGTCAACCGCCTCACCGCAGAGGTAAGATCGCACTTGGAGCTCCTCAATGCGGAAAACTGGACCCGACGCATCCAGGAGGCGGGAGAGGACTGGCCCTCCCTACACCGCTTTTGCCGCAGCCTTACCAGAGCCACTGCCCCCGTTTACCCCCTGCTCTACCCCGACGGGAACCTAAGGTACCGTGCAGAGGACAGAGCAGAGATTCATGCCGAACACCTCGAGCGCCAGTTTTCACCACTGCCAACGACCGCAACGGACCACGCCAGGATGGTCTCCGAGGAGGTAAAGGTGTTCCTACTTTCTCCCTCCTCCCCTCCTTCCTTCTCCTTATCTCCGAGGGAGGTTCAGAAAACCTTATCGCGCCTCAAACCCAAGAAGGCCCCCGTAGCAGACGGCATTCCCAACTCTGCCCTTCGACACTTACCTTTTAGGACGGTGGCCGCCCTGACCCGCCTGTATAACGGAATCGTCAGGACTGGCCACTTTCCCACTACCTGGAAGTTGAGGATAATCATAACTATCCCCAAACCTCATAAAAATTTGAGAAGGGCAGAGGGCTACCACCCCATAACCCTCCTTTCAACCCTTTCCAAAACATTCGAACTCCTTCTTCTCAAGCATCTTGCTCCCCACCTCCCTCCTCGCAAGGACCAATTCGGCTTTAGGTCGGAGCTGAGCACCACTCTTCAGCTGGTAAGAGTCATCCACCACCTGTCCGTTGCGGCCAACAAGAAAGAATCTTCGGTCGCAGTCTTCCTCAATATGGAAAAGGCGTTCGACTGTGTTTGGCATGAAGGTCTGCTCTTCAAGCTCATCCGAGCCAACGTCCCATCCCCTCTGGTAAGGCTTTTGGCTTCATTTCTCTCCGGACGCACCTTCAAGGTGCGTGTCGACGGTGTCCTCTCCGGAGAGCGCCCCATCACCGCCGGTGTCCCTCAGGGCAGCGTGCTCTCTCCGGGTTTGTATAACTTTTATGCCAGCGACGTCCCCAAAGACCCTGGCACCACCGCAGCGTTATACGCCGATGACACGGCGTTTTTAACCAGCTCGCTGACACCCGATCACGCCGCCCTGAAGCTTCAGAGAACGCTGGACCTTCTCCATGACTGGCTGAGCAACTGGCGACTATCTGTGAACGCAGGTAAGTCCCAGGCGCTCGCCGTCACCGCGAGAAGGGGATTCCCAGCTCCTCTGAAGATCGGAGACGCCGAGATACCCTGGGGGAGAACGGCGAAATATCTAGGTGTCATCATAGATCGCCGTCTCTCCATGGTCGCCCAGCGCCAGCACGCCGTGGCGATGGCCAAATCGGCCACTGCGCAATTGCGCCCCGCCTTTTCTTCTCCTCAGATCCCCCTCAACATGCGGACGGCCTTGTACAAAACATACATTAGGTCCCGCCTCACCTACGCAGCACCTGCGTGGCACCACTGCTCTCTGCACCCCAGAAGAGGTCGCTGCAGAGAGCCCAGAACCGGGTGCTGCGCTACATCGCGGGCGCCCCCTGGTACGTCCGCAACTCCACTATCGAGAGGGATCTCAGGATGGAGAGCGTGGAGGCCTTTGTGGCCCGGCTCGCCACCAACCTGTTCGCGCGAGCGGATGCCTCGCGCCTGGTCGAGCTGACCGACCTGGCGCCATGGCACGCCCGCCCGTCCGACCGCCATATACTGCCGAGGGACGCTGTCCCTCCGGCAGACTCAGCGGAGCCCCGCCACCCCCGAAGAGGAGGAGCCCCGGCGCATTGATGCGCCACCCCGCCCTCGAAGAGGAGGAGCCTAGGCGCAATGACGCGCCGCCACACCCTCGAAGAGGAGGAGTCCCGGTGCAACGACGTGCACCCCATCGAGGCGCATGTCACAGCGCTCCACTCACCGCTGGATCGCAGCCCCCCCTCCTCCCCACGCACCGGTAGAAAATAAAACCTACCGGTGTAACCTTCTAATTTCACCTGGGGCCTGTCGGAGTGGCAGCCCTCTTGCCACCCCGTCGCCCCTTTGGTGCACCTTCCCCCCCGACACCACAAGTCGGGAACCGGAAGATTACCTTCCCCCCTTTCCCCCAGGTCGCTTGGTTCCGCGGTCCGGTAAACACGGCGCGTGAGGGAGTGGACTCACACACGTTTCCCGACCCCATCGCGCCGTTTGGAGCCGACCGCCGGTCTTGGTTGGGCCTGGATTGGCATACGTCATTCCCTCGGAAATTATGTTGCCCCCCCACGGGTTTCCCCCGCGTTCTGCCGCGGGGGTCTTCCCTAAAACCGACTCTATGCGCCCAGTATTCGTACTGGGCGCGTCATCCCACCCCAATTAGAGGGGCTTTGCCCAAGTAAGGTATTGTTTAGTGATGAGTGCAGAATTCTCTTAAATCAAATTGACGGCAAGCAAAGAATATACAGACGCAAAGGAGAACGATATATTCAGACAAATTTTGAAACTACAGTTGCATACGGTGGTGGATCAATAATGGTTTGGGCGGGCATTTGTTTGGGAGCTCGCACATACTTGGTAGTAATTGACAGAGGGAGTCTGACTGCAGACCGCTATATCACAGAAGTTTTAGAAGAAAATGTCGTACCATTTGCCCCATATATCGGTGACGATTTTGTTTTTATGCAGGATAATTCTCGGCCACATACCGCTCGGGTAACTCAAGCTTATCTTAATGATATGACCGACTGAAGGACTTTGTATCCATGGTCATGAATAAATTAATAAAAAAAATAATTAATGATATGAATATCACTGTTATGGAGTGGCCGGCGAGATCACCGGATATGAACCCAATAAAGCACGTTTGGTACTTGGTGAAAAGAAAAGTTAAGTCCAGAATTCCAGCTCCTGCCAACGTGGGTGAACTGCGAATCGCCGTAGTTGAGGAATGGCGGAGACTATCCCAGGAGACTATCGATAACATCATTCTCAATATGCCTAGATGGGTAGAAACTTTAATAAGAGCACGTGGAGGAAAAATGCGATATTAATCACCATTTTTATAATTTAATTAATTGTTATTTTAATATTAATTTTCACTATTCCCGGTTACATGAAAAGTTCAAAAATGTACAATTTTTCACAAATAGCCTTTACTCGCAAAATCTGTTCTTAATGTGATCTCAATTTAAGTAAAACAAATGAAACTTTAAATAACAAAAGAAGTGTAGTAAGTAGATTTTAAAATAAAACCATATTTTTTAATTATGGACCTTTTTTGTGTTCCGCTAAATATGCCGGTGTGTTTATTATAACTTCGTTCCATCCGGGTGTCCCTTGACACCTCTCAAGTTTTTTTTCAAAATTAGTGCTTTTTTTAGATCTGTTTTATTTCCGTTTACTATATAAAATTAAGCCGTATTTTTAGATTGAAAATGAATATTACACGGTTTTAATTTCAACTCGATACATCCACGCGTTCCCAAAATAAAAGGCCTCCAATCAGTTTCGGTTTCTTCCTCTTGAGGTACGGAACCCTCAAAACGAACGAAAACTTCCTAGCGAGTAGAGTCCCAAGTTTAGTTGAGTTATCGAGAGACTGTTACAGTAAATCTGTGTCTGCGGGAAGTTGCGCGGCGGCAGTTCAACAACTCCTGCCTAAGAACTAAATGCTCTGTGTTCATTATACGTCATGTGTTCACACTCTACCATAGTATATCCTAACGTCATATCGTGTTCACATACTGACGGCCGAATACTGGAACGATAGTTAAAATAACGACGCTCGAGTCACACGCTGTCCTTGTCATTTCGGCTAGCAGAGACAGCAACAGCCCGTGAATAGGAGGGCTCATAATTTCGATTTTGACGACCTCTGTGGGTCAGTCGTTAGCGCGTTAACGCTCAATCCAGAGGTCGCGGTTTCGACTCCCGCCGAAGGAACAAAAAAGTTTCCTGTTTCTAGGTCATGGACTTGTATAAAATATTATTAATGATCAAACGAACTTCTTGAAGTGAAGTTCGATCGATATTATATGAGTTGCTTATTATATCTTCGAATGAGCAACTCATATAATATCGATCGAACTTCACTTCAAGAAGTTCGTTTGATCATTAATTATATTTCGTTGCTTCATTCTCGATATAAAATATAACCAGGTAGATGTTGAGAGCCAATTCTATGGGGTATAATAAATCCAAAAGGATTATATTATGTAAAATAAACTAACTTTGGAAAATAATACTTTATCATTTATTCAACAAATTTACTTTACTTAAAAATAATCAAATTAATCAACCATAGATTAAGCGATTAAGGTTGTCAAACTGCCTTTGCCTCCTCCACTATCAGCGAGAGGACGATGATAGAATTTAGCGAAGGTCTGTGACTGAGGCGTCCAACCGGCGGCCCGCCTGATGAGGTCGAGGCTGGCCCCGTGGGCGCGCGCCGCGGACTTGGCGGCGTGCCACGTGCTGTGCGCGCTGAACATCGCCACATCCACGACGCTCTCGCGAAGTACATTATTTATCCAACGACCGATCGACTGGGCAGTGGGAGCTTTGTGAGGGCGTTTATAAGTCAACAAAAGAAAATCAACGTTATCAGGTCTAATACTCCTAGTAGCAGACATATAATCCTCTAATGTTTTAGCAGGGCATATTTTGGGATTCTCATGAAAATATGGAAGACATAATATAGGTTGCGCGGAACCAGCTTTTGATGTTTGATTATGCCAGTTATATTTATTCTGATTTCATTGGAATATATTTTAACGTTTGAAAGCTTTATAAGGGAGAGTGTTTGCTCCCTATGTGCAGTACACAAGGCCAGTAATATAACAACTTTTTTAGTTAAAACTTCTAAAGACAGTTCCAAGTTTGGATACCACTGTGCGATAGTATTAAGAACAATTTGCGGATTCCAAGTACATGAATATTTAGGGTTATTAGGACGTAATTTATAAACACCATTAAAAATTCTCGAAATTAAATAATTTTGACCAATACTTTTATCTAATAAAATTAAAAGTGCTGCGCGGTGATTATTCAGAGAACCGTATGAATCATTTTTATTAAAGCGGTCCATAAGGAAAGATAACACAAATTTTATTGAACAATTAAATAAATCAATAATATTTTTATGGCAAAAGCCCCACCATAATCTATAGGTAACTCCATATTGACGTAGAGTGTTAACTGATAACGAGGATATTAATAAATCTACTGCCAAGTCCGGGACATCTCTGCGAGAGAAGGCTATGCGGAGACAATCCCGGCAGCCAGGGAAGCTGGCGGCGGTTGATGGTGTTAAGATTTCTGAAACCCGGGTTCTGAAACCAGGACAAAAAGGCTCCTTTAGTATTATGATCTTTGATATTAATAGTTTTTTTAATAAAAATAGCCATCAATTCTAGATAATTTATGTGATATTTAAGTTTATCCTGTTTCCAACAACCATTTGCACGTTTTCCGTTGCAAAATGCACCCCAACCTGTCCGAGATGCATCGGTAAAAATCTCTAGACTATATTCAGGTACATGTAAAGAAGTGCATGTTTTAAATATAATATTTTCCCACCATATTAAATCGGGCAAAATATGTTGGGGTAGTTGTATTTTATAATCATAATTTGTAAACTTTTTTAAATTTAAATATTTTATTCTTTCAAAAAGTTTTATGTATAACCAGCCGTATTTGACAGCTGGACAAGCTGCAACTAGAATACCGATAAATTGTGAAAATTCTCTTATCGAACAAACAGGCAGTTTTTTGTATTTATTTACTAACTGTGCTATTCTAGAACGTATTTCTAGTGTTTTTTAGTTTTTTGAGGTTGTAAAGAGCTCTTTTTGTAGAAGCCTAAGCATTCTAATAGTTTGACAGTATCCTGCACATTTTTATAACATTCGTTATAATCAGAACTAATACATAAGGTATCATCAAGATATTAACTGAAGTATAGCCACACAAGCGAAGGTACTTAATCGCCTCCTTAATAATTTTACTAAAAATTCTTGGTGCCACAGTCAAACCGTAGGGAAGTGCCTTAAATTCAGTTAATGCTGTTGAGTTTTCGTCAATAAATTGAAATCGTAGGTATTTTCGGCAAATGGGATGAATTGGTACAAGTAAATAAGATTCTTAAGATTTAGGTCTATCGTTGCTAAGTAGCAATTTTGAGATATTAACCGTGAAGCGGTGCAAAAATCCTCCATTTTAAAATGTGTTTTTTCTACGTATTTATTAAAAGATTTTAAATTTAAAATAAAACGTTTTTGCCGTTTGACATCGGCACTAAGAATATTTTAGATATGTATTGGTTGGCATTAGGCCTGCACAGTGAAATGGCATCAAGTTCTATTAATTTTTGAATAGCTGCCGACATATCTTTCGAATCCGATGAATTACATATTATTCGATATCCCTTGTAGGTCTAAAATTAGAACAAATCTTTCCCTCCCATCCCATCGCTCCAACTTCTACTCCTACTCCTTCACCGTTCATGCAGTCAGATTGTGGAACTCGCTTTCCCACACCGTTCGTGACAGTCCCAACATTATTGTATTTAAAAGATGTCTGAAAGAGCATTACCTGTATTCAATCCATATAAATACCGTTATTATATATACATATAGTATTTATCTATTATAGGTATAATATAATATTATTTTATCGTATCAACTATGTGTTTTATATTTGTTAAGTATGTACATAATATGTAAGTATGTATGTAATGTAATTTTAGTAAGGATATAATAATATTATGTAAGTAGTGTATTTGTAATTGTGCACGTTCTATCTGCTGTCTTTTATCCCATCTCTCTCCGTAGGGCTGCTGTAAGAAATTTATTTTTAGAAATAAGCAGTACCTTTGTGTCGTCTACCTTGTTAAATTGTAATTTTATACATTTTTCTTGTGTGCAATAAATTGTTAAGTAAATAAAATAAAAAAATACATTCACAATAAGGTATATAATTTTGTAGAATAAAATTATCCTTTAAAGGAATAGTTACTCCTTCTCGTATCCAGTCTAATACTGTAGTATTGTTAGTGATTGCTAACCAACAGTTATAAAAATATTGTAAGCGAGCAGCATGAACCTGGATTAGGAGCGCCGTGGAGCACGTTGGTTGTGCTTGGAGCTCATAGTGTTGCGGTAGCGGCTGGCGGCGACAGTTACGGCTGGCAGCGGCGGCAGTGCTCGGCATTGCGCGTACTGGTTCGCTGGTGCTGGGCTCGCTCTGTATCCCCCCACCCCCGGCCTCCCCTCCTTTTCGAAGGGAAGTGGGGAGGAGCTGACCAGTATCCCTGACCTCGTCCTTGAGATGTAGATGCCGTAGACCTTGACGATACTGTCGTTTGGGCAGATTTCTTGATTTGCAGCCCTTGTTTTTCGATCGCTTTTGCGGTCTTTATTTTATCGCTCAAATCTTTGCCGAAGAGAGTTTCGTCTCTTTCCTTGTCTTCAACAATATCAAGACAAGATTTTTCAACACTAAGAGTCAAGAGATTTACTCTGTGATCTGTCCGAACATAGTGTAAGTCGGTCAGAATACGACAAGAATCGGATAATACTTAAATTGCTTGTATTTTGTCATCGCCGGTAAGTAACAATGTCAGTGCTTTATTTATAGCTGTAATACCTAATCCTAGCTGGTGTTGCGCTGTTTCCAACTTTTTATCTCGAGCTTTAAGCGATTCAGTGATCGATATGGCGATTTCTGGATTTATTGTGGGGGACTTGAGTAAAGTGCAGTTACTAGGTATTTTGTATTCCGCCATAAGTTTTGCTTTGAAGTCACTGTCTAAGCCTTTGCGTAATATCGGTAACCACCTTTCGGCTAGATTCGGGTGGATCTCTTCGCCAAATTCCGGGCTGTCGTCAGTTGAATCCCCAAGGGCGGACAAAATGCCTGGTGGTAGCTCGGGGATAGTTGGTAAAGCAACTTCGTCTTTATCTAAAGACGACGAATTTTGCGTTTGTGGTGGCTGTTGTTCATCGTTAGGTATAGTATTCGGATCTACAACAATAAAGATTACATTAATCTCTATTGTAGAAACACATTTTGACACTCGGCCAATAATATTTCATAGAAATGACACGCGGCCAATCTAGAAATTATTTCTTAAATGTTAAATGTAAATGACACACAGTCATATAAAATACCTAGTAGTAACACTCGGCCACACTAGGAAATTAAGAACATTATATCGAATAATAATTATAATATATTATGTTTTATGAGGGTAGGTTGAAAAAACTAACCTGTATTTTCATCCGGTTCAGAAGAATCAGACGAAATAACACGAATTTTGCGACGTTTAATTTCGGCAAATCTTCCTGTATTCTTGTCTTTTCTTTTTGACATAATTATAATCTTGTATTACACTTTATTGCTCAACTTAGAACAATAACCGCGAGCGTGTGCGTCTGTTGCCGCGCACGAAAAAAGAATGATGGCGCCTTGTCGGTCAGCGCGGGCGAATACAAAACCAGATTTTTAAAAAAGTACTTTTTCGTGCGAATGTTGCCAATAAGAAAAAAGGACTACCTAGTTATATTTTATATCAAGAATGAAGCAACGAAATATAATGTACAACAATACAACATAATAAAAATCTTAAATATAAGGATGTTCAAATTATTGTATAATATTATGATATTTTGAGCACATGATCTGCTGCTTATGTAAAGACGCATAAGCTTTTAACGGCGCTGTTAAAGCACAGAACAACCTTACATATGTATAGTATTGTCTGGTCACACCAGTTCGTAACACGTGGTGTTAAGCATCTGTAGATATTATTTTTATCATTATCTTATACTTTAAATGTGACAATCTTGTATAATATACCTATAATCGGGTTCTTGAAGTTGGCTTCAAGTATTACCATCAAATTTAGTATGCAGGAAGTTTTGGGGGAGTAAAATTTATCTAGCTAGGTCTTATCCCTGAGAAACTGCGTTTAAACAGGTGAAGACAAATTTATTTTAATGTTTGTTTTTCAAAAATTTCCAGTTTTCAAAAATTCGATTGTTTAACAGTAATCATAAATATTTTTATATTTATGTTTACTGTTAAACCATCGAAAACTATACATATAAACTAAAATAAATATTCGATTGTTTAATTTTCTAACGACGGGGTATAAAACAAACGAATGGGATACATGACCTAGGCAACTATCCCCCGATGCATTTGTAACGTTAGGCGACTATCCGCTATAGGAGGCAACTATACCCCTTATTTAAAGGTCCAGTGAAAATGGATTTACTCAAAACTCGTATTGATTAGGCTTACAAAAAGTAGTTATTAGTAGTAGTAAAGACCTAACTTTGGATGAACTCGTTGAATTATTCTCAATTTGTACAGGTTTTTTTTAAAAGTGTGGCAATTATCCGGCTTTTACCCTAGTGGAAGGAAATGGTTCATGATTAACAAACTAATATCTTTATTTAGTGTTAATCTTATTTTTCCTTTAGGCAAGGTGAACTGCCTTAGGATAGGGGATAACCTCTCACAAGGGGATCGAACCCGTGACCTCTGGGGTCCAAGGACACGATGTGGGAGTTTGTTTAGATGTCACATGACACCTTGAGTGTTCCTCTTGTCTTCGCCGCAAAAAGACCAACGCCCGAAAGACTAACGTATTATCAACCCCCGACGAAAACTGAGGGTTGTCATAAGTTTGACGTGTCTGTATGTTTGTCCGTGGCATCCTAGCTGAAGGTTCGATTAAGGTGCGGTTTTTTTTTAGTTAGAAAGCTGTGATCTTAGCTTATAATTTATCATCATTTACATAATTTTTTTAATCCCAAAACACAAGTATTAAACGCAGACAGCAGCTACGAATACTACAAAAGTAAAAAAAAGTTCGTGCAAAATTAAAAATAAATGAACCGAAAATGTTGAACACGGCAAAGTTGCGATGCTCAAAACAGCGTTGTTTATATTTTATACAAAAAGTTTGTTTGGTTAATTAAAACGTCGGCGTACTTAAATTGGAATTGTAAACGTGTTTTAGTTTAATTTTTATACGGCATTTTATATAGTATATTATGTTGATTAGTTATATGAGCGAAAAGCTTTATGAAGTGTGCAAATGTCCTTTTAACAATAATTAAAAAAATACAAACAGAAATAAATATAAATAAATATAAATATATATGGAAGTATATTTTATACTCTTTTGGTTTTGATGATAATCAGCGTGTCAGTGACGAAATCAGGGGTTTTTAGATTTCAGTACAATCTAAAGTATATTATGGGCAATCAAAACTTTTAAATATTATGTTTAAGTAACAATTATGAGATTTATATTGTAAAGTATTGATTATTACTAATATTTGCTGAATTTGATGTCAAATTTACTAAAACCATTAAGCATGATCACTTCTTGATTAATAAATTAGAAAATTGCGTTTACTATTTTTTTGTAAATTTAATCTTAAAAGCATCTTAAAAGCGTTAAAAGTAAATTAATAAGTCATATACATAAGTATCAATCCCATCAATTATCTAAATCGTACACAAAATTTATTAAATGCTAAATTACAAAAAGTTTTGGAATGGCAAACCCAGTAGTGTGAAACATATATATATATATATATATATATATATATATATATATATATATATATATATATATATATATATATATATATATATAATTAATGGTATATAATTAATATATTTAATGTTTTTTTTTTCAATTTAATTTTTCTTTATTCAATCTATTGAAATTTTATTTAAGAGAGGTTAGTAAAAATAAAAACAACTTGTAATGTAGCATAAAATCTAGGAATTTAAATGTTAATGAGGTGCATAATGATTATGAGACTGACAAAATTGATTATGATGAACTTAAGTACGTATATATATATATACAATTATTAGGTATACAGGCAGATTTGGGGGAGAAAAATCGATCTAGCTAGGTCTTATACCTTGTAAACTGCGCATTTTTAAGATATATGATTTATTTTCTTTCGTCGTGCAACAATGTATTTATAATTTCTATTCTATTATGTCAGTCGGATTGATAGTTTGGTATGTTTACCTATGGATAATTTTTGCTTTCTTCGGAAATTAGGAATGTGGTGGGTTCGAATCCCGGTCAGATTAATATTTTTGTGATTCTTTTTATTTTTTTAATTAACAAGAACTCCGAGCAAAGCTCGGTTACCCTGGTACTTATAATATTATATACGTATTTAATACACATCCATAGCCCATTCAAACCCCCGACCTCCGGCTGGAGCACCGACGCGATTCACTGAGCCACAACGAAATATGCAATGTCCAACGTGAGACGATGTCTCGTCGTAACGTAGCCCAACGTCGTTTCGTCTTTACGAGCTCTCACGGTATTGGGTCCGTAAGTCGAACGATTATGTCTCTATTTGTAACTTTCGAGCACAAAGGAGTCGAAGGAGTTATGGGGATATATACACAATGTGCACAGAAAATGTGATTGCTTAAGCGGGGAGCACACTTGCGTACAGATTAAAGAAAAGCGAACAAATAAACAGCTACATAGTAGGCTTTCAATTAGACTTCACTACTATAAGCCTACGATGTGTCCACGACTGTGTGGAAAAATTGTGGGCCGTTGAAGTGGACGTCAAAATTTTCATATTTGGATCGATTTGCATCGGTCTATGAAAGCTGTTTATCTACACATAAGTAGGTACATATTATATACCTATATATTATCCTATATCTATATACCTATATATATATATATGTTCTACTATGTGCTTACGTGAAATATCGCGTATTGCAGTAGAACGTTTTCGCTTAAGCTTGGACCACGCTAACATGATGGATCAATATTATGCTCCGGTCGCTTAACAGGTGGTCACACTAAGTACTTCGTAATTATAATGATATTATGTAGTGAAGTAAGATATGATAAACAGGGTTATAATAATAATAATAATAACTATGGATGCTTTCACACCACGTCAATCTGGTCCCGTGGTAAGTTCACGAAGAACTTGCTCTACGGGTACCAGACAATGGATATATATTTAAGATTTATATTATATTATAATACACATCCATGACCCAATTATTTCAATATTAATTCAGTACACAGAAAACTTTTTGTTCCCTTAGCGGAATTCGAACCCGCAACCTCAGGCTTGAGCGCTAATATGCTAACTGAGCCACAGATGTCGTCAAATATGTCAATGCTATACTAACGTGAAATGACGATATGTAGTAAAGGAAATGTGACGTGTTTGTTGAAATGCCATTAAATGTCGCAAAAATGGCGTGCGCCTTTTTTCTGTGATACCATGGTATTTCCCGTTGAGCCATCCGTGCCGAGGATCTCCCTCGTTGAAATTACAGTACACCTATTGTATAGTTATTACTAACTATATATCGCCCGCGACTACGTGAGCGCAAAAGGATATCATGTTAGAACCGTACATTTTGCCGCAATAAAATGTAGCTTATGTCCATCCCCTTGGCCTAATCTATATCTTTGCCAAATTTCATCAAAATCAGTCTTGTAGTTTCACTCCCGCATATGTCTAGCCACGCCTATATAGCTGCGAGCTGTCAATCGCGCAAGTCTATCGAATGACGGTTCTTTACGTTAGTAATATATATTATTTGACTGAACTGTCGCCAGCGATATTTCTGAACTACTTCGACCATTAAACCTTCAAGAGAAGAACGTACTCCTTTTTAAAAGGCCAGCTCTCGCGACTCCTCCGATGTTGCGGGTTTTATAATTAGTAATTACACATATCCACACACAATAATTCATAACATCAGGTACAATATAATATATAGCATAAGACGTTTCCCTCGACTTAGTGCGCGCTAAAAGAAATCCCATAGAAACCGTCAATTTTAGCGATAAAAAGTAGCCTACTTACCTACCTTCCCGTATTCTACTCTATATCTGTGGGAAATTTGATCACAATCGGTCCAGTAGTTTACAAACAAACAGATCTTTCCTCTTTATAATATTATAGTTTTATTCATGAGTGTTCACTCACAATCTAGATATAAATATCATTAGAATGGCTTCGGAAATAGCTTCATTACGCCAGCAGAGGAAAAATGTAAATAATATCAATCAGTGCGGCAGTTCAAATTTATAATAACAATTGTAAGAATGGGTAATGAACATTACTTGGCCTCGTGAAAAGAAACAACTCAGGAGGTGAGAAATCAACGTGCCAAGCAAATAAATACCTTAAAACAAAAAACACAGGCGCTGGAATAGCTTAACAAAAAATATCAGAAATGAAACTTATTCACCTGTAGTCAAAATTAAGCTCTCACTCCGAATATCACGGTTTATTTTAGCGTGCATTACCTAACACCGGAATCGAAGATAAGTAAGGTACGGAACTCCCATTGAAATATTAGTGTTGTGATGCTTTTCTTTGGATCGGGGACTATTGTCACCTTTGTGAAGCTCCGGCGTAGTGGCTCTACGGCGTAGCGCTACGGCGTAGCTATCTACGAACCGAATTGGAAGCCGGTGGCTTTCAGATATTTTATTTGCGGCAAATAAAATACTAAAACTACAAACCTCGGTGCAGAAAATATATTTTTGACGGCAGTCAATTTGAATTATACATTTTATAATATAAAACTGTAAAATGTTGTGTTATTAATGAATATAATTATTTTTGGCGTATGTGTACATTTAAGCCATTTCCAAGAGATATTTTGTTCACCTCAAATTTTATAAAAACATTTTAAGGTGAGTGCTCGATTAAATCTAGTTAGTTGTATATGCACGCAATACCGCGTTGATATTTCGTTTTTAATGTTTGACCTAAAAACTGGAGCTCAGTTGTACCGATTCATTTAATAGATAAAAACGAGTAAAGAAAAGCCCAAAAAGAACATAAAACTCCCTCATAACCAGCTGAAGTGTCTTTGAAGTACCAATGTGAATAAATTGAGGAGAATTTCACATTAGATTGTGGCTTATAGATTAGCGCGAACCACGAGAATTTACATGAGCTTTTGATATAAATTAGCGCGAACCAGAACCCGACTTAGCCCAGCCGATGACAGCGGAAGGTTACGTTGACGAGTATTTTTCTCCGCAGGCGAGCGGGGGGTGCGCGGGCGGGGCGGCACGGCGGGGGCCGGGTGCGCGCAGGCCCCAGTAGCCGCGCGACCTCCGCGCTGTTAACATCACGCGCCCCACGTTGGGCGCCACGCGAGTTCTGTGCGCTGTGAAACTGTGCGTGTTGCGACTAACCGATACAGTGCAAGTAAACAGATAGTGTGTGACCGTGACGTGTTTTAGGACTTGAGGAAGGGGATTTTCTCTTCTTACTTGTAAGTACTGTAAATTTTTGTATTTTTAATCCTAACGACCATACCTGCTCATTATTGTAATTTTTACGCGTATTCGATGAACACTTTAAGTTTTTAGTTTTTTTTACAATGTAATTAAGATAAGCTAGATTAAAATAATAATAATAATAATAATACTATGGACGCTTCACACCACGTCAATCTGGCCCCGTGCTAAGTATCCGAAGAACTTGTGTTACAGGTACAAGAAAACGGGAAGTATATTTAATACTTTTATAGTATACATATATTTAAGATTTTTATTATATTATACACATATTTAATACACATCCATGACCCAGGAACACAGAAAAACTTTTTGTTCCTTCGGCGGGATTCAAACCCGCGACCCCCGGCTTGAGCACCAACGCGCTGAACCACTGAGCCATAGAGGTCGTCGTAGATTGTAGACCGACATATTTTGTAGATACTAATCTGTCAAAACTCGTAAACAATTTTGTCTCATCGAAGCAAATGCAGCACAATTATTGTATAAAGTTTCTTTTTCCACATTTTTCATCAGTTTTCTCAACAAGTTTTAAGTAAATTAAGCAGTCCATTCGTGGATATAATCAATTGTTCTTTAACAGATCAGTAGAACGTGAATGGTTCCGTATAATTTAGGAGTTCGAGGAAGTTTGTTTGTGCACGGAATAACTTTATTCGGAGCTACCTACTAATTGATTTAGCCATTTGTTTGCGGACGCCGATTTGAATTAAAACTTTAATTCATCATCATCACCGCCCGTCGTACAAGCCCTATTTTGATTGATGGTTCACGTCAATGCGAATAAGCGATACGTATTGTACCATGTATCATGCGGGGGGTAAAATTTGTGTAGCTATTGTATGGAATATAGGTTGTTAATATTTACGATCATGGTGTGGATACACATATATTTATCGGTTGCTTGGTCTGTCGTACGTCATACGGTTTGGGGCCACGGAAGACCAGATACTACGGAACGCCCGCGCCGTGATGATAGAGTCTCAATTTCGGATTTCGTCATTACACTGTTTACCTGCACACAATTTTTTGTATTTTCATTTTTTTATTCTTGTTTTGTGGTGTCATTGTTTAACTGTCCTGTAATGTCTTAAAGGTTTAATTTTTTTTTATTTATTAATTTATTTGGGTTCCCTAATACACAAGGAACCCTTATCGTTTCGCTCTGTCGGTCCGTCCGTCTGTCTGTCGGTCCGCCCTAATAGCTTCTTTTATTATGAATATAAATTGATGAAATTTGGTATAGCTAAATACTGTTTATAGATCTTGGTTTTAGTATCATAAAATAATAGTATAAAGTTGACAGTGAGATTGATTGTGATTATCGAAATTAACGAGACAATAAATTAATTATGATATGTACTATCAGGGAATCTGATTCATAAGCAGAATACATCATAATTTATTTGTATTATAATGACGGCATGCAGGCACAATACAATTGTCAATGACACATTTAATAACATAATACGAACAAATTATGACAACAGTCAACCTGCTTATGAATCAGATTCCCTGATAGGACATAATGAATTTATTAGATAAAAACTTATTGCTCAATATGTGGAATATACCACGACCACGATAACAAGCCACTTTTGACAGTTCATCAAAATTAACTCAAGCTACCTGTTAACAACTGCACACTCAAACATCAAGTCGGATGAGTTGCTATATGTATAAAACGACTGGATTTCAATGAAAATTGGCTTCACGAGTAATTTGTAGCCTGGAATAACGTACGGGCTACTTTTTATTCTGAAATTATTGTGGTATTTTCATTTTAGGGCATTTAATTCCGCAATTCCGTTCGCGAGGAACAAAAAACCACGGATACTGCACATTTTACCGCGGAAAATCGGCGTCAATATAATACTGTATTCCCGAATATAATTCTTGTCCTAACAAACGTGTTCGGGGTACCTTCTAACTATATTGGATATCGCCAAGCTTTCTTCGAACTTAGCTTAAGTAATAATCAATACCTGTCAACTAGCTACTTATAGATAACTTGGCGGTGAAAAAACCCGAAGCGGCCATCACAGCGGTGACGGTTATAGATGTGCGATCGAAAGTTCTGGATGCAATTTGTTTAAAATGTAGTTACTACCTTTGGCGTCCGTTTTAAAGTGGTTTCTGTGGTATGCCAAATGCAGGAGAAGAAGCTATTGTAAAAAATTGCTTCAAAAAAGTATCAATAACTATATTTCTATGTGTATATTAATATTACAAAGAGGAAATTTTTTTAAACATTAAATAGGCTTCGATGCTATTGGACCGAATTTAATGTAATTTGGCACAGATATAGAACATACTACGGAGAAGGACATAGGCTATTTTTATCGCGAGAAATGTATGGTTACCGCGCGATTTTCTTTTGCGCGCACGAAGTATCGGGTAGAATTTTTTTAATTACGAGCTGTTGCCCGCGGCCTCGGTCTCGTAGACCAAAAATACTCGAAGCATAACGTTAAAGCGTAACGTTAAAGCGTAACGTTAAAGCGTAACGTTAATATCCCTTCATAAATAAGCGAGCTAATATCCCTTCATAAATAAGCGAGCTATCAGTCTTTTTAGCCGACTATGGCGAAGCCAAAAGGAAGGGTGGAAGGTGATTTTGGCAGTCTATGTATGTATATATGTTTGTTCACTCGTAGCGTCTAAGCTACCTGTCCGATTTTAAAAAGTGAGGTGTCAATAGATTCGTAACAATGCCGCGGGTCCCATAGGCTATATTATTTTTTCAAAACTATGTATTTCGAAAATTGAACCTCAGATTCTAACATTTAAAAGAATTAAACCGAGATAACCTTCACGTGATTGGTATCAAAAGTAAGGCCGTGGCAAGCACACCACAAATATATGTATATATACTAAGCATATTTGCGGGGTGCTTGCACAATTAAGTCAAAATACATGTATAAAAAGCGGTCGTACAATCCGTACTTCAAACCGAGTTAACCAATTTTCGAACATTACATAATATAAGACTATAAATGTATAATTTATATATTATTTTACCTTCATAATATATGTTTTGTTTTATAAATAAAAATTATTATAGACAATACATAACAAAATAGAAATCTCGATCATGTCAGTATTTAAACAAAAGAAACTAGATTAAAATTGGTTCATCCGTTTTTGAATAGATGATGCAGATGAAAATTTTGAGCACTTTTATTACCTATTCGTTCGATAGATGTCACTATACGGGTCCTACCACGGAATATAAAACACACGGGTCCTACATACTTCTGAATCGCAGTATCGAATTTCATTTATTATACGGTGAATTAGTGAATTGATGCTGACTGTTGAATACTCTCAATTGCGTTTCTTGATTATAAATATTAATATAATAATATTATTATCGGTATGTCAATCTACATAAAAAGTCTCTCCGCTCTCGTGAAGAATATATTTTTAATTTCAAGTGTTTTGATTAGGTACTTATTGATATTATTCCAAAAAAATGTTCGATTGGGAAACGGAAAAATACGAAATAAGAAAATAAGTTAAAAAAACTACCCGACTACGTAAAAAGGGGCCTCTCGGGCCTCTTCTAAAAGGGCCAGGAAAAGGAAACAAGAAAATAATTCGGATAGAAATCTAGAAATGAACAGGTACAAAAATGTTCAAGGTAGAGCCGTGGTCACCTACTTTATAAGGTTCGAAACAGTCGATATCGATATCTTGGGGGATATTTCTAGAAACTTCTCTAGGCCTTAAGGACGGCTCTAGCTTGACAATTTTTGCACCTATGCATTTCTGGATTTTTATCTGAATTATTTTCTTGTATCGGCCCTTTTAGACCCCCTTTTCACAAAGCCTAGTTATAGTTTTTTAACTTATTTTTTACCAGTAAAAACAGTTTTAAACCAGCAGTTCCCGAGATTAGCACGATGAAACAAATAAACTCTCGCCTAATATAATATTGGTATGGCATATATTATTATTCTTTTCATTTACATAGCATGGAATCTTATGAAAAGGCAATTTGGAAAGTTGAAAGCTAAAGTAAATTGGCTGATCTTCTTTTTATGGCCAAAATGAAATGTCATATTATGTTCATAAAATTTTATCACCTCCAACTGTCTAACCAAACACCATCGCGTAGTAAGCATCAAAACGATAAAATCTGTACGTAATAAGCGATAGTACATATCTAATAAAATTACGAACACGCCGAGTCCAAAAATGTACTTTGATGATAAGAGATACTTTCAAACCCGAGGCCGTGACGGGGAGAACATAGAGATTCCTGGGGTCCTAAATGAGAAATTTCCCAGGGTCCTGTCAGTGGGAAAGTTTCCAGTGCTAGGGTCATCTCACGCCGTGACGCGACCTGACGTTTAGCAATACAACATAACTTTAATACTAGACAAAAATATACACGTTTCAAAATTGCCTATTATTACAGCATCATCGAGCATCATCGCCTCACGTCGCGTCCCGGTGTGAATTGCCTATTATTACAGCATCATCGAGCATCATCGCCTCACGTCGCGTCCCGGTGTGAATTGCCTATTATTACAGCATCATCGAGCATCATCGCCTCACGTCGCGTCCCGGTGTGAATTGCCTATTATTACAGCATCATCGAGCATCTTCGCCTCACGTCGCGTCCCGGTGTGAACTGCCTATTATTACAGCATCATCGAGCATCATCGCCTCACGTCGCGTCCCGGTGTGAATTGCCTATTATTACAGCATCATCGAGCATCATCGCCTCACGTCGCGTCCCGGTGTGAACTGCCTATTATTACAGCATCATCGAGCATCATCGCCTCACGTCGCGTCCCGGTGTGAATTTACTCTAAAGGCGAACATTATTAAGGGCCGCAGTGGGCCGCACAGTATTGTAAAATGCTTAACACATTTAAGAACGGGATGGGTCGCCTAACTATCTATGATAATTTTTGACGAACCAGACCGAGCTGTACTTAAAATTACATCCTTTTACCATTATAAATGTAAAAGTTTGTAAGGATGGATTGATGTTTGTGACTCTTTCACGCAAAAATTACTGAACGGATTTTGATGAAATTTGGTATGGTAGTAGTCTAGACCCTAGATTAACACATGGGCTACTTTTCATTCCGAAAAAGTAGTGCTCCCGTGGGATTCTGTATTAAGGTGTGTATTAGTGTGCACTATACAACGCGGGCGGAGCCGCGGGCAAGAGCTATAGTCCTAATTAAATTATAGAACAGTGCTTGTAGGTTTCTAGACGTTTTTATTGCCGGTATATACTTAAGGCACCGCACTAGGTGTAACTACGCGACGCGACACGGCCAAATAATCTTTATATGAAATTGTATGGGACATAACGCACTACGCGGCAGGAGAACTATACAGGCACTCCATTTCGGTATCACTGGTAAGGATGCGTCGCGTCGCGTCGCGTTGCTCCACTGCCGCCCACTGCGGTCTTAACTTTAAAGCGTTTTGATAACAACAACAACTCAAAACAACGTCCAAATAAACGTGTTAATTCACGTTGTTGAATATCACCTACATGTGTGATTCTCCTCCCAAATGCACCATTATCCTAACGGTTTTTTGGCCCGTAATGACCACTCAATTGAACCCGTATCCCCTTGACCTCTGTTCCCCTATGTCCCTCGACCTCAGGTCCCCAGTCTCCCCACATGTCCTCCGGAAATCGTGGGGTTTTATGAACTCGGTTTATGACTGGGGTATTAATTACAGAGAATTCTCCGACGTGTTGTATTTACTGCGAATTTTATTGTGAATGTGACTTGTGTATGCAGTAAAACCGACTTAACAGTCAACCATTTTTTTATTATTATTCTTAGTTTGTGACAGGGGGCACAATTTATTTTACTTAGCCCAATCACTACCTTTGCAGATCCGGTATTTCAGCAATTTGCATTTATCTAGTAATTCTAGCATATTAATATTTACATTTTTAAACGGAAATTAATCAGTTATACTCATCCGTATTTTCTGGACTTTGAAGTGAACAAAATAACGTTTTATTATTTATTTTAAGATTATTTATTTTCCAAAACATAATAACCGCTGTTCCGAGAAAATGAAAAATGTTTAAAATATAAAGCACTTAAATTAATAACATACTGAAGGCTTACCACGAACAATTGGCAGTAGCGTATTCGTAATGTCCAAATTCGTATAAGCGCTGTCTTGATTTTCATACAATTCTCATTCGACAGCGTTACGAATTATCCGTTGTCAATTGTTCGTGCTGTGGCGGACCAATCCTGAATCGCGCTATCGAAGTATTCACAGTTCAGTGCTAAATATACAACAGCTGAAATGCTTACAAGCGGGCTTCGGCCTCCCTTCGAGGCTTGCTCCACTATGCCCACAGTGCCTACCCCATGATGTTGCGTCGCTATGGTAGAATATACGAGTAATGAGTATGTAACCACACTTGGAGCATGCGAAATATATTTACGAAACATTTGATGGATAGTAGTCAAATTATTATTTAAATAATATAGTTTTTTACAACGAGGATCTCAATATCTTTTAGTTTTCAGTTGATATACAAATTCTATTGGCTAGACAATACAATAGCTAGCCTATTATATAGTCTGAAAGAATATTTCTGAGTATATAAATTGAACTAAATATCTTTCAAGTAGTCGTCTCCCCTAAAAAAATTTGTTCGTGCACTGAAATGAGACGATCACACTTCGATAGGTACAATATTCTTGTTTAGGGATTACTCAGATAGCTCTGTTTGAAATTGGGTTTGAAACTCTTTAAGTCTCTCAACTTACAGTTCCATTAGTACGTGTCGAACCGGTAACCTCATTTCGCAAGTCAGTTAAATTCCCGCAGTGCGATGTTACATTACCAGCGAACTTATAACAATGCACTCGAAATAAGTTGACGAGAGTAGTGACGTCACAAGTTAGTAGAATATCGAATATTGTATATCAAGTAGGGCAAAACTTGCAATTCACGATTCTAAAAGAAACACTACCATTATAAATGTGAAAGTTTGGATGTTTGTGACTCCTTCACGCAAAACTAGTGAACGGATTGCTGGTACGGTTGTAGTTTAAGACCAGGATTAACACATACTGATACTACTTTTCATGTTGAAAGTACAATGTTCCCGTGGGGAACTGTGTATACGCGGGCGGAGCTGTGGGCAAAAGCTAGTTCAGATATATAACTTTTTCTTTCTCATTGTCCATTGTGAATAGGATGATGGGCTTTTTAATTATTGCAACATCGGTTTCAATAAACATTATCTTCTTTTTCATAAATATAAAAAATGGATTGCAATTCAATGTCTCACTAGAACTCCTCGATTCCTTCATTCCTTATGTAGATCCTTAAAAAATCTCGAAAGTTCAGGGAAGGTGGGAAATATTGGAAAACATGGGAAAACACTAAAAACATCGGTTGGATTTTCTCACTGTGTTCAATGTGTCAGTTGTCTGTCAAATGTTAATGTGTGCGCTAAGTTTACCTGGGCTACCCAGTTTATGGAGCCAGGTGCAAATACCGGTGTTTCGTCACCTAAATAGCTACCGATCGGTCACCCGACAGGTGACCAATGGGCAGCTACCAAGTATTAATGTATTTTGGAACTGCCCATACGTCACCTGGTATAAAAGTATATCAAAACTAAGTAGATTTATAATCGTCATAGTTTTATAGCTTGAAACTATGTTGCTAATGTCCTTCGGTAATATTAGTTTATAAAAAAAACTATTTGATTGACGTTGACTTTTATTGATTTGACATAAGAAATCTTGCGTGTATCTTCCTGTGTAGTGAATACAGTTCAATTTTGAATATCTTCAAATGCAGCGCCTCTTCGTGTCTAGTCACGATGTGAACTGACCCTTAGCGGTTAAATTGTCGGTAGGTACATTAATGCCCGGTTTCTGAAGATTTTACATAAACTCTAGATAAATTAAGTTTAACTAGGGCAGAGTTTTCTTTCAAATACGAGTTATGGAATCGATAACCATTAACCGGAACTCATTAGTTAGTTAAAGTTAAACTTAGTTTAATATTGTACATGTTTGTTTAGAAACAAGTTATCGAACCAATAGCACTAATGATGATTAGATATAAACTGACGACAAATTCAGTTCAGAAACCGGGCATAAGTCAGAGATCGCGGTATCAGATTCGAAAAGATAACCCTCCTTCTGACGCAGTCGGGTAAAAACTCAACGAACATTACTTGAACACCATCGCTTACGTACCATCAGGCGATCCGACTGCTCGTTTCCTCGTTCATTTCATAAAATAATAAGTAGTGTTTATTTACCTACAATAAACTATTATACGTAGGGGGGCGGTAATCGCTTACCATCAGGTGATCCGACTGCTCGTTACCTCGTCTATTTCATAAAAAATGTGCAGGCATTAATCTATATAGCATTAATTTACTACAAAAGGAGACGAACGGGCGGTTCTAATGTATGAGGTGACGAAACGGCGAAGGTTCCATAAATTGGGTGACGAACGTGTAACTCGTTTACCTGTTTGGTTTATTTTTAAAAAATTGGCCCAAGTAGGTTGTAGGTGTAGTTGTTAATTTATTCCAGTTCCTAGTGAAGACAGAACAACGTGTGTCGCGACAGCTAGTATATAATAAATTTCTGATTATTTATATACTCGCTGTCATTAAAAAAAACGAAACGAACGAGACATCTTTTTCCATGGAGCTCGTTGCGTCTGCAGGCAAAGTACAAAACTAAAAAAATACAAACAACTAAATGTTTTTCACGCTTTGCCGATACGGGATTGGCGTTGTTAATATAAAGGAATGCTGAAATAACCGGGATAGACGGATAGTGACAGACGGGTTTCGGGGTTGTGGAACTTCTGAAATCGATCCCCGGGGAGCCACGCGCGGGATCGTGACGTCAGTGTTATTGACACTAAGTCCTTCTCCTTACTTCCTACTACTAATATAAGTGCTAAAGTTTGTGAGGATGGATGGATGTTTGTGACTCTTTCATGCAAAAACTACTCAACGGATTTCGATGAAATATGGTATGGTAGTAGTTTAAGCTATGGATTAAAACAGCAAAACTTTAATCCCGAAAAAGTGCAGCGTTCCCGTGGGATACTGTATTTACGCGGGCGGAGCCGCGGGCAATAGCAGCTTGTTTGTGATATATTTTTGTTACCCTTTCACGCAATAACTACTAAACGGATGCTTCAAAATACATAAAAATAATGTTACAAGCATTAACTCAAATTAATAACTTACACTATCATGCGTTTGACACAATTTAGTCACACGTTGACGTTTGTCAATCTATCTTCAAGGGACAATAATAGGTCTTTACCTATGAAATTGCCGTTTTGCAGTACTGGCCATTTCAAATCAAAATAATTTTTGATTTGCTAAAAATTCTAATTTCAAATTAATTTTATTTTAAAAACATGGAATTCTTTTTCCAAAAGTAGGCATTTATTTATTGATTAGTGTTACATTTTCATCGCATTTCAATCTTTTTCGTCATCATAGATACGTTAAAAATTCGAGTAATTATGGAATATGAGTACCGTCGTGGCAGCAACGCGGCAAAAGCGGCACGCAACATCAACGACGTTTACGGAGCTAACACTACAAACCAAGGCACCACCTGTTATTGGTTTGCTCGCTTCCGTTCAAGAAATTTCGACCTGATAAATGAACCTCGCGGTCGTCCGAATACTTTGGTCGACAATGACGAATTAAAGGCGATTGTGGAAGCTGATGATACACAATCTACGGCTGAATTAGCAGCAGCTTTCGACGTTAGCGTCAAAACAATATTGGTCCATTTGCGTCAAATTGGCAAGGTAAAAAAGCTTGACAAATGGGTGCCCCACGAACTCAATGATCGCCAGCGCGAAAAACGCGTCGAGACGTGCCTTGCACTGCTCAACAGACACTGAAATGAAGGAATTTTGAACCGCATTGTTACCTACGATGAAAAATGGATTCTGTTTGATAACCGCAAGCGCTCAGCAAGTTAGTTGGATCCTGGTTCAGCACCTAAACAATGCCCTAAACGAAAACTTACCTCTAGAAAAGTGATGGTCATTGTTTGGTGGTCTAGCGCCGGTGTGATTCATCACAGCTTCTTACCAAACGGGGAACTACTGCAGATGTGTACTCTGAAGAATTGAACACAATGATGGAGAAGCTGGCACATCTCCAACCAGCATTGGTCAATCGCTCGTCTCCACTGCTCCTGCACGACAACGCACGTCCTCATACTGCACAGCAGATGGTCTCCAAGTTGCAAGAACTAGGGTTGAGAGCTCTCCGACATCCGCCCTACTCACCAGACCTTGCGCCTATAGACTACTACTTTTTCCAGAATTTGGATACCTTCTTGGCGGGAAAAAAATTCAATACCCAAGAGGCAGTACAAAATGCCTTTGAAGAATTTGTTGCCTCCCGTCCAGCTGATTTCTTTAAGAAGGGCATAAATAAACTGTCACTGCGTTGGCAAAGATGCATTAATTGCATGGGTAATTACTTCCATTAATACAAATAAAAAATACATGAAAAAAATTCGTTTAAATTTTTTCATACAAAACGGCAATTTCATAGGTAAAGAACACTAATATTTATAATATTATTTTCATACCTAAGAGCGAAAAAAACCTTATATACATAGTTCAATATCAAAAATTAAATGAATTATATGGGAACTTCGAGCACGGGCGACCGCTATTCATTATTATTTAAGTAATTTTGTTAGGCAAAAGTTGGCAATTATAGGCGTGTCGGTTCACATTTCTAATCCTCGGCTTTGAATCTTAAAAACAATGTCCTAAACGAAAACTTACCTCTAGAAAAGTGATGGTCATTGTTTGGTGGTCTAGCGTCGGTGTGATTCATCACAGCTTCTTACCAAACGGGGTGAACATTACTGCAGATGTGTACTCTGAAGAATTGAACACAATGATGGAGAAGCTGGCACATCTCCAACCAGCATTGGTCAATCGCTCGTCTCCACTGCTCCTGCACGACAACGCGCGTCCTCATACTGCACAGCAGATGGTCTCCAAGTTGCAAGAACTGGGGTTGAGAGCTCTCCGACATCCGCCCTACTCACCAGACCTTGCGCCTATAGACTACTACTTTTTCCAGAATTTGGATACCTTCTTGGCGGGAAAAAAATTCAATACCCAAGAGGCAGTACAAAATGCCTTTGAAGAATTTGTTGCCTCCCGTCCAGCTGATTTCTTTAAGAAGGGCATAAATAAACTGTCACTGCGTTGGCAAAGATGCATTAATTGCATGGGTAATTACTTCCATTAATACAAATAAAAAATACATGAAAAAAATTCGTTTAAATTTTTTCATACAAAACGGCAATTTCATAGGTAAAGAACACTAATATTTATAATATTATTTTCATACCTAAGAGCGAAAAAAACCTTATATACATAGTTCAATATCAAAAATTAAATGAATTATGTGGGAACTTCGAGCACGGGCGACCGCTATTCATTATTATTTAAGTAATTTTGTTAGGCAAAAGTTGGCAATTATAGGCGTGTCGGTTCACATTTCTAATCCTCGGCTTTGAATCTTAAAAACTTAATTACAAAAAGCTAAAACAATCTTAACGCCTTTCATAGTTCTACATAAGCGGCGAGCACATTATGAAAAGAATCCCAAAGTTAAACATTACACACAAAGACTTTGTCGAGCTAACCGGGGTTTCAATTGTAACACAAGATTTTCATTTTTACATCTTAAAATAGAGCGCTTTTAGTTATAATTCAACTGTTTGCTGTAGGTACATATTTGGCAACCTCTGTTGCTAAGTGGTTGAGCGCGTTAGTGCTCAAGCCGCGGGGTCGCGGGTTCAAATCCCGCCGATGAAAGAAAAAGCTTTTCTGTGTTCCTGGGTCATTGATTTGTATTAAATATTTTTATAATAAGAAATATCTAAAATATATGTATAATATAAATAACTCTCCTCAACGATTTCGGTGACGGTGGCCGGTTTCATTGAAACCAGGCCAGTTACGTAGGAGTAAGAGAGTAGGATTGCGCAGTACACAAGAGCACTCTCTCTTCGTTACTTACTCTCATAACCCAGTGGGACGGATAATCGACACGACTGGCGAGGGATTAGGCCCAGGTCCGACTTTTTACATGCCCATCTGACGCATGGATCATCTTTCTTGTCAGACAATCAAGCTCTAACCACTAGACCACGGAGGCTGTTATGTTTAATATAATAGTATTAAAAGTAAAATCCTCAATATAATATGTATGTAAGTATATAAGTATATAAATATACAAGTATTAAATATATTTCCCGTTGTCTGGTCCCCCGTAACACAAGTTCTTCGAGTACTTACGACGGGGCCAGATAGACATCGTGAAGTATGATTAGATATTATTATTATTATTATTATTATCTATACTTATAATTATATACTTATACTTATAATATAATAAAGAGGAAAAGTTTGTTTGCATTGAATAGGCTCCGAAACGACTGGACCGATTTTGATGAAATTTGGCATAGACATAGAGTAGACCACGGGGAAGGACATAGGCTACTTTTTATCGCAAGAAAGTTACGGTTTCTACGAAATTAATTTTTGAGCACACAATGTCGCGGACAACACATTAAGTAAAGTTGTTTGATAGAACTCGCAGGTGCGACAAATAAAAGTTTTAATAGTCAGTTATAGCACATATTAATAAATACACAGTTACTATGTAAGTCATAGGCGATATTTTACATGAGAGTAGAACGAAATAAAGCTTATACATAAATTTATTCGCAGATAGTCATAAATGATTAATTTAATCGTAGTTGATATAATTAACTCGACTAAATGTGGCCGGTTTTTCGATCAAAATATTCGCAAATTATTTTTTCAGTAATCTGTCGAATAGCCATTAACAATTTGGACGTGAATTTGGCTTTTTATTTTTTCGGAATCGGTTTATAGCCATTTGCCAGTGTCAAGTTAAAAAGGCGGGTAATAGAACTTTCTTTTAAATTTTCAACACCGTATTCCTAAATCGTCAAGTATAAAGTCTAGTCAAAGTCCAAATATATAGTCAGTGCAGTCCATGAGTTATGTCAGTCGATTCAGTAAAGTGGTAGAAGCTTTACTGAAAGTTCCTAGGGAGTTTTGGAGGGAAACTCAAAGTTGCACGTTTTTAGAAGTTGTAACACTTGCCCACACTTGTGCACGTGAACGAATATTTAATGGTTAACATTCTACCAATATTACACATTAAGAAGCGAAATAATACAAATTTATGAAAGAAATGCAAAATCCAAACGTCACCCATTGAATTCCCCGGCAAAACTCCAATTTGACTTTCATTGACGGGTGGCCTTACAAATGTCGTCTGTAACAGTGACAAAAACATTCGATGCTAAGGGCCCCGAGACGATCAAACGGTTTGACTCAAACCTTACGTGTTTGATGCAACCGTTTGATCGGTTTGTCAAACGACACTGTTCAGTTTCACTGTCACTTCACTGTCAAACAAAACAAAAATATGTAATTCCATCAAACGAGCTTGAATCCGGTTTGACTTAAACCAAAATGTACGTGCTTGAGTCAAACCGTTTGATCGTCTCGGGGGCTCTTTAGTTTCCGAACTGGATAATGATTTACAATACTTATCTATCATACTAAAAATACTACTTATAATACATATAGCTATACTGACGCCTCACTGCTAACTTAACGCGAATATACAATTCATTATTCAAGTGAGGTATGTAGTGAGTCAACAGTAAAGATGACAAAATTTACTACTGACATAAACGTCAGAGTGGCGAATGCACGGTTCACATGAACCAATAAAGTAAGCCATTTTGACATTTGCACTGATTGACTGGATTCATAACGCAAATATAGTATAGTGTGATGTATTAATAATATGAAAAATCATATTCAGCTGTTTAACATATGTTATATATTTTATTTTTTATATATATTTTTATATATAAAAAATAAAATATAAAAAAATATATATGTTATATATATTTTTTTTTTAACAGCCTCCGGGGTCTAGTGGTTTAGAGCTTGGCTCTCGACTCGGAGGTCGTGGGTTCGATTCCCGCATTGGAATAACAAAAAATCTTGTTTCCAAGTTTGGTTAGGACAATGCAGGCTGATCACCTGATTGTCTGACAAGAAAGATGATCCATGCGTCGGATGGGCATGTAAAAAGTCGGACCTGCGCCTGATATCTCACCAGTCGTGTCGGTTATTCGTCCCACTGGGTTACGAGAGTAAAGGAAGAGAGAGTGCTCTTGTGTACTGCGCACACACTTGGGCACTATAAAATAACTCCTGCGTAGCTGGCCTGGTTTCAATTAAACCGGCCACCGTCACTGAAATCAGTGTGGGGAGCTATTATATTTTATTTTGTTTGATGAAAAATGTTTAAAATAGAATTGTAATTATTTTATTTAGAATACTCCAACCGCCAACAAACTGCTCCACAGTTTGGCGATTTATGTAATGACTGTAGAAGATGTTATTTTTTGTGTTAATAAATAAGAAAAAAAATGTTATAATAGTATAATAATAGTACTATTAGTATATTTTGATTTTTAAATGATATGAAATTGTGTGACCGTACTTTACTAATGAAAGTTACTAATAGTATAAATAGTGGCACACCGGGAGTGCCGACTGCCGACAGAAGTGAAAACAATAGCGCACAGGCAGGCATGTGGCGCGCGACACCCCGCCCCGCCCAACTTCATACTGATCCGGTGTCTTTAACAGTGTAGCGAGTGCAATGGTTTTCCCATGTCAAAAAATGCCCAACGCGCCTAAAGGATTATTCAGTTAAATAATTATAATTATTGAGGATAAAAGTTGGTGAACTGTTTCACTCAAAAACTGTTGAATGATTTTAAATATATATTGGCATTAAGTAAATTTGGTTAGTACAGTATTGTCGCCGATAGATGGCGGCACTCGGAGGTGTAGATCACGCTATTGAATTGGTAACACAACATCAACTGTAATAACATATTAGACTTACCAACAGTTTTTGAGAGCAGTATCTAAGGGAAAGCAAATTTTTGTAAAGTAACGTTGTCACTCCGTTGACAAAATTACTTGTACTAAATGTAAGGGTCAATCCACACAGAAACATAACGATACGATATACGATGACGCTGCATTTTTAAGATATCTATTCAAAATTGAACTTTATTCATTACACGAAAAGATTTCAGACACGTTTCGTAGTAAGTTTAATGTCCAGTTGCACCGCGCTGCACAGCGCATGTATGACTGGTGTCGTAATATGAAACGAGAGGTACACCAGAAAAGGTACACCTTCTTGTGTGTTGAATAAACATCAATTATGAATAGCTATCTTTGAAAATGCAGTGCCGCGCAGCATCGCGTATCATCGATATATAAACTGACCCTAAGTCGTAATCCATAGTCATTCGTCAATTTGCGCTTCTTATAATAATTAATTATTATTAAGGTGTATGGTTGAGCGGCGTCCGCAAAGGATTTACGGCCGACCGATTGTGAAATACAGCCGATTGTGATATAGAGCCGATTATGAAATAGGGCGATCGGTGATTTAGAGGCAACGTGAAAAAGCCAACCACTGGAAACCCTTGTTTTAAGTGGCAGATCTTACTATTGTTCATCAAGCGACAAAAATTCAATCAGAATCAGAAGTGTTTTAATTCTTGTAACAAAAATTAAAACACTTTTGACCGAAGAAAACTAAAACTTCCTCACAAATGGGCGTGCGATACTGCGGTGTCTACAGAAAACAGGCGAGTTTTACTGTTAGGGTCAGGTCACACCAGACGCGAAGCTGCATTTTAAGATAGCGATTCAAAATTGAACTTTATTCACTACACGAATTTCGAGCTTCACCGAGCTGCGTAGCGCGGCGCTGCTCTTGCAATGAAACGTGTATCTTCTTGTGTAGTAAATAAAGTTCAATTGAATCGCTATCGCAAATTACAGCGCCGCGTCCCGTCGCGTCTTGGTCTAAAATGACGCTTAGTATGGGTGCCGGAGGCCCAAGGAATGTAGGGCTTTCATAATAGCCCTTACGCGACGGTGGCATGTTTCGTTGAAACCAAGTGACGCGGCAGTTATTTTATGGTTCCTAAGTGTGTGCGCGATTCACAAGCACTTCTTCCTTTTGCTCGACGGATACGGTTCGGGTTTAAAAGACTGACAAAGCACTGAACTTTTATTTATTCTCTGGTGCAACTTGCGTGTGTATTGGCACACGAATTCTCGCGAACCATTGGGTTCGCGGGAATCACCTACCATCAAGCGATCTGTCTACTTGTTTCAATCGTTGCATGGATAAAGTTGCTAAAAAATATTTTTCGTCTTTTCAGTGTTAGACAACATGATAATAAACAGTCTAAAACGCATTTTTGTAAATCTTATAAAACAACAAAGATATGTATTAACAATTTAAATTTACAATAAGAAAGAGAGCGATATATCGGCATGTGACGTCACGACGTGCTACCGCCATACATATTTTGTCATTAATCAATGTATGGCGGTAGCAGATTGTGACGTCACAAATCATTTTGCGAGAAAGAGATTTGCAATATTTTTATTTACTTATAGTTTTTAATCGCGTCAACCTAAATAACTTTTTCTTTTACATTATTGTATCTTTTTTCAGCAATTTTAAAATTTAATTTGTAACAATGAGATATTAGATACTATGCAACGTTCCTATTTTTCATGTCATTGCCACAGGGGCGATACTCTCTGCAAATGACAGCTCGAACACCGGTGTCATGTTGACGTAAGCCTAAGGTTGACACCGAAATGAATCTAATCGTCGCATCAGACAAATCTATCTTATATATTATGAAATTATACTGTCAATTATGTCCAACGGCCAGCCCCATGAATGAAAGTCTTGGCTTGAAAAACTGACGTCCCGCTCGCCTCGTGCACCCCCCGCATATGTCTAGCCACGCACACAGCTGCGAGCTGTCAATCGTGTAAATCTATTAAATGACGGTTATTTACGTTAGTAATATAGTATAATATGTTCTTTGTCATCGCTCAATGTCCATACAAACTTTGGAACTTGCCACTTGATAGTTACAAATGCTTATGAAAAGTGGTTTGAAACATTTTGAAACAACGAACTCGGAGCTAAAACAATTTATTCCACGAATTTACATGTGTAAAACAATATTTCAAAGCTGGCAATACTGGCTAGTTTTTTAATGAAATGGCGGCCGAATCCTAGAGTTTGCTTCAATATTGGTGTATTGGCATTCTCTTCAACTCCGCAACTTTCATATGACTTTATTGTTTGAATTTCGCGGCGCTGTCGCTCCTGGCATACAGAGAGCTTTTGATGGGTTTTATAGACCGTTTTGGGGGGATTTCCACAATCTTTTTCTTTTTGTTGTCTCATACATTGAAATTTATTGAGTCGTTTTGGTAAATATTTATAAGGTAAAAGAATAAAGGACGCTGGGTGTGGAGTATTCGAAAATTTAATCTAATATACTAAAATCTACATTATCATAAACACGACACATAATCTATACGAATATTGTTAATAGGAAAAGTATGTTTGTTTGTTTGTTAATAGGTTCCCAAACAACTGGACCGATTTTGATGAAATTTGGCAGATTAGACCCCGAGGAAGGACATATTATGCTACTTTTTATCGCGGCAAAATGTACGGTTCCCGGGTGATTACCTTTTTAGCGCATACGAAGTCGCGGGTAACATGGAGTGTGATATAACTATAATATATAAAATTGTTTTATTAGGTAAATCAATGATAAATTAATGAACTTTTAAATGAGGTTAAATTCTGGACTCGTCAGTGTCAACTGTTGGCGTTGACACACACCTACAGGTTACACACACACCTACACGATACTGTTACCATGTTGTTGAATTTTACGATATGCTTGATTTAATAATAATGGACGCTTCACACCACGTCAATCTGGCCCAGTGGTAAACCGCAGAACTTGCGTTACCAAGTAGTAAGTAGATAACGGGAAGTATATTTAATACCTTCATACTATACATAAATTTAAGATTTGTATTATATTATAAACATATATTTAATACACATCCATGACCCAGGAACATTACTTTTTTCCTTTGTCGTACTTCAAACCCTTCGGCTTGAGCGCCTATGCGCTTACCACTGACCCACAGAGGCCGTCTAACTTACTTTAAGGCAAATTAGTTACAATTACGTTGTAATAAAATTGTATTTTCATATTACTTACATCAAAATAGAAAAAATGTGGGATGCAAAATTGTTTTTTACTCTGTTCAGATAAAATTTAATATAAACGTGCGTACACAAAAAGAATGATAGAACACATGATGCTACCAATGTAAATTTCGCTTATTTACCGTGCAATAAAGTATACAATTATACCTATCATTGGTTAAATTAAATCGCTTAGATGACACATATATCAAATTGGATACTTAGCTTGGATTGAATCGAGGTTGAGCTTCGGTATAGGTTCGGGTTAAGATCTATTTCATTCTACAATTAATAACATGGAATGAGAGAGAGAGAGAGATATCAAATCCAAGTTTAGCGATAAGCGCGCTTAAAGCAGTTTGTTGAAATCGGGGCTTAAAGTAAATTGTAAATACTATTTTTTAATTTAAAAAATTTACGGGAGAATGTGCAACATTGTACCGTATTCTTTCAGTTCGATTTGTTTTCATACCATAGCCGTGTGCGGTGTAATGTAGGTGGCGACTGGCGCCTAATCATGTCGCGCTGCACCACAATGGCCTTTGTCTACGCGGGAGGGTGGGCCGTTTGATCCGGTAATGACTACCATTGAGACCATCTCAGCCGAGCATTGTAATATTTAGCCTTTGATATATCTTTTGTGTTTCTAATACCTGCTCCAGATATTACGTTTATCGAGTTTCATTATGTTCTGTCACTATCGTAACACTAAAGATTGACCAAAAAAAAAATACTGAGGGTATTGATTTTTTTACTGAAGCAACACTATGAAAAGCTCCAACGTGACTGGCTTAATCCTACTACCAGTGTTGCCAGTCTATTTAAAATAAATACCGAACAGTGAGCAAGAAAAAAGATTTAATCATTCATTTATATTATTAACCTAAAATAAAAGAGTACCATTATACTAGCTAACGTAACTTATATAAAAATATTTTTTTTCTCACTAATGCACGCTTCTAGCTATTTCTTATTTGCTTTGACTGCCTCATGCATTTCGCGACATGTCAGACTGAAATTACATCGTATACATAATTTAACCTTTACCATGTCCACACTTAATTTATTACGGCTGTCCGTCCACAAATGGTTCATTTAATCTGACAGTTGAATCGTTTATTAGGTAGAAAATTTAATCAGAAAAAAATACCGAACCGCCAATACTTCGGTATTTTTGTCATACCAAACACAGTGCTAAAGTACCGATCGGTTCGGTAGAATACCGAACACCTGGCAAGCCTGCCTACTACTAATTATAAATTTGAAAGTTTGTGAGGATGAATGGATGTTTGTTTCTCTTTCACGCAAGAACTACTGAATGGAATTTTATGAAAATGGTATGGTAGTAGTTTGAGCTCTGGATTAACAGATAGACTACATTGTATCCCGAAAAAGTACAGTGTCCCCGTGGGATACTGCATTTACGCAGTCAAAGCCGCGGATTGAAACAAACAGGACAGTTAAAAAATGAAAAATTTCTCTAATTTACCTAATTTCTCTTTTTTTTGCCATTATTTTTTTGTTTCGTTAGGGAATCGTCTTTTTTTCATAGTCTCTTTCTTTGTCTGTGTAGGCACGTCCGTTATTATATTATCGTATTCTGTTATGTTGGTAGTTGCTACTTTGTGTCTTTGGTTTGTTAATGTATGTCATGTGTTTAAGTGTAATGTGAGCGTTGGATAAATGTTTTATTCATTTATATTTCCTGGTAAATGCTATAGTTACTTGCACAGTTACGCCTGCATGAACCTTTTTATTTAATGCCATTTTCGGATTAAATTCGGTGGCCGGTGCGCTTGTAACGTTGTGAATATAATTGATGACTTTCTGCGAACAGTTGGGGTACGTTTAATACTTCACTCTCATGACAGCAATATCACATCTACAATTTAAATTATGCACATAATTTAATTCGCAACAACAACAAGTATCAAACTAAAGCACCGAAATGATTTTCGTTATGGCGGCTGATTTCGTTGTCATCAACAACGCGAATTATTTATAGTGGCTGAAAGTGTACATAAAAGTGGGATTCTCCTGCCTTTTTAAAGTTAATTTGTATTATTATAAACCTTTAAATACTGTCTAGTGTCTACCAAAGCAGTAACACTACTACGCTTTACTTTACACACTACGAATTCGAACTTATCTTAGATGTAAGTTTTTCCATCTTAACTACGACAAGTGAACTAGAAGAATGCTTTCCAAAAGTTTTCCCACATCATTCCCCCCATTAGACATAATTCGATAGACGCATTACTGTGATATTGTAACGGGGAGAATGGGGAATCTAACGCGATTCGATTTCGCCCGGAGGGATCATGTCTCCCCGGTGTACTGGGTCTACCCTACTTCCGTCTGAACATAATACCTCATTCTTCATTCGTTTTGAATATTTCAATGCTGCTAACAGCATACGAGTTTTCACTTAACAATGTACTTCAGATTACTCACTGCAGTTCGAATAGACGAATCGTTTCGAACAGGTATTTTCGAGAGTCCACAATGCTGTTAATGGTTGCTTGTTTTGTAATATGTTTGAATTTAATTAGCGTAAAATAACATTTGATTTTCTAGATAATTGTTAATAATTTTTAATAAATCTTTTTTTTCTTTTGTAAAATATTCGTATTTACGCATAATCATATTTTCTACTAGAGGTCGGCCAGTGGTCGAAATTCACCCATAATCATTAATTTATTTTTTAAGTGTCTGTGTTTTTTTTACTCTGTGTGTGTATAATATGAGGTTAATGTGTGTTGAGTGTTCTTATTATTTCCATTAATTTTATGTATTTCTAAGCATTATTTGAAACAATGTTGGCTTTCTGAACACCTTCCTCCACATAAACAAACTAACATATTACGAGTATTTCGTACAATTCTTGTAAAACTGTGCTGAAAATGTTGGCTTCACGTACTATTATAATTATGATACTACATTGCCTTGTAATTGGGGCCTGAAAAACATGAATGAAAAAGTCAAACAAACGCCACCACTAAAAACGAGCCAAGTCACTACAACTCGCCGGAAAATAAGCCAAGAGCTGATTCTTTTTATCACGATGAGTAGCCAATATTTTATTTGAGTTTTCATTCTATTAATTTTCAATAGGCCCTCCACGTTAATTTCGTTTCTTTTTTTTTTCGGGAAAGCACTCAATGGATCAGTGGTTTCAGCACCAGCTTAGAGCTGATTTCAACTAATTGCTGCTGCTTTAAATGAAATTAAATGCGATCTGGAGGCCTACCAGGAACAATTGACAGCTGGTGAGAAAACCTAACGTTATGGAAAGAGATTTGTATGATTATTATGACAGTGCCCATACAATTGACATTCGATAACGTTACGTTTACGCACCTGTCAATTGTTCCTGCTAGGCCTACAGAATACGAAAAACTCGCTTTACGTGATTAAACGAGTTTAAAAATCCAAATTGAATTATCTTTCGCGTTCAAGAGCTGTCACGTACGATGATAATATGAAAACTGTGTCGTTTGTATTTATAAAGTTAATATTAACTTATGTATAATATCGCATTTGATAGCTCTCACAATTCGAAAATTCTAAATGAATGTAAAGATATTTAACATCTATACTGTTTTAACTCAGGTTTCGTTATCGCAATTATTAGCTTCAGTAAGGTGAAACAGACGCATGAGCGCGCTTGGTTAAAACTAAGTTTTATAAAATTAAGTTTTGATTGTGAATGCTGGAATCGCCCCTTAATGAGTTAAGGCAGTAGGCCGGTTTGAATACGGCTTAAACGGAGAATTTTTTGTGTTCCTAGGTTTAAAAATACTATTTTTACCTAGATTTTTGTACGTTCTTGGACACTTATCACGGGGTCAAATTGACGCGATGCACGAGTGTCATAATTGGAGACAAAAGATTGACATTGGAGACAAAGCGCGGCCTTGTCTCGAGTTAGTGACGTCACATGACGTCATTGTTCCCAGCTCACACTTCAAACTGTTTATTTTTACTTCCATTAATGAAGTGAAGGCGTGATGGTGCCGTTTAGTGGAGTGTCATTACCAGTGGCTAGATATTCTTAACACACATTTAAGGTAAGCGTTCACATATCTGTATATCATGTGTGTGATACATTTTTTATGAAATGGACCTGGAAACGAGCAGGCGGATCGCCTGATGGTAAGCGATTACCGCTTGTTACACCAGAGGGGTTCTCGGTACTTGAAATCCCCAAATTAATAAATAAATTAATAATTATTATTATTTCTAAAATTGATGATATTCGGTTAGGCTCGTGACTGTCATAGATATTTGTTAAACCAATGCCAAAGTAACATTTGTCGCTGACGCGCTATACTTATTAATTTGAAGGCTGAAGCCCTTCTCGTATTTATGAAACGTGTATCTTCTTGTGTAGTGAATAAAGATCAATTTTGAATCGCTATCTTTATACCAAATTTTATACCTTTGAAAATTAATGACAAATTAATAAACAAAGTAACTAGCGAGAAGTATTTAGGCCTCACCTTAGACAGTAAATGAACGTGCAAAACACACATACAAAAAATTAAAAAAAAATTAATATCACTAATAGGAGCGTTGCGTGGAATAGTTCAGTGTCTACCTCAAAAAATACGTTATATCATTTATAACTCACTGGCCAAGCCTCACCTCGACTATTTGGTCGAAATCTGGGGATCATCGGCAAAAACTAACCTTAATACACTTCAAACAGCTCAAAACAAATTAATTAAAACACTATTTCTTTATGACTTCCTGACACCTACGATAAAAATTTACAAGAACACGAACATTTTAAATATAGAACAAACATATAAGTACTACTCTTGCTTACTCGTTCGTAAAATTTTAAATAAAGACATAAATACTAATATTACATTCACAAAAAAGAAAAACATACAAACGAAAATGTGCAACTGACAAGTGCCAATAACTTAATCTTGCGAACACCAAGAACAAATTATGGAAAAAAGAATATTACATACGAGAGTGCACAACTATATAATAAATTACCTATAGCTATTAAGGAAACTAAAAACACATTTAAAAAATTACTAAAACATAGTCTACTAGAGCAAAAAATGTAAAATATATTAATAAAAAATTATAATTATAAAATCAGCTATGAAATCATAGTTATCGTATTATAAATAATAATAAAAAAAACAAAAAAAAAAAAAAACAACTAGTTAGAAAGAAGAACAAAAGTAGTTAGAAACAACTTTAGATCGGTGTATATTACTTGTATTCACCCAGCCTGTTGCTAGTGTCCGATCGTGTCGTAATGACAACTACCCTCACGTAGATTAATATTTTTCTTTCTTTGTGAAATATTTAAACTAATATGAACTTATCCGTGTACCGTGTACCTACTTAGCGCGCTCGATAAATAATTTAGTACCTATATCTTGTTAAATCCTGTTCCTTACTTTTATGTATATCTCATATAAGTGAATTTATGTAAATTCTTATGAGAATAAATGTCTTAAGCCATATCTTGAAAACGCTGCGCGCGTCGCGTCGCGTCGTGTTTCGCTGTGAGCTGACAACTCTTTAACGACTTAACAACTTTCAATGAATTATAAATGACCATCTCATTGTCATAAACTGACCCAAAGTCGATAATAATCTACTAGACAATTAATCTAATACAATTTCGCTGTTAAATGAGATCGAGACTGTATCGAAACTATATGAACTATATCGAAACAAAGAGAGATAATAGCAGATTCGACCTTATGGGGCGTGCGCACAAAGCGGACTGCCCTTCTTTGAAAGAATCAAATCAAATCAAATTCCTTTATTGCTAGAATGTACTACATAATGGTCTTTATATTCTGTGAGAGCTGCTGATACATTCTGCCATTACAATGGCGTGCAATGCATTAAAAATGATAATTGTTTTGATTATTACATTAAATTACATGACAATAATAAGGAGTTAAATTTAGCAAATAACATTTAGATAAAGTTAATGATTGGTATAAATAGTCAATTTGTTTAGTATGTAAAAATAAAATTCATTATAAAATTATTACAGTCCCAAAAGGATAAATAAGCAAATAATACAAAATAATCACAATAAAAGAAATTACATAAAATGTATGATTTGAAAAACAAATAAATAATAATACCTAGTTACATATTATGTCAATTTAGCAGAATTTGATCCACATGCCTTTATAAAGATAAAATAAATTCAAATATTAGTGAAGGCAATATAAAAATAAAGGATAATATATTATGTCAATTTAGTTATATACTTCATTATTTATCAATTTATTTTATCTTTCTTTAAATCTTATGTATTCAAAGTATAAAAATAGTTTTCTGATAGCCATTTTGATATCTGAGTTTTAAAATTAAATAAATTAAAATCCTTAAACCTGTCGGGAAGTTTATTATAGACTTTTAAAACGCTAATGCAAAAATTTCTTTTATATAAATTTAGACGACATTGGGCATATATAATTTATATTTAAATCTTGATAGGGTACTTCTATTATTCACATTTGAGCTAACTGTAAAATATAGTGGATTTTGCTTAACGAACACACAAAGGTACGGTTCACACTAAATGATATATAGTAAGATATATAGACACACCAGTGGCAATATGCGATTTTTAGTAAAAAGTGGTTTACAGCTGTGCATAGACCAGGCTCCACAAATAGCCCTTACACATTTCTTTTGCACCCGGAAAGCCTTTTCAAAATTACCGAGTTCCCCCACAACAACAGACCGTAGGATAAAACCGAGGACACGTAGCCGTGATATGCGGTTAACGCTGCTTCCATCGACACTTTAAGCCGTAGCGTTTTGATTGCAAACACATTTTTTTAGTTTGTTGCATACGAAATCAATGTTTGACTTCCAGTCACAGTGCCTGTCAATCATCAATCCTAAAAATTTTGTACATTTAACTTCCTTTAATTGAATGTCACAAAAGTAATATTTATGTCAATAGGATGAGTTCGGTAGTCACGAAATTGGATTAATTTAGTTTTGTCAAGATTAAATTTTAAATTATTACATTTTAGACATATAATGTTTTATCAAGTGTAGAAGATATTATATTTTGATACGATTGTTTGCTCTTAAATTTAATGAGCACACTTGTGTCATCTGCGAATAAAATAGTTTCTTGATCGACAGCGTCAGGAAGATCATTTATGTACATTAAAAAAATAAACGGTCCTAATAAGCTTCCTTGACGAACACTGTAATCGTCGTGTAAAAATCTTGACCTGCTATTAACTTTAGTGCCAATTTGTATTTTAGTTATCTGCACACACTGCTGTCGTCCGCTTAGGTAACTTTTTATCCAGTCGTTTGCTTTATTTACCTCTAATAGAGAGACCTCTATAGAGAAGCTTATGATCGACAAAGTCGAAAGCCTTACTCATGTCTAGAATAGCTACTGTAATTGCTGTTTTATTATTTAAATTTTTGTAATATATTTTATTAAATTAAATCATGCTAGTGTAGTATTTCTATTTCTGAATCCAAATTGTTCTTGTTTTAATATGTCATATATTGTAACAAAGCTGCATAATCTTTTCATCATAATCTTTTCAAATATTTTTGAAATGACAGGTACTACAAGATACAGTTACATACTATCATGATGCTCGCGAATGTTTACAGATGGCAGTGTAGTTGCTGAAAAAAACTTAAATAATTATTTAGAGATTTTTATTTTATTTTATTTTATTTTGTTAGGAAGACCAACAGCTATCAGTAATAACAATATAAAACTTGTGTAAGCTAGGAACTTACACATGCGACTATGAGCTGAGGGAAGTAGGTATATAGGTTAATGTGAGGGCTGGAGAAATCTGGGACTGACCTTATTGTTGAGCTGGTGGTTCTGGATCTGGGCGGAGGTTTCTTCTCACTACACTACACAGCTGTTGAGCGGATTATCGATAGATTTATCGCGGTTCGCCGGCGAATTTGGTATTATATTAACGAGCACCAATAAATATGCGCACACGCGTTCGCGTTCACTAGGTTTCGGGATGAGCTGAAAATGCATCCAGCGCGGGAGGGGTTCTAATTGCAAGTGTTCGTCACTCTCTCACAGCGCCCCTGAGTCGGTCGGCCATACATCACGTAGTGATGTCCTTTGTGTTTATTCTAAACGTCGCGCTAGGGTTGGCGCGAACATCCTGGGGGGCCCGCACAGGCGGCGAGCTGAGCCCCATCCTGAGCAGTATCCAGTGGGAGCCGGGCAATCTTGCCGACAGGCCTCCGCAGCTGGCCTTGAGTCGTGTCCAAGTCCACAACTCTGATGACTCCATCCTTCCCAGGTAGCAGACGTGAGATTCTTCCCATCTTCCATTGTAGAGGAGGCAAATTATCCTCCTTGAGCAGAACCAGTTCTCCAATTTTGGGTGGAGAGGAAGAGGAAAGCCATTTGGAGCGGATTTGAAGGGTATGGAGGTAGGACTTGGTCCAAAGGTTCCAAAAGCGCTGAGAGAGTGATTGAATGAGCTGAAAGCGTTTGAGCGGAGATATTACTCTTTCATCTAGAGTCAGCTCGGGGAGAGCTGTGAGCGGACGGCCAATGAGAAAGTGGCCAGCAGTAAGGGGCTGATAGTCCGTGGGATCGGACGAAAGTGGACTGATGGGCCGAGAGTTTAACACAGCTTCGATTCTAGTGAGCAGAGTTAAGAATTCCTCGAAAGTGAGGTGTTGCTCACCGATAACACGGTATAGAAGTTGCTTTGTGGATTTAACATTAATCTCATGGATACCTCCCATCCATGGGGCTTTAGGCGGATTGAGTAACCAAGTTATATTTTGAGTTGAGAGTTTATGAGAAATGGCGTCGTTATTGTCATTGAGAAATTGTTGTACCTCTAGTAGATGATTCCTAGCTCCTACATAATTTGTGCCACAATCCGAACGTATCAATACCGGAAGTCCGCGACGTGAGCAGAACCTTTGTAATGTTGCAATAAACGCTTCGGCAGTGAGCGATGAGACTGGTTCTAAGTGAACCGCCTTTGTAGTGAGGCAAACAAATATGCAAAAATATCCCTTAATTAACTTAGCATTACGTAATTGACTTGATTTGAGCAGAAACGGTCCGGCGAAATCTGTTGATACGTGACTAAATACGGGCTGAGGTATGACTCTATCAGCTGGCAGGTCAGCCATGATAGGTACTTCGGGCTGAGCGCGGCAACGGAAACATCTTATGCATTTAAACGTTCTGTGCCTTATAATGCGGCGGGCAGATAATATCCAAAATTGCTGACGTAAAATAGCATGTAGCGTGTCCGTGCCAGGGTGGCAGTGTATGCGATGATAGTGATCTATTATGAGGTCTACGAGCGGACTAGAACTAGGCAAAATGAATGGGTGTTGAGCATCGTATGTGAGTTCCGAACGAGTGAGTCTACCTCCTACTCTGAGGAGACCGTCCTGCGTAAAAGGCGACAGACGTTGTAGTCGTACTGTGCAGATTCTATCGGTTTGCAGGCGGTGAATATCTTCTGCGAATGCATTCTGCTGTACAGAGCGGATCCAGAAGAGTAATGCTTCTCTACGTTCACTTACAGTTAGAGGGCCTAGTTGTCGCGAGTTTGAATTTAGTTTACAGTTACGAATGAATCGCCTCATGTAGGCAGTGACACCAGTTAGTTCTTCTAAAGAGCTGAAGCGAGTGAGCAGATCACTATCGACACCGGGTATCGAGAAATTGCATGGTACGTATTTTGGTTTGAGCCCTGGCAAGTCTTGTCGAGTATGAGCTGAAGGCATCTTGGGCCAGGTATCCTCTGGCAATTTGAGCCAAGGAGGAGACCACCATAAATCATGAGCGGAGAGAGCTTGAGCTGATAATCCTCTGCTTGCACAGTCAGCAGGATTTAATTGGGAAGGTACATGACGCCACTTAAGTGCGAGTGAATTTGAGTTAATTTTTGTTACTCTATTTGATTCAAATGTTTGTAAACGATGGGGCGGAGTTTTTTCCATGCAAGCACTATGGTACTATCTGACCAACAAACGTGATGTGTAATTGTGAGATGAGCAGACAATTGTTGGGAGACACGCAACATGAGCTGAGATAATAGAGTTGCAGCAGACAACTCTAATTTGGGGATTGTGAGTTTATTTTTAATCGGTGCGACTTTAGATTTAGCAATTATGAGGTGAACGTTAACAAATCCGTTGTGAGCTGATTCTTGTAAATATATCACTGCAGCAAAACCGCTTTCCGAAGCATCTGCGAAGCCGTGAAGTGAGTATGTTGATTTGAATTTGTGTGGAGCGATATGTCTGGGAAAATGTATATCTGAGATGTGTGGAAGATCATGATAGATGCGCTGCCAATCATCTGTAATATTATTTGGAGTGGGATCGTCCCAGTCCAATTTAGTTAACCATAACCTTTGAAGAAGTATTTTTGCGCGGAATATGACGGGTGTAACCCAACCGTTTGGGTCATAGAGAGAAGCTACTGTGCTAAGAATTGAACGTTTTGTAATGTGGGTAACTGGTGGTAATGAGATGTGATATGTACATTCATCAGACCGGGGAATCCATCTAATACCCAAAACCTTAATTGATGGAGACTCTGCGCTGATGTCAAAGTCTTTAGGCATTTCGCATTGATCGTCTGGAAATCTTTGCAAGAGCTGAGGTGTGTTTGATGTCCATTTACTAAGTTTAAATCCACCGAGTGATAACAAATCAATGAGCTGAGTTTGGAGTGCTGATGCTTCTTCTATGGTGTCATGGCCGCAAAGTACATCATCCACGAAAACAAATTTACGCAAAATTTCGGCAGCCTGAGGATAGCGATGACCTTCATCTTCAGCTAATTGTAATAATGTGCGGATAGCATGATATGGACTTGAGCGCAATCCGTATGTAACAGTGTTGAGTGCATATGTGAGCAGAGGTCGATCTGGAGACGATCGCCAGAGTATGAGCTGATAGTGTCTTTGGTCTGGTCTTAAGAGAATATTTCTAAACATCATTTTTATGTCAGTGCTGAATACTATACGATGTGCGCGGAATGATATAATAATATCTACAATGTCTCGTTGAAGTGCTGGACCTGTGTGCAGGCAATCGTTTAAACTGACTCCATTGGATGACTTACAACTGCCATCAAATACTGTGCGGAGTTTGTCAGTACCTGATTTGAATACGCCATGATGAGGAATATAATAATGAGGTTTATGAGTAAATGTAGACGGATGACACGGTGTCATGTGTCCTAAGTTTATGTATTCGTTCATGAATTCTATATATTTTTGTCGCAGTGTGTGATCGGATTGCAACCGTTTTTCTAGATTGAGAAATCTACGTAGAGCAATAGCATGAGTACTACCTAATACGGGTGCATCTGATAAGAAGGGAAGAGTCACCATGTAACGGCCTGAATCGTCACGAATGGTGGTTGAGCTGAATATGTGTTCACATTGCTCGTGTAGCGGGTTTGAATGAGCAGAACGAGGCTGAGGTTCTTCCGACTCCCAGAATCTTTCCAGGCTTTTGCAAATATCATGAGTAGAATGAGCAGAATGTGTAGAGTGAGCCGACTGAGTATAATGAGTATGAGTAATATGAGCAGAGTTAACTTGAGCTACAGGTGAATCGCATGAGTGTTCAACGAGTCCTATGAGTGCAAAATCAAAAATCGTGCCGAAGGCTATGGGCTTCCCCGGGCCCAAAGCAATCTTAGTACCATCCAAAACGTGACCCAAAACGTCTGAGCCTAAAATGAGATCAATGGGCGCAGGAGTATGATAAGCTTGATCCGCCAATGGAATGAGCTGATGAGCTGAGTCTTGTACAACATCTGGTATTTTTTGCAAAGGTAAATAACCTGTAACGTCTTTGAGAATATGAGCGGTAGTAGTAATAGATGGCGTGTCACGGTGTGTGGGCCTAAATGTTATTGTGACCCAACCTTTAGAATTTTGTATGTGCTGATCACCTACACCTGTAATTTTTAATGAACATTGTTTTGGTTGCAAATTAAGATTTCTAGTCATGCGCTGAGTTATGAGCGTTATCATGCTACCACAGTCCAATAAAGCCCGAGCTTTGTGATATTCTCCGCATTTATCAGATATATTTAAAACGACTGTGGGAAGTAACACTGGAGTTTTTAATGGGTTTTCTATGTGCTGAGTTGAATTTACTTGGGCTGATTCTACAGAATATTGGGCTGAACTAGATTTAGATATTTTATGAGCTGAATGTGATGCAGGTGTACTATGAGCTGAATGACATTTCAAATTATTGGGTTGATCTTCTAATTCTATGTGCTCCGTGATTGTAGGTAGTCATTGTTTTTTGTTTTGAGATTGATGAGTTGTAGACGGTGCATGATCAGACGATTGGTTGGGGTCTGATGATGATGATTGATGTGCACGCGTATGTTGTGTGTAGGCCGTGTAGGTATGTGGCTTGTCTTGAGCACGCCGGCGGGGCTGTGCACGTAAATGAGGAGGAAACAAACGCGCTGACGACACCGGAGAATTTGGAGTTCCGTGACGATGAAGCGAGGTGTGGTGATTTGCACTTCCACACTCTTTGCATGAGTTTGTCGAACGACATTCATTTTCAAAATGCGGACCTAGACATTTACGACATCTGTCGTTGGCTTCTATGAAATCCCAACGACCTTGAGTGGGCTGATGATTATATTTCGGACACGCGATAAGTTTGTGTTCTGTATTCCTACAATAGGGGCAGTAGAATCGCTTGTGTTTATCTGTATTCCGGGCTGAGTATTCGCGCCGCTCTGTTCGGGGGGAGGGGGGCCAGTAGCGTTGAGGGTAATGAGGAACTGGGCTGACGTGATAGCTACTTAAAGTGTGAGCCGATGGCGAGCGCTGAGTATTACGAGGATACGCGGGACTAATTGGTCTAAAGCGTGGACTGCGCGGAGAGTTTGCGGGGGGTGTGTGTTGACGAGAGGGCCCAGTTTGTGGTGAGTAGGTAACACCGCGCGTTGCATTAGAATATTCGGTTTCGATACAGCGCGCGTGCTCCTCTAAAAAAGAAATCAAATCACCTAAGGTGGGCAGAGTGTCCGAGATGCCGTATCTTCTTTCGAACAGGGTGCGGAGCTCGCCTCGTAATTTTCTAACTATAATAGACACAAATACGTAATTACTATCCATAGGTAAACGCAGATTATTTAATGCGCTTTGTGCGGAAATGAGCGGAGTTAAAAACGTCGCGCGTATGCTTGATCGAATATGAATATTAGGTAGGCCGAGTATTATATCAACAAACCCATCTATCAGAACACGGCGGTTTTCATACCTACGTGTGAGTATATCGAGCGCGACGCTGTAATTATCATTTGTGATTTTTAAATGCGCAATCATGCTGAGCGCCTCCCCCGATAGGCAAGACAAAAGATAGTGCAGCTTAACTGCATCTGTAAGTGACGTCATGTCGTCTGTAAGACTCCTAAAAATCGTAATAAACGATGGCCAGTCCTCAACGCGTGAGCTGAATTTTGGCAGTTCAATTTTGGGCAGAACGGCAGAAGTGAGCTGACTTGACTCTGAAGTGGAACTTATATTTTCCGCTGCAGTTAAAATATCATAATATTCGGATAGCGCGTTCTCGTAACCAGCTGTATAAAACTTTTCAATTTCTTCTGTAACACTGCCGTCGTCTAAAATTTCGCAGTATAAATTTTCTAATTTTTGTTTCAAATTTTGTAGGTCTTTAAAACGCGCATTAAACTCCGTTTTGTTAGACTTTGAGTCACCTTTGTGTAATGCCAATGCGATCTCTCTGAGCCGACTAATAGATTTTATAGTTTGCCTAAATATGGCCGCTTGCGATTTTGTAGGCATGTTTAAAAATATATGCGTGTAACTAAGTTAAATATTTAAAAGTAATGAGCGGAAAATACGCGCGCAATTATATTAAAACGCAGAAAATAGATTTTAATAATGTGCCGACAATGTATACAATTTTATCATAAAATTTGTACGAGTTAATTAACAAATGAGCTGACCGATCGCCTGATGCTAATATAGTATTAGTGTATGTTTGATGAGCGGAGATTAATGCGTTAGAAGTCGTCTGTAATATTATATTAATGTCCTGAAGTTTGAATATAAACAAATCTTAGCGGGCGCGTTAGAAACAAAATAACGTAATGAAAACAATGTAAGTAGGTATGAGCAGTTTCAATCTCAATCGTGTGCCGACTTATTCAAAACAGCTGTAACGTAACACCTATAATATATTTGTATAAACACAGAACGTCGATAAGAATTCTTATTTAAAACAGCTGTAACGTAATACCTAATAATATTTTTGTATAGACACAGAACGTAGATAAGATATGAATTCAATGTGAAGGTCACTATTTATTCTATGAAGAATACCTAATTGAGAATGAATGTAACCAGCTGTTGTTTACGCACGGGCGCCGTGTAGGTACCTATTACCTACAGAATGCACAAAAAATCAAGTACCGAAGCGAGCCGACGATGTTTGTATGGGCACTTGAGATGTTATGCGACTCATAACTATTAAAATAATGCTAAGTTAATTAATATTGTGTTTTAAAAATTGAGAATATGAAGATATAAACGTTATATATATATATATAAAATACTTAGTAATGCAACGACTATTCACAATTCTGTTATGAGCCGAACGTAATTCACAATACGCACTAGTTATTACTTATTTTATATGCGAGTCAAACATTAAAATATTTTGTAAGTAATTAAGAGCTGAGAAAATTATATGAGATATTATTGGCACAAATTATGTATTAGGTACGTTAGGGAAGTTCTGGAATGTTCGAGTTCTTTGTTCGACAATAAGCCGACAACCTACCCACTACTTTTTTATTTATTTTTTTTTTGGGTTTTTCCTATGAATTTATGGGCCGAAATATGCACAAAATAATTTAAATAATTAACATATAGGTTAATATCAAAGTACAGAATAGGGGTTTAATGTTAAATGTGCCGAATTGATAATGGTAGTGGACTGTAACTTGGTTTTAAAATGGCGGGGCGGCCTGGCCATAATTAATTGGACAAAATATAAATAATCGAGCTGATTTTATGTGCAGAATTGGGCGGAGTGGAACTGTAGGTGCTGGTTCTAATCAGGCCCAACGCCGGTAATAGGGAGAAGGGCTTCACGAAGGCTCGATGGGCCAAGAAATTGGTGAGCCGAGGAAACTTACACATGCGACTATGAGCTGAGGGAAGTAGGTATATAGGTTAATGTGAGGGCTGGAGAAATCTGGGACTGACCTTATTGTTGAGCTGGTGGTTCTGGATCTGGGCGGAGGTTTCTTCTCACTACACTACACAGCTGTTGAGCGGATTATCGATAGATTTATCGCGGTTCGCCGGCGAATTTGGTATTATATTAACGAGCACCAATAAATATGCGCACACGCGTTCGCGTTCACTAGGTTTCGGGATGAGCTGAAAATGCATCCAGCGCGGGAGGGGTTCTAATTGCAAGTGTTCGTCACTCTCTCACAGCGCCCCTGAGTCGGTCGGCCATACATCACGTAGTGATGTCCTTTGTGTTTATTCTAAACGTCGCGCTAGGGTTGGCGCGAACAAAACTATTCTAATCATTAGAAAGCCAATTACAGGTCCTCATATGTAGAAACCGAATAGGTTAACAGGAGTTAAACATAGTGTACACTAATACACGCTAATTAGACACAGTTTATAAATTATAAAGAAAGAAACAGTCACAAGTGTACAATCAACTATCAAATGGTTAGCTTATATATAGCAATAGTACAATTAGGATAAAAGTTAAAAAAAAAAAAACTTATTTAGACCCATTAAAATTTAGAAGTACAAAGATAAAGTCAGCACTACATTACTGGAGCAAATATTGGTAAAGTAATCGCTTAGCTGTCGCCGCGCCAGTTGTGAATAAATCTAAGTCCACAGATTTACAGATTTTATTAAAATTGTTACCTGCGCGCAAGACAAACGAGTTCTTCCGATAGTTGGTCGTGACTACTGGTAGAAAAATAAGGGGGTTAGATCTAAAGATTCTTATAGGTGTATTTAAGTTGAGTTTTTCCAAAAGTTCAGGCGAATCGATTTTATTGGAAGCTATCTTAAGTAAGAAAACTAAGTCAGAAACATCACGTCGGATCCTTAACGGGACCAGGTGATGCCTTTTACATAGTTCTAAATAATTTTCTGAGTTATAATACATTTTTAATCTATAGCAAAGATATCGAACAAAAAGCAGAACAATTTGAAAAAAAGTTACTCTCGGCCTGGAATCGAATCCTGGATCTATCGTCGACGTACCCACTGTAAAAAACTTCAGCGTGTGCCGACTATACCAATGATCCGTAGACGTCAGCGGCGAAATTTCGTGTATGGCGTCACTTCATGATAGAGCAGGGGAACAAAATTCGTTAAAGCAAACGGTTTTCAATAAGATTTTTTTTCTCTATCCGTAAGTATGCTGTCAATATGCAATTTTCACTTTATAATAATCACTTAAATTCACTGTTACTTTGCGTTATTGATTTATTAGAATTTTAATTCTAATAAATCAATAACAATATACACTTTTTCAGTTTTGCACATAAAAGTTTTTATTATTTTATGTTTAATTTAAAGAGATAATAACCAAATGTTTTTTACTGTACTACAATAGTTTTGTTAGATAACATTTTGCCGTGATTATCAAGATATATTTTGCACTTTATTAAGGCACACAAGTTATTTTAAGCTTAACAAGACAAACGACAGCTGTCATCATGTCATAGTTAGTCAAGTCACGACAATAATCTATAAGACTGAAACTCATGTCAGTGGATCTACGGTACAGGGGGGACACTCTCTACAAATGAAAGCTCGAGCACCGGCGAAAACTAAGGTTGACAGCGAAATAATTTTAAATGTTAATTATGTCACAGCACGAAATGAATTACGGCGGCCCACCCCGTGAACGAAAGTCCTGGCTTGAAAACACCCACGTCCCACTCGTCGCGCGCACCCTTCGCATACGCCTACTCACGCACACAGCTGCGAGCTGTCATTCATGTAAGTCTATTGAATGATGGTTCATTACGTTAGTAATATGTATACTCTTTGTCTACGGCGTACTTGCTTTTAATATCGCAAATATCGCAATAGGACAGAAGAAATTCTGCAAGAATGTAACAAACCAAAATACTACATTTCGTACAATTTTTGTTCTTCTCAATTGGCTCGTTATGTTCTACTGCGATTCCGACAGATTTAATGGTCAATTACTTTGAACGAGCTCAGCAATAGAAAATTGACAACGACTGAGTTCCAGCGACAATTTGAAGTAAGACTCGGCTCAGTTAAAACTTTCAAGTATTTTGTTTCGTAATCTTTGTGTGAAGCTTGTTTATACTCGTTCAGATCAAATTTAAACTAAAAGTTAACAAACAGATAATACAACATAAAATGCTACCAATTTAAATGTCATTATGTAACCGTGCTCTAATAAAAATAAATGCAATGACAGATTCATTTGGTCGAATTGATCGTTTTGTTCGAAACTGCTTATTTTCCGATTAAGTGACTAAAGACACCATGTTTTAATACGAATAAATTATGAGGATAATTAAACTGCTAAAGACCCATTTACCTGACTGTACAAATGTTTAATGTAAAATACTTTTACGCCCGAAATTAATAATGTATCTAAAATCTTAGATTCTTAAACAAAATTGACGTAAACTGACGTGAAGTCAATTGACGTTGAAATGTATTGAAATCTTAATCTCAGATAGCTAAAATGAGATTAATTGATTATTAATTTCGGTCGTTAAGGATATAGCTTGAGAAAAATGTAAATTTCCAAAGACGTACGTGGACATACCACGTACGTCTTTGGAAATCACATTTTTTCTATGAAGCCATAAAAAAACGATGATTGCCGAGAGACATTGATAACGTGGTTGTACAGTACATTTGCATGATCAGCTGAGATGAAATTAATCCATTATTGCACGGGAGGTTTTAGTTCCCGCCAGTACTTAAAACAAACGTTTTAAATTACCTTGCGATAAATATTCATGTTATTGATATGCATATTTTATATTTTAATTCAATAAAACATTTTACCTTATATAAAATCATCATGAACAATTTAAAAGTTATTAAACAGAAAGAAATACCACATTTTAAAGAAATATGAATGGATAAACAGCTATATAGTTAGCTTTCGAATTGATTGCACTACTACAAGTATACGGTATATCCAAGATTATGTGGAAAATAGTGAACCGTTGAAGTGGACGTCAAAATTTTCAAATTTGGATTGATTTGGATCGTCGGATATTTTCTCGGATATTTTTTTACTCTGTGGGAATATTTATAATGTGCCACAACAACAAAAATCTCTGTTCACAACAAAAAAATCAAATTCGACCAAACTAATTTGTTATTGTATTCCTTTATTGCGCGGTAAATAAATATGTAGTAATGTAAATAAGTAGTAACATTTAAATTGGTAGCATAATAGTTGGCTTGCTTTTGCCCGCAGCTCCCCCCGCGTAAATACAATCTCCCGCGGGAAAACTGTACTTTTTTTGGACAAAAAATATATGTTAATCCAGGGTTTAAACTACTACCATACCAAATTTCATCAAAATCTTATCAGTAGTTTTTGCGTGAAAGTGTAACAAACATCCATTCATACTCACAAACTTTCACATTTTTAATATTACTAGCTGTTGCATCCATTTCGTTTGCATAGAATTAACGGAAACGGAACCCTATTTTTTTAAACGGAACCCTAAAATTAATAGTAGTGATGTTAGACCTGAGCTTAGTTTAGACCTATGTTAGACCTTATAACATCAGCTATCTGCTAGTGAAAGTCCCGTGAAAATCGGTCCAGCCGTTTCAGAGATTAGCCGGAACAAACAGACAGACAGACGGACAGACAAAATATAAAAAAATTGATATTATACATATGCATTAAGTGAAAAGCTGTTAATTTCAAATTACAAACAGACATTTCAATTTCATTTATCTGTATGTATATATTGCTATAAATTTGAAAGTTTGTGAGGATGGTTGCATGGATGTTTCTTACTCCTTCACGCAAAAACTACTGAACGGATTTCAATGAAATTTGGTATATTAGAGATTTAAGCTGTAAATTAAAACAGGATCCTTTTTATCCCGAAAACAGTACAGTGTTCACGTGGGATACTGTATGCGTGGGCGGAGCCACGGGCAACAGCTAGTGTATAATAGTAGTGGGATATCTTTTTGTTTACGTTTGGATGAAATTGGATCTGACCCGAGCATCCGGAGGCATCCGGTAAGTCAGTACGTCGATGGTAAATTGAGCCGGTTCCCGCGGGATACAGACATCCTGAGTGCGGGATGAAATTTTCATTGTTTGCCGCCAGCCCGTATATTATCCCGCCCGTATCCCGCCTACCCCCCCGGGACACACCGCTGGTGTGATCCGCTAATATCTTACAATGTAGATGGAATTTAATAACATTGAAATGTGGATTTTTATTTCTAAACTACATTAACATAATATGAGTATTTCGTTTACAGAATACACGAGGCAGAAGTGAAACACCATTCATCATTTAAAATCCAAAATTGTGACGCTCGTCTCATGACACGTCAATTTAAGTTAATATTATAAAGCGGAAAGATTTTATTGTTTGTTAACGTTAACGTTAACGCAAATAGCGTTTGGCTCCGAAACTACTGGACTGATTTTGAAAAAATTGCTATAGTAGTAGTTTTTTTATTTTTGTTCTTTATAATTCAGGAGTTTTGTCGGTGACCGACGATGCCACCCCTATGAGACTTACAAAACAAATACAATCAGGTATTATACACTTAGACACTATTAGCAACTAATTCTAAATATGTTTGTAATACAATTCTGGCTTCCCTTGAATTAGGTGAGGTCAAAAAACTATTACATACTCCTACATTTACACACTACACATAGAAACATCAAGACCAAGTCTACTACGTTGAGACTCACCCCGACCACACTCCATCCACACATGTTGCACATGTTTAGGTGTTCCACATAATGCACAATATAGTAGTAGTTTGAACTCGGGATTAACAAATAGGCTACTTTTTATCCCGAAAAAGTGCAGTGTTCCCGTGGGATACCATGTTTATACGGGCGGAGCTGCGCGAAAAAGCTAGTCGTATATAAATATGTGTACGAAGGGTCTTTTTTAACTAAATTAGTCGTCATCGTAATACATAATATATTATGTTATTGAGTGAAGCAAAAACTTTTAGTAGTTTTACGAGAATTGTACGAACGGAGGAGTATGATATTTGGCACAGTTAAAGTTTATGATGAGGAACGTGTGAGGATTTTGCTTTTTTTAAATAATGCTTAGAAATACATAAAAGTAACAACAACTGACACTGCCTCAGATTATTAACACACACTACCGTGCGTTTGATAGATATATGGAGGGTAGAGGAAAGGGGGACTATGTCTATACGATATGAAAAAGTATCCGTTGATAAGCGTTAAATAACAATTCCAAAACTGGCCATAATGGCGCTCGAGTCATAATTGGGAGTGATATGAAGTTAGCAATAAGAGATGGAGTGAAGTTAGTTGAGTTTAAATAACTAAATTATTTAACTACTTTTGTCCGACACTTTTTAGCTTTACTGCCTTAGAGAGATAGTCCTCCTTTCCTCTACCCTCCATAGATAGATACAATTTGTTACAAGTTGACGTTTGTCAATCTGTCACTTTTTTTTCTAACTCAGAGGCAAAATAACTTGTAATTACAGTTCAAATTCAAAAATGATGGGCTAATTTCGACCTAAAGGCGATCACTAGACATACAATGATTACTTACAAGGTTATCAATAATTTCTCGGTGATGTCTCACGTACATATGTAAGATACTATATTGCGTAATAAATATTCATAATAAGTATGTAACGTTACCTTAAGTATTTAACATGCTGAATATAGTGAGAACTATTTAGGACACATTACCTTGCAGCGATGTGTTCGTGACGGCGACACACGCAGCTGTAGGAAACCGCAATGTTCGCTGTCATAATACGAAACACAAAGCAACAATTTTCATCTCGAATCTTAAGTGGACGCGGACGCGGACGCGGACGCGGACGCGGACGCGGACGCGGACGCGGACGATCTTAAGAGATTTTGATTGCGGTGATGTTTATTTACCAAAAATGTTAATTACCAAAGCTAAGAAAATAACGTTCAATGTATGGATTCATGAACTCTTATACCTTTGTTTAGCTGGAGCATAATACAGTTGACCTACGTTTGTAACACAAAACGATTAATCGAAAAGACCTCTATAAAGAAGAGGTTCTCGTTGTACCTTCATTCGGAAGCGATTTACGTTTCCAAAATCCTACAACTATTATAAATGTGAAAGTTTGTGATGATGTATGGATGGTTGAATAGACGGATGTTTGTTGCTAACGCAAAAACTATTAAACTGATTTTGACGAAACTTGGTATGTGATGCTTACTGTTTCCCTATGTTATTCCCCTGTGATTCTGTATTTACGCGAGCGGAGCCGAGGGTAAAAGCTAGTGTATACATGTTTTCGTTTAGCTTTACACTGTGATTTGTCTACATATCAATTAAAATTTATTTAAAAAGAGTAACTAACGATACCATAAATTGTACTAAGTAATATTGTATATATATTATGTAATAACAGTTATGTATATAGTAATGTGTATTATTAATACATGTTCAACAGAAGAAGTTTCATAAGTAATTTCATACAAGACATACCTAGTTTAATATTAAAACAGGCATCCCCGCAACTAAATTTTCTAATGCGTACACGCGTTACTAGCTCACGCGTTTGAAAACGATTAATGGGTATTGATACCTAGCTATAATTCTAAACTAAATGTTTTGGAGGCAATCTTTACCTAGGGACTAGATTAATTAGTCTAGACTAATTACTGTCGTTGATAATTACCTATCTATCAGAAAGTTGTTAAACAATAGGCAAAGTTCTGAGAAAGACACTAATGTTGTTTGAATCCAAATAGAAATTAAAATATAAACTTTTTGCTATATAACATAAACAATTTTTTTAATGTAAAACCCGCATTGTCAATCAGTGAGCGAGCTGCTGATGATGAATTACAGCTAAGAACACCCCCGATCACGTCAGCTTTCAAACAAAAAAAAATGATCAAAATCGGTTCATTCGTTTAGGAGCTACGATGCCTCCGACAGACACAGACAGACACGAAGAACTTATAACACCCCTCTGTTTTCACCGGGGGTTAGTAATAATAGAATAGTAGGTAGATCATAAATTATACCTTGATAAGAAAACATATTAATAAATTAAGTTGACGATTAAGAAAAAAACTTTGGAAACGGGTATTATTATTGTTACTTGTTTTTCAAATTTTCTTTTCTCTTTTATCTAGATTTACTAAAGTTGCTGGCTTGGAGCCAAGCAACTTCAGGCAAGCTATAAATTTATAATTAATCGACAGGCATTTTCTGACAATTCGGCATAATAAAAAAATATATTATAATTAAAAAACAACTATCATTATTATTAATAAACAGTCGTAGAGACGTAAGATGCCTGGCTGAATTAAAAACTGTATTTGTAACGTACCAACTACCTATGTATATTGACAAGGCAAAGTGTTACTTCACACGAGCGCCGACAATATATTTTTACTCTACAGCCTATTGATTCAAGAACAATATGATAGAAAGCTTTAAACATAATATTGTAATATGTAATCCATTCGCATTGCATACAGCTGTGACAGACATGACTACGATTAGGGCCCGCACGCACTAAGCGACTGGCTAGCCACTTCTCACGATGCGGCGAGACGCGGGGTAAATGAGGTGACCTTTTTGTAGTACTATCGCAGATTAAAGAAGGAGGAACAGATAAACAGCTACATAGTTAGCTTTTGATTTATTTGCACTACTACAAGCATACGGGTGTGTCCACGATTCTGTGGAAAAATCGTGGGCCGTTGAAGGGGGCGTCAAAATTTTAGAATTTGGATCGATTTGGATAGTTGTATGAAAGCGGTTTCTCTGTACATAAGGAAATATATTTTCTACTCTGTGGTAGAGTCCAGGGCCCCCATTAGCATGCCATAGAGAAAAGTTTACATGAAAAAATCGAAGTTTGATTTTTTAGAACGTAACATAGTTTGTGCATTATCAGAACTTCACAATCGAAATCGAGTGACGTTTGCTCGAACTTTTTCAGTCGTGAAGTTTTAAGAATGCACAAACTTTGTGGCGGTCAATTTTTTGTTTATGTGAACTTTTCTCAATCTTTTTCCAGATTGATATAAATATTTAGTAGTCCGATTGTCCTTAACGATTTGTTTGTTTAATAATAATCAAACATTTCTATGCTTACGTATGCGTTGATAAATAGTGACAATGTGACCAATTCAGTGGGCTTAGTACGAACAATTGACAACAACGTATTCATAATTGATTTTCGTCTCTATTCTATTAGCGCAGAAATTTATTTTCTCCAGCCTTCCGGATTCCGGATCATACAGCCCCAGCCTTAAAAAGTAGCCTAATGCCCTTGCCCGTGTATATCTGTATCTGTGGATCTACCTTATATCCGTGCCAAATTTCATGAAAATCGGTCCATCACTTTCGAAGCCTATTCAATGCAAACAAACAATAAAATCTTTCCTCTTTTTTATTTTAGTACACAAGAAAGACACATCCAACGTCTCTCAGTGAGTACTAACCTGTGGCGTCACACGATGTTTATTCATGAACCACTTATGGCTGTATGTCTGTAGCTTGATCGCGACATGCGGTAATACCCTAATGACTGTTATTATAATTGTTACGTTAAACTGTGAACGCTAAAATAATAATTATTGTGTAAAATATTTGCCCTCGCTTTCTGTCATTTGCGAACGGAGACGGAAATGTAATGCCCGCTACGCACGTAACGATAAAACTGCAGAGGTTTGGTTCAATTTAACGGTGTTAACCGGTAGGTCAATTCGACCAATCAGATCGAATACAGATTCGATGCAGTCTCGATATGTTAGAGCGGCAAAACGGTTTTCTCGTAAACGTCAAACCAACGTTTAACGCGATTCGATCGGAACAAAATTCAAAAATCATATCAATTTATACTTAATACATTGAAAGTAAATCGAAAGTCTGAGATAATTAATACGATAGTACGAGAATTGGGGTCGGCACCTTTCGGCAAACATGGGCCCACATATTGAAAGAAATATATAAGGGCGGGCTTGTAAGATATTTTGTATATAATTGATATATTTATTTTTAGTAAATTAATACAGATGACAAGGAGCAATGAAGACAAAATAAAGGGAAAACTAATATAATAGCTTACCATCAGGCGATCCGCCTGCTTGTTTCCTGGTCCATATCATAAACAAAAGCACGTATCGATGACAATGATCGTCGACGACGACGACGAATGAAAAATAGATTTCAGTGTGTAATACAATTTCATTAATATATTTATATCTAAAAATACCCACAACCTGCAAGCTAATGAGTGCACGCATGTATGCTATATAATAGGTCTTTACCTATGAAATTGCCGTTCTGCAGTACTGGCCATTTCAAATCAAAATAATTTTTCGTTTCGCTAAGAATTCTAATTTCAAATTTTTTTTTTTTAAAACATGGAATTCTTTTTCCAAAAGTAATCATTTGTTTATTGAATAGTGTTACATTTTCATCGCATTTCAATCTTTTTGATCATCATGGATACGTTAAAAATTCGAGTAATTATGGAATATGAGTACCGTCGTGGCAGCAACGCGGCACAAGCGGCACGCAACATCAACGACGTTTACGGAGTTAGCACTACAAACCAACGCACTACCTGTTATTGGTTTGCTCGCTTCCGTTCTGGAAATTTCGACCTGAAAAATGAACCTCGCGGTCGTCTGAAGACTTTGGTCAACGATGACGAATTAAAGGCGATTGTGGAAGTTGTTGATACACAATCTATGGCTGAATTAGCAGCAGCTTTCGACGTTATCGTCAAAACAATATTGGTCCATTTGCGTCGAATTGGCAAGGTAAAAAAGCTTGACAAATAGGTGCCCCAAGAACTCGATGATCGCCAGCGCGAAGTACGCGTCGAGACGTTCCTTGCACTGCTCAACAGACACACAAATGAAGGAATTTTGAACCGCATTGTTACCTACTATGAAAAATGGATTCTGTTTGATAACCGCAAGCGCTCAGCAAGTTGGTTGGATTCTGGTTCAGCACCTAAACAATGCCCTAAACGAAAAATTACCCCTAGAAAAGTGATGGTCATTGTTTGGTGGTCTAGCGCCGGCATGATTCATCACAGCTTCTTACCAAACGGGGTGAACATTACTGCAGATGTGTACTGTGAAGAACTGAACACAATGATACAGAAGCTGGCACATCTCCAACCAGCATTGGTCAATCGCTCGTCTCCGCTGCTTCTGCACGACAACGCGCGACCTCATACTGCACAGCAGATGGTCTCCAAGTTGCAAGAACTGGGGTTGAGAGCTCTCCGTCATCCGCCCTACTCACCAGACCTTGCGCCTACAGACAGTGACCCTGTTTGGTGGTCTAGCGCCGGTGTGATTCATCACAGCTTCTTACCAAAGCTTTACCTAAACATTGAATTGCCTCAACTGTGCACAAATATTGAAGTCTGCAAAACTTACATTTACTCTATTGTACCTAAAACGAAATGAGCTATAGAATATAACTCCATTCTCCGAGAGCACTTCAACATTCAACTTCACGTTAAAAATGCACATCGCTCTGTATCCCGACTAATTATAACATAAAGAGGAGTTACGAAGCGTTTTGTTCGAATAACTGAGTCTGTAACTTAGCTTTTATTTCAGGTGAAAAACCCGAGAATTTATCTAGAGAATTTATTTTGCAGGTAGAAATTGTGCGAATGGTAGGACAATCAGGATAATTATTATAAAAATGTGTATTTATAATGACTAAGCTTCTTCAAACTTATATGAATTATTATTGGCGAATTAATATTGGCGAATAGTTAAAATTGCAAAATAGTATTCTCAAAAATTCTGGGGTTTTTGAGAATACTATTTTGCAATTTTTACTTATCTAGAGGACGCCGCCCTATGGTCGAAATTCGCCAATAATAATTCATATAAGTTTGAAGAAGCTCAGTCATTATACAATCTATCGCGATGCTAATATTATAAGGTAGAAACTCAACTATAAGTTCTTCGAATCACTTAATCATACAAAACAATATTCTCATTTTCATATTATCTTACAGTGTCAAATGTCAGATGTCAAATCGATACAATATGACAGGGACGAACGGTAACACCGCGATTTGACCGTGATTAGACTTTATCGGGACTATGAAATAGGAGAAGACGGTTTGGGTTTTGGAGACTCAATATCAGCTTAAGAAATCAAGACTATTCTTTATTATGGCCTGTTTTTTCAATCTACTTATATACCTAAGTGTCATAAATAAATAAATTAAATTAATTTATGAAAATTGTAGTTATAATGCATTACATTAAAAAAATATATTAGTTTAGCTAACTCCTCCTCCATTTAACTTTAATTGTGCCCAGAAATCGCATAATTTTCGTTCGGGGTATAAATCAATTTTTAAAATATTCCAATGTATGATTCCGACTGTCAAAAGTAAGTATTATATTACGTCTCAAATGTTATTTATGTGTAGTGTAGTGTAGCATGTGCATCAATATTTATTCTGCGTGATATAGAAAGGTGGCGTCAATATATTTATCTTTAAATTATAGACGAGCCGTGTCGAGACAAAAAGTGTCCACGCTTAAACCCACTTTTGGGGTTGTTTGGGGAGTTGAGATTTGACATTTCGACATTTGCTTTCCGCAGTATAATCAGTTCGCATTCAATTGACAAACTCTTTTAAAATCAAGACGGGGTAACTTTTGTTGTATGAAAATTTTTATTCTGTCAAATGTACGTTATATACCATTTAGTTTTGAAATCACTGCGCTTCATTCAAGTTTTACTGCGAGATTTAAGCAGCCTTAGATTACTAACCCACCCCAACTTAAACAACGAGCTACCTTGGAGTATCCCTTAACCCATAAGTCGTCTCCGAGTGCCAATATCATTAGTGTGGGACAGAGTTAACCCTTCGCCGCTCGTTATGGGTTTAATTAAAACATTTTTAAACAGCCGTGGAGGGAGCCAACAGTAATGACGGCTATCTGCCTGCTTCAATTACTTTTTAAACTACTTTCGAACTAAATTTGTTTTTGTTAGAATTAGAAAGCGGATATTTTTCAGTATCTTTTCAAACCCCGACGAAAACAGAGTGTCTGATACGGATAGCATTGTGGCTCTCAAACAGATGAACTGATTTAAATCTAGTTTATTTTTTAAATCTGACGTGATCGAGAGTTTTTTTAGCTATAATGCATCATCATCATCTCGCTTACTACTTGACAATGACGGAAGTTACTTAAATTTTTAATTAAGCTAATAGTAAACAATGTTTGCCTAATATTAAAGAAACCTGGCAAAAATAATCAATAAACCTCAAGCGAGTTATGCCAAACATGTTGGTGTTGTGTTTTCGCTCCACCAGTCAAACTTGGAAGTCGAAAAATCCGAAGTTAAGAAGTTCCGGCGACTCGCTAAGTGGCTGCGGCTCGTGTTTGATCGATGATGCATGTCTCGGGGAAACCTTCCTCATATTATATCACTACGTTTTTATATGCTTATGTACACAATACACATAGCATAGAGAATCTATATTGATCTTAAACTCACATACACTGCTCTAGCTAGTGTATGGAATGGGACGAAATTACACAGATAGATACCAAATATTAATTAGTTTATATCAGGTTCTTACATAATATGAAATTGGCGTTTTGTCGTACTGGACACTTTGATCTCAAATATATCTTCTTTGGTTAGGAATTTCAATTTCAAATTTATACCGCTATTTACTCATGCATTTGTGTTTCGAAAACTGTAATTCATTTGTTTTTTCCTCTTTTTGTTTTTTCTTTGCGTCACTGTTTACAAAATGAAAAACTTGAAATATCGGATTATTTTCGAATACGAGTTGCACCGTGGCACCAGTGCTGCAGAAATGACTCGAATGATTAATGATGTATGACGGCGGTGTCGCAAAATAAAACACAGTGCGTTTTTGGTTCCAAGGTTTTCGTTCTGGAAATTTCGACCTGCAGAACAAGCCCCGTGGACGGCCGGAGACCAAAGTCGAAAATGAAGAATTGAAGGTTAGCTACAGGCTGCGGTATTAGTGATAAAACTGTTTTAATCCACTTGAAGCAAATTGGGGAGGTGAAAAAGCTTGAAAGGTAGGTACCTCATGAATTGAGTGCAGCAAACAGACGAACGCGCGTTGACTGCTGCGTTACATTACTCAACCGGCACAATATGAAGGGATTTTAAATCGAATCATTACCTGTAACGAAAATTGGATCCTGTACGATAATCGGAAACACTCATCACAATGGCTGAACCCTGGCAAGCCAGCCAAAGCCTGCCCCAAGCGAAAATTGACTCAACAAAGTTACTTGTGAGCGTTTGGTGGACTAGTGCCGGTGTCGTTCACTACAGCTTTCTTAAATCTGGCCAGACGATTACAGCAGATATCTATTGCCAACAACTGCAAATCATGATGGAAAAGCTAGCTGCCAAACAACCGAGGTAGGTCATTCGCTCAAGGCCAACTCTGCTTCAGGATAACGCTAGACCACACACTGCACAACAGATGGCTACCAAATTAGAGGAGCTTCAATTGGAATGTCTAAGACATCCACCGTACTCCCCGGACCTTGCTCCAACAGATTGCCATTTTTTTCGAAATATTGATAACTTCTTGCAAGGGAAAAAATTGAACTCCGATGGGGCAGTCCAAAGCGCCTTCAACGATTTTATTGATTCCTGTCCGAATGGTTCTTTTTAATAAAGGAATCAATGCACTACCTATGAGATGGCAAAAGTGCATAGATAGCAATGGTACATGTTTTGATTAAATAAATATATTATGTTTAAAAAAAATCGACTTTATGTTCCAACTTTACAAAACGCCAATCTCATATGTAATGAATTATAACCTAACCTAATAATAATACATTTTATCCGAATTGAATATTTTGCCCAACATTAGGAAATAATATTACCTAAGTAATTGTTAAGGACAGCGGCCTCGAAACGTAAAACATGAGTGAATTTAAATGTGAACGATAAACGTGTAATTAAAAACAGTACATAAACTATAATAGTGAACACTCAGTGACTATATGTATAGATTTATATGGCATCAGTGTGTAAAAATCGTGTTATATGGTGTTTTATCAAGTGCAGGTTATTTTGCTTATATATATTTTAACTAAAGCAAATTTTTACGTAGCTTCTTTTGATTTATGTGAATAAACATAATACCTAACGTGTAGCGTAACGATTAAGAATATATAATAAAGGGTTAAATAGTTATTAAGAAAATAATGGTAAAAATGTAGAACATTTCTTATATGGTAAGCTTTAAGTTGTAAATATCTTTTTTATAGAATAAGATCTCTAGTATATAAGGGTTTAAGTATATGGTCTTAACAATAAAGAATTTCACACAACGCGTTTTGCTTCACCTGGCTCATGAAAAATAGGGAAAATTATGGAAAATAGCCGTATAGAGAGGTAAAAGTGAGATGGCAAATCGGCCCGAAAGAGGCGTACGGGCGGGGCTCTTATAGGCATTGCCATGAGCCAGGTAAGCAAAGCGAAAAAAGTGAAAATCGTTCTCCTCAAATAGTGTTTTATTATCGCCCCGGCTCTGCCCAAATCGGTGTAACCTTGCTATCTTCGAGTCTAATTTGAGCCGGCGGTTGAAACCCTGTGAAATTATACAGTCCCCTACAGTAATGATATGCATAACAGAAAAATTAAGTAATTTATAGAAAAATCACATGATTACAATTTCCTGATAACTCTCCCTAAGTATGAACACTCTCGCAGTTTGCGATGCCATACTTCGCATCGGCTTTGAAGATCACGCGCCCGCCGCGTATTATGCGCTACGCGGCTGTGACTCCGCGTTATGTATTTTATAGGATAATCTGTTCAAAATTTAAGGTCACATGTTTTAAATATTTTACACCACATCAACCTGGTATGTTTTACAGGAACCAGATAACGGGAATTATGTATAATACTTTCATACTATACATATTATATTTAATATTTTTACTACATTAAATTATTTTATTGTTACACTGAGTAGCAGAGGTCATCGGTGTTAGTCGGTGATGCTGATGATTTCCCAACTTCAATCAGGAAGTCATCTCATATAAAAATAAATTGCTCTGCGCTAATTCACGCACTCGTGCGACTCGTGATCGTGACGTCACAATCCGCCATCTGTAATTCATGACCAATTCGCGCCGCGGATTAAACCCCCCCGACCAGACAGACAGGTGTTAGAATAAAGAATAAACTTCATACATTCCACACTTACAATATACACATATATATACCACACTTAATGTAACCAATTCAAATCCAATTTCAACAAAACGTAATGAAAAATATTTAATACAACCAAATTAAAGTTAAGATTAAATTGCATTGGAACAGAGATTCAATCGATGAAGCTTCAAAAATTATAGTACATACATGATCTTGACTTCTGCCCGTCATACGTTCGGACCGCGGGAAATAGCACGCGCCCTTCTAACCGGCGCTCCGAACAGAACGTATGAACGTATTTAACACGGGGCCAACAAACAATCGGATCTGGGACGTCGATGACAGCGTATTTCAGCGCTTGAACCGCGCGCAATAACGTATTTTGAAGTATTATGTAAGACACCGGCAGTCCATTGTTAGTCCTAAATAGCACGACAGTTCGTTCCGCAGTAAAAAACCGCAAAGATCCCTCCGCGGTTTGGAAAGCAGTCAGAGTGCTGGGTGTGAGTTTTTCTTATCGCATTCGGTCGTGAGGGCGTTTGGCGTTTACTAGGAATTTGTATGTAATTAGTACAGCGCCAGCTAGTTGTAAATGCGATAACTAGGTCAAATTAAATAAAAATTCCTAGTAAACGCCAAACGCGCTCACGATCGAATGGGAAAAGAAAAACTCACACTTAGTACTCTGATGCGCGGTCCGCACTTTACGTATGGAGGGCGCTATTGAGTCTGTTCACCGTGTGGAACTGCTTTCAATATTAACCTGCAAGTTGCCGTGTTCGCGTAAGTGTCGTAAACGGTCGCATGGGACATGTTTGCATAGTGTCTGGAGTAGGTACTTAATTAAATAGGTGTTTATCACGGAATATTAAAACTATTTGTAAATTTGCATTATTATGATATGTATAAAATACAATGAAATAAAAAAACTTAATACTATGTATTTTGTTTTGACTCTGTTTAATGAATTTAGCATTTCAGACTTAAATTATAAAAAAAATTTACTTACACCCGAATTATCAAGCAGTGGGCGAGTGAATGATGATGAATTATAGCTGAGAATATTCTCGATCATTTCAGCTTTCAAATAAAAAATAAATCAAAATCGGTTCATCCGTTTGCGAGCTACGATGCCACGGACAGACACACACATACACACACACATGGACAGACACTTCAGGCTTATAATGAACATCTGTTTGCGTCGAGGGTTGACATTTAACATGATATGCGGCCGAATACTGGAACTTCTGGAACTTATATTGCTGTCCTCGTCATTTCGGCTAGCAGAGACAGTGACAGTCTGTAAACGGGAGGGCTCTTAATTTTGATTATTCCAATATTCGGCCGTTAGACATTTACTTACCGTAACGAGTTAGGTGTCGCTTAATACCTGTCTGCCCACACATGAAATTCAATACTATAATTTTATTCAAAGGTTGTAATATTTTCATATGATTTTTGAATAAAACATGGAAAAAAGGGTGATATAATTTAGAGCTTTGAATGTTGTTACGTTAGGTTGCGTGTCTATTTAGGTTCTACTATTTAGGTCTAAGTTATCTGTGATACAAGTTAATTGTCTAGATAAATTCATTACATTAAGTCCAGGCTTTAACTACACTAAGAGATTAATTTAATGTAATTTATAGTAATTACTTCACTAGAACTGTTGCTAATTTACTTAGTAAATACTAGATGTAGCTTGCGAATTCGTGCTTGCAAAATAAATCCCACTCCCAACAACAATCCCAAGAACCTTACTGCTATGATATAAAGTAGCCTATGTCCTCCCTGTGGTCTACTTTATGTCTGTGCCAGTTTTCATCAAAATCGGTGACAGACAGGTGTTGAATACCACCCGTACCACTAACTGATTACAGCTATATATACAGTATGTCGTTTTAAACAAGACTACCAAATATCAATTTGGACGTAAAAATATGGGCGTAATAAAAGTGTATTTTAAAATAGTCTATTAAGAATTTCGTGGGGCGAAATATCTCGCAGCCATTACGAACCTTTGACTTATTGGTTCCAGTTCTGTGCCCCTTTAGGGTTACTTACAACTTCTACACCTTTAATACTTGTGTATCTATGTTTTCTTTTTAAACGACTTCTAAAAGACAGCGGTTATTTCATGAATGGCTTACATTTTGATAATTCATAATTTATAACTTTTATCCCACGTATATACATATAGTATCCCACGGGGACACTGTACTTTTAAAAAATGTATTTATAAATCCGTTATAGTAGTTTTTGCGGGAAATACTAATATTATAAAGCGGAAAGACTTGTTTGTTTCTTTTTTTGCATTAAACAGGTGGACCGTGTTGATGAAATTTGGCATAGATATTGATTACACCACGAGAAAGGACACTTCAATCGCGTCAAAATGTACGGTTTTCGCGTGATTTCCTTTTGCGGGCATGAAGTCGCGGACACGATCTATACTTAGATGTATTAGATATCATGTTTATTCATTTATCCACCCAAATAGGTGGACCTAAACAAGACAAAATAACTTATGTGACGTCACTGAACCTGTCAGGAGTATGTACTATCTGAGATTGATTATCGCCTGGCGAGCACGTCCATCACTCATCTCAAGGTCGATGTGATTGGAGGCCAGCTGAGAGCGTGTTGTTTATATATACAAGATGATGCCTGCGACTTCATGCGGGCAAATAGAACTCTCGCCGAAACCGTACATTTTGCCGCAATAAAAAGTACCCTTTGTCTGTCTCCGTGATCTATTCTATATCTGTTCAGAATTTTATCAAAACCTGTCTAGTAGTTTTAGAGCCTATTCAATACAAACAATCAAATCTTTGCTCTTTTTAATATTTGTGTAGATAACTTTTGTCCGCGGATTCGCCCGCATTTTATTGGGTTTTACACGATATTGTTACAATCATTCGTTATTCTGATGTATAAAGTATATTACTGTAAAGTTTAATAAAAATCCGTTCGGTATTTTTTGTGTGAAAGTGTCACAAACTTCGACACAAACTTTCTTTTAGTTTTTTTTATTTCTTTTAGTTTCTTTGTTCACGTGAAACTATATATTTTCCAGGGTAAAAAGCAGCTTGTATTAGCTCAGGTTGTAAACCATTATTGTGTGCTAAAATTTAGAATCCTTCCAGCGGTTTCTCCGTGTAAGAGGAAAATTGGCAATGACATTAGTAAGATCCAGAACATAGTTTGAAACCTATGTTCAGGTTGAAAACACAAAAAAAGTACATAAAATAATTTTAATACAACTTTTCCAAGTAATGTTCAAATTTAAAATTTTTCCATCTTATATTGGAAAAAAAAATCGGATTTCTTTAGCACTAAGTCTAGTACATTATTGTCCGGAGTCCGTAAGGTCGTGGAAAATTTAGAGCACTGAAAATAGAACTTTGCTCTAATACAATAAAGCTGAAAATCGAACAACAAATCAAGTCAAATGTGAATGTCTGACTACTCGACACTTATTTATTCGATTTTCAACTGTATTGCATTCTACGCAGAGTTCTATTTTCAATGCTCTGAATTTTCTCCGGCTTTCCGGATTACGAACAATATAGTCCCAGCCTAAAGCATTTCACATGGCATAGTGAGAAACGTATCTAATAAAGATAGATTTTCATCAAATTGACAGATGCAGCCACAACACACACAGATATGGATACTCTTCATTAAAATTTTACAGGCAGTATTTTCAAAAGGATTCACGGGAACCGACAAAACTGAAACTGTCACAAAAGACACGAGTACTCCAGGGAATAAAAAATTAAAACAACATATTTGCGGGAATATTTTTAATGAAATAAGGCCGCTGAATAGAGAGAGCGTCATACTTTGGCACGAATGGCCCGGTTCAACCGAATAATTACCATGGTCTCACAGGAAATCGGCGTGTAAAAGTGAGCGAGGTTACCTAAAACCCAAGATGTTTGGCGTTTTTAAGATGTGGATGCACTTGTAACTCTTCCAGTATTGCGGATGACCACGGCAGGCGGTAGTCGTTTACGGTCAGACATGTCTCCTTGACGTTACTAGAACCTCAAGTCTCGTATTCAACTTTCAATTTACTTTCACTGAATTATAAACGAAATGTCTTGATATAATAAACTAATTTTGGAGTTTGGACCCATAACAACGGGTTTGGCGTTTATGAGAATACCATTTTACATATCGAATCTACATAAAAACTGTATTATTGAAAAATCTAATTCGCACAATCGACTAACTATTCCTTAAAAAAATATTTTTCTGATACTCTAAATAGTAAAAAAATCATCATTTGAAAACGTTGTGCAGCCAATGTACTAAGTGATAAGTAAACTTGCTCACATGGCAAATAGGCGACATTACAAAATAACAACTGGCTGACTAACACAAGAATAATATCAACAATTAATTGGCGAGGGTCGTGACGTCAGTGGGCAGTTGTTCCGCGATTTAACTCCTAACTACACCCATTTGCGTCTGTTACATGCGAAATGATTTCAATTTGTCCCAATTTTAAGGTTTTGATTTACGAAAGATAGGAGTGGATTGTAGCACCGCTGTCTCGAATTTCGCGGAAACTTGGCGGAAAAAACGCGGAACAAAAGAAAACACTACTGTCAAGCGGTGGCTATACGGCGCCTGCCCGCGCGCCTTGCCGCTGCCGTTACTGCCCGCCGCCGCGCCGCTGCCGTTACTGCCCGCCGCCGCGCCGCTGCCGTACAAAGTACATACTTAATACAAATGCCGTACATACAAAGACATTATCAATACAAAATTAAATAATATATAATATCATGTCAAGTTCGAACGTCAGGTTGCACCGCGCTGCACGGCGCATGAGCAGTGTATGACTGATGTCATATGAAACGGGCATTTTTTGTGTAGTGAACAAAATGCAGCGCCGCATCGCGTCGTGTATCGTTACGGTGTGAACTGTCCCTAAGGCGGGCGGTAATATGATATTACTAGCTGTTGCCTGCGGCTCCGCCCGCGTAAATACAGTATCCCACGGGATTACTGTACTTTTTCGGTACAAAAGTAGCCTATGTTTTAATCCATAGCCTAAATTACTACCTTACTTAATTTCATCGAAATACGTTCAGTACCTTTTACGTACATAACGTAAAGAGTAACAAACATTGGATGGATTAGAAAAAAAATTAAAGTATATTTTGTAATGTATATTTAAAAATTATATATAAGATATGGCTCTTATATAAAAAATAATAATTTATATTAGTATATATATATAATATATATCCATCCATCCTCACAAACTTTCACATTTATACTCGTAATATTAGTAGGATACTTTATCAAAAACTTTAAAAGTAAGTAGATATATGACTCGTATAAAGTTTAAAACATATCGTAATAAAATAATATTGTATTTTATTTAGAAACAAATATAATTATTATTATTATTTTAATGTTGGAAAATAATATTATCTACACTAAGTTTTGTTTCTTTGCATTGAATATATTTGGCACAGATATACACCACGGGGAAGGACATAGGCTACTTTTATTGCGGCATAACGTACGATTTCTGTTTTTACGCGCACGAAGTCGTGAGCAACAAACAGTGACTTATAAGTTTTTTCGCAGTATATTGCTATTGAAACTGATCGTATTGATGACTTAATATCAATTGGTATTATCCACACCGCCCTGAACTCTTAAGCGACAAATTTTGCAAAAGATTTTCGTAAGAAGTAATCTGCGGAAATCAATATACCTGCCTCGATTTATTACGCCATAGAATATTATAGAATATCGCCTGTACAGGGTGCTTCAGACTGAGGCGACGATCCAACTACCTTAACAATTGTGGCCGCTGTTAATTTCAAATTTAAAATATTTTTTTATTAAAATATTATATAGGGGGGCAAAGGAGCAGTCGGATACACTGATGGAAAGCGATTTCTCTCGCCCATGGACCGCAACACCGAAATGCGTTGCTGGCCTTTATTGTTATAGAGCGCAAAATTAAGTAGGTTTATATTGTCATCAGTATAAATTTTAAAGGTAATTACATAAAAAATTGGTAATAAGAGGTAAAGAGGAAAGGTAAAGGGACTCCCAAAATACTTGTGGATAAAATCTAATTTTACCTGCTGTTAAAATTCCTTTGCATCAATATAAAACATCCTGTATTATATTAAACCGTATAGCAGCCTCGCAAACATTGATTAATTTAAGGTCAGTTCACACCGTGACGTGACGCGACCCAACGATGCTTGAAGACGCTTTAATACTATGCATAGTATGCAGCTCAGCGTCCCACAACGCCGCGCGCAGTTTCGATTTTGTATCGCTGATAATGTGAACTGTCCTATTGATTGTAGAAAGTCAGGAATAATATAATTTATCATGATTCGATACATGAAGTAGTATATATTTCTACATTGTATGTAACTTTGCAATGCCTTTACTCAAGTGGAGTTTCAAAACAGTGGTTCCTGTGCAAAAGATTTCAATTTTAAAGATTCACGAGGATAACTGATGGTCTAAAATGGTAAAATTAAGTGAATCGTACTATGAAACATAAACTTTTGAATTTCAACAGTTGATGTTTCATAGGAGGATCCAATTCATGAGGTCAACTGAATGTGAAAAAAAAAAAACGTATGCACACACTCTACGTGTGCTATTCATCTGAGATGTGTGTAACGTTATTTTTATTAATTTAAAGTATTGTTAAGCGTTATTGTAAACAAATATTTGTGCAATTCACTCCTCCTCCATATAAACTTTAACTGTGCCAAATTCCATACTCCTCCGTTTGCATTAACTTCGTAAAAAGGGTTACAAAGTTTTTTACTTCGCGTATTATTATGTGTGATATGTAAATTTTTAATAAAATCAGCCTCTTTTACGAGCATCCAAAAATTCTTCAAACATTCCTTCAGTAAATAGAAAGAGATGCTTAAATTATACATGCTGACGTCATCAGGCAAAGCAAAGGTAACCTCCCGAGAGCAAAAACCCGTGGTCTGAAGTACGTCGTTAATAGCTTCTTGCTGCCAATCATTTTTTGTTCTACCCGCATTCGACATTTGTCAGGGGGAAAAGGGATACGTCCGTGATACATCGGAATGTTGGGTTGCAGATTTATTTAAATACTTCTGCGGCGAGAGTGTTTATTGATTATATATTTAAGGTTTAGTAAGTAAATTATTTTGCAAGAATAAACTTTATACGTATCTTTTAAGTAAAATACATACATCTTTAATCTAAATATATACATACATATTACAATCATACAAATAAATAAAATTGAAGTGTCTGTTTGAAATCAGCTTTGCACTAAATTAAATAATAATATTTTTCTAATGGCGAATCTCTAAATCTTTCTTTCACTGGTGAATAGCTGATTTTTTAAGGATTAAATTATGCTACTTTAACTTTCCGTTTATAAAATAGGGTTTCGTTTCTATTAGTCCCACGCAAATAAAGTTGCGGGCCCGAGCTGCTAGTCTTACTTATAAAATAAAAGTGAAAATACGGGGCAATGTGGGAGAACGTATGTATACTTACACGCAAGATGTGCTGAACAGATTTAAATTATGTTTTGCATACAGATAGCTCACAGCGTACAACAACGGCATTTGTTTTTGTAATGTGATAATGTAGTGTGCGATAATGTATGTGAATGTGATTGTTGAATGAATGTTTATTTTTATTATTTCGTAATAACCGATATCGTTTAAATTTTAAGGTTATCGTATGAAGTTCATCACACCTTAGATACACAGTACACTTGCTTTTGCCCGCGGCTTCACTCGCGTAAATCTCAGGATAACACTGTACTTCTTCGGGATAAAAAGTAGCATATGTGTCAATCCAGAGCTTAAACTAATACCATGCCAAATTTCATCTAAATCCGTTCAGTGGTTTTTACGTGATGTTCACATTTATAATAGTAGGAGGTTAACTATGGATATTACCAATATTATCAAGATAGATTATTAAAGATTGAATGAAAGGCATTTTCTGAGTCAAGAATCCATAAGATTGTGGGAACAATTAATCTGAAGGGTCTTGTAACACAAAGCGGTCATTATAAACGCCGCGTCAGCGTGACATTACTACCGCCATCGTTATTGCCAATCTGTTAAACAATCCTTCTATTAGGGTCAAGTCACACGGAAACAAAACGATACGCGAAATGGCACTGCATTTTTAAGATATCTATTTAAAATTTAAGTTTATTAATCACACAAGAAGCTACACTTTTCATTGTACGAGTTCGAATGTCAGGTTGCATCGCGCTGCACAGCGCATGTGTATGTCATATGAAGCGTGTATCTTTCTTGTGTAGTGAATAAAGTTAAATTTGGAATAGCTACCATAAAATGCAGCGCTGTGTAGCGTCGCTTATCATCGCGGTGTGAACTGACCCTTATCAATCAGTCAATCTATCATTTATTTCATCACCAAGAATGTAGTAATAACAATTATGATGGAATATTAAAATACATGTGGCTAACATTCTGCCATACAATGGCGTGTGATTTTTTTATACGTTATTTGCTGACTTGAAAGATTAATGTATTGACATATTATAATAATAATTTAAGTGCATCATTTTCTTAAAATTGCATAAATTAAAACAAATTGCTTATTTACTCCATGTCAACAATATTCGTTATAATATTACATAATATAAGTAGTCGCAGTAACTTAGGATATATTAATTTAATAGTAATAAATTATAAAATTGCAGTCCATTATTCAATCAGACAATATTTTAAAAAATATATTAAGAAATCAAAATCACTTTTAAAAATATTTGGTGCAAATGTCAAATAATTAAAATAATATATAATACTCGTATGTATCAGTCACGTAGATCAGTCATAACAGAAAAAAAATTCGATAAATTATTTTATAAACATCAAATTGATAATATCTTAAAAAATCATACATTATAATATCTAATAAAATAGGATCATTTTTATGTGTCATCTTAATCTAATAGTCATATTAAAAAATAAAATTTAACAATTAAAAGGAAATTGTTAGTTCTAAAAGAAATATTAAATAGTCTGTAACCCAAATTCTCTTAGGCAATAAAAGCATTTTTCTACTAACCATTTTCTTAGACAACTTTTAACGATTTTAAGAGGGTTTTCTCTTATATCCCTCGGCAACTTATTATATATTATGATCGAGCTAATAAGGCAGTTTTTTTGGTGAAGGGTACTTTGGCATCTGGGTATATTCAATTTGGTAGGGTCCCGCTCGCAGTACTTGCTTTCTTCTTTAGTATATCTATTAAATATGTGAGGATGATTCCTAACAAACATCCCTATTTCGAGGATGTAAATTGAAGTTACTGTAATCATTTTTAACTTTATAAATAACGGTCTACATGATGTCAGGGAATTAACTCCACATATAGAGCATACGCATTTTTTTTGGGCTATTAATATCTTATTTACGTGGCATGAGTTTCCCCAGAGTATTATACCATACCTTATGACGGACTCAACATACCCATAGCAGGCCGTGAGAGCTATGGAATCTCCAATCTGTGTATCGCAGTGTTCTGATCGCATGGACAAATCTATTAATTTTTTTAAACGTATAATCAATTTGTTTTTCCCAGTTGCAATGGTGATCTAGAGTTATTCCCAAGAATTTAATTTAATTGATTGATTGATTGTACACTCACGAACAATAAAACACCACCACTACACAAGCAACAATGTCAGCAAGATCGTGCAAGGCAGAGGCACATTTTCGCGTGATATTGCCAGATATAATATGAATAAAATTGAATGCTATAGATCTCCGCAAAGTAACACCTGATTCTATTAAATATGAATAACTCTACTGTCAAAACTCTTGGGAAACAATGACACAACATCAATTGTTCCTGAATATACAAAAAAACATTTAGGGTCAGTTCACAATAGCACGCGACGCGGCGTGCTCTTTTTAAAATAGCGATACAAAGTATAACTTTATTTATTACACAAAAAGATACGTTTCATTACAATAATACAAAATTGCGCGCGATGTCGTGCTACGCAGCGCTGAATATTATGCATATTATTATTACAGCATCTTTAAGCGTTGTCGCGTCGCGTCTCGGCGTGAACGGAACCTAACCGATATTTTATACATTGTTTTGTAAAGACTTCATTCCAAATCCATTTCTAAAAATAAACTATTACAGTATGTTATAGGATTGACTGACGAACGAGACAATTTAAACCAAATTACTTAAATTCAAATGAACCGAAATTATTGCAATAGAGCCGATAACGCAATTTCCCACCGCAGTTTGGCATTGCATTGCGACAATGTACAGAAATGCAATGTCGTTAGCAGAATTAGTTTTAGTTGCGATTATCGGTTCGCTAATCGCACTTAAATCGCACGAATTAGTGAGATATTAATGACATAATCACTGTTGCGAGGCGAATCGGTAATTGTTCTATTATTTGTGAATTAAGAATATATTTCGTGTTTCTAATTAGAAAACAAAGCTCGTGTTCCACTCGTTATCTGACGTGGTTGTGCTGCGGTTTCACAGTTGTATTTTACACTGGTTATAGGTACAGGGTTTCGTGAAACGCATTTTATCAGAAGCATTGTTTCGTCATTTGTAAAATCATGCGGATAACATTTCTTAAATATTAATGCGTGAAGCAAAGACGGCCAGTACATTATTAAGATAATTGTGCAGCAGGAGGAGTATGAACTTTGGCCGGTAAAATAAATTTTACGTGGAGGAAGGCGAATTATTTTCTCGCGATATAAAGTTCATGTTATTCCCCGTGGTTTATTCTATATCTGTGCCTAATTTAATTAATTAAAATGTGTACAGAAGTTTCAGAGCCTATTTCATTGCAAACAAACGAACAATCAAATCTTTCGCCTTTATATTAAAAGTAGTACAATATTGGTATAGAGAACAATGAGGGTTTTTCAATTCGTGACATCTGACAGCTTTTTGACAAGACAAGGACCGTCGGGCTACCTAGCGCTGCCTGGTGACAGAATAAGAATCGAAAATTCTTATTGACCATTTTCGGAACCACTTACGCCACCAGATGAAGCTTTGTGTGCGTTGGGTCTGCCCCCTAGCGGCAAAAAAAATATCAAGCACACTCATTACAACGATGTATAACAACGGAATTTATTGTTAAGTGTTATGTTGACATGTATTAATAAGGAGCGGCCCTTCAGTTAAATTGACCCGAAGACGAGTTGGCTCCGTCCCTTTTAACCCTTACACTCTAATTGCGCATCGTACCGCGATTACGACGCACTGGCGCGTAATGCGGCCCTAATGCCACATATACAACATAGTATACGTAATACACAACACAGTATGTATATTGTATAGTCAACGCCACAAATAACCAATCAAAATAAAAAAAACCGTCCAAGTGCGAGTCGGATTCGCGCACAAAGGTTTCCGTACGACTATCTATAAAAACGACAAAAAATCATGTTGTATGGGAGCTCCATTAAATATTTTTTATTTTTTTTTTATTTTTATTTTTTTTACTATTTGTTATTATTGTTATAAAGGCAACAGAAATACGTCACCTGTAAAATGTCAATTGTCTAATTATCACGGTTCATGAGAAACAGTCTTGTGACAGATGGACAGATGGACGGATATCGGAGTCTAGGTATTATACTCCCGATTTACCCTTTTTTAATTTTTAATTCAATTCAATTCAATGCAATTATTTCTTGCAATTGTAGGTATACAAAATGATGGTACATGTTAATAATATTAGTTCTTAGTCCACAATTAGCCATAAAGGAGTGCAATATAGTACATTCATCATTTAATTGTAATTTATCACACTATGTACATAATTTTTATTTAATTATTTTTATATTAAGGATGCATAAGTTTTAATAATAATTTTTAAAATATCAGAACATTATAGAACATTAATGGCCTTTTCGTTTATTTCAATAATTCGTCTAAATATTATTTTAAAGTGTAATAGCATTTGGTTGTTAAATTGTCTTGTAATTTATATTTAAATGATTTTAATTCTGTAATCATTTTAATTTCTTTTGGCAAATTGTTGTATATGATGGGTACAACATTGCTAATTTGCATTGCCTAAGCAAATGTCACGTTGAATCCACCAATTTAATTTAGATTTAAGAATTATTTGTGGCAGTGAAGTTAAAAACTAATAATAATATTCGGTTTGAGAATTGCGAATCATATTTTGAAACATCCTCCAGTTAAAATATATCCTACTACTGTTATAAATGTAAAAGCTTGTGAGGATGGATGGACGGATGGGTGTTTGAATTACTCTTTTACGCAAAAACTACTGAATACATTTTGATGAAATTTGGTATGGTAGCAGTTTAGGCTCTAGACTTAAGTATATATAGATGTATATATCCCGAAAAAGTACATAGTTCCCGTGGGACACTTTATTTACGCGAGCGGTGCCGCGGGCAAAATCTAGTACAAAATAGTAATATTATGATCACATTGGGTTTCTTGTTCCAGTGACGATAGATACGTTTGACGTTGACTGTACATAGCATACACCACGCAACACAACACACAATAGCCTCGTATATGAGCGGCTCATTAACTCTAACCTCTCGAATGAAAATTAAATTGACTGCGGAAGCAATCTTGTAAGTTGAGCGAAAATGTTTGTTCACCAAATATAATATGTCGGGCTAATCTGAAGCTCCAAATTGCTTCTAATTATTAACATGACTTAGTCCCGTGTAACCTTTGGAAGGACACACATTATTGCATACACGAAATGATATAAATTTGAAAGTTTGTGAGGATATTTGTGACTCCTTTGTGCCAAATCTACCGAACGGATTTTTAAGAAACTTATCAGTAATATAGCTTATAAATCAAAAGGTAGATTCTGATAATAGGTCCTGAAATAATACAGTTACGATTCAGTCCTGATATAAAATAACTGCAAAATGGTATTCTCATAAACGTCAAACCCAATTTGATTGGTCCAAACTCCAAAAATTAGTTAATGATATCAAGTCGATTCATTTAAAATATTTTAGGTATCAACAACACTCACCGGAGCCAAAATTGGCCCAGAGTGCTAAATTTTGGACTTATATAAAATAAATTAAATGGTTCGGCCCCTAGGTTTTTTACCCTCGTCCTAGTTCAAAAATGTTGTTCAGGTTGAACAACCAGGAGTAGAAGACTTTTTATTTTTAATGCGGTAATGAATCTGACATGAGTATACTTAATCCGTTTTGGCATAATTAAAATACATTTAAGTGATGTTTGACCCGAATTGTTCCTTAAACTTTACATCAATTTGAAGTAATTTAACTTAAATGTTATCTAAACTACGTACAGCTAGCTGAACTTTCAGAATCTTAAATGGTTCTATTAATATTACACAAGAATTTACCATTAATTTATGATCTAACAGCCCGCGGCTCCACCTGCGTTACTGCAGTATTCCGGGAAAATTTTACTTTATGAAATAAAAAGTAGCCTATGTAACCCAATAATAATAACCCAAACCCAAAAAATTCGTGAGGAGGGATAAATGTTTATGCCTCTCTCGTGCTAAAACTTTTGAACGGATTTTGATGAGAATTGGTATTAGGCTACTACTATACCAAATCTCATCAAAATCCGTTCAATAGTTTTAGCACGAGAGAGGCATAAACATTCATCCCTCCTCACGATTTTTTTCATTTATAAAGACTAGCTTTTGCTCGCGGTTCCGCCCGCCTTAATACAGTATCTCACGGGAACACTGTACTATTTCGGCATTAAAAATATATAAAAGCCTATGTGTTCATCCAGAGCTTAAACTATTATCATTCCAAAATTCATCAAAATCAGTCCAGTAGTTTTTGCGTGAGACTACCAAACCATCCATCCTCATAGTATATTCACACTTATAATAGTAGTAGGATACCTGCCTCATATCCAATTTGAGTACTAAACTCTTTGAAGCTATTTACTGTAAAGTAGACAAATCAGTATAATCAAACTATCAACTCCATCGTTGAACAAAATAAAGGACTTGTTAGGGAACTACAAACTGTTGAAAAGTCCCCGGTTAAACCGAAATATCGCGTCACGGCTCATTTGCCAATAGTCCCCTGTAATTGCCATAGATAATATCTGATATCTGTGGAATGTGTCGAGCACGCTGATACGCGGAGCGGTGAGCGGAGAATAGATCGATACTGCAGGGATTATGAGCCACTAAGGATATGTTTGCAAACGTTAGTCAATGCGCCATATCTGATATTAAACAGTTTTACAGTTTAGAGCTGTAGAAATATTCGGTGTTCAGCTACATTAAATTTCACATACTTACAATAATTATTTGCTATTTTAAGTGTTGTGGAGCCTAAAGGAAGGGTAATGTAGGTAAAGGGTACAGGTAAAGGGATTTTGGCAGTCCATGTATGTACCTATGTATGTATGTAAGTTTATTCCATCATAGAGCCAAAAGTACTTATCCGATTTAATTAAATAATGTGTAAATACATTCCTAATAATAGCCCGGGTACCATAGGCTATTATAATTATTTATATAGTCGGGATATTATTTTTTTATATAAATATAGTTATTCAATATTTGTGTGTTTATTTAGTACGACCAATTGATAACAGAGACCCACTTATATGTTACTCAACAATTAATTATTGCAGACCTATCCCATAATTTGTTTTTATTGCGAGCCCAAGTGAAATATCCACGCTCCGCTCACCAGCATGCCTCCACTCCACACAGGTATGTTAGCTTATCTGTAACGTACTGCGAACTTCGAATAACCACGATAACACTGGCCGCTTTGTCTTGTGTACATTTGTACAACTTGTTACTTGTACAATTTGTACAAACTGTGGTCCAATAAAAGTATTAAACGTTATCTACATCCAAACTAAAAGTGGTGAACTTGATTAATTTCGTCTTTGTGAAGTTGTATACAGACTTTGACTGTTATTTTCTTGGTAATTTGGAATTCTCCCTAGTTTAGTAGTAGTAATATTACGATGATTATCGGGGAATGTTATTATGCCAAATTGAAACTTGTTGTGACAGTTTTTTGAATGCTAAAATGCCATTATCTTATACTTTAAACGAGACGGTCTTGTATAAATATATAATCGGTATCTCGACAACGGCTACAAAGAGTTTTGGGGGAGAAAATCGATCTAGCTAGGTCATATCTCTTAAAAACTGCGCATTTTAAGCAATATATGGTTTTTTATTTCGTCGTGCAACAATATATTAATAATTTCGACTCCCTTACGTCAGTCTGATTGGCAGCTTGGTATGCGTGCCTACGTATAATTTTTGCATTGTTTGGAAATTCGGTGGTGGGTTCGAATCCCGATAAGATAAATATTTTTGTGATTCTTATTATTTCTTTTTCTTGTATATTTTTTATTTATTTTTCGATCTACTAAAACGCCGAGCAAAGCTCGGTCAACCAGGTACTTCTTTTAAAATTGAAATTAAATTATTGTTATGACTGTAAAATTCAGGCCTATCTTAAAATGCAGCGCCGCGTCGCGTCTCGTCTCGTTTCGGTATGGACTGTCGCTTAGTGGTTTCCTTTTTATACAATACGAGCGGATCCGACAGACGTTGTCCTGCCGGGCTGATTTGTGAATCTAAGCCATCCAGGGTGCCACCGAAACGCATACAATAAAATTCATTCAAATCGGTCCAGCCGTTTAGGAGGAGTTCAGTGACATACACACGTACTAGAATTATAAATATAAAGATATAGATATTGTGTCTTGCTCTTACACCTATAACTATATGTTCCCCGCTCGATTACAAATATTCCCTGATGTTTCTGACCTTAAACTTATATACGTATACGTATATATATACGTATATGTATATGTATACGCCTCCGTGGTCCAGAGACTACAGAGGTCGCCAGTTTGATCCCCGCGTTAAAACAAAAAAAATTGCGGTCAGGTCTGGTTAGGACAAAGCAGGCTGATTGTCTGACAAGAAAGATGATCCATGCTTCGGATGGACATGTAAAATGTAAGTTCTGCGCCTGATCTCTCGCCAGTCGTGACGGTCGTCCGTCCCACCGAGTTCCGAGCGTAAATGAAGTGAGAGTGCTTTTTTGTACTTGGGCACTATAAAATAATTTTAATTATATTCCACATTTCACCTACGTCAGGTGAAATAGTATACATAGTATTACTAGTGAGACTCGCTCTTAGACAATTTGCGCTTATGACACAATAGCATAGTCAGCTCACATGGAGACGCAATGCGGCGCATATTTTCCAAGATAGCGATTTGTAATTGAGCTCTCGTTGCTGCACAAAAAATACACGTTTCAATAAAAGGGAGGCGCGGCGCCACTCGCAATTCAATCTCTAGCAACGAAACGTGTATCTTTTTGTGTAGTAAATAAAAGTCATATTTGAATCGCTGTCTCAAATACGCCGCATCACGTCTCGGTGTGAATTGACGCTTAGAACTTGAAACTGGTTAGTGCAACCCGAAATACCCGTTTACAAAGAAACATAATTTTCTAATTAAAAACGCGTCTTTTAAACAGTGTTAGTAATGAGGGTTTTGTGCGCGAACTCATTAGTTTAGATGCGGTGGCGTCGGTAGCGGTAGCGTAGACTATACCGGAACTAATTACTCGCTTTATACTAAATCGGTCTGCATGGAACATTTTGCATTCGTTTTAAAGGCTGTTTATAAACTCAGGTTCCGTAGTAACTACAAGGAATACTTACAGTTTCGCTCTGACCGTCCGTCCGTCTGTCCTTGATAAGTCCTTGATAACTTCGGTAATTATAAACATAAATAGACAAAGTTTTGTTAAGTTATACATAGCATATATACTTTATTTATAGCATTTAATAATTATCATTTTGTATTAGGGGTACATACATATGAAGTGGATATAATTTTTTTTTCGTTCCATCCCATCACGTTTGGTATCATCGAATAGGTATTTTTAAATAAAGTTAAGGTTTGGTACATGATTTTTATAATATATGATAGGTAACTCCATAGGATAATAATTTTGAGCGAAATAGGTCAATAAATTTTGAAGTAATTAAAAGAAAACCTATTGCGCGTTGATGTTCACGGAACCCTCTTTCCTGCCCTGACATGTTCTTGGTTAAATTAGGTAATTCTATACTCCGCGGAGCGGGACAGAGAGATCGATCCAACCTCTGTTCCGCTCCGCCGGCTAGGACAGGAATGCGGAGGCGTCGCTTTGCGAACCTCTAACCTCCTGTCTCCGGGAGAGGATGGGAACCTCTCCGGCTTAGATAGTCCCGGCGCCGAGGGGGACGCTCCAGTTTGCCGGAGTGGCCCCTAATTGTGATAAAAGTCCGGTCCCTTTAATAGGGAGACCGGCCGGTCGCGGGGTGTGTCCTTTGTCAGACAAATCCGGGACACTCTTCTGCACAGCGGCTGATGGCAATCCGTAGGTAGTTTTAGTGGGTAAAGTATCGGTGACGGATCAAAATGTTGCCGGGAGTCCAACATAGGGGTCGGCTGGCCCGGGGGAGGCTATAGCCTTTCCCCTGCGAGATCAAAGCTTCTTATAATAATATAATAACTATGGACGCTTAACACTACGTCAATCTGGTCCCGTGGTAAGTTCTCGAAGAACTTGTGTTACGGGTACCAGACAACGGAAATATATATTTAATACTTTTTATACTATACATAATATATTTTTGATTTTTATTCAATTATATTATACACATATTTAATACACATCCATGACCCAGGAACACAGAAAAACTTTTTGTACCTTCGGCAGGTTTCGAACCCGCGACCACCAGTGAGCACCAACACGCTCAAGCACTGAGACACAGAAGTCGTCTAATTATATTTTATGATTTTCTTGCTGCAAATATACCTTATTACATAATATTATCTAGCCAAGGGCTTCCGATTCGCTCAATTCGTATATACATTTTTACGGCGTAGATACTCCTGTAGTACTTTTCGGCGTAGTGGCACTACGCCGTAGTGGCGCTACGCCGTAGTGGCGCTACGCCGTAGAGCAATAACACGTTAGCCACACCACTACGTTCTTATTGTAGACGTATCGGGACTCGTCGTATGACACACATCGTCTATCATTTCTGTGGATAAACGATGATTGTAGAGGTACATTAAGAATGTAGTTGCACTGAACACAAATAGGTTTCCACTCTATATTGAACTTCTAAGACGGCGCATTGAACGACAATATGTAAGTGTCCAATGTCCATATCTATTTAGGATTGTCGGAAAATGTTAATTATGTTATTTTTCTGTAAATTTGCAAATTTTAAGTTATGCATACTGTCATTACCTAGGTAATATTGTAGACTAAACATTTTAATTCGGATAAAAATACACCCCGTAAAACTAATAACGAAATGCAGAGCTTAATAAAATATGCGTGAAAAAGAAAACCACAATTTTGTGTGATACATATTGATACTAGAGAATTCGCCGTAGAAAATGCCGGCAATATTTTCGGCATATAAGATGAGGGCTAATTTTCGAGATCATTGAACCCAAGTACTTTGTTCAAGGCTTAACAGTCTAAAGCCTTGAACAAAGTGCTTTTGCTATCTTAAGTACTAATGACACACGGGGTATTACTTTGTTCAGATCCAATTCAATATTTTCGTAAACTAAAATACAGTAAGTACACTATAATGCATCAAATTTAAATGTCATTTACCGTGCAATAAATAAAATACAACGATACATGAAATTGGTTCAATCAAATATTTCACTTCGATTTTACATATTTTATCGAATTATAAAATAATCTTCTTGATATCATACAGGTTTTTGGAGTCTGGACCAATAAAAACGGGTTTGACGTTGGTTTGACGTTTATGAGAATATCACTTTGCAGTTTTAACATACCGGAACTGGATCGTAACTATGTTATTGGAGGATTTAATTAGCAGAATCGACCTTCTGAACCGAGTTGAGTCGGGTACTGTGTGGGTTAAAGTATGAATGCAATGAAAAGCTTCTCTCTCAGTTTAGAATCTCCAAAAGGGAAATGGCATTTTCTTTTTTAAGTGATGAGAATATAGTACTTCACTTAGGTAGCCTATCATACGTGTGATAATACTTTTAAGTCCACCAAGCTGGCCCACTGCGCATAGGCTTCAAGTGTATGCTATACGGATAATTTTTCTAGTTAAATACAAGCACACATTAATTATGTTTCCTCACATATCTTCGCTGTTTTCGCGTCCGCATTTTTCTATTATTTAATTATTATAATCGTGAGCGTTTTCAAACTACATAAAATTGGCATATACATAAAAAAGACAGATACATATGTTTTAATATGAAAAATATACCTGTTTTTGTTGTTATCGGCGCGATATCGGACATCGGAATGGATACTGAAAAAACGCACTTATATCAAAAACATAAAGAGCATTTCCGGTCTGTTATCGGACATCGAAGCGATAAGCTGTGAAAACGCTATTATATAGGTCGTCTAAATATCTTAGTTTTAACTGTATTTATCCAGGGTACAAAATTTACTATTATGCCTTGAGCATTTATACAATTTTGTATATCCACCTCTTACCTACATTAAACTTTATAAGGGTACAAAGTATTCCTGTACATAAAACTACATAACGTCGTATTAACGGCAAAACGTACTAATATCACAAAGTGGAAAGATTTGATTGTTTGTTTGTTTGCATTTAATAGGCTCCAAAGCTTATTAAAAAGCTTTACTAAAAGGTGGCCCGCGCGAGTTTCTTACGCCGCGCCGGTTCTTTTCGCCGGGCTAGTTTCCGAACCGGTGGGAAGCATCATGTAGGACAGTTCTATAAGTGTTTTTTAATAACTTATATAGAAATAAAGGTTTTTGAGTTGAGTTGAGTTTGAGTTACTGGACATAAAAATCGTTGATGAAATTTAGCACATAATATTATATGGAGTAGACTTTTATCGCAGCTAAATGAGCGATTCTCTTTTGACTTTTGCGTGCACGATGTTGCGGCCAAAATCTAGTTATTAGTATTTAAATTTGACAGAGTTCTTTATCGTTTCAAATTTTTGTTTCAGGTAACTGAACAAAGCGAATAGCAGGAAAACGTCAGGTATGTTACAAAAACCTTTTTTAAATATATTCAGGCATAGTAGATATCTCTTTTCAATTGGCAGATTGACTGGGCAATGGTAGGCATTTTAAAAGGTAGTTATTTATCTGTTACGTAGTAATAATTTAGTAATCTGTGGTTTTAGTACAAATATTGTGTAGGTCCATATTTTACTTCATTATTTTAACCTAACAACTGCAGCGACGTAACTCATCGCCAAGCTATATTCTGTACAACAGTTGGTTTTACACACGTTGAGTCCCTTCATCGTACTATCATATCCTACTACTATTATAAATGTCAAAGTTTGTAAGAATGGATGGATGTATGCATGGATGTTTTTTACTCTTTCGCGCAAAAACGACTGAACGGCATTTGATGAAATTTGTTATGATAGTAGTTTAAGCTCTGGATTAACAGATAAGCTACTTTTTATCCCGGAAAGTACAATAGGATACTCGGTCCACGGGCAAATGCTAGCTTAGAAATAAAGGAGTAATATTCCAATAATAATAAAAATAAAAGGAACCTAACAATAATAACAAGTGACGCCTCCGTGGTCCAATGGTTTAGAGCTTGTCGTAGATTCTTTTTTTTTATGTAACTAGTAAGGACAATGCAGGCTTATCATCCGATTGTCTGAGAAGAAAAATGATCCATGCGTCGGATGGGCATGTAAAATGTTGTTGCGCCTGGTCTTTCGGAAGTCGTGTCGGTTATCCATCCCACTGGGTTATGACTTGCGAGAGTACAGGAAGAGAGACTGCTCTAGTATACTGCAGGCATATAGGTGTGCACCTTTGGGCACTTGAAAATATTTCCTGCGTAGCCGGACTGGTTCCATTGAGACCGGCCGTCGTCACCGAAGTCGGTACGAAAAGCTATTAGAATATGGTATAAATTCGCCTATAATAATTCATATCACGAAAATTCTTTCTTAAGAATTTCTTATTTCTTATTCTTTAAATTCTTAAGTTTGAACTCTATACCTAAGAGATCTCTTAGATGGAAAAAAAAGTAAATTTTGCGACAGATTGACAAGCGTCAGTGTAACAAAAGTGTATATTTCAATCTCAAGCTCAGTCGTTCTCGGCACGCCGTTAGGCTTGCACGTTCACGCATTATTATAATATCGGCTACGTGTATTTGTGAGTACTTATTGGAGTGGATTGCACCCGCGCTTGCGCGAGGCGGTGCGCGTGTTATCTATAATTATAAATACCTCCGTCGTTTCTGACTACAGGGACGATGGAGCCTAAACTTAGTTATTCCTCAGTTACCCAAGATGTCGCCTTCCCCACTAAAGAACAAGCCGTTATTATAGATGCGGTAGATGACACCCTAATCAAGGATTATGCTTATGCCTTTGGAAAAATAATTTATTCTACACAGATTAGATTCTTTAGCAGAATGTCGAACAATAGAATTTGCGTGTTTGTATCAATGAAAGAAATTGCTGACGAATTAACAGATAAACATCAATGTATAGTCGTAAATAACAAGAAAATACCTATTCGGCTGCATATTACAAGAAACAAAGGCATAATTAAAGCTGGTATTAGTGAACCCGGCTTCAATCATATTTTTAGTTTCCGACGTCAAGCCTACATATCTCCGGAAGATTTAAAGAATATACCCGATCGTATGAAAATAGATTTTGACGGCAGCACGTACTGGATATATGCTTCCACAGACACCGTGACATGCTTTATATGCAAAAAAGAAGGACATATAGCTAACAAATGCCCAGACAACTTAAACGCCGCCAACAAAACTATTACCAGCGATATCCGAGACACAATAAATACAGTACCTGATTTTCAACCCCTCGCTACCTTCAAAAGACCGCACTTACCTACAACTGAATCGTCCCAAAATATTGTAATACCATTTGAAACTTCAGATTCAGAAGAAATTTCAATAATCGATGCTGAATCGGGTGCAATTTCAACCGATTGCTCTGTAAATAATTCTTCAATTAAAAAGGGTAAAAAAGGCATGAAAAAACAAAAAATAATACCTACACTAGATTTGAAACCAACAGATTTAGATGAGATTAAAAATACAATAGAAAAAATTCATTTGGAATAAATCATATGGAAAAGAAAATATAATACAGATAAGCCACAGTTATATGGAAGACATAGATAATTTGCTTAAAATGTTTAAGAAAATAAAAATATTAGGTATAATATACCTAAGATTTCGTCGCGAAAAATCAAAATCGTTTAACAAGAATAATTAAAAAACTTAGCTCAAGCCTATAATTTTGATGAATCTTAAAATTATACAATGGAACTGTCGCAGTATTATTCCGAAAAGAATTGATTTAGAAATATTTTTGTTTAGAGAAAGTGTACATATTTGTGTTTGTTCTGAAACTTGGTTATCAGAGGATAAGTTATTAAATATATCAGGATATTGTTCCTATAGGAGAGATCGAGATGATGGTTTTGGGGGATTGGTCATTCTCGTGCATAATTCTCTTTCAGCTAGGATGATTAATATACAATTAACAGGTAATAAATTAGATATTTTATGCATTGAACTTTTTAACTAATCTAGGCTTCAATATGTTATCGGCGTGTATTCCTCTAGTAATATAGGAACAAGAAAGCGTGATTATGACGAGTTGTTTTCTCTCTTTCAAAGTAAAACTCTAATAGTTGGAGATTTTAATGCTCATCATATGTCCTGGTCATACATTACTGACAGCAGGGGTCGATTAATTACAGAAAGATGTTCAGATTATAATTATTCTTTCTTAAATGACGGTAGTCGTATTGCAAAACTAAACGACAGAATTATATTTTCATCTCCAGATGTTTCGTTTGCCAGTCCTGATTCGTTACTATGCTGTTCTTGGTCCGAAACTAATGAAAATTTAAGTAGTGATCACATACTTATCTGTATAAAAATTAATTCTGTGTCTATTAAGAAACCTATAATAAAACGTAATAATATAAAAGCTAACTGGACTGGATATGAAAATGATGCAGAAGCTAAATTTAATATTTTTATATTCAATAATTACAATGTACAAGATAATTATGACAGGTTCCTTGAAATAATCAATAACTCAGCCGACAAATTTATTCTCAACACTAAAATAAGTAACAGACCAGCATCCAGATTTCAACCGAAACCTTGGTGGAATCAAGAATTATCAAAAGCAGTAGCAGAAAGAAGGCTTGGACTTAAAAAAACTTAGGAATGATCGTACAGTAGAAAATTACCATGTATTAAAACATAAAGTACTTGTAGTTCGGAAACTAATTAGACAGGCCAAATTCAAATCATGGCAACGTTTTTGTGATGGTTGTGTTTGTGACCCAAAAACTACCAGTGGTGATATGTGGCGCAAGCTCCGCTGCATCAAAGGACATCCAAGTAGACCATATGTTTTAACGGAAGGAGATGCTGATCAGTTACTAACTAGTTTGAGTCCTGAGAGTGTTGCATATCCGCCTTTTAAGGAGGATTTAATTTCTAGCCACGAAAATGATCATATACCTATAAGATTGGCTGAGTTAACTTCTACTTTTAAACATAAAAACACGTCTCCTGGTATTGATGGTATAGTTTTCTCCATGATTTATCATCTACCGATTAGTGCTAAAAAGTCCTATTAAAAATTTATAATTTAATCTACATTACTTCTACAATACCCCACCAATGGCGAAAAATCAAATTGATAGCTATTCCGAAACGTAATGGTTCTGTAATTAAACATCGTCCTATTTCACTCATAAATTGTTTTTGCAAAATTTACAATATAATAACTACAAGAAGGTTAGAATACTTTTTCGAAAAAAGTACACTTTTCCTGAATACATGATAGGCTTTCGGCGAGGAAGATCGTGTGAAGGTGGTCTCTCCCGTGTGTGTCTATGGATGTATAATTAAGTTTAACTCAAAACGAATATATTTTATGCGCTTTCTAGGATATAAAGGATGCGTATAACGGCGTTTCTGTGGAAGTACTTACTGAACGTCTTATTGAGTACGGTGTCGATATGCGCATTTGTAAATATATAAGAGAATTTCTTCAGTTCAGAACCCTTATTTTTGTGCGTTCGAGTGGTAAAGAGATTTGTAGAATTTGTCGTGATGGCTTAGCACAGGGCGATCCGATGTCTCCTATATTATTCAATATTGTTACGCTAAAAATAAACAGATTATATACCCCTAACATAAGAATTATCCAATATTCTAATAACTTTGTTTTTTATTGTAGTAAAAGCGAAATTAATGAATGTATTTTACTTATGCAGAACACACTGACACATTTTGAACTATTTTTAAACGATATAGGTTTACAGTTAACTTTAAGTAAGACTAAATTATGTATCTTTACACGAAAATATCGTATTCCTAATGTTGACATTAAATTAAATAATGTATCCCTAGAGGTGGTGAAAGTTATTAAATTTTTAGGCTTGTGGTTCGATTACAGGTTAAGTTGGAACAAACATGTAAATGAAATTTATCAAAAATGTTCCAAATACATTAATATTCTAAATTGTATTAGCAGTTATAAGTGGGGTGTTCATCCTCTACATTTGAGAAGGCTGTATATAAATTTAATAAGAAGCAGATTGAACTACGGAAGTGCTGTATTTGCCAATGCCAGTCCGAATGTTCTCAAAAGACTAGTTTATATTCAAAACAAATCACTTAGACTACGTGGTAGCTTTATTAAATCTACTCCGATACACGTGATGGAGAATAAACTATGATTACCCACCATAACCCCCCCTAAATAAGTAAAATAAAATCTCAATTTCTGATTGATAGTGAGGATATTCCGATCGCATAGAATTAATAGCCATACTAAAGGCACTGGCATATATTGAAAACTCTGATTACCAAAACGTGGTTATTGTAACAGATTCTCAATGTGGCCTTGAACATCCGGTCTCTTACGGTAAGGGTAAAATGGGCAGGGACGAGGCTTTCCTCATTATTGAAAGTATTTACAAATTAATACGTAATGGGGTAAATGTTCGCTTGCAGTAGGTACCGTCACATGTTGGTATTTTTGGTAATGAAACAGCTGACTCTTTTGCAAGTGCAACACGAACGGATTATTTAAAACAGATAAAAAATACTTGTTATGACGAATGGGATCAGCACTTCCAACAAAAGTCACTGAGCTCTGGCATTTGGTATAAAACCATAGTGAGTAAACCACCCAAAAACCTTAGTTTTTGAATGTAAAACTGAAGAAGAGAGATTTGTCCGTTTGTTTTCGAGTTCGTGCCAATCACATTCCTTTGAATAATTTTCTTTTTCTAATGCACAAGAACAACAGCCCCAATTGTACAGTATGTAATCGATATGAAGATTTAGATCATGTGCTCTTGGAATGTGAAACGAATTTTTTCGATTTGTAGAAACGATTTTCTCAGAAATGAACTCATTTTGGACACCAAATGCAGTAAATTGGATTTTTATTTCTTTATACATAATATTATTGCTACTGCTGATTTCAAGATAGAATATAGTGATAGGTTAATAAGCTTTATTATACACTCATTGCATTTAAGAGAATTAGACTGTCTACCTGATTTAAGTTTGTAAAGATGTAATTAAGGCCGGCTTAATCTTATGATGTATGGCCTTTATAAAATAAAAGAATTAAAAAAAAATCTCAAGCTAGTGTGTGTTGTTATTTTTATAAATTTTATGTATTTATAGGTATTATTTAATATATAATAATAATATAATATATAATATATAATAAAGCTAATAATAATATTAGCTTTCTGCACACCTTCCTCCACAACTTTAACTGTGCTAAATTGTATACTCCTCCGGTTGCACAATTCTCGTAAAACTTTACTGAAAGTTTCTGCTTTACGTATCACTATAACAATTAATACAACATAGACGATGATAACATGACATATTATAGACGATGCATATTGAGGCAAAAACTGTATCCACTTAAATGGCCCCACTTTTGGAGTTTTGGGGTCATTTTGACATTTGAAGTATGGTGAAATCAAGATGGTTTACATGGACGGTGAAAACCAAGATTGCCTAACTTTTTCTTGAATGAAGATTTTTTCTGTTAAAATGTACGTCATAGCCTATCTTTAGTTTTGAAATCTTTGTAATACAAGCACTAACAATTCATAGGCTAGGTAGTAAGCAATAACGCGGAATGGGTGATTAAAGCATTTTTGCACCGTAATCAGGGGCGTATTCGGGTTATTTCATTAGGGGCGAGGAAAGGAGTGCGAGGGGGGGGGGAGAGAGGCGAACGTGGGTGAACTACCGAGTGAATTTATTTCGCACAACCCGATACCTCACGGATGTCGTTATTGGAATTATTATTTTAAAGTTATAATAAGATTGAGAATAATCTTTATTTGACGGCCTCTGCGGCTCTGTGGTTGAGCGCGTCGAAGTTCAAGCCAGAGGTCGCGGGTTCGGATCCCGCCAAAGGGACAAACAAGTCCTCTGTGTTCCTGGGTCATGGGTTTTATAATTTAATTAAAAATATGTTTCTTTGTACGTGTTATAGCACGGACCAGACTGACGTGGTGTGAAGTTTAGATTTAATTATGATCGACCCGCGTAAATTGGATTTTACACTATATCTTTGATATTTATAGCTCATGACACTCACAAATAATGTGGCTTTCTATTCGTAAGAGAATTTCAAACTCAGGCGTTCAGGTGATCAACCTGCATTATCGTAATTTTGTTGTTCAAACACGTGTATCGCACCTCGGACCTCCGGAGTCGAGAGCCAGCTCAAGACCACTGGACCACGGAGGCGTAATAATAATTACAAGTTCGTTAAATCCTCAAACCTAACACGTTACAATCAAGCGAGCGATATTTTCTTGGGGAAAAGAGTTTTTTAATTAAACAAATTGTCTCATTTTAGATTAATCTTTAAGTTCATTAACAATTAATTAAACTTAAAGCTTAATCTTATTCCATAAGGTTAAATCTAATCATAATGTTCATCTAAAATTCTTCATATTTTAAACTTGCTTTTGCTCGCGGCAAAATATGGTATCGGGTATCCCACGGGAATAATGTCGGGATAAATATAGCCTATGTAGTAATCCAGGGTCTAAACTACTTCCATACAATTTTTTTTAATTAGTAGTTTATGCGTATACGAGTAAGAGTAAAAAAAATCCAACCTCACAAACTTTCATATTTGTAATTGTACAGTAGGATATAAAATGTATGTTCTGATGTAATAAGTAATCTCAAACGTAGCTTCTATCTGATATAATATTATGAAACTGACATAACGTCTTAATCACCTTAAAGGGAAGGCCTATTGTCTCTACGTGATCCCATGCGACGCGACTTTGCGGGTGTTGGATTCACAGCTGTAGCAGTTGGCCCACACCTCCCCTCATTACACTGGGGACCAACCTATCGAAATAGCATACACTACTTGATTTTTAGCTTGTTGATTAAAATATTGAAACACTAGCTTTTTCCCTTGGCTCCGCCAACGTAAATACAGTATGCTACGGGAACACTGTACTTTTCGGAATAAAAAGTAGCCTATGTATTGATTCAGACCTCGAAACTACTGACATACCAAATTTCTTCCAAATTCCTTCAATAGTTTTTGTGTGAAAAAGTAACAAACATCCATCCATCCATCCATCCATACCCACAAATTTTCACATTTATAATATTAGTAGGATTAAAATTACTATGTAGATTAAAAACCGGGAAGGCACTTGTAACTCCTCTGCTGATGGTGTCCATGATTGGAATTTGTCGGTCACAGATCGAATATCATCCGGGGATTCCTCTGCGCGTTTCCCTGTGCATCACAAAAAAAAAATTTTGGTAAACTCTTCACCATCATCATGATCACAAGAGAATACTAGAACCTCCGGTTACTCCGGAACCTGCTGGGTCCCGGATCAGTTTAATATAAGGGGTGGCTATTGAATTACTTAGGTACCTGTATATTTTATTTGCCGCATTTTTTGTTGCGTCGCATTGTGATCTATACATCTATAATAAAGTGTCTTTTTGTAATTTAAAATTAACAGCTTTTCATTTTATGTATATGAAATTATATACGATACATATATTCAAAATCATTTTTTTTAAGTTTTATCTGCCTGTCTGTCTGTTTGTTTCGGCAGTTTAACATAAACCAAACAGGTAAGACCTTAATTCATACTGCCGAACAGTTAGTATAAGAATGTTGGTGTCGCTTTTAGTATTTTCCTCGCAATTTTTCCAATATTGAGAAATATTGGAAAAATTGCGAGGAAAATACTACCTTTATACCTTCTTTGAACTTGCACAATTATTTTACGACCAAAATAAGCTGAATTTTGTTTAGCCGGTCTCGAGTTTTAGCGAGACAATGAAATATAAATATAAGAATGATGATGATGATGACGATGATAATAATGATGCCCAGGTTGCAAATGTTATAAAATAAAAGGTGGAATGGTGGAACACTCGCTCACACGTTTCTTCCGACCCAGCGACCGCGGGAAGGCCATTATTCCAATTTCGATATTCTAACCGCAATGACGTGACATGACATTTTGAAATCCCATTCCGCTTAAAACAATCGCTTTATTCTCATACTTTGCTCATTCTGTATGATAATGGATCTTAAGAGGGTCACGCAATCACATTTTTCCGGAAAAGAAATTCAATTATAATATTTGTCGCTTCTTTTATAGATGCTCCCGAAACATTTTTCAATCACAGCCCAAGTGTTTACTCTTCAAAGAATATTTATAAGACGATATTTTTATCTTATATTAATAATCATTTATAATATTTTAACATAACTTTTTATACACTTTTCCACTTTATTTAGGTTTTTACAATAATTTGTATATAAACACGACCGGTTTCGATTAAGTCATGATCAGGTTGTGTGATATTTAATTAATATGAACATGAATGTCCACCAAGAACCAACACTAGGTACACTCAATCAGTTAAAGTAATAATTTAATCCAAAATAATTAATTTTGCCGGAACAGGAAAATCCTTATCAAAGTTTTAATTTGCTCTAATAAGCTCTCAATACCGACTGTCAATTCTCTCTTAGCTTCTATTGAAATAATAAAATGGAACTCTTTGATTGTAATTTTTAATTTGATTGTAGAGGTAATAGTAGCTGATTGGTACCTGCGGCTATATCTAAGGAATAGGCAATTGGAAGTATGCAATTAGCTGAACAATTTCGTAGCACAAGTTTTTTAAACATTATACACTCACACACAAATTATTTCTATGTTTGACTGTCTTTCACGCTGGAAGCAGATGAACGGTTTGAATAAAATTTAGCTCACTAGGCTCACTTGGGCAGATCTGGGTTAAAATGAACCCTGGGGTAAAATAGCATGCCTTCTGTTTCGTAAATACGAAGAACCAGAGGGATAACATGATATTTTATCCTAAGTTAACTTTGATCCAGATCTGCGCAAGTGGGCCATATTGTTTTTATCCTGGAAAAATGTAAGAACTGTCCCAGCAGGATAGTAAAATTTCTTTTTTCGCTAACAAAGTCGCGGGATATATCTAGTTTAATAATAAAATTTGGATGAATGGAATTATTTATGAGGTTTATCGCGAAATGTCGATGTTATCTTTTTTTTTGGACGTAGAACCTCAAACGGAGAGCTACTACTACTATCTCCCAGAAAACACTCATATTATATAGCGGCAATAATTTACAAACGACACTTCTGATGAGCTAAGGAGCTGGTGGCAATTTAGGTATATGATTTCATCGTCAGTAATATTAAGACGTAATGCCTGTAACTATGAGACATAGAGAAAAATAGTGGCGAGCTCAAGAAGCTCTGATTTTTTTATAAATGTTCGAAATTTTAGGTAAAAAAAAACTGTCAGAAGAAATAATGATTATCGTTTCTGCAATCAATTAAATCCTTGTAATGGTGTGCCCTATTAAGAGATAAATTAAAAGGTATATATTTTGAATAGCGCGTGTACATAGGTGCCGGCAGGGCAACATACCCTCACGGATACTAATTAATAACTTTCCTTACTGAACTAACTCTTAAGACTGACCAGGGGCAACATACATACCTACTACATAACACATATAACAGAATGCATATGTGCATAATTGCTTATGCTGCACGTTATATCCTATTAAATAAATTTTAAATACTCCTTAAAACATAAAAATAATTATTAATTATAAGACTATGGAATGACCCACCTAATTATTTTGAACCCCCGAGCAACCCGCTCTCTATAACAGGTATATTAAACTAGGTTTTTATTTTCTTAAAAACCTTTAGTATAATCTATAACTTAATTATTGATACTTTCTTAAATGCAATTTTAAGAAGGACATTCGATCCACGTTCAATTCAGATAAGACTAATCAAATGCAATTTCGATAAGTGTTCTCGATTCAGGAGTTTTAGATAAGACTAAGTTGATGGTAATTCACCCAAATCCAGCAGGTGTATAACTAATTCGGCTAAGTGTTCCTTTGAATGGAATATCTCCTTTCACAATTCCCAATATCCTCTTGTGGGCGTTTATAGATCGCTATCACTTGATGTCAGGTGCGCTGCAGCTCGTTAGTGTGCTTGTTTAGGTTTATAGTGGGTTTTATTGGTGGAGTGTACTCTCGATATTACAACTGCAGAGGTTTACTATTGGTTGTATTGGAAACTGTTGGTTAATAGTTTAACATCATTATTGTAGCAAAAATATCACGTTGTCATGCTTATTTTTAGTTTTTTTCCCTTTCTAATATGTATAAAATTTTGAACTAAGTAAGCTTTACTAGAAAAGGTTTTTAAAAGCATTTTTTAAATGGTATAAAGTTGATTTCTAAGGTTTACGCGAATATTGTTCATTGTTTTAAACACTTACGGATTGTATCGCGGTGCACTTTTCTTTTTCCGGACGTTTCGGCTACTTTCCAGCAGCCGTGGTCACGGGAGGACCACGACACACAGCAGAGTCCTCCCGTGACCACGGCTGCTGGAAAGTAGCCGAAACGTCCGGAAAAAGAAAAGTGCACCGCGACACAATCCGTAAGTGTTTAAAACAATGGTATAAAGTTGTTTTTGAGTTACCTAATCAAAAAAATATTCATGTTATTCATAACACGTTTTATGTTCTTCTTTAATAAAAATATTTTTAATTTGAATACATAAAAATATTATGTTTGTTATTTATGTATCAAAAAATCTTATTATAATACCATTGTGAAAATCTATTAAGAAACTTCATGGACGACTTCATACGATCGCTACAGCAATATTCACCTAGTCACGCTCCCCGCCACATGTGTCTCCTACCCTACCCTATCTCAAATCTCGTAATATCACATTACTATCCAATCTCACATAATGGAATCTAAATATTACATGACCACCCGGGCTCGCGCTGGAGGGTATATTTCCTTCAAATTTGCAGGACACATCCCTATACTACGTTCAGAGCAAAGGAAGCGAGAGTGCTCTTATGTATTGCGAACACACTTGGGCACTACGAAATAAATCGTTCGTAGGCGGATACAATGAAACCGGCCGCCGTCACGGAAATCGTTGTGGGACTATTATTACAATGCAATTTTACACATAAAACATTAACTGTTGATAGTTATTTTACAGCGATGAAATAATGTGAAAGAGAAACGTAGTTCTTTGTTACAATGATGTAGTGGTCCGAAGTTTTACTGCCAATTTTAAGACACCATAAAGTTCAAGTGCTTAACGCGTTTTATATTTATTCACCAACATAAAATTTATATAACGCTAATTGTCTCGGATGTAATGAACGATTTGTTATATTATATTCAGATTCTGTGTAATATTCTAATTCTGGCCGCGACATGGGGCATTTTAAGTAAACTTACTTACTTACAAGTTTAGCCCCATACACGCTTCGTTGTAAGCTTCGCTTCGCTGTTCGTCCACCGCCACTGTCAACGGGCCGAGAACGAGATGACGCCACCGATTTAACGATACATACATTTACTATGGCCGTATGTCCACCGCGCACCCGTCACCCGAGCGCCGTCATCCCGTCCGCCAAAATATCGCTTAGTTCGGCGCTACCGCTACAAATCGGCCCGAAATTGTGACGGGCCGAAGTGGCGGTAATACATAACACGTATAAACGTGTTCACCGCCACCGTCACCGGGACGTCACCGCGAACATAACGACAAGATAAAAATGGCCAAGAAATTTCAATACGCCATTTATTCATTAATAGAACTTGTCGAACGTTAATATAATTTTTGTGGTAATAAACTTAGGATGCATCCAAATATAAAATTTTGGAAAGCAATGCATGACATAAATGTCTTTCTGGAGCCGGACGTTAAGGAGATGGACCAGAAAATTAAAGACGTAATCAGTACATTGTACATATTAATGTAACACACAGTCAGAACAAACTGAACCATCAAGATCGCCGCGATGGACAACCGATCGCCGTCACGTCAACTTTATCTCGGCCTGAAATAATCTCGTTCTCGGTGACGTCCCGGTGACGTCCCGGTGACGGTGGCGGTGGACTAACAGCGTTAGAGCTCGAATATCATGTTGCACCGCGCTGTCGAATGTCATGTGCAATGTTGGACCGATGTCATATGAAACGTGTATCTTTTTGTGTAGTGAATAAAGTTCAATTATCAATAGCTATCTTAAAAATGCAGCACCACGTACCGTCTCGTATCGTCGCGGTGTGAACTGACCCTTATACAAAATGCTCAATCCAATTTTATGACAAACGTGTTTTATTCGTGGAAGTTTCGAGTAGAAAAAAAAGACGTCATCTTCTTACTCTAACACGTGTCTCCCTTTAGTCATTTGGCTTTATGGAAAGTCAACGTCTTTAATGAACATAATGAAGTAATTATGACCCAGATGAGGCTCGAGTGGTGAAATATCAAAAATTAATAATTAATCTCAATCAAAATTCATAAATTTAAACCGCGGAAAGCTTTTAACGAAATGATAATATTAATGGAGATTGCAATGATGGAAATAATTATTGCGTTACTTTGAACATATTTTTAAAACATCTACCACTTACTTGTTAGTTGTTGTTGCTGTTGAGATAAATATCTGTTGCAACAGGCTAGATGACAGATTTTTTTTCGTATTGGATAAATTAATAGTACTCTTAAATATGAGTTCGTTCTCAGAAGAAGCAGTACTGTATTATTAAAATCAATATTTTCAAAGATACAGCAAATGCTCCATACAAAAGTCGTACCTAGCTGTGACGTCACGCCTAGGTTAAAGTGTATGAAGTATACGGCCGCAGTAACATATTTGTACATATCTCCGGTATTTGTGGGTTTAAGTTCATACTTACCATAACGAATGCTTTGTATATGATGTAGGTTTTTTACTAATTTAGCAAAACATTTTGCAATTTTTTTGTATTTTTAAGATGTATCTAATTACTAAACTACACATAAAATTATAAATATTTTCACGTTTATAAGAGTAGAAATACCTCAATTTCTGTGTATATAAATTAAATATTTTAAATGGAGTCCTTTGTTATGTGTCCTGGATATTATGAGTGTTACATGCAAGGAATAGAGATGATATCAACTTAGTAATCAAGTGTCGATGGTCTTTTGTGTCAAGTGGACTCATCCTTCCGTAAACAAAATAATTTGTGGCGGACCGATTCCTGATCACACAATCAGAGATTCCTGAGACCACAATCCTGAATCACGCTATCGAAGTTTTTAAAGATCGGCACTATATATACGACATCTGAAATTCATACAAGTGGGCTTCGGCCTGACCGAGCATACCACCTCGCTCGGTCGGAGATCTCCCTTTGGGGCTTGCCACCATATTCCCACAAATTGTTTGTTAATACAAATCAAAATCAAAAAAAAAATATTCAAAATTGGTATTTTTAAATACTCTTTTTGAACGTCGATACTACGTGATGCCTACCACCGGTTCGGGAACTAACCCAGCGAGAAGAGCCGGCAAGAAACTCGTCTGGGGCCATCTTTTACCAAAAAGATGGAAAATTATTCTTGTAAAATCAAAATTATTACAATGTTTACTTATGTCTATGTAACAAATAATAAGATAAGATAAGGAGCCACCGTATTCCCAAGGTGTGCCATCTTGAATGAAGTCATTAATTTTATAATACGCTTTGGCACACAAACGTTCTTTAACTACTTTTTTAAACTTATTAATGGGAAGGTTTTGAACCTTTTCTGGGATTATATTGTATAAGCGTATACATTGGCCTTTAAAGGATTTACTAACTTTGCTTAGTCTGAACACTGGCATATCTAACTTGTTCTTATTTCTAGTGTTTACACAATGATTATCACATTTCTTTTTGAAGTTGTTTAGATTCTTTCTTACATATAACACATTTTCCAAAATGTATTGAGATGCGACGGTCAGAACTTTTATTTCTTTAAACTTTTCCCTTAGAGATTCAAAAGTCGACATCTTATAAATAGAACGTATAGCAACGTTAGCAGCAAATAAAAGGAAAAAAAAATAGAGATACAAAATATTCGAACACAAGTTACAATATTAATTTATAAACTATATGTGTGCGTATGAGCGTGTATGTGTGTGTAAATTAATTGTACTTATAAAAAGTAGGTCGTCCACTTTCGTTGACAACAATTTTTATAAAAAATATAACCCGACTTTGTAAATATTACGAATCTATTGAAACCGCATTCATTAAAATGGGACCAGTGGTTTCTACGGTATAACAAACATACATACATACATACACTTCCAAAATCATTCCTTCCTTTTGGCTTCGCCGTAGTCGGGTAAATAATCGAAATAGAATTCGCCGTTCAGTAGTTTTTGCGTGAAAGAGTAACAAACATCCATCTATTCATCCATCCATTCATACATCCATCCATCCATCCTCACAATTATTCACATTTATAATATTAGTAGGATTATATTAAAAACACTAGATGTATACCGCGACATCGTACGCGCAAAAGAATGTCCCGCGAGAACCGTTTATTTCCCTGCGACAGCAAATAGCCTATGTCCTTCCCCGTGGACTGCTCTTGTATCTGTGCTAAAGTTCATCTCAATCGGTTTATTAGTTTAGGATAATCATAATAAATCATATGCCCGAAGTAGGCATCCGTAATTGATTTTGCAAAACGTTTTAATATAAGGATCATTAAAATCAATAACAGATATTTTAAGCAAATAATAATCTACTGCTTATAGCCCAAGAGTTACTAGGAAATTTAGAGCAGGTGTTTGTTGAATACCACATAGTTCTTTGTTGCCTACCTAGATGTCGTATAAACGTGATATGAAGATCATAGTTCTTAAAATTACCGATAGATGTCAGAAAATCATGAATTGATAGTCAGCATATTCTCGATTTTCTAGTTCACCTGGCAGGTGGAAAGTCCCACTAAAATGATCTGTATTTTTTACATTTTTTTGTTATAAACAATACCCCACTAAAATTTCAAGATGCCTCAAACACCTTTTTTGGGAATAAATAAATTTACTTTTCAAAACTTAGCCCTGCATCTCAGCTAGTCCAGCGGTCTCGTGTTGGGGCACAATAGGAGAAGTATTGGACAAGGTTTCAGCTTGCTCTAAATTTCCTAGTAGCTCTTTATCTATTAATTATGTTTAAGCACTTAGACAGAAATTTAATTAAAAAGTGAAAAAAAAGTTACAATATTATAATTAATAAAGTAACATTGCACTCTCTCAGGAGTTGAGGTTATTAACCTCACAGAAACAGCTGATTTAAAAGAGAAGCAAAGACTTTTACTAAACAACATCAATACAATCAGATGTGTCAGGGTCAATGACCTTAACAGCGCCATGAAGAGTGCAGTGTAATTTGATTTAGTCTATTATTTTTCGAAATTTTTAATTATTTTTGTGCTAAAACGTCTATTCATAAGTAGACGTCTATTCATACTATTATGCCCAAAATATCCGTAATTGATTTTGCAAAACATTATAATATATTAGGTATGTATTATATACGAGTCCATCGAGCACTTATCCCCAGTAAAGATTTGGGTTATATATCGTCCGTATCGTGAGACCCACACGTTGCGTAAGCAAATGACGCGAGTAATAGAAATCAGGGTCGATTCACAAAGGGGTCCGGTGCCGATCATTGAGGGATAAAGACGCCCCTGCACATAATGCGTCAGTTCACACCGAGACGCGACGTGACGCAAAGCTACATTTTTAAGATAGTGATTCAAATTAAACTTTATTCACTACACACACGCTTAAATTCAAGAGTAATTCTCTAATTTCGAGCTATACTAGCTGCGTATGGCGGCACCGCTCTTGCAATGAAACGTGTATCTTCTTGAGTTAAGATGTTCGATCTCTTGAATAAAATTAAATTTTGAATCGCTATCTTAAAATTAAAACGCTGCATCGCGTCGCATCACGTCTCGGTGTGAGCTGACCCATAGCGGTCTGCACTATCTTGGACAGTATTTTATAGATTGCCATAATATTCTAATATTTTAAAGCGTAATTAAATATGAAATGTTAAAGCGTATTTCAATAATATACATATTTACTTTTAAGTTAATTCAAATACAGGATCAAGTCAGAAGTCAAATCTGTGAAAGTAAATACCGGTTATTATCGAGAGCTTAAAAAACCGGTAACGCACTTATCACTCCTCCGGTGTTGCAGGTCACACGCGGCGGTTTCGTCTGTTCGTTTTCCGGTCTTAACCCATAGAAAAACAATCTAATACAATACCTAGTAAAAATGTCGACGCTTAACGCGCTTACTGCTTCACCCCATGGAGACTAAGTAAAGAGTAACATGTCTTTAAGACAGAAAGGCTGGTAAGTGTCCGACAAAATTAGTTAAATAATAGTACCAAAACTGGCCGTAATGGCGCTAGAGTCAGAAGGATGTGTGATACGAAGTTAGCAATAAGAGATGGAGTGAAGTTAGGAGTGAAGTGAGTTGAGTTTTGACGGCTTTAGTAGTTCAGAAAATCATGCAAATTCTAACTACCTAATTACCTATATGAAAATATTTTTATAAACGTAACCGAAGAAGATGCTAAGATTTAATTTTCAGTTTTGCCGCTTACACCCTTGCGACTGTAGCGCCATCCCCTATTAAACGCTTTTTTACGGACACTTTTTCATGTACAGAGATGGTATTCCTTATCTTAAGTCTCCACGGTTTAACTTTTTCTTAAAGACTATATAATGTCAACTACATGTTACACGCATCACACGCGTCACATACTTATCATGCGTTGTGTAACATGCATCAAAGGCGTGACAGGCTCAAAAAGCGCTATGTGACACGCATCACACGCTTATCATGCGCTGTGTAACACGTATCATACTCGACGTGTCGTGTCCGGCGACACGCGTGCCGACGCGGTGTGACCAGCCACGCGGCAAATACGCGCAGTCGCCTGTGAAAATTAGATCGTGGTAAAAATAAAATAACAAATTGTGCTAACCCTTCGGAAACGATCTAAATGGGGAACGCATGCATAGTTGATTTTATTGGCTTTTTGAAAAGTACGTAATAAGACAGGAAATATTGTCTTTGCAATGGCATATCTACGATCAACCGTTGACGAAATACACTCATCACAAAAGTGAGATCATTGGAGAACATTAAAAACGCTCTATGCAAAAAATTATGCACGAGTGACGTCACAGCAGTTGAAGATGTGTAAACGTAAATACAAAATTGATTTTACTAACTTAAATACTGCGTTTTTGCATTTCATTGTCATAACAAATAATATCACAAACAATACAAGGATTTGAACAGTAATTTTTGTTTTTCAAACATAACAAAAAAAAATCGTCTTTTTTTATTCTTTTATTCTTATAACTTTTTAATTTAGCAACTGATTACTGTACTTATTGCACTTTTGGTTCATATTTTCCTTTCCTTTCCTTTCGGAAAATATAAAAATTTTGCTGATTTAAAATAAATGCTTGTTCCCTATTCGGTAGGCTATATTCATGATTATTAACGACCACAAACATTTCTACAGATCGCTGGTTCAATTCAAAACCTACCACAAGTAAAAAAAATGTAAAAATGTTTTTATTGCAAAAATACAATTGTAATAGTTCATATTTTTATATTCAAAAAGACACTCGTTGATTTTGCATTTTAACACGCATAAACAACACAAAAGTTTTTTTTGAATTATTGTTTTTAACGTGCGAAGTATATTCTAAACCGCCATATTGTGAGTTGCGCGTCGACAGTTGGAAGCACGTTTCTTATGTGCAAAAGCACCCTAACTCAAAATTTGATCAGTGTTTCTGAACAATTTTATATAGAAAACAACCACATTTCGTAATACTTCTGTTTTGAAGAAAGGATTCACGTATGTAAGATTCTATTATTGAATCAAAAGAACCATATTACCAAACGGGTTGTTTTGCACAGAAAATATACTTAAATGAACTTAAATTTTTTAATCAAATTAAACTTATGAGACAATATGTTAGTTTTGCATTTAAGTTATTTATTATGAGGTACCATAATTAAAAATACTTTATTTTGAATATAAAAAAAATCTTTCCATTACTATCACTTCAAATAAAAATTACCTTGTTGAGGAATATACTCGTTTTGAATTTTAAAACAGTTTTGTTTTAATTCAAAGCATAATCGAGAAGGTCATGTTTTGAAAATATGACTACATTATATAATAATGTAATATAATTTTTTTGTGCATTGTAATCAAAGTAGGTAATTACAAAATTTGTGCTGTTTTTTTGTCCTTACTAATATTATATATGCTAAATGTTTGTATGTATTGATGTATGAATATAATATTGGATGTGTGGTTGTACGGATGTATGGATGTGGGGATGAATAGATGTATGGATATCCTAATTTATGTATGTATAAAATAATGAACGTATGGATGTGCGGATATGCGGATGTATGGATGTGTGAATGTATGGATATATGGATGTATGAATTTACGGATGTATAAATATAATATTATATAGTTTGTTACTCTTCACACAAAAACTTTTGACTTGACCTTACATTTTTGTACAGAATATTAGTAGAAGAGAACATAGAATACTCAACATGGTAGAATAAAACAGTAGTAGTAAAAATGATCATGATCAAGATTTTGAAAAATATCCGCAAATTGACTATCCAATGTTAGAAAAATCAGATGTGTCTATGAATGAGTCTTTTGATAGTGATTCTATTCCTGGCAGTCAGCACAGTTTGTCTCTACTTGATGATGTCTTAACATGTTTAAAAAGAAAACCAAACGTAGTTATTCCAGAAAGCGATTATGATAGCGACAGTTCTGTGTCTACAAGTTCCACTATCTCTAGTTCAGATTTCTCTTCGGATGATAGTGTAGATAGTGTTCAAGATCCGGATTTTCAAATTAGGCAAGACTTAGCTTTTAGTGATTCAGACTCGGATAAAGATATATAAATAGATATATAGATAATGTATATATCTATATATAAGATATATATAGATATATAGATAATGTAAATCTCTTGTCAAAAAACCGCTTACAACAATTATCTTCTGAACCTGGACCCTCTGATTTAAATAAAGAGATTGCAGAATCTGGCGTAGTAATCCGTTAGCAGACATTTTTGAATCTGAAAATATTGATGGTCAAATGGTAGATAAGTGACTTACAGTTAAACACCGACAACACGCAGGTTCCCACCGTTGGTTTATCTAGTGTTGAAACGACCTCTCCTTGTGTTGAAAATGAAAACCTTGAGAGAACGAGAGAAACTTAGAAGCGTTAAGCATAAGTTTTTAACTAAGGGACACATAAAAAATGAAGGAGATGCCATTCATTCCACTATCCAAAAAAATAAAGTTGGAGCAAAAAAAATCATCGCCCATTTATGTACCTGATCAATATGTCACGCTAATTAAAACTGCAAACCTTTGGCTTGCGGTAACTATACTACTAATGACGATAGAGAAAAAATTAAATGGTCTGAGATGATAATGAAATATGACAAGAACAAGTTCGTATATAAAACTTCATATCAAGATAATGAATTTAAATCAGTGTCCACACTAAATAAAGGCAGGCAGCAGAGATCGAACCGATCTGAAAATATAAGTCAACCAAAGAAACTTTATACACAAAAACCAAATGTTATGCAAGCAAAGAAACATCTCATTAATAAAATATTGTTCCAAAATATTATGAATCGTTTTTTGAAAATTTGTGAGGATTTGAAAATTTATGTTGAATTTTGAAAAATTCTTCCTTAGTGGTTGGTTACGTCATACGAGAAATACGTGAGCAAAATTTCAAATGTCTAGTCTTAAGGGTTTGGTTCTGTGCGTTGATACATCAGTCAATCAGCTGCCTTTGCCCATACAATGGTTAGTACCCCTTCTTACCCCTTAAAAGATCGAATTTAAAAAAATATTGAATTAGATTTTTAGTAAATCATGCCAAAGAATAATATCACATAATTCCAAACAAATCTGAACACAAACAAAAAAGTTACATACAAACGTTGATACCCCTTTTTAGCCCTTTAAGGGGTGAATTTCACAAAATCCCTTCTTAGTGGACCTATACGCCATAAAAGGAAACTGTGGTCCAAATATTACGTTTAAAGCTTCAGTAGTTTTGCCTCGGCGTTGATGAATCAGTCAGGACTTGTTACTTTCTAAAATAGAAGATATATTAATAATTCATCATCATCAGCTAGCTCACCGCTCTGAAATACATTTTAGGAAGCTACAATAATTGTAGCTTCATAAAATGTATTTTATTTTATAAATATAAATTATTATAGACGATACTTACCAAAATAAAGAATTTAAATAACCCCTGAATTGTCAAGCAGTGAGCTAGCTGATGATGATGAATTATAGCTAAGAACACTCTCGATCATGTCAGCTTTCAAACAAAAGAGACTAGATTAAAATCGGTTAATCGGTTCATCCGTTTTTAATTACAAAATGCAAATGAAAAAATATAATAGGTCTTTACCTATGAAATTGCCGTTCTGCAGTACTGGCCATTTCAAATCAAAAAAATTTTTGTTTGGCTAAGAATTCTAATTTCAAATTAATTTTATTTCAAAAACATGGAATTCTTTTTCCAAAAGTAGGCATTTGTTTATTGATCAGTTTAGAGGTAAGTAGGCATTTGTTTATAGATCAGATTGAATTGCGATGAAAATGTTCATCGCAATTCAATCTTTTTCGTCATATGTTATGGATATGTTAAAAATCCGAGTAATTATGGAATATGAGTGCCGTCTTGGCAGCAACGCGGCACAAGCGGCACGCAACATCGACAACGTTTACAGAGCTAACACTACAAACCAACGCACCACCTGTTATTGGTTTGCTCGCTTCCGTTCTGGAAATTTCGACCTGAAAAATGAACCTCGCGGTCGTCCGAAAGACTTTGGTCGACAATGACGAATTAAAGGCGATTGTGGAAGCTGATGATACACAATCTACGGCTGAATTAGCAGCAGCTTTCGACGTTAGTGTCAAAACAATATTGGTCCATTTGCGTCAAATTGGCAAGGTAAAGGTAAAGCTTGACAAATGGGTGCCCCACGAACTCAATGATCGCCAGCGCGAAGTACGCGTCGAGACGTGCCTTGCACTGCTCAACAGACACACAAATGAAGGAATTTTGAACCGCATTGTTACCTGCGATGAAAAATGGATTCTGTTTGATAACCGCAAGCGCTCAGCAAGTTGGTTGGATCTTGGCTCAGCATCTAAACAATGCCCTAAACGAAAACTTACCCCTAGAAAAGCGATGGTCACTGTTTGGTGGTCTAGCGCCGGTGTGATTCATCAGCTTACCAAACGAGGTGAGCATTACTGCAGATGTTTACTGTGAAGAACTGAACACAATGATGGAGAAGCTGGCACATCTCCAACCAGTATTGGTCAATCGCTCGTCTCCGCTGCTCCTGCACGACAACGCGCGACCTCATACTGCACAGCAGATGGTCTCCAAGTTGCAAAAACTGGGGTTGGAAGCTCTCCGTCATCCGCCCTACTCACCAGACTTTGCGCCCACAGACTACTACTTTTTCCAGAATTTGGATAACTTCTTGGCGGGAAAAAATTCAATACCCGAGAGCCTACAACATGCCTTTGAAGAATTTGTTGCCTCCTGTCCAGCTGATTTCTTTAAGAAGGGCATCAGTAAACTGCCACTGCGTGGCAAAGATACATTGATTGCATGGGTGATTACTTCGATTAATACAAATAAAAAATACATGAAAAAGATTCGTTTAAATTTTTTCATACAAAACGGCAATTTCATAGGTAAAGACCTAATATTTTCACTTTTATTACTTATTCGTTCAATATATGTCACTATACAGATATTAAATCGCAGTATCGTTGTGTTTTGATATTGTGTAGGATTTATTCGGCTACATTTTTTATACAGTGAATAAGTGGATCAGTGTTGACTGTTGATCTCAATTGCCTTTCTTGATTATCATATTATTATTATATCTAGAAATATTTGACTTGCTCCGCGCTCGTGACGAAGATATTTTTAATTTGAAGTGATTTGATTACTTATTAATACTATTCTAAAAATATGTTCGATCGGGAAACGGAAAAATACGAAAAAAAAAAAATTCTTAAGAAACTATAACTCGACTACGTAAGAAAGGGGCTTAAAAAAGGCCGAAACAATAAAATAATTCGGATAGAAATCCAGAAATGCAAAAATTGTCTTAGTAGCGCCGTGGTGTGTGACCACGGCGCTGGTCTGAACAGTCGATGTCAAATCGCAGCCGTCTACGTATTTTATAGAAACTTCTCTAGGCCTTAGGGTCAGCTCACACCTAGACGGGACGCATCTCGGTGTGAACTGCAGACGCTTAGATGCCATCAGTAGGTGCTACCACGGCTCTACCTTCACCATTTTTGTACCTATGCATTTCTGGATTTCCATCTGAATTGGTTTCTTGTTTCGGCATAGATTTTAGACCCCTTTTTACGTAGTCGGGTTATAGTTTTTTATTTACAATTTTAGGTTGTGTTTAATGCATAAATATACACTTCAACATGATCACATCTCTTTTCAATGTGAGGACGGTTAGTCTATATCCCATCACGTTAGCCTACTGTTTTAGAAGATTAACAGTCTACTAACACAAGCAGGTTATATATTAATACGTGAAGAAAAAACTTCAGGTTTTCACTAGAATTGTGCAAACGGAGGAATATGAAATTTGACACAGTAAAAGTTTATGTGGAGGAAGATGTGCAAAAACCTAATATTTATTAAATAATGCTTAAAAACACATCAAATGAATAAAATTAAACATACACACACTACGTCACTCACATTACCATGCGTTTGTATGATAACAGTAGGTGTTGGTATAAATATGAATTATGATCGATTAAATAGGGTTCCGTTTCTATAAATAGTTTCACGCAAACGAAGTTGCGGGCACCAGCTAGTACTATATTTTCAATTATTTTTACAACGATGTTTAGCTTCACTATTTGAGCGTTCGTGTAACTTATCGTAGAAAATGTAGTTGGTACAAGACCCGGGATCTTACCCGCGTCGGATACCAAACGTACCACTAGTGCACGGATACTCAGGGAAGATGGAAGTTGAAAAAACATAAACCTAGTATCTTCGATGATAATATTTTGCGCTCGATATTTTCTTTATATATTTTATCGATGTTTTCGCTCAGTTTAGATACAATTTAGTTCAAACGTAAGCAAAACGATAAACTTCAACCAAATGAATGTGTCTTTTATACGGTGGTATTATTAAGTAGATATATTAGCGTTATGGGCTCTATTGTCTTTTTCTTTACGTTTTTATGAAATTAGATCTGTCACCTGTGAGGGTCAAATCTTCAAATTAATTACAATATAGTTTCGATGCAGACTCGATACGATTAAACGGCAAAATTATATTCTCATGAACGTCAAAACATCGTCAAACGCGTTCTGATTGGTTCAAACAACCAACTTCCAAAATAAGTTTATAATATCAAGACAATTTATTTATAATTCATTGAAAGTAAATCGAAAGTCTAAGGGCTGATTTTTCAATCGTCACATAACTTTTACCTAAGGAATAAATATGTATCTTTGACAGATTTTGTATGTCAAAACATGACAAAGTAGCATATTAATTATTTATTCGACAGTAAAGGTTATTTGACAATCCAAAAATCACCCCTTAGTTAAATACGATGGTTGCACTTGTGAATACAAACATTTTCAATTTCATTAAGATTTATGTTTTACCTGAAGCGAGTTTTCTCTTGCAATATTTTAGTTTTTTTAGCTGTTACTTTTACCACCGACATTTTGACTAATTACAAACAGGATGGACGGATTTTTGCTGCTCTTGGTTTTATGAAGAACATTTTCTATGTAATATTTTATTGAAATAAAGTTTGTTTTAAATAACATTAAAATTATTACGAAAAAAGCAAGGGCGGATTGGATATTGTATAAAATACTTGTTAGATACTACGTATCTAATATACGAGTACGTGCGTAGTATATATATTATATTATATTATATTTATAAAAACCCACAACTATGATTTATTTTAATTGCATTTTAATATTATATTTACAAGTTTTCAATTATATGAATAACTATCTGTAAATAGGTACAGTATCCCACGGGAATACTGTACTTGTTCGGGATAAAAAGTAGCCTGTTTTAATCCAGAGACTAAACTACTACCATACTAAATTTGATCGAAATCCGTTTAGTAACTTTTGCGTGAAAGAGTAACAAACATCCATCCAACTATCCATCCTCACAAACTTTAACATTTTTATAATAGTAGTAGGATAGCTGGTGCCCGCAACTTGCATAGAAATAACGGAAACGGATCCCTATTTATTTTAACGGAGCGTCGGACGGAAGATAAAGCACTATCTGCCAGTAAAAGTACTGTGAAAATCAATCCAGCCGTTTTCGAGATAAGCCGGAACAAACATGAACAAATGAAGAAACAAACATAGACTTCCAAAACACAGGAGTGGTTATCAATTTGTGTGTATGTTTTGTTTTGTATGTTACGCGATTACTCCGCCGTTAGTGGACCTATTTTCGAAATTCTTTTTTATTTTAAAGGGTTAACTCCCAAATTGGTCCTATTGTCACCAAATGGTAGATCCATGGAGAATCCTCAAAATTTATAGGGACACCTCTAAAGTTGTCCCTATAAATTTAATATAATAATGTATAATCACTATCGATTTTGACTTTTTTTGAGGTAACTCGAGCATATGCTACCAAAAGTGAAAGCACAGAATGGCACTCCTCAGTCTTTGAAGATACATGTTTGGATAATTCAGAATTATTTATAAAACTGCAAGCTATTATATACTATTATATAATAATCATCACCACCATCATCATCACACCATACATCATGATATTATGTTATATAGGTGTTTCTCATAGCCTTTTATTTATTTATTTATTTTATTCAGGTGACAAATAGTCGTTTACATCTTTATTAAACTATAAATATTAAAATACTTAAAGACTAACAGTTCCATAGACTTTTTTATAAACAAAAAAAAATCGACATAATACTAAATTCGAACTAGATAATAAGTAAATATAGTCACTTATTTTTATAACAGGTTGCATAACTTTGATTTATAAACAGCCAAGCTGTCGCTAAATAAATCTAAATCTTAAAATTCTTCGTCGTAAGTTTAACACTACGTGCGAGAAAGCTATTACTAGTGTAAACTAATCTCTATAGTGGTACAGAAAATATATATATATATATATATATATATATATTTTCTAAAATGTGAGGAGCGTCAATGTAATGGTTTAAGATTTTAAAACTTGGTCAAACATTTTCCTGCGATTTACAAGAGTTGTTAGTGAATGTCGACGGAGTGAAATTTTATATGAAGTATATTCGTAATTTCCAAAAAACTCTAAGGATTTAATAAACTTCTTTTGTATTCTCTCAATACGGCAAATATGACAAGCAAAGTAAGGGCTCCAAATTATGCAAGCAAGATTTTGCTTGCATAATTTGATTGAATACCGATCGAACAAAACTAAAGTATGATATTTTTAATGTGTGGGGTCGTTTAAACGGTTTCAAAATTCTAAGTAGGTATAAATTCAAGTTGACAGAAAGCTATTTTAACAATATGTGCAATTAAATAATAATAATAATAATAATAATAATAATAATAATAATAATAATAATAATAATAATAATAATAATAATAATATAATAATAATACCAATTAAACTTCTTTCACGCTACATGAACAGGATACTTGGCAATCGCCCGTACCTGCTTCATTCTACCGGTTAAGCCGAGACAAATATATGTTAAATAATAATAATAATAATAATAAATACAGAAATATATTCCACTTGCAGACGAAATCAAACAAATGTGGCAGCTAGAGACTGTTAAAATTATTATTCCTATCATCATCTCTTCAACCGGAGTAATATCAAAAACCCTTGCCGCTTCTCTAAAAACTCTAGACCTTCATAAAACACATACATTAATATGCAAAAATCTATCGTCATAGATACATGCTCATTAGTTCGTCGTTTTCTTAACCCATCCTCATCTTTTTCTACACCTCAATCGTAATTCTTCTTAACATGAATCAGGATACTTGGCAAAAGCCCGTACCTGAGTCTGATCCGGCAAATTGCCGCGACTACTATTTATTTCAAATAATAATAATAAAACACTTTATTGCTCACAAATTACAAAATAATAGACTTAGCCAGAGCGGTTAGACAGAGCGTGGGCAAAGGCGGTCTTATCGCTTGAAGCGATCTCTTCCAGACAACCTTAGTGTCAACGGAAAACTTAAATGTAAGCGGAAGTGGTATAATTAGGATAACTGAACATAAAATATAAGAAATTAACTACAAATACATACAACTACATACTGTACATAAACATAATAGAGACTAAACCATGTTACTATATACTATATACATAGATACTTACATAGTATTTATGTGTATTAAATTAATAAATATGAATATATAGACTACATAAATATAGTTTTGTAGAAGATGTTTGTCCAATTTAGAAGAAATATAATGATAATTTAGAATCCATAATTGTACCTAAATCACGTATACTTGTGGGTTACAAGTATAACCGTTTTTTTTAAATGAAATGAACCAGGATACGTGCAGACGGATCACCTGATGGTAAGCGATTACCGCCGCCCATAGACACTCTGGTGTTGCAACTTGCGTTACTGGTCATTAAAATCCCCAATCCTCCTCTTGGGCCTCCGGTAACCTCACTCACTCGGCGAAACACAACGCAAGCGTTATTTCACGCCAGTTTTCTGTGATCACCTTTTACACATATATCGATTTCTTAGAACATTGACAGCTACCAAAAAGTGAAATGTTGTGCCAAGGTATACCCTGGATCCAAAAGGTCTGAACAGAACTCCTCAGTCTTTAAAGATACACATTTGGAAATCACAGTATTGTTTAAAGAACTGCAAGGATATGTTACTATTAAATAATCCCAAAAGAGAAAGCCGCAAAATGACGCAAAAGAGAAAGTCGCAAAATGACGCAAAAGAGAAAGCCGATCTTCTTGGCAAGCTTTTTGCGTCCAACTCTACCCTGGATGACGGGGATGTTGCTTTGACTTGGGATATTGATAGATTTATTGTAAGTACTACGGTACGTAATAATATGCATTTAGTAAAAATCTGTTAATTTAAAGTTACGTCAGGGACTTCAATTTTATTTATTTGTAAACCTTATAATACATATTGCAATAACTCAACTCAAAACGTTTCACTGACCTCATGCCTATTAATTAATAAATAAAGCTTTATTAAATTCCATACACTAGATACAGTATTTACAAATTTCAAAAAAATCTTACATGCGAACTACAGTGCTTTGAAATTAATAACAATTAGTTAGGTAATAATACTAATTACATTTTATATACTTACATTTTAACTTTCTAAATTATTTATTATATATATTTTGTTTGTAACCATGTTACTAATAATTAATATACTCTGTTCAGATCCAATTTCATCAGAACGTAAACAAAAATATTTAATTCAGCCAAATTGTTGTATCAATGTACTCGTATTTCTTTATTTCAAGGTAAGTAAGTGACATTTCAATTCGTAGCTTTATAGGACTCTATTGTTTCTTTGATTACGTTTAAAGTAGGTAATTAGATCTGAACGGATACAAATGCATATATAATGTATATAAATTATAAAAAAATAAAAAATATAATAAACTGCTTTTAGGATGTTTACTAAATACTAAATGTTTTTCGTAACTTTACAAGGGCAAAAGAAAAATCCCACAGGAACCGCACATTTTCCATCAATAAAAAGTAGCCTATGTAATTTCTCGTACTCCCGTATCTGTGCTAAATTTCAAGGAAAATCGGTCCAGTAGTTTTGGAGACTATTCAAAGCAAACATACAAACAATCAAAATTTCCCCCTTTCTTAAAAAATTAGTAAAGAAATTGTGGAAAAGCTCGGCATTGTGGGCTTCGTCTATTGTGAACCATGAAATGAGATTCGAGTTACAACCGCGATGGTTTTTGGCGGCTATTCACAAACCAGTTACTTACAGATTTAATTGTATTGTGAGGGTCTGCTTCACAGTCTGTTTAAATTACTTCTTATTCACGAGTATTTACATATTTTTTTACAAGTTTTCTCCCTTTATTTATGTCAAAGACAGTAAATAAGTTTAAATCCGACTCATCAGTCCTTGAATAGAAAGAAAAAAAGAATTTATTTCCTGTTCACACAAAGACAAATACTATAGTATTTATAATAATAATATATTATAATATTTATATTATAATATTTATAATAATACTATACTATTTCTTTACTATAGTATCAAAACAGAATACAATACAAGAACAAGGAGGTATATAAAAAACAACTACAATACTTGAGCACTGCACTTTTAAAAATTTATTAAAAGTTAATGCCATGCTTCAGCACTAACAGGCCGGCTTGACCGAATAAATACCGTGGTCTCACAGAAAACCAACGTGAAATAACGCTTGCGTTGTGTTTCGCCGAGTGAATTGGGGATTTTAGGGACAGAGCCGGGTTGGGGATTTTAAGGACCGGGAACGCATTTGTAACTTCTCTTGTGCTACGAGTATAAATGGCCGATGGTATTCGTTTACAATTAGGCGATCTCTCTGCTAATTTTCTGGTCCATTTCATAAAAAAAACGCATAATATCTATGTTAACGCTTTTCCATTTTATATTTTCACTTTGAAAGACGTTGTCTTTGCCAGTTAACTTGTACGCTTATAAGACTATAATTAAATAGGTATTATGAAATAACAATTAGTGTAAATTGAAGTTAGCGAAATGGGAATCCTGAAGTTTTTGATCTATAGTCAAATTCATGAGTCAAGATAAAATATGTAAACTTCTGTCGACGCGTTTGTCGAATTTTCTTAAAAATGGCGTCATAGTCGTTACCGATGGTTGACGATTGTGTGTCCGACCGACCAATATAAGTGAAATCGATTATTAGTTTCGAATGACACGTATTAAGTTACTTTGGTTCGTTGATTATTTTCATATGGCAGCTTTTTGACAGTTTTTAGTATATTTCCCAAGTCTTTAAAAACTCATTCCTTCTATTTATGTCGATCTTCCTACGAGCAACAATGGCGTGTAGACGAGGAGAGTTAAGCCACGTGTAATTGTGTTAACTCGTCTTGGCTCTGCTCTGCCGCGCGACCAAATGAGATTTATCGAACTTTAATTACATTGGTACGTTTAGAATCGGTGTAATGAAAGGGTCTGTTCACACCGAGATACGACGTGACGCGACGATCTTGAAGATGCTGTAGTAATTTGCATAATTCGCAGAGCTGTTGAGCGGCGCGCGGCGCCACGCGCACTTTTAATTTTGTATCGCTATTAAAAAGAGCGCGTCCCGTCGCGTCTCGATGTGAACTGATCCTAAGGCTGCAGTGCAAAGTAACTGTTAGCAATAGACAATGTAATTATAATTTAGTTGGTAACACTGTTATTGGTGTTTGCGTATGCGTTTTTTTTTTTAATGTCTGTTCCTGTTTCCGTTCGCTCTGAGCTAATGTTAAGTTGATAGTTTAATATTGATAATTTGTCACTCTTTGACGCAAAAACTACCCAACTAATTTTGATAAAATTTGATTTAGTAGTAGTTTAAGCTCTGGATAAAATTAGGTAGCAGCCTTAAAATAAATGATAACAATAATCAAAATTAAAAAATTTCAGTAACCCCTGAATTGTCAATCAGTGAGAGAGCTGATGATTATGAATTATAGCTAAGAACACTCTCGGTCATGTCATCGGTTCATCCATTTGGGATTTACGATACCACGGATAGATACACACACACACAGACAGTCAAACTTATAACACACCTCTGTTTTCGCCGGGGCCGGGGTGAAAACATTTCGGCGCAGCGACTATTACCGGTATAATATCATATCACCAAACGAATTTACCAACCGCTAAAAGTTCAAAGTATTTATCACTCTATGTGAGGACTTTTTGCATTTGAACATCTAAAATAGGAAGCGTCCAGCAATTCGGTCGCAAAATGACACATGTATATTTGTATGTTACATTGTAAACTCGTGTGCATTCACTAAAGCAATTAAAAAAAAAACAAAGTTTTAGTTTGGTCGCAGCGATTGCAACAATTTATTGGTTTGGTTGGTGTTTGGTGATGTGACAGTTTATCAACAAGTTTAAAAATAAATTTATATATATATGTCGAAGCGGTTAATATTTTAACTGCTGAATTGACTGACAGTCAATAGTACGGAAGTATAATTGGCGAGAACAGAGTAAGATTGGCGCCATCTTGCAGCGTGGCGAGAGGTTCGGCTCGGGAACTATCGGTGTTATTGTTAAAAAGTGATAGTGAAAATAAGTGCAAAGTATTGTGAGTAGTGTGAAATATGTGCAGATTCGTTATTATTTTAATAGACAGTGAAAAGTGATTAAAATAGTGTGAATTATTTAGTTTTATTACTATTGAAAATAAAGATGAGGTAATGTTGTTTCTTGTCTTTTCATTTAGAAACCAATACTACCCACGCCACGTTATGCCCACATTAAGCCCACATTTAAGTTTGAGAGCCAGCACTTCAATATAGTACGATATTTGAGGTATGTTTATTCCCCTGTCTTCGTCATATATTTTTTGTAATACTGTTACATTTATTAAAAATATTATGTGTTTAAAGTTATTACGCACAGTTTTGGTTTCGGTTCCATTATGAAATTTAAATAGCTATATTATAAATGTAAAAAGAAATAAACTGATTTTCTAAAGCGTTTCTTACAAATTCATCCTGTTTTAATACATTCTCTAAGTTTTCTAAGCTGCAAAGCGTATGATAGATGACCACGGAAATTAAGTAGTAGCTGTTTTTGATCCCTTTTCTGTTTTTTTGCTGCAATTCCTTCAAGTTGATCGAGATATTAAAATATAGCAAAAGTTTCAGTTAAGTGATGAAGTTTATTATATCACCACATCTGAATGTGAAATGACCACGTTTCAAATGTCGCACTAAAGTTTTCCTTTTGAAAGTATAAAAAAGTACCACATACCTGATTCGATAACTCTAGCGCAGCGAGTCAAAAGTGACAGCTGGCCTATGTATAAAACTATTTCTGTGTTTTACATCTGCCACATTTGGAATTCATATTCTTCTTCGTGATTATCCACATATAGTAATGATGAGTGAACCCATACCCCGCGACGCTACGCCGACAACAGCGGTGGGATTTAAATATAAAAAAAAAAATTATATATCTAATGACGCTTTTACACCACGTAATCTGGTCCAGTGGTAAGTTCTCAAGGAACTTGTGTTACGGGTAGGTACCAGACAACGGAAATAGATTAAATACTTTTATACTATACATATACTTAAGAATTTTATTACATAATACACATATTTAATACACATCCATGACCCAGGAACACAGAAAACTTTTTTGTTCCATGGCGTGATTGGCTCATATCTCCAGCTTGAGACATGAGCCAACGCCAACGCGCTAACCACTGAGCCACAGAGGTTATCATAAAAATGGATTATAATATAACACAGAAATAAATAATAATCAATATAAGATAAATGTCTCTTTAAAACTCAGGTACAGCTGGACCGATTTGGCTTAATTTGGTCTTGAAATAGTTGTGGAAGTTCAGGGAAGATTTAAACGGTGAGAAATATTGGAAATGATGTAGGTGTAGGTTGCAAGACGTAGGTGTACGAGTAGACGTAGTTGGAGGTGTACCTAGTTATTAATTTATTCCAGTTCATAGTTAAGACAGAACATCGTGTGTCGGGATAGCTAGCTATATATAAAGGCGAAGCTGATTGACTGATGTTTGATACATCAGGCCAATACGCATAGGCCAACCTACCAAAAAATCAATAAACCAAATTTTACCCTCAAGGGGGTAAAATAGGTGATAAAATATTGTATAAAACTTTTTATTCCTTGGACATATTTGCATGATATTTTGTGTGAATTGAGTACGAAAAAGAGAATGAATTACGTATTTCAGGGTTTTCTGAAATTCAGCCCCTAGGTGGGTAAAATAGGGGATGAAAGTTTGAAAACTAATTTCGCACGGGCGAATTGCGGGTAATTAATGCGATAAGATATAATTTCGATAATATCGATAACGCATTGACAACACTAGCACAGGTGTACTCGCGAACAGTTTTATAAGGTTCGGGATTTATTGATACTGGCCGATAGTGCCTCCGCCCGCCCTCCGCCCTTCCGCTTCCGCCCGCCCTGCGCCGCCCGCCTAGACAGGTTTATATTCCATATTTTAAGATAGCATTCCTTCATACTGTCAATGACCGATATTTTTATTAAAAATTTCAGTCTTGAATATTTAATATTTATTCGATGCCAATGATTTTATAATATATAGTATATACTACAAGAAATATCAGAAGGTAATAATATATTAGGCTAACTTTTTAGTTTTTCCATTCTATAATGAAATGAGAAGTACCTTTTATGTATCACTTCTTAATAAGATGATTTTTTTACTTCGCAGTAACGTAGTAAGATGAATATAATTTGTAAATTAAAGACTACAAGGTTTATATATATATTTTTTTTTTTTTTACATTAATACATTTATAGGCTATAAGTTTTGCTATACACTCGTTGCATATAGAGATTTAGACTTGTGAGTTCACCTAATTTAAGTTTGTAAAGATTTAATTAAGGTCGGCCTAATCTCGTGACGCCTTTATAAAATAAAAATAAAAAGTTTATATTCAATATCGTAAAATAGCATTCCTCCGTATCGAACGACTTTTTAATTTTGAAAATTTTCTCGATAAAAATCGGATATAAATGCTTCGTGCTTACAGAAATAACATGAGAAATACTTTCAGACATAAACATGTTATTCGGAGTCTGTAGATTTTCTACTAGTAAAATGAGAAGCGTTTAATAAATCGTCTTTGTAAGTTGAATACTAAGTAGGTAGGAGAGGTATAACATTGGTAGGTATTTCGTGGAGCCTTTGCCTAAGGCCGGGACCATATTATGATTAGGAATCCGAATATAGAAAATTCAGAGCACTGAAGAACCCTGCGCTAATATTAGTAGAGCTGAAGATCGAACACATGAGTGTGAAGTCAATATCATTGTCAAAACTGAGAACCCGACACTCATGTGTTCGATTTTCAACTCTATTGCATTAATCCAGAGTTCTATTTTTTTAAAATATTTTTTATAATTATTTTTTTTATATTTTTTATTTTCAATGCTCTGAATTTTATACGGACTTCCGGACAATATAGTCCAAGCCCGACACGTTGATAATGAAGTTCCATTATTAAACTAGAAGTGGAAGTTGATGAAGCACAACAAAAGATATGTATATGAACAAAAGATATGCTTGATAATATTTGGTGAAAGTTCCAAGAGTCTTCAATAAAAAGATGTGGGACGGAGGGAAACCACAACTCCTTTCCAAATGTCCGATATCTTAATAAATAAGACATCTTCACTAATATTATAAGCCCGAAAGTTTTATGTGTATGTACGGATGTTTGTTCGGCTGTTAAGTGAATCGTATAATGAAACATCATCTATTGAAATTGAATAGATGATGTTTCATAATATAATTGACATAATGTGGCCATTTTGAAATTTTGTATGGTATCGTTTGTTGTGTTCCCGCGGGATTTCTTTTTGCGCGTAAGAAGTCGTGGACGAAAATTATTGTCTCTTTGTGCTTTATTCTTTTCGTAGTCATCATCGAAATATTTTATGTAGTAACGGAATGCGAGCGGACGAATTATATGATGGTCAGTATGTTGTGTTTGTGATGAATGCAATTTTAACACATACGAGTAGGTGTTGCGAGCGCGTTAGCGGTCTTTAGAAGCATCTCTTTGGCCTCTGTATGCACTCGCGCGGAGAAACACAACGCAATTGGTTTTTCTGCAGTACTGGTCATGATTTTTTTTGCAATGATTTCGTTTCGGAAAATACTAAATATTATATACCTTAAATATTGTTGAAAACATAAACTAGGTTAAATAAAATCTTGACAGAAATGAAATACATAGAAATTATTCATGGAAATATGAGAGATATTCAGCTGATGCTTCTTGGAAATTGGAATTAATATTTTACTTGTTCGTGGAACATCTCCTGAGGATGCTTCGAATTCAAAAAGAAAAAAAAGACGGAAAAGACGAGTAGGGTATATCTACAGCATTCTGCGTGTAAGTGACCTTTTTCATAGGCGTTGGAGTGTTTACTTGACCTATTTGAATAATCAAAAGTTAAAAACTATAACCCGACTACACAAATTATACAGTCTATGTTACCCGGGCTATTGCTACAAATTGACATTGTTTGACATTGACATTGTTCGTTGAATTGACACTTCATTCATTAAAATCGGACCAGTAGTTAACCCTTCAATTCCCAGTGTCACCTGTAGGTGACAGCAGTTTAATAATTTTTTTCTAATACTGTAAGATTTTATTACTAATTTTTTTTACTATTATTCCAAAGACAATAAGTATAACTTATATATTTTTTAGTCTGACAACACTTGCCAAATGTCATGTGTCAAATAAAATCAAATACTTCACGCAATTTTCGAGCCGCGTGTGTCAGTGTTATCCTGCGTAATAAAAAGTGAAATAAAAATGCCTAGAGCGTAAGTATTGTTTTTTTTTCTTATTGTAAGTAATAAATGAATAAATAAGCTATCGTATAAAAGTTTTTATCAGTCAATGTAACTTAGAACATACTTGTTACAACATTGGAAATATTACGTGTCACCTGCAGGTGACACTGGGCATTATAATAACTGTATTGTTCTATGTTCCAGTAATGAAGCCTGTTGTTTGCATTTTTTATATCGATGTGGTGATGGTGTGTGACAGCTTATTTGCATATTATTACAGGTTGACCTTAGATGAAATCGTCGAAGAATTGCACGCGGGGAGGACCCAGGTGATATTATTTTATTTCCTCCTGACGATGGAGTGGTGACGGACGAGGATAGTGGTGATGAAAATGAAGCTGACATTCTCCGTCTTCCCAGTCGCATGCTTTGATCTTAAGTGGAAGTGCAAAATAGACCATCTACTTCTGGAGAAGTGCGTAAATTGGAAGAAAATGGAGAAGAAATCAGTGTACAGGAAACGAAGAATAAAAAGAAGAAAAAACAAAATACTGTAAATAAATGGTCTGGTATAATTGTCAGCAACACTTTTACTTTTTGTGGCAAAGGAGATTGTGATGAAGAAGTTTTTAGTAACAGCGAGGAGAATCTGTCTGCAGTGCAATGTTTTGAATTGCTATATAGCAATGATATCATACAATTTATTACAGATATGAGCAAAAGCATTGCATCTAACTGCCATGCACTAGATCCGATCACAAAAGTAGATCGCATTTGTGTAATCTGTGCAAAAGTAGATTTGTGGGTAAGAAACGGGCTAAGATTCAAGTAGATTGCCCAGCCATTATCAGGATGTATAATAAATATATGGGTGGGGTAGACCGTTTCGATGAAAACGTTGACTCAATGAGGGTAGCTCTACGAGGCAAAAAGTGGTGGTTTCCTTTATTTGCGTTCGGCTTAGATGCAGCATGCCAGAATGCATGGCTGATCAAAAGACAGTCAGACTCAGATAACAATTGGACCTACTGTGACTTCCGGCGAAATATCGCAACTATATACCTGCATAATTATGGAAAGCCTCCGAACCGCAACTCAGCTTGTGGCATACCCCTAAACATTCGAGTGCCTAGTGAAGTGAGGAGTGCAGGATCTGCTGAAGATCACTCACAAATCGACTGCTCTCAAAAAAAGTGCGGCTATTGCCATCAATGTGTGGCAAATGCAATGTCGGTTTGCACCTAAAGTGCTGGTATAATTTTCATAAAAAATAAGTTTTTTTTATCATTCATACATGTACTATGTACTTTCTTCCCAAAAATTCTATATATAAATAAAAAATATATTGTTGTATAATTTAGTTTCTTATTCCTAGTTTAGTTCCTGCTTACAAACTGCTACTTACAAGCAATCTGCATCTCACACTACCCAGTGTCACCTGTAGGTGACACCCTCATTAAAAAAAAACGGGCCATTGATTTTTTTTTTCACTTACATTTTTTATTATAAACAAATGTATTAATGGTATTTTATCCAAAAAAAACAAATATCTGTATTAATTTGTACTTGGGAATTGGAGAGTTAAGGCACTATGATGTAACAAACATGCATACATACATAGAAAGCCCAAATCATTACAACTTTTGGCTTCGCCATAGTCGGCTAATATATGAAGCTTAGATGAAATTCTGAATTTAAAAAAATAAATTTGTTCACTATCCCAGCTCATGGCAATGCCGTATAGAGTGCCGTTTGGCCACGCCCCTTTGGGCCGATTTGCTGTCTCGTCTGCACTATCTAATACGGCTATTTTCCATCGATTTTTCTATTTATCATGAGCTAGGGATAATTAAACACATTTTGCTAGATTATTTATACACTTTTATACATGGAAAACACATGTATGTACATTACAAATATTCGCATGTAAAGGCACAAAATTACACCACTTTTAGTCGATACAAATTGAACCATTTACTATTAAGATAAGAAAGTTTTTTTTATATTTTAGAATACAGTTTTATTTACATAACACAAAAATATTCACTCTTAAATAAATTTCATACAATCTACAAGAAATAAGCCAAATAAAGTAACGTAATAAAAAATTGTTTTACACTGATGCCACCATATTTACATAAATAATTTCAAAAAGTTATCGCTCTTCGAGCTTATAAAAACATATTATGCCGTATATAACCTTCGTATATGCACTCACTATGTGTTTTTTAACTGTGAGGCCGCTGTCCTTAACTAAATGAAAAATATTTACTCATGCATTCGCACACTTTCAAGCATTTCGTTAGGTACGAATAACCCTAATAATTTTATATCTAAATAACGAAATATAATCTGAAGACGATGAAACTACTGATATACAAGGCATTGCTAATTATCCCGTTAAAAACACGAAACTTAATCCACCGCGAACAATAGCTTGTATTTTAATTAAAGCCGTAACTTAACACTTCCGAGTTCTGATACACTGTGTCGCCGTAAATCACAAGCTATAAAAGGACTTTATATCCTAATTATAATAGTTTTATGTGCAAATTAGTGGTAATGCTCCTAAATCTTAGTTTAAAAGATTAAACTGTGTTAAAACTGGAAACTAAACGTAGTTAGTTATTATGCATTTACAGTTTCTAGTTTTCATTATTATAGTAAGTTAATGTGAAATATTTCGTGAGTTTAACGTAGTAGAGACGGGCTTTGGCACGAATGGGACAGCTCGACCAGAGATATATCTTCTATGGCATTATAGATTTCGTTGAGACGGTGAGGATATCAAAGACCTAAAAAGGGTTAGTAAGTTCTCATTCACACGAGCGCTCTGTTATCACGTAACAAAAAAGTGTTGAAATTGAACAGCGCTCTAAAACAGAACTCTGTATTTGTAGGATGGAGTTGAAAAACGAACACACGGCAGCGCTTAAAAAACGCGTCGTACGTGTGAACAAATATGGAAGTACATAATTTGTTCTAACGTAACGCTTTTTTCCGCGCAATAAAACTCTCGTGCGAATGGGGGCCTAGTCTGGGACTATATGCTCCGGAGTCCGGAACACCGGTGAAAATTCAGAGCACTGAAAATAGAACTAGTCTGTGCTAATACAATAGAGCTGAAAATCGAACGCACAAGTGTCGAGTCAAATGTCAATGTCATATAATATATGACATTGACATTATTATTATTACAGCTCGACACTTGACACTTCGATTTCCAAACTCTATTTTATTAGCAAATAGTTATTTTTTCAGCGATCTGAATTTTCTCATGATCGCCAGATTCCGGATCATATAGTCCCAGCCTTAGGGGCTTAAAAGACCGGTAACTCACTCATAACTCCAACGGGTGGGTACGACAATTTTACTCACCATTAGACTATCCGTCTGCTTGTAGGGTCAATTCACTCGAAATGGCAGCGGAGCGGCCAGCAGCATGTCTATCGTATAATTTTAGACTATATCTTCATTTCTATAATACTTGATATATTGTTACACGACGAAAGAAAAAACATAAATAGCTTAAAAATGCGCATTTTCCCAGGAATAAGACCTACTCGTAGCTAGATCAATTTTTCTCGCCCCAAACTCCCTACGTACTCAATTTCATGGTTATTCTTGCAGCCGATGTCGAGATACCGATTATGTATATACAAGATTGTCTCGTTTAAAGTGTAAGATAATGTCTTTGTTTGTACATATTTTTATGTGTGTTACTTAAATTATTTGCGATTATACTTAAATTGAACCTCATTATTAACATTTCGCTTCACATAACATTGAGCACAAAATGTCGACATTTTCAGGTGCCCGATGGGCACTGGGCATATATTACCGGGCTAATTATAACTTCCAGCGCTGTGGTTGCGATGATTGTCACATATTGGTGCCAATGCAGTTTGTAATATATTCGAGCGAAAATTACACTCGTAAATAATACACCACTAGATTCCCGCGACTTCGTGCGCGCAACAGGAAATCCCGCAGGAACCGCTGCGATAAAAACTAGCCTTCCTTCCCCGCGATCTACACTACATCTGTGCCAAATTTCATCAAAATTGGTGTAGTAGTTTCTGAACCTATTTAATGCAAACAAACAAACGATCAAATGAGATCAAATCAAAAAACCTTTAGTATGGATGGATGGGTGGATATTTGTGACTCTTTGACGCAAAAACTACTGAACGGATTTTGATGAAATTTAATATAGTAGTGATTTAGGCTTTGGGTTAACGCATGTGCTAATTTTTATCCCGAATAAGTACAGTATTCCCGTGGGATGCTGTTGGATTAGTACGTATGACTATCTTTCACACCCAAAGGGCTGTACCTGTTTTAATGTAGGTATATATATATATGTTAGTCGCGGGAAATATTAAGTAATTCACATATTTTCTTTATATAGTAAATAAATATATTATTCATATATTATATTTAATGTGTTTTAAGCATAATAATAAAAAATAATTAGTACACTTCACTCCTACTCCATATTAATAAACTTTATCTGTGCAAAATTTCATACTCCTCCGTTCGCATAATTTTCGCAAAAGGTGTAGATAAGTACCAAGTTTATGCTTCATGTATTAATATTATATAATGTGCAAGTAGGATATGATGACGTGGTAGTAATCAATAATAATTATATAATATTACGAGCGGACCCGACAGCCGTTACCCTGCCGGGCTGATTTGAGAATCTAAACCATCCAGGGCGCCACCCAAACGCATACAAAAAAATTCATTCAAATCGGTCCAGCCATTTAGGAGGAGTTCAGCGACATACACACGTACAGTAGAATTATATATATAAAGATAAAAGGCATAAAATAATGTGCATTTTGTAAATGATGTTTCATGTCACCCTTCTAAGCTGTCTCCGTTTCGCAATAAACGCGGAACAAAACACCCATATTTTTGTAACCGCTGAAAAAATTATAGCTTGGGAGCCCATGATGCTAATTGTGTACTTACTCGAGCGTCGTAGAGACCTCGTAGGTTTTGTAGATTATGTGATCGGAAGAAAAAAGATTATGAATGTCATTTATCTTAGTGGTGCGATATATGCCTTATTAAGCTTATATATATATATGTATGCCTTATTAAACTTAGAAAAAAGAAATGACATAAAAAAAACTTTTGTAGGTAAGACGGACTAGAAATTTGATGTAAGCCGAATATAAAATATCTAAGAAGCTCAAGAGCCTTTCGGAGGCATACTTACCACCACATTCTTAATCTGACGGTCCGATTAAATTTTAACACATTTTTAAAGATTTTATAATCCCCCAAGCAAATAAATAGATTTTCAGACTTTGGTTACGTGAGACGTGTGGAACATATTTTATGCTATCTAAAACTGACGAGCTCGTGTTTCTTCAAGAATCTCCTCCTAGGGCTCCCCTACTATTAAAAACAATTTCTGTGAAATTAAAGCGAAGACAAAGGAAGGAGAAATATTGAAGCCAGAAGCACCCCTTGTTAAATTCACACGCTTTAAAGACTACATAGATTGTCGTCAACAAAGAGTTCATTATTTACAAATTGCTTGGCCAACTCGTTGTTGTTTCTTTAAAGTTGCCCTCTAGGTGTCACTTTTTACACACACACACAAATTAAACTCTTGGTACTTGGTGTGTTACAATTTGCAACATCATAACTACAAAAGTAACTCTATAATTTGTATGTCTTTTACGCGATTACACCTAAATTACTGAACGGATTTTGATAAAATTATTTTAAATAATCAATAATTCGTTGGGGGGGCCACATAAACTACGGTAAAACGTATATAGGTACGGACGATGATTTTAAAGCTAAGGATGGGCTATGACGTACATTTGACAGAAAAAATCTTCATACAAGTTACGCCATCTTAATTTTAGATTTGTTTTTCAATTGTATGCGGGCTGAATAAACTGCAGAAAGCAAATGTCAAAATATCGAGATGATAATTCAAACCTCGACTGCCCCAACAAACCCCAAAAGTAAATTAAATATAATATCGTTATAAAAATATATAATATTATATTATAGTAAGTAATATTATATTCTTCTTTCCATTATATCGTGTACCCATTATGTTAACATTATTGTTATTAAAAATGAAAAGCCTTAAATTTGTTAAAATTTGAAATTTATAGATTCATAGGGTAAAACCAGGATAGTTGCCCCAGGAGTATAGTTGCCCCGATTTTAATAACTCTAGTTTTGCGAATGAATTGTATACTGTTTCAATTATTTATTGAAAGACTTTTCAGCTACCACTAAATTGATTCTCCCGTAAGTCTTTATGTAATTGCATGAGAAGGCAAAATGCGATCAAAGTTTTGCAGGGATACTTGCCTCGTTTCGAGAGAGGGCATCTATCCTATACGGGATTTATATGAAACAGGCTACTATCCCATACGTGGGATAGATATCACAAAATTAAGAGGTCTGCTAAAGTCGCTAATACTACGAAAAAATTCAAGGAAATGTTTTACTGTTTATAAATTGGTCAACGAAAACCCGAAGTACCGACTGGTTAAATAAATAAAGCATTTATCTTTATTTTATAAGAGATATGGAGTTATTTCAAAAAGTGTGGCAACTATCCTGGTTTTCCCCTATTTGAAATAGTGCCACTATAAAACAAACCAATTTTTTTCTTCATACGAAATGCGAATAGACCAGCCTGACCAAAAGGTTACCACGGCCTAACTGAAAACAGGGTTTGGTCGCTCGTGATGGCACCAAAGGCCCAAGCAGGTGTTGGAGGTACTTGTAACTCATCTGCAGTTGTATAATATAGTTGTATCCATAGGCATGGGACTCACTTGCTTTAAACTGCTTGACGTCTGCTGTCGATTCCACAAACAAAAAAAATATATTAAAAAAAACCCCGACTGCGTAAATTATATACAGCCAGTCACCCGGGGGCTTGTAACAATATTACAAATCTTTTGACACCTCATTCACTTAAATGGGGTCAGTAAATGAGGCGCTACGGACGAACAAACAAACATAGTACATAGAACGTAGACTGCCAAAACCATTAATATTATAAAGAACGAAAACACTAGTATTATATAGAGAAAATATTTGTTTGTTTGTTTGCACTGAATAGGCTCCGAAACTACTGGTCCGATTTTGATGAAATTTCACTCAGGTATAAAACACGGGTTAGGATTTTTTAATCTTGGTAAAATGTACGTTTCCCTCGAGGGGTTTTTCTTCTGCGCGCAGGAAGTCACAAGTATAATAAGTAAATAAACGTCTTTTGACGTCACACTTATTCAAAAGATTTTTCGTGGAAATAGTTTTATGACGATAACTGCGTGAATATCAGGTAATTACCATCCATTAAACGATAAGTCCAATAAATGACAAGTGTTAATAAGTCTTCGCAGGCAGTTTCAAATGAACATAATTGGCGCAGGTAATAAAACATCAATTTACCACTTATAATTTAACACATAGCGCTGCTATTGGCTCTTTTCCCACCATAATTTCCCTAATGAGTTTTTAGCATGATCTATTAGGAGATTATATTATTTTTTGTTATCTATTATCCCTGAGACATTGTGCATTTATAAGCTACATGTGTTTTTTTTTCTTCTGTCGTGCAACAATATATCGACTCTATTATGTCAGTCCAATTGGCAGTTTGGTATGCGTATGTATAATTTTAGATTTGTTAGATGATTCAAAATGTAGTGAGTTCTAATCCCGGTCAGATAGATGTTTTTTTGATATATTTTTTTTAATTTATCAGAACTCCGAGCAAATCTCGGTTACCCGGGTACTTATTTATATTGTAAATCGTTTTCTTGCCTAAAATAATCTGTGATTACACTTGTGTTTAGACCGCGTATACATACATACACACATGTATTAAGCAAAACACAATATTGTTTTGTCTTACCGCAGAGATGTTATTAAAATGCCTCCGGGGCTCGCGACGAAAGTAATAACTGTATGTGTTTGAACTTGTGTTACATGAATGAGGTTGTATGTGTGTGTGTATGTAGCTGGAAATCTCATTCCCCACATCAACTTCCTAGCTAATAAGACAAAGAATATGAGTTTTTCTTCCATTGTTTCGTTTAATTCGTGCATATTTCAATGTAACTTCAATTCGTATAACCCATGTCTTTGTTATTACGTAAAAGACGCACAAATTCAATAAAGCAGAAACAAAAGTGCATTTTTTTATTCAGAATACAATTTTATTTTCTTGTTGTTTTTTGTTTTTATATCATTTAACAACAAATAACATCACAGACGGCAAAGATACTATTTATTTTCATAGTACGTGCTTGTAAGATGAAATGATACAATGAAATGATACAATATTATTGTATATGCGACGTATTGTTGCATCACAGACAGCGAAGAAACTATAATATATTATTATGTTTAGATTAAATATCGCTTGATATACAGTTTGTTTGAACTATTACAGTAAAATTTACTGGCATCTTAAGATAAAATATTATAGTATCTTCGCTGTCTGTGATACCTTTAAGTGCAAACAGTTGTTGAAACATAAGTTTAGCCGTCAGTTCTACATCAGTCACAGCGATGAGTGCAGACCGTCCACTGCTGTAAACGTTTTGTAAGTAGCGAGTTACATTTTACAGCGTTTTCACACTACTCGATACGATGGCCGTATCGGACCTGAAAACGCTCTCAAGTCGTCGGCATAGGAGCGTTTTCACATTGGTTATGGTCCGATATCCGACAAAAACAGTATTTCAATATAAAACATCAGCTTTCTCTCACATTATAGCGCGCGATAATCAATGACCTTAACAACGACGCCGTAAAGAGCGTTCTGTAATTTTATTTAGTATATTTTTTTTAAACACTTAATTACTTAACGTAAATTTTACCTTTAATATGTAATGCGGTTAGTCTCTGGGGCTAACACTTTACAATTACCGACAGTGCGGGCACTCTTTGGGAATGTCACCTTGTCGTTTAAAGATAAAAGCAATAAATTACTAATGCGGTCAGCCATCTCGGGTTGTCACTTTATTAATATTTGCTTATAAAATTGGTATAGCGGGTTGCCTCTGGGGCTGTCACTTAACCAATAAAATTAACAAGACCGTCCACAAGCGCTGCGGCGTATGATCCAATACCTTCGACTAGCGCAGCAGCCGCCGAAACTCTATTTTCAATCAGTGGTACTGCTAGGCAGGTTGAGCACATACCCATTATGACCATATTGCCAACTACGGACACTGACTCGGCCTTGCCAGCTTTCGAACAACGTTCAGAACTCGATGACGAGATCTTACAAATATTAGGAAAATATCCATCACAGATAAAAACCTATGGTAAAGATATTCAAACGACCTCGCGGTCAGGTTACAACACATAGCCACATCTGAATTGACTAAGGAAGCTCGCAAGGAGCTTCTTCATAAATACTTACCACCGGCCAATTGTGTATTGATAGACGCACCCGCCTTGAATCCGGAAGCAGTATATGCGATAACAGACGCTGTCCTCAAAAGAGGTCATCGCATCCAGCACAGAGTCACAGCCGCAATCGCCGTTAAACCAAGTAAGATATGCTGGTACTGTCAAACTTTATTGACCAGTGGTCACTTATAACTTATGATACTACTATTTTGTCATGGATTGAAGGTTATCAAATACCATTCTCCCGCCAAGTAATTCAATCTTACATTCCCATAGAAAAACATTATTCTGTGTCTGAAAGAACCCAATATGAACTGTCAATTAATGAGCTTAACTATAGGGGCTATTGCGGAATGTAAACCATGTCACGGTCAATTCATATCTCCTACCTTCTTAGTGCCTAAACCTAACGGAAAATCAAGATTTATTTTAAATCTAAAGGCCCTTAATAAATTTATTGACACGAGCCACTTCAAACTTGAAGATTTTAAACTTATTTCAAAACGTTGTTACATGAGTACGATTGACCTAAAAGACGCATACTTTTTAATACGCTGATGTTGATGACGCAATGATTTTAAAAAATATCTCCGGTTCCATTATAACTCAAAACTTTATGAATTTATGTCATGCCATTTGGCCTTAATACTGCACCATTCGTATTCACAAAAGTAATGAAACCCGTGTTTAGTCTACTACGATCACGTGGACATTTGTCCACAATTTATTTGGATGACACTTTTTTGATTGCGGATACCTTAAAATCGTGTCTAGAAAACATCTACAAGTTTATTAGAAGCCCTTGGCTTCATTTTAAATACTGAAAAAAGTAACCTAACACCTTCTACTAGATGCAAATTCCTGGGATTTGTCATAGATTCCCATAAATTACAAGTCACTTTACCTCAAGAAAAGAGTTTAAAAATTAAAACTGAAATTAGTAAATTTTTAACAAAAAAACATGGTAAAGTCCGGGAATTTGCACGTCTAGTAGAGCTACCCACCTCTGCTTGTCCCGCCGTTAAGTACGGCTGGTTATATACGAAGGAATTAGAACGGTGTAAATATTTAAATTTAAAAAATGATGATAACTAAGATAATCGCATGAACTTACCATTATCATTACCATTATCATCTAAGAAAATAATTTTTGCTTAGAAATTTACAGCGATGCCTCAACAACGGGATGGGGGGCCGCCTGTGGTGGTGAACGCGCTAGTGGTATGTGGACTGACAATAAAAGTTCACTGCATATTAATTACCTTGAAATTTTAGCTGCCTTTTTCGGTCTAAAGGTTTTTGCCAAAAGTTATCGAGACTGCCATATTCTTTTGCGAATAGATAAGACCACAGCAGTATCTTACATAAATCGAATGGGCGGTGTACAGTTTCCCCACCTGACAAACATCACTCGACAATTGTGGCAATGGTGTGAAGAACGTAATTTAATCGTTTTTGCGTCATATATCAGCTCAACTGATAATTTCGTCGCAGAGAGAGAATCACGGCGTGTTCACCCCGACCTTGAGTGGGAATTAGCCGATTATGCCTTCCAAAAAATTATAAATCATTTTGGTATTCCCGAAATTGACTTATTTGCCAGTAGGATAAATAAAAAATGCAAAAAATATGTATCATGGCACAAATATCCTGATGCCATGGCAATTGATGCATTTACTTTATCATGGTCAAAATTTTATTTTATAGCTTTCCCCCTTTTGCTATAATTTTGAAAACGCTGAGAAAAATTATTGACAATGGAGCTCGGTGTATAGTGGTTGTACTACTTTGGCCCATGTAACCGTGGTACCCTTTATTTAAGAGCCTACTCTTAACGGAGCCCTTGGTCTTTCAACCATCTAAAACTTTGATTAATTCTCATTCTAGCAATCGAGATGTTCACCAGAAGGTTACCTTGGTTGCCGGGCTGTTATCAAGACGTCATTTGTAAGAAGAGGCATACCTGTATCCTCTATACCAATAATGTTAGCTTCACTTTCAAACAATTCGCTAAAGCAGTATGACACCTGCCTTAAAAAATGGTTCGTCTATTGCAAGTCCAATAATTTTGACTTATATAATGCTTCCATTGAAGATTTGTTCAACTTTTTTACACAATTATTTGAAACAGCAGCACAATTTGGAACTTTAAATTGTTGTCGGTCAGCCCTATCTCTAATTCTCGGTAACGAGATAACGAATGACGAGCGCATTAAGCGTTTCTTTAAAGGGGTTTTTAGGCTGCACCCGCCACTTCCCAAGTACCATACATGGAATACGACGGTCGTTTTAAATTACTTAGGGAGTTTGTATCCAAATGACAATTTAAATCTTGAAGAATTATCAAAAAAGTTGGCAACCCTACTCGCTCTACGGCACATAGGGTTCAAACATTTTGAAAAATCAACGTTAAAAATATTGAATCCTTCTCTGATAAAATTCATATTAAAATTCCAGACTTGTTAAAAACTTCACGTCCTGGTGCTCCACAACCAATTTTAGTTCTTCCCTTCTTCCTTAGACGTCCTGAAATTTGCCCGGTAGTTACATTACGCTGTTACCTTAATAAAACACAATCATTACGCAGCAATGATAACCTATTTATTAGCACTAAAAAGTCGCATAAACCCATCTCTTCACAAACGCTAAGCAGATGGATAAAAATAACTTTGGCCAGTAGTGGAATCGACGTGTTAGTATTCACTGCCCGCAGCACTAGACACGCTGCAACTTCTAGGGCACATCAGCTAGGTATTAATTTAAACACTATTAGGAAAACCGCAGGTTGGAGTGGTAACTCGCAAATCTTTGGTAGATTTTATAACAGAATGGTGGTTCAGGACGTAGATGATAATGTTTCCCTTCCAGAGAGTATAATGAATGATTCTTTAACTACTTGATTATAATATTTATAATAAGGGATCCTTGGTGGCCGGAATAATACTTTCACACTTAGTAAAATCACTTTATATTTATTCACCTTAACACTCAATATAATAATTCAAGCACTTAGCATGTAACTGCTAGAATATAAGAGTAAAGCACTCAGTATGAATTTACACGAGTTAACAGCTTGGCTGTCCGAACAACGAATGAGCTCGTCCCAGAACCAAAGCCCGCCATCAATTCCACCCCCAGTATTCTTGACTTCCGGTGTAAATATTATTCATCAACGTTATGGACTTCCGGGACTAAAATAATAATAATTATTATGCGTTTCCTGTCTAATCTGTTAAATTAATGACATCCGGTCTACGCCGGATGTCTAGTGTCCAAATAATGTTAATAAATACTATATATCTGTAATGCTGTTTTTTAATATTTGCTTACAACTCGGCCATCCGTTCTGAGACGAGTCCTCTCGTTCGTGTATAATCTAAAAATACAATAGTTATAATTTACTTTTCTCCAAACATTAACTAGTTTAATCACAAACAATTAAGAATATAATTTACATAGAAATTTTACTAAAATTATACATAAATCCTTATTCAGAGCTTGTATATAAAAAAAAAAAAAATAATAATATTAGGCTTTAATCTTGTAATCTATTCTGTAATACTGTATAAATTTTACTGTTACTGGGTTAGCTGTGATATACAAAATGTATAGCAGCCCGTGACCTGGCTGAGCCCGTATCATGGCACTATACAGTTATACTTGACAAATAGCCCGTGACCTGGCTTAGCCCGTGACCTGGCTCAGCCCGTGACCTGGCTTAGCCCGTGACCTGGCTTAGCCCGTGACCTGGCATTGTATAAACATACTTGTTAAATAGCCCGTAACCGGCGTAACTTTAATCACATTCCGATGTACACACCCCAGTACTAATCCCAGCTTATTTATAATTCAATACATCCAAACTGAGAACAGTCAGTTACCTGGCCGGTACATCAGATAAATTCTATAATACTGTAACCTTACCTAATTCAAATTCTCAAACTTCTAAAAATGATTCAACATAAAGTATGTCAAAACAAAATAATTCTATGAAAATACTACCCTAATGTTTACCGTAGTAACCCATAATAGCTATAGAGCAATCTATCGTTTTTATCAGTCGTCGTCCTCTGAATTATCAGATTCCGAAGATGGAGTCTGAAAGACCAACCATGGAAACATTTTATCGATGGCTACGACGGCTTCGTAGCGTTTTCCCTTCCTTGTGATTGGTGTATCCTCTATTACAAACCGATCATTTGGAAGGACTTTCTTAATTCTATAGGGACCCTGGCATTTGGGTTCAAGCTTTTTAGACTGTCCTGCTACCCCAGTATTAGCCTTGATGACTCTTACTAAATCGCCCTCAGCAAAGTTAGTTTTCCTTAATTTTCGTTTATTCAATCTTTCTCTATCTCTCTCTTGTTGTTGTTTAATACGGTCATTCGCCTCGGCCCTAATTTTGGCCAAGTCCTCATTATTCGAGTTAGATTGATCGACATTTATTACCTCATTTAAAAAGCCTTGACATGGGTTTGTTACTGTACGTCCGAACAATAATTCGGTTGGAGTCTTTTTCGTGATAGCATGTACGGTGGTATTTATGCCTAACTGAATTTGTGGTAAATGTTCATCCCAAACACTGTTACAATTGTTGCTATGATTCATTGCACCGAGTGCGGCCAAAATTGTTCGGTTATATCGTTCAACTTGGCCGTTGGCGCGAGGTGTCGCTACCGCATTATATACATGTTTAACCCCGATGGACTTAATGTATGACTTAAAATCTCTGCTAGTAAAACTTGTTCCTTGATCAGTAATTAATCTACTAGGAGAACCGAAAAAACTAATGTGCTCGCGTAACACTTTTATGGTAGTAGAAGATTTAGTATTCCGCACTGCCGTAATATTAATGAATTTAGTAAAGGAATCGATGATGACCAGAATGTACGTATTTCCGCGTCTAGTTCTAATAAATGGTCCCAAATGGTCCGCGTGAATTGTGTGAAAAGGTATGTCTATTTTGGGTATAGGATGTAGTTCGCTAGCCAAAGTGCCACTGGGAACTTTATGATGTGCACAACCCAAACAAGCCGAGACATACTTTTTCACAAAACGCCGCATTTTTGGAAACCAATAAGAAGATCTTATACGTGACAAAGTTTTCTCGTAGCCAAAATGGCCCACATCGTCGTGGTTGTTTTTTAATATTTGCCATCGGGCACCCTTTGGGACTACCCACAGCTCCGTTTTATCATCAATAATCCTATAGACACGACCATTTTTAATTTTATAGTTTTTAAAAATATCTGCTGTTTCTTTAGTTTTTGAATCACCTAAAACGTTAACAATTCTTTTTATTTCATCATCTGACTGTTGATAAGTAGTTAGCCAATCTTCCGAATTAATATTTAATATGTCAAGTACATGAAATTCCTTCTGATCATGCTCAATAGCTCCCCTCCTCAGAGCATCTACGTGTGCCATCTTTTCACCGCACCTATACTCAATATCGCAATCAAACTCTAAAAATTGTATCCACCAACGCGCGATTCGTGGGATTAAATCACGTTTGGTTAAAGTCGTACGTAACGCGTTGCAATCTGTTAATATTTTAAATTTTATCCCTAATAGGTATACCCTGAATTTAATTAATGAAGCTATAACCGCTAATGTTTCGAGCTCGAACGAGTGCATCTTTTGTTCGTCAACTGTAGTCTGACGACTATAATAAGCAATAGCCCTAAATGAACCTGATTTATCCTTTTGTAGGAGAATTCCTGCTACTCCGAATTTACACGCATCTGTATGCAGCTGTGTTTCAGCCTGAGAGTTGTAAATTGCAAGAACTGGTCTTTCTATTAGGCATGACTGTAAAGTTTTAAAAGCCTGAGATTCTTCAGTTCCCCATCTCCAAGCAACGTTCTTCTTCAGAAGGTTAGTCAAGGGACGTGCATTTATTGCGAAGTCCTTAACAAATCTTCTGAAAAAACTAGCAAGTCCCAAAAATCTCCTTACTTCATGAACGCTGCCTGGTGTGGGAAATTTAGAAATCGCATCTGTTTTAATGGATCCTGGCCTTACGCCATCAGCGCTAACTTCGTAACCTAGGTAATCTATTTTCTCAAAACAAAAATTACATTTATTTAGTTTCAGAGTAAGGCCACTATCCCTCAATAGACATAAAACCGCCTCCAATCGAATCATAGACTCTTCAAATGATTTTGCCGGTATAAGAATATCATCCATATACAGCAGCAAGTAAGACCGCACGGGAGAGTTTTGTACGATTTTATTCATAGTCCGTTGGAATACTGAAGGTGCATTGACAAGACCGAATGGCATCCTACAGTACTCATATTGGCCGTCCGGTGTGACGAAGGCCGTCTTGTCCCGCGAAGACTCAGCTATAGGCACTTGGTAATAACCAGACGCTAAGTCAAGGGTTATAAATAAAGAACTACCTACAAGCATGTCAAGCTGGTCTTCAATTCGAGGCATAGGATAGTGCTCGCGAACTGTCTTACGATTAAGCGCGCGGTAATCCACGCATAGTCTTTTCTCCCCCGACTTTTTATTAACCAAAACGATTGGGCTAGCATACGGCGAGTTACTTTCCCTAATTATACCACTATCTAACATCTCGTTGACCATTCCCCTGACTAAATGTCGCTCACTGTATGACAATCTGTATGGTCTATACACAACCGGATCAGAATCAACAAGCTGAATTACCATCTCTGACTCCCTAGAAAAACCTAAGTCACTAAGTCCCTTGGAAAAACACATAGGGTACTTATCAAGTATGTTTCTTAATATAGCTCTCTGCTGTTGCGATAGATTATTACTACATCTTAAGATTGATTCGTCTAACCTGTCCCGAGAACTATGAACGTCCATTTTACGAATGTCTAAAGAAGTACTTTTCCCTATTGTATAACTACGCGTTATCAGCGTACCCAGGCCAAATTTAATAATATCATTGCTAACATTTTGAATAAATACAAAACCTATTCCGTCTGTTAAAATATATTCACCCGGCAGCAAATAATACTCTTTACCTTTACGACCTCTCAAGCTACCCTGCACATAAACGCGGCCGGTGTAAACTGGATTACACTTAACTGGAAATGCCTTAATCTCACCAGAATTAACAATAATACTAGTAGAACAAATAAGATGAAGCTTAATTGTGTCATTAGGTTGAATTCTTTGGAATATGACATCGGAACCAGTTTTAATTATTTTAATATTCGGCCTTTCAGTGAACGTGTGTCCAATTAACAACGGCGCGTTTAATAGATAATCATCTACAATAAGTATCTCTACGTCTTCTTCTTCAATGCCTTGAATTTTTAGCGTGCATAATGCTTTGCCAATCGGACAGTAAGGGTTCCCGCCGAAACCCTTTAACATAGGACCCGCTGTAGAGTCCCAATGCAGTTTCAGTTGCTGAGCATTACTTAGACGGATCAAGGTGCCTTCACTACCCAAATCCACATAACCATCCAATATAGCGTCGTTAATTTTTATAGGCATTTTATATTTTGAGCTAGTATCCCCGAGACCTTCAACCTTTAATATATTTTTACTGGTACTACTCTCGTTGTTACCTTGAGTCGTCTTAGAACAGTCAGCAGCCGAATGTCCAATTAATTTACAATTATTACATCGCAACCTAGGTTTAGTACAACGGTAGAAGGTATGCCCCTTTTCGTTGCAATTATAACACGTAACATTATGAAATTTAGTATCTTTTTGCAATTTATATTGGTTAGTTGAATTCACATTAGATACTATTTTACTACGCCTATCCTTACTATTTGTAGCTTCACTTGATACCTTGTCCTGACCGACCTTGACAGACTTTAGAAAATGTAGTACTTGTTCTGGTTCTTTAAATTCCGCTGCCTGTGCTCCTAACCTAACACCTCTGTCATCTATTCCAAATACTAAACAATCAACAGCTCTTTTACCATTTATTTCGCATCTGTTAAGTAGATTCATTTTCGCATAATAGTAAAGTTCGAGTGATTCACCAAACCGGACTCTCTTTTGTAACATTTCCGTCAACAACTCTGCGTAATTTTGACGAGATGGGAAAGATTCCCTAAGCTTTATTTTCCATTCTGCCCAGGAGTAAAGTAAAGTTGGAAGGCCCTGGTACCAGGTCTTAGCAACTCCGGCTAATTTTGGTAGGGCGTAATGAATAATATGCTTATCGTCCCAGTTATATATTTCAGCACACTCTTCTACTTTATTCAACCAGGAATCAATCGATTGCTCTTTACCTAGTGGGTCAAACTCGGGTACAACATTGAGAACTGGAAAATTTTCGCGTTCCGAACTGCTTTTAAAATTGTTCATCGCGTTGATGAATTTATGAAGAAAATCAAGCTGCGACTCTGCATGCCTCGGAGCAACAGTTGGAGAGTGTCCTTCACCGGAAGCCGACGAACTGCGGCGTACGCGGCGCCGACTTGACCTCGACTCTTGCTGTCTGGACTCACGGTAGCTGCCGTCTCTTGTATTAGTCTGCTCATGTCTTCTGCGTCGCTTACCCGGTGACCCTTCGGATTCTCGGGAGCGACCTCGGGGCACACTTGGGGTCTTGACACGACGCTTGCGCTTTGGCATTTCGGGATTACCTTTTATCGTAGGTCTATCCCACTTCTGAGATATAATAAGGGATCCTTGGTGGCCGGAATAATACTTTCACACTTAGTAAAATCACTTGATATTTATTCACCTTAACACTCAATATAATAATTCAAGCACTTAGCATGTAACTGCTAGAATATAAGAGTAAAGCACTCAGTATGAATTTACACGAGTTAACAGCTTGGCTGTCCGAACAACGAATGAGCTCGTCCCAGAACCAAAGCCCGCCATCAATTCCACCCCCAGTATTCTTGACTTCCGGTGTAAATATTATTCATCAACGTTATGGACTTCCGGGACTAAAATAATAATTATTATTATGCGTTTCCTGTCTAATCTGTTAAATTAATGACATCCGGTCTACGCCGGATGTCTAGTGTCCAAATAATGTTAATAAATACTATATATCTGTAATGCTGTTTTTTAATATTTGCTTACATATTCAAGACAAGAAGAAAATAGACATCACACACCACACCACACAAGCACTGACTGGTCACGGTGGATTCGCCTTCTACTTGAACAGATTCAAGCTGAAGGAGGATCCATCGTGCCTATGTCAGCCCGGAGTTGAGGAGGCGGTTCCTCACCTGCTACTCGAGTGCCCAATTTTTGCAACCAATAGATATGATATTGAGCAGAAATTGGGCATCGCGATGACGAGTGAGAATCTGCCTTCAATCCTGGGGGGAAAGCGCAGGGAAATTTTCCTTCAATACTGCGCAAAAATCGTGAAAATAGTTAATAAGAGAAATTGTAGTGGTGAGGTGATGTTGCTGTGATATTAGTTCGTAGGCCTTTTAAATATTGTTATAGTTATAGTTTTATTTTTGCTTTTATCATCTATTTAATGTATTGTCTATTGTTCTTTTACCTAAATGTTATTGCTATTGCATCATTATATTGTATTGAGAATATTTTATTGTAAATTGTGACTTTTAACATTGTATTGTAAATATTTAAAAGTATTTATCAGCTTGGCACTATATTGTTAGTATATTTAATTGTAGTATATTTTAAATTATAGTAAACAGTATAGAGTGGTAAAAGAGGAAAATATGTAAATATAGTACAATGTAAGGCAACGAAAAAATACAAAGAAAGACAAAAAAGTATAAGCAAAAAACGAGCTCTGTTCACTAGAAAAAAAAAATCTAGACAGATACCTTTAATTTCTGTGTAGGTGATTAAGGTACATAAATACCTTTTGTTATGTTACATACAAATAAAACATGTTATTTTGATTGTAGTTGATAGTTTTCTCTCTCTCAACATCTACATGTAAACCTAATGCTAATCTCGAGGACAAAGCATGAGTATAATTAATGATTAAACGAACTTATCTGAAGTGAAGTTCTATCATAATTATACGAGGGCTTTGTCCGAAGAGATGAGCATCCCACCCATCCCGACTTAAGTTTTCTTTTTCCCAGGGAGAATCAAATATCAACATATTGCTCTGAACTAAATGAGGTACAGGACGGTTGTTCGAGTATAGCAAACAACTACCTACCCTCAATAGAAAAAAAAATAAAAATATCTCAAATACAGTGCAGAATGGCGACACCGTGTGTTTACTTCGGACAAAGCCCTCGTATAATTATGATAGAACTTCACTTCAGATAAGTACGTTTAATCATTAAATGTAGGCAGAAAAATGTATATAACCAGTAGATCCTATGACCAAAATATCCGTTATTGATTTTTAATAAACGTATATTATATACTCAATACAAAATCATTACCATTCCTTTTGACTTCACCGTAGACGGGTAAAAAGAAAGCTTATTCGTTTCAAACGCTGCGGTTGCTGGCCCCGACGTGATATTTGATGTTGATGTCAGTCCAAAGTCATAAAACAATCTGATTGATGAATAATGTATGAAACATTTAGGACTTAATGGGATTTTTTCAACCCCGTGTTCTTACGGCGAAGTCGCGTCAAATTAAGAATGATTGATCCACCCGACCCGCGTCAGCACTGAGGCTAATTATATCGATTTTTGCTATACCCTACATGTTCTTGTATAAATCTTGTCAACCAAAGAAATCCAGTGAGAAATATAATACCATACTAGCTTTGCAGGTGGATTGGCCTGCTTTTAATCCGGATTCTCCTATAAAACGTGTAAACATCATTGTTAGAATGTATACTTCGATAATTAATGGGAACAAATTTAAATCCGTAGCGTAGCTTAAAAGATCAGCTAATCGTACATAAGCGAGAAGCGTTATCGTTTTACACAAGAGGAAGAACGTAACAATCTATTAAGGCAGTATCATCATTACATTTATTAATACTTGGAGCAAAAGCTTTCAGTACAGTTTTACGAGAATTGTGCGAACGGAGGAGTATGCAATTTGACACAGAGTACAGAAAGATAATTTTTTAAAAGTATTTCTTAGAAATTAATAAAAATTTAGTAACGCACACTACCTCAGATTAATAACTCACACTACTATGCGTTTTTATAACAGTGGGCGTTGGTATGAACCAATACTGTCTTTCTTTCTTTCTCATTGATCCATATAAAAAGTAATATAACTCCGAAAAAGTTGAAACTTTAAATTTTAAATATTAATTATGGTCGAATTTCGAGCAACAGGGTGATATATAATTGTTTACGCGAAACATCTATCAATATTTAAAATTCTTGTGTTCGGGGACACACTCCTCCGTAACGGCTTGACCGATTCTTATACAAAAAATCTTTTATCTATATATATATATATATATATATATATATATAAATCTATTTTTTCAACCCCTAAATGATAAGGGTGACCCACCCCTAATTATTTTTTTATATGATGGGGCATTAAAAATACATACAATGGCAAAACAACGTTTGCCGGGTCAGCTAGTAATAATATAGAAACGATAGGTCCCCATACGGTTGGTCCCCACTGACCTACGCGACAGAGTAGAAATTATATATACTTACATACAGAGCTTTCATAGAACGAACCGAATCGATCCAAATTTGAAAATTTTGACGTCCCCTTCAACGGTCCACAATTTTTCCACACAATCGTGGACACACCTTACTATTAAGCTGAACCTAACCTAACTATGTAGCTGTTTATCTTTAATCTGTACCAATACGGTTAGGTTAGGTTAGGTTAGATATTAAAGAAAGACGAACCGACCGAACAACCTATATAGCAGTGGCGAAGGCTGGTTCTCCTTCATAGGGAAGCCCTAGCGTGTATAATAGGTAGGGATTTAGATGAGGGTCATCAAAAGGTAAGTGGTAAGTGAAGCCGATAGAAATGGAGTTATAGGAACCCCACGCCACTGCTATATGGGTCATGTACTCTGAGAGAAGTAGTATAATAATAGTAATACAAGGTTAAAATTTACTGTGCAATTTAATATTATATGTAAAATCATATAATAAATTATTTCTGGGTGATTTATTAATAATCGTTTCGAAAAAAATATGATATGTAATGTGAACTAAACTATATACGAGAGTATTTGAATCATAACTCAAGTATTTTAAATAGAAATAAATACCTTTAAATTTTCATGAATAAGTTCACCGTACAGTTCGTGTTTCATGGGCAACATCTTTTTCTCATAATATGTAAATTGTCCTGTTTTTTCCTAAAACGGAATAAAAAAAAAACAGTGTAAAGGTATTTAACAAAAAATACATGCGTGTATGACGTATACACGCTTTCAAAAGCATCTCACAAGATGGAGAGCTCTTAGCTATTCGAGTACACAGGACACGTAATTTCGTTCGCAATTGTCAGCCATCTCACATTTTACTTTCCTGAATCAGTAACTTGTTTGAATGCGAGGCCCATTCGTCTCCGACACACGAATTGTTTGAATTAGTTACAGTCACTAAGAGAACGCTACTTAGCTAACTAAATATAGACTTAGGTGTCATGTTAGGTGCCTTGGCACGACTAGGAAAAAATGGCATGGTCACAGAGAAAACAGTAAAGGCTTGGCATTTTGTTTCGAATGAGCAGTAGTACCGAAGGTCTAAGAGCAAATTACAATGCATGCACCTCTGTTGTTGCATAAGGTATCGATGGGCAGTTGATAATCGCTTACTATTATAGTGTCGGTCTGCTCGATTGTTAGTAAAAAAACGTACATTTATTACTACAACGAGTATGAAGTTACTCATTAAAAACTCAACATTAATGAAAATACTTTGGAAGAAATGAGGACTATATTCATTCTCTAATTCCATTAAGGCGAATGCAATTTAGGAAATAAATACAAAACAGAGTTGTTTGTACATTATATTGTATTATTTCACGAATAAAACTTTATTGAGTTTTGTTCTTGTTTCATTTTGAGTTTTAAAATGGCGAAACTGTAACAAAACGTTATTACAATCGCATTGTACAAAGTGTGGAAATATTTTTCTAAATTCACAAGTATGTATTTCAGAAAAACCAGCTTTCCAGTTGATCATAATCATAATTATGACAACCAACCATGTGGCTCGCGGCACTCCTCAACCAACATGGGCCTTCGGAGATTGTCTGACACGCAGATTTTCCCCGATTTTTTTTTTCAATGAAATGGACAAGGAACTTAACAGACGGATCGCCTGATGGTGAGCGATTACCGTCGTCCATGGACACTCGCGACACCAGAGGAGTTACAATTATAACTAGTCTGTCGTTGTGCACTTGCGTTCCTGGTCCTTAAAATCCCCACCCTCCTTGAGCCTCCGGTAACTAAGTGTTATTTTACACTGTTTTTTTTATGAGACCGTGCCGAAGCAGGGCCCTTCCACGTTTTTCTTTACCGTTTGAGCATTTATATTATACTCGTACTATACTTGAGTATTTAGAAATGACTTCATTGATACCAAGACTATTAAACCAGCATCCTCTCGAGTGCAATCCGAAAAAGCAGCCACAGCCGCTTTTGTTTTGTTTTTACAATATTTGGTGCAACGCTGTTTTTGTATTCATTAATTTCGTTCCTTTGAGCCTCCACAGTTCACATACAGTAACTAGTTGTAGACCAGTGATAGCACTCGGCCTGCAGATATTGGACTGTTTTATTGGAAATCTATTGGCTTGCATTTCGTTTGCAGCCCACCGATATATTGAACTGAATAAACTATGTTGCCGCGGAAAATCCTGAGTGATATCAAATATAAAAGCATTTTCATTTAGTTACGTTCCTTTGAGGAATGCAAAAGTACTTAATTGTGGAATCAAGAAACTAGTAGACGAATCGTTTTGATAAGCGTCTCTTTCATTTAAATTTTAATTTTCAATTTTTTTTGCATTATGGTAGGAGTTTTAAAGACATCACGAAACAGACCTATATTTATTAGAGCACGTAGCATTTAGCTACCTGCACTTTGAGCTGTCAGCGCTTGAGACGAAGGTAGTTATGTACGTCACGTTCCAAACGCTAAACCTCGTCACTCAAGAAATTAGAATAATCTAATTTCCTGCGATCCTTTGATACTTTGTCTTTAGTTTGATGTAGACAATGTCTTGGTTTGGTGAAGTAAATTAAACTTTGTGCGCCAGAATGCAATCCTAGATCGTAATGCAGATGCAAGTTTGAAATGTATCTCTGCAGTGTTCGTATGAAATATCATGACCATAGGACGTTAGGATTCCATTTCTTCGTAATTAATACTGCCATAAAAATGGATATATCTGGATAGAATATAAAGAAGGCAAAAGCATAATATTATTTTTCATATACGCCTGGTATAAAAAAAGAACCGTTGCTTCCAAACTTAACTTGCAGGAATATATTTAGCTTAATAGAAATCACATTACCTACGTAAATCCACAAAATAATTTCTAAAATTACCAAAAAACGTGGATTCTTAACAAATATTCGTCAGAAATGAGCGCGGAATATTCTCGTGATCGGAACCTTGCATCTAAAGATCAAAGGACGGGATTTAAAATGCGCTCCTCAGCGCACGCCGCTGTGATTAGAATACTAAAGTGTAAAATATAAATATGCTTCGAAATAAAAAGCGGAAGATTGCAGGAGTTCATAACATAACGTTCTGTTCCATCTGTTTCGGACAACTATTGACTTAGAATCATTGTTTTCGAGAATCTTTTTACTTGCATCTTTGTACTTAGTGTTTGTTTGATTGCATTGAAAATAGGCTCCAAACCTACTGGATCGATTTTGATTAAAATTTGGCACATATATATAGTAGACCACGGGGAAGGATATAAACTACTTTTAACGCGGAAAAATGTATGGTTTCCGCGAGATTAACTTTTAAAAATAAACCTACTTGTCTACCACTAATCTCAAAAAACCAACAAGCATAAATGCGCCCGGGAAAATATAGAACAAAAGCCTGCAACATAAATCAGCACGTTAAAGGCCCTTAAAATATAGACAAGAATAATAAAGCGGCCATAACTTACGGGCGATCATACGGCACATTAGGTTTTGTAGTTTCGCACTTGCCGCCCCGTGTAATCCCTCATGGAACATGTCTAATAGCTTCTTGAAAATCGACCCTCTCCCTCCCTCTTAAGCGCTCTAATCTGCAGCTTAAGTTCCTTTGGATATGTATATCAACGAACGATTAAATCCCGAAATAACAAGATCAAAGTAATAGAGCCTGTTTTAACGTCGTTTGATATTAATGAATAAATTTTTAGGAAGAGTTTAGTTTCTGATTTTTTTTTATGCTTTTATATTTATTTTTTATGCTAAGATAATAAAAAGAAAATTATAATGAAATAGGGATTTTTTAATGTTCCACTAAGTACGCTTTCATACGAGCGCAGCTGCGGCAGCGAAATGCTGCAGCTCTGTCGTCGGCAAAATCCATTCAAAAGTAGCTGTCGTCAGAGCTGCGGCGCGTATGTAAGCGTACTTAGGGCTTGTACACAAAACTGCGATGCGGCGTCGCATATGCGACGCGATGCGACAGATGCGAAGCCCTTAGTCGAACATAAAAATTGGCATTAACGACTGTGTTCTATTAAGCTATCAAATGAGATATTATATTAGTTAAAAATGAGACAGAAATTGTATACATTTTATGAATGAATAAACAGTAAGTTTGGTTATTGGTGCTAATCATTCATGTGGCTTAGAGTCTGATAATTATCAATAAATTCTTAAATATATAACCATATATTATGTTAGTATATCTGACAAAATATGATAGTTGATGATAATGATTATTCTAATAAAGTATAACATCTGAACTAATAATGAGAAGATGCAAAATATCAAGGAAAATCCAAGACGTATGATCCGCCAAAGATTTTAACGGATCCTCAAAAAAAAACAATCCAACGTCTAAATAGTTAAGTAGTTTTAATGAAAATATATAAGTATTGTAAGGCGTCAGTAATCCGCAAATCCATTAAGAGGTACTTGTAGAGATCGTGAAGTGTTCTGTCACACTTCAACGTACAGCCTGCAGCGAGACTTCACAAAACAACACACAGCGTATCCGCTCTTATCACTTGTGAGATAAGGGTTATATTGGCATGTATGTTATTCTAGGATTCTCGTACCGCCGCCGGCGTGGATTGTGTTACAGTAAATAACCTATTTCGGGACTCGCGGGTGTTTTAAGTGCTACGTTTATTAATTTTATAAGATTCATTGTCACAGGAGATGTCAGACTAGTCCAAAAACGAATAAATAATTTATACATAGGCTTCACAAAGGTTCGTTAATTTCCTAAGCGAGAATTTTTTCCATTAGCTTTTGTATATTTAATCCACTAGACTTCAAAATGACAAAAAAAGTGACAAATATTTGTTTTTTCTTCTAAACTTTCTTAGAATTATTTTTCGTGATTTGATTTTCTCAGCAAGATTAGAAAAGGATAAAATAACTAAAGTAAACATATTAATGGAGCCGGTCCTAATGATGAGAAATATTCTCCGCCGTGAAATAAGTGAGGCATCCGTCTGAATCGTGGAACATAATATTTCCCCGTACTCCACGAATTATCTAGGTGAATGACAAATGGGAGCTTTACAGAAAATTATTAAATTAATATGGAGCTATTTTAGGAAATCGAAATTGTGCTTCTTGAGCTCGCAATGAGGAAGCATCTAATTATTGTATTTTGTGAATTTTCCATTTACATCTAGGTATATAAAACCATTAGTGTTGTTGACGTGATTGTTTTTATCAAATTCTGGATCTTTAACTACATTACTAAACAATAATAAATTTTGTCAAAATAATTAAAATAATAACAGGCGTGTAATTGTTATTTTGTACTGACATAAATATCTGCAATGTCGTATTTGCATGAAGCTTAATAACAAATGAAACAATGCTTGCAATGTTTGATTTATACGACGGATGCGTTCATAATCAGGGCCCTTAGTCAAGATGCATTCGATTATCGTTGCGAAGTTCGTAATCATAAATGTATGGGATTTGACATAAGTCATCACTAAGTGACATGTCGCTTGCGATGCTTTATGTCAAATCCCATTACATTCTGTTTTCGAACTTCGCTGTCGAAATTATCGAATTAATTTTGACTAAGGGCCCTGGTACCATTGCATTCTGTCTGGGTCTCTTCCAATCTTTTTCTAATTGAATCATCATTAATTGGAAACAGTTTTGATGTTTTTCCATTTAATGTAGTATTGTTTTCATATAATGAAGTCGTAGCTAGTGTTATTTAATTATTTACAAATTGTGTTTTATTTGTGCTCCAAGAAGCAATTACTCCGCCCTCATTTCGCACGTGTAAATTATCGCTTGCTTTAAATTACAAAAACCGTTTTATGTTCTTTAGATGTATGGGGAACGTGTTGGGTTTGTTAATATTGTTTTGAATGCTTAAGTATTTTGTCGGTTCTGTTTGGCTGTTTCAATTCCTTCCCAAAAAAAACTCAATTTACGAAATGTCCACAAATATGGATACCACAGTATAGGAAATTTTTTGGATGTTACTTTCATCATAAATTAATTTATATTTTAACCTGTTAATAAATATTATTCTTCTTTATGAGGCTTGTCAAATTTTTTACAAAAAAGGCTCAAAATCTTATTTGTCGAATTGTTTTAATCGTTGTTCCAATTTCATTTACTTTATTATTTAATGCAAAAAATGTGGCACAATTTAAGAGTAGATTTAATTAACAAAATAATAAAGTATAAAATTGAACGGCGAAGTAAAAAGGGCCCGAGGGCAAATGACAAATGTTTGTGAATAAATGAAAGGTATTTTATCTTTACCTTTGTTTCGCTTCTATTAATCATCATTACGACCCAGAATTAAATATTCATAAACAAGGTATACAATATACATCCACTCTAGGCACACAAAATGTGTTTTTGTTTAAGTAATTAGATTGAAACTTTTTTGGTTCCATGTAACTTATTATCGCCGTAAACGTTTAAAGTCTGTTCGAATAAGAAATCTAATATTGACACGATACTTAAGATAGAGTATCCCGAATAAAATATCTAAGTGTCTAAACATTTTCTATTCTCCGATACATTTTGTAGGCCATAAATTTTTACCTTTGTACAGGGGACGGAAATACGGCCCATAGGTCTTCCCGATTCCGTCGCCGATTGATTACCGCTCTCAGCGTAAGCGGGATTTATGGCGACACGTCGTTTTGGGACACTGGAGACCCCATTCGCCCCAAACCCCGGACGAAATGTTCCCATTCCCCGGTGTCGGTCATCTCGTCCCCAGGGACGATGGGGCACGAGCCATGAGGATGGGGTATGTCACATTTACATGTCCAATAAACTCCTTGTATGCAAATCTTAAAGTTGTGGTTTAAAGGTCATATCATATTCCATTATGAGGGCAATCTGCTTGTGATTGTGACCTTTGGTATTTATTTAGCAAGGTTGAGTTATATTATAAATAAAATATTTTTTTTATTCAAAGTGAAATCTGTTACAGATGCTCACCAAAAACATTTTAATTTAAAGTGATGCCAAGATCGCACTGTCAAAAAGATATCAGATATCATGTAAAACCAAGCTTATGACTCTACACATCTTAACTCTACAAGCCTAAATTAACAAAGTCTACACCTTATTCAAGTTATGTGGCCTGGCCATTTCGTTATTTCTTTACATTCGCTTGCGCGTAAGGTGAAAAATTTACAGACTGTATTTCTGTTATACTATTCTTGTAGGAACGAAACGGCCAAGTCACATAACACAAACTTAGGTGTAGAGTTTGTGAAAGGAGGCTTGTAGAGTTAAGACGTGTAGAGTCAGAAGCTTGGTTTTCGGATCTGATAACTCTTCAGTTATCAGATGAAGAAGTACAATCCCACCAAAAACATGTTCATGTAAAGTGATGCCAAGATCGCACTGCAAGATCTGAAGAGGTCTGATAACTTTTTGACAGTGCGATCATGGCATCACGTTACATGAAAATGTTTTGGTGGGATTTGTAAGTTGTTATGATGATATTGTTATTTTCTTTTTCCTTTTACGGAACTTTTTACCTTTATGTTAAATTTTCCATTGAAATTACTACAGAATACTAAAGAAATAATTATTTCAATATTAAGTCAATTAGTTGCCAATCCAAACGACGAACGACGACATAACTAACATAGTTCATGATATACGCGATAGATGGCGCGATTGAACAGACTTCATCCCCTAGTATAAGGGGTTGGAGGATAAAAGTTCCAATTATGACAATTATTATGTTGGTTGCATCCTAATACAACCTTACGTACCAAATTACAGCTTTCTAGGACATTCGGAAGTACCATATAATTTTGTTGATCAGTGAGTTCGTGACGAATTCAGGGTTTTTTAGCTATTAATAAAATCTAAAGTATAAGACCAATTCAATCAAAACGTTACATGTTTAATAAGTCCGCTACTGGGAATATATCCTGTAAATTTCATTTATCTGGTATAATCCAAACCCAAGTTATGGGGGTATAAAAATCGATGAAACGCTTCGAGAAAGGGTGGTCTGGTATTGCCCTTGCGCTTCGCTTGGCTTATCTTGGCGGGGGCACTACTGTGCCCCCAGATTATTTGAAAATTAGTATAAATAAAAAGAAAAAAAATATCTTTACCACCGGTTCATAATCCTGACCGAAAAGAACCGATTAGATGAATGATTGATGAATGAACTGTTGAAAATATGGTGGTATGGTAAAACACCCCATTGTTAGCCCTGAACAGCTAATTGTTAGCCCTCTACCCCAATATTGGCTACCCCCTTATCATATAAAATACGGGTTGCGTATTCGTTTTTTTTTCTCTTTTTATACTCCTATATAATATGTTTTTACTTATTCATATGTGCATAATAGGAGAATGGCCAACACTGGGTCAACTCTTTGGGGCTAATAATTGGGGGGATGCCAACAATAGGTAGTAGGGGAAGACCCTACTCATTTTTCGGATTAGCAGTCATCATGCGCGACGCAGCAGCGGTGGCGTGATCACTTCCTGTCAGACGGTCTGTCAGTTTTATATTGTTGCTATTCTTTCCACATTATTTAAGAAATCACGATCAGATAAGTTTGTGGCACTAAAATAATATTTTGATTTGCAACGGGACCCTGATGTCCTATCAAACATCCGCATACGTTCGCTCAATAAACATTTGCATTTTAACGAGTGGCCGGATAAAATCAAATAAATGTGCGAATAGTTAACTAGCTGACAAATTGGATAACACAACAGACTGTATCGAACTACAAGTTATAGTGAATGGGAGTTTGATAGTGATCGAAGGCTTTAGTGTAGTGAAAATAAGTTCAAAATTACTGTTTCAAAATAGCTGAAATAACTGTGAAATAATTTTTTTTCTGTATCAACGAAATTTACCTACATCTTTGCCTTTTTGGACTTTGCTTAGGTAATCCAAAATGATCCAATGATTGAAAATTTATTTAATGATCCAAAAGTTATATATTTTTATGATTGTCTGTTTATACTCTTTTTCGATCGTTATACTAATTAATATTCTAGTAATATTATGACTTGTGGATTGAAATTGCTTCTGCGGTCTTCTCAATCTTTCTGACTTAGCCCAGGAGACCTCCGATAAGGTTACAGGACTATCTATTTCTCATGTCTTATCATATTACTTTTGACTAGAACTACGGACCTTTATCAAGCTAGCTAGTTCCTGGATTGAGACAGCTTCATTTACAAAACGGAAATTCGCAAAATTTTTGGTATTGTTATCTTCGCTCAGTTTTCGAGCGAGCGGATTACAAAAGCGGCTCTCAAGTATTTTGTCGAGTTAAGCCGATACCTTTACATCTTGAGCCAATTAACTTGCTACTTGGCAAGTACTTTAATAACAAACAACAGGCATTAGCAGATAGCATCTCACGTGCTGCTTCCGAAGTTGAACCGTTTAGTTCCACTATTAACATTCATAGCATCCGACAAAATATGAAACTAAAAGGTAACGCTGATGCTAAGCCAAATACTTATTACATGTTTATTTGTTTGTTTAAGGAAATAATACGGGCGAATTATCGCGTTTGTTTGTACCCGCAATTTAGTTTACACGGCAGCGGAGCGACGCGACACGGCACGACACTTCTAGCTATACCGCACTAGAGCGACACATCAGCGACACCACACGGCACGACACTTCTAGCTATACCGCACTAGAGCGACACATCAGCGACACCACACGGCACGACACTTCTAGCTATACCGCACTAGAGCGACACATCGGCGACACCACACGGCACGACACTTCTAGCTATACCGCACTAGAGCGACACATCGGCGACACCACACGGCACGACACTTCTAGCTATACCGCACTAGAGCGACACATCGGCGACACCACACGGGCACGACACTTCTAGCTATACCGCACTAAAGCGACACATCAGCGACACCACACGGCACGACACTTCTAGCTATACCGCACTAGAGCGACACATCAGCGACACCACACGGCACGACACTTCTAGCTATACCGCACTAGAGCGACACATCAGCGACACCACACGGCACGACACTTCTAGCTATACCGCACTAGAGCGACACATCAGCGATACCACACGGCACGACACTTCTAGCTATACCGCACTAGAGCGACACATCAGCGATACCACACGGGCACGACACTTCTAGCTATACCGCACTAGAGCGAGACATCAGCGACACCACACGGCACGACATTTCTAGCTATACCGCACTAGAGCGACACATCAGCGACACCACACGGCACGACACTTTTAGTTATACCGCACTAGAGCGACACATCGGCCACACCACACGGCACGACACTTCTAGCTATACCGCACTAGAGCGACACATCAGCGACACCACACGGCACGACACTTCTAGCTATACCGCACTAGAGCGACACATCAGCGATACCACACGACAACAAAAAAATTCTCAGTATTTCAGCAAGGTCTGAGCATGATGGAAGCTTTCCCACCAAAACAAACTTGTTACATAATATGACTTATCATGGGTGTATTCCGTAATATAACCCAGCATACTGGCCAGTATGAATGACGTCATGAATCGACCCCATACTGTTTATTCGTTCCGAATTATTGATGTCTACGCAAAAACTAGATAAATTAACCTTATAAATAATTAGTGATATTGCTGATATGTCATTATTCCGAATTAATATTATAATAATATGTTGCATATTTCGGGGTTACATTTCGGACATACACTCTATTTGTCAAGTTGTTGAAATGAGAAGGGTCGCGCCGCTCGCTATACCGCAATACGCAGCAGCAGAACTATGTGACACGCCACGGCACGTCAAAGTTGGTGAGTTGCTCAACTTTGTCACGCAGTTCCGCGTCGCGTAGTTCCGCTGCCGCGTAGTGCGTTGTATCTCATACGATTTCATACAAAGAATATTTGGCCATGTCGTGTCGCGTAGTTCCACTTCCGCGTAGTTACGCCTAGTGCGGTCTCACCTTTATCGTACCTAATGATTAAGAGTATCATTAGGTATTTATGCTGATGCTCAAAACTAATATTGTGACTTAAATCGATTGGCATAAAATATAGTGAATTGATTTTAAAAGATTTTATTTTGATTATTGGACGCTAGTTTTTATATAGTTGTTCTTGATGACTCTGACAGAGTTTGACCTTTATCTCTTATATTGAATCTTTGGAAATAGCATTATTTCTTTTAGGTACGACTACGACGCCTCCGGGCTGAAATGCATTAGGCGCGCTAAATTCAATTTCGTTTATTGATTGGTGAATCCAAAATGTTATTAAAAAAACAGGACTTTGGCACAGTCGTGTATCGGAGACGCAGTGGCGACGGGCGATAATCACACTTTGGCAAGTTTCCGAAGCTTCGGATATACGATTGGACTCACCAATGTTTGGATAACAGGATTAAGTCTGCGCGCGCTCTGCTATTGTACCGTTATTTATAAGCTTACAAATAACGCTGCTTGAATAATCTCGTTTCTCCACTTTAGTTCACGCTTCCAATATTGCAAGTGAAAGCGTGCTGTCACTAATATTAGGTCCTGAATATCCTGCAAATTTAATTCATCTATTTTTTTATAGAGACCCTTAAATTTATTATCGTTATTGAATTTAGAAGAAAATATGTAACAGTCGTACTACAAATAAATCTAAACTCTAATTGCTTTTTACGAGTGCATTTCCGCAGATGATGTTTTCCAGAGCTAAGCCACGTCGCACTAAAGTAATTAGCTCTTTTAATTAATTTGATGTATTCCTAGCCCTGTTAGTGATTCACATTAGTGCGAATACTGAATCACTTTGGGCCGAATTCGATTATACGCAAACTAATGTCTCTTAGATGATATCGTATCGAGTTACGATCAGTCAGAATGTGCTGCGGTTCCGGCGATGTAACTAATGTGTTTATTTACTTGTCCATAACGGATCACGTTCGTCTGATATCTCTCTATGGTTCTGTGGGAAGGGTATTGTGTATTTCTGACTCCATATGAGATCTGTTATTATTATTGTTACGTAAACATTCGGTATATCTTTCCTTGTTTACAGTGTATTGTTATTTGTGTAGTATTAAAAGTATTGCCTGTTCTGCCTTGAATAGTAGTTATATTGGGACTTATAATTCTCACTGCGAAGATAATATCGTTAAAAGTTCTAAATCTCTCAAATACGTGTACAGCTTTGAAGATTCCAGAATCACTGCGTTAAAGGCTTAGAAGAAGGTCACACAGCTGATTTCAATTGGTTGAAATTACTTATTGTATAAGTCCATTAACTTGAAACATTTATCTTGAAAGTACAAATTAATTTTGAAATAAAACGTAATTGTAGCAGCTGGTCTTAATTGGCTCAATGGATGAGTTTCAATCGGGAGGGACTTATCTTGTTCGAATCCATCGAATGATTAAGGGAAATGGTATCTTCGGCGCAATTATGGCACCAACTTCAGTTTCGAATAAGTTAAGTTATCTTGGTCTATTAAAGTTCCCAACTTGTCCAATACGTTGCGACGTTTAACTCTTACTCAGTATTAAATTTAACGTTCTGTGTTTTAACATGTTCAAACTTGTTACAACTAATGGGTCATGTTTTGAACCGAGTCAGTTTTGAACAACAGAGTCACATTATAATTGTAACAGGAAGTTAGTTTTAAAATACATAATATCTATTACTCAGCGAGTCTAACTTTCGTAAGATAAGCGACGGTTCATAATAAATGTACTCAACCCATCTGTACAAATACAAATGTTTAAATTATAGTTTTAAAAAACTAAAAAAACACGCTTTTATAGAAAATCTAACTAAAAAATGAAAAATCAAATTTAATAAATTTTGGATTAAGAATAGTGTAAATGAAAAATAAATGTTTATTATTGTAACCTGTACGTTTGTTTGTATGTAACCGACTCCAGTGGATTTGATTTTGATCCACTTTAAACGGTCAGATTTCGTTTAAAGTGATTTTCAAGATATTATCAAAGTGAAGATCCTTCTCATAGCTGCCAATAAAATATTTATAGCTATTGACACTGTGCACCCCACGATTTTTCACTTTCTTAATCCAAATTCATTAAATATTATTTTATATTTTTTAGTTAGATTTTCTATAAAAGCGTGTTTTTTTAGTTTTTTAAACTATAATTTATTTTTTGCTTTTTAGTACGATTTGCCAAGGAGTAAGCCTGGAACTGCACGCATGCGTAGTTCGCGCACTAGTTCTATCTATCTTACTCTCATGCAAAGTATGCGGAAAGAAATTGATGAATCCTGGCGAATATAATCAGGATAATCGGATATTTTAATCGAATTATTGCATTGTCATCGGTCTTTGACAGGTGTGCAAAGTTTGAATTAAATCCGATCGTTCAAAGTAGGACAAACTCGAGCCCAAAGGAGTCGGTAACAAGCAAGCAAGCAAACATACAGGTGAAACTAATAAAAGCGTTATAAAAAAGGAATGAAAACATTAAATGCACTGCAATGTTGAAAATGTTCGTACAAACTTCACAACTGAAAGAGTAAATAGAAATAATTTGCTAACAATAGCAACAGTGTAGCCCTCCAGCTAATCCGCCTTACATGTCAAACAATAAGTCGAAAACATGAAAGAGCAGCAAATAGCAGTAGCGAAGGATAAATAATATCCTTATGACCCCTACTCATATGAACCAGATTAAGTTGAGCCGGAGTAGACCAAGAATTTACAAGATTGCCCGGGATTTTAACTGGAGTATTCTGCTCGAGGGCTCCAGGTAGACTGGTCGGGCAGCAATAAAGTAAATTGCGAACACTCGGCGTAATGCGGGACTTTATAACGTCGATAATGTAATGGGCAGGTAATGTGCTGGGAATGTACAAATCGCCGTATTGTTTTACGATTTCTGTTATTGCGTATACTATAATTTACTTTCATTATTCGGGAATGGAAGTTTGCGGTATATGTTATTCAATATACTCCATTATTATAATTTATATTGGATTCGCAGCGTTTATTACGGTAATCCGAATTTTAAGAGTTATTTCGCACTTTTTTATTGGATAAGTTCAGTAACTTTCTCTGGGGCTTGTAGGTGTGTGGGGCAGTACTGTACTGTACTGTTTTTATAGCTACAGTACTAAAAGAGTACAGTCATATTCATTTAAAAAGGTACAACGTTAACTTTATGACTATATTCCGAGATCTTCTTATCAACTTCCAGAAATCAACAATAATGGACTAAGCCTTACGAAGCACGAATTGAAAACATAAATCACGACAACGAAAAGCTGTCGCTGAACGCCTGGCAGGTGTGCAGCATCCAAATTAGTTTGAAAAAAAAATATCATGCGTTACCCCGCCACAAGTGACTCACATCGTAAAAGTTGTATAAATATTAAATAAATGTGACCCACATTACGATAAGTGGTTTTTATAGCCACAGACATTTTTGTTACAAAATATAAAGTGTGTTTCGGGATAGCGCGGCCATAATCGGCAATATTTTATATAGACGTATCAAATGATTGGCCGAGGGTCCTTTTATTTCGTATTTTGAAGAGGGTAGAATGATTTTTATAAAGAAACATTATACGATTTAAAATAATGTGAGTACCTACATTATTATGCCTTGCCCATGTTATATAAAAAATATTCTTTACAATACTTAGCTTGTATTTTGAAATAGATTTTGTTCTATAGAACTATTAGAGATTATATTTATAAACATTACTTCATATTAAACCTACTTTTTTAAACTTTACTTTTTGTACTGAAACTTTATATTATTATTAGCTATACAAACGAATTGTGTGATCACAGAATCTGTAGAACTACAATTACGATACACTATTACGATAAACGTAGGTATGACTGTTGAAACAAAAAATCGCAGTTCGCTAGCGTGCTACCGTTTGATGCCGTTTAAGTGATTAAGGACACCGTAGTAGACGCGTTAGTGGTGATGGTGATAACGTAGATAAACTACAAATATGAGCGAAATCCCACAGTGGGTAGTGCTCGGGAGACCGAACTTCGCTCGGAGTTTTAGTAGTACGATAAAATAATGGAAAATAAATACAACATAATATAAAATAAAAAGAATCACAAAAATATTCGTCAGACCGGGATTCGAATCCGAAACACCAAGTTGCCAACAACACAAAAAATTTCAACGCTAACCAAGCCGCCAACTGCCACAATTATCTATACAACTTTAAAAAGCGCAGCTTCTCAAGGATAAGACTTGTATACAAAATTTCATGGAAATACTTGCAGCCGATTTCAAGATTCCGATTTATGTACAAGATTTACTAGTTTAAATTATAAGAATATATTAGTATGTCGGTGATGATGATTACTATGGGACATATTGTGTTCGATGATAATGTTATAGAGGAACTACACGAGCGCAATACACAGTATCCGAATTCTCTCTGAAATAGTGATGATCAAGATGACGGGTCTCGGATGTTCGGATGTTCTGATGGGAGTCTGACCCACTTTCCGCATTCGGCACGCGCGGGAAAATTCGCTAATGGCATTGATTGGGAGCGGACATATTAACGAGGCCTGGAGTGCCTCGCCAGAGGAATTAGACCCGATAACGTCGGTGATAAAGGAGGAAGCTTGATCGGGAACGGCATTTGTTTATAGAGAACGGACTTGAATAAGAAAAATAAAATGTTAACAAAAAGTGTATTCGAATAAAATCGAGGATTGCTGCCACAGTAAGGGCACTGTGGGAATAAATAAAAAAATAAATCCTTGATTTTGTGGGAATGAGAGTAGTCCTACTGTTGGGTTAATGAACTGTGCTTTTTTAACAATGGTAATTTTCTTTTGTTAGCATATAATAACTCTTTCTTATCTACACTAATTTTATAAAGAGGAAAGATTTGCTAATTTGATTGCATTGATTATGCTTCGAAACTACTCGACCAATTTTGATGAAATTTACCAGTAGGTCACGGAGAAGGACACAGGTATACTTTTTAACGCGGAAAAATGTACGGTTCGTGCGGAATTTTCTTTTGCGCGTCATCTATTATTTTATAAATTAGCCACCGTATAATAAATCGCCAATAGCAATAGGCGACAATGTTATAAGAAATACATAATTTCTAATTAAGAAAGACCTAGCTACAATCGTAATGGGGCGAATTTTTTTAATTACTGCCCCAAAATCAGAAACATCTTGTAAAGCAATATTTTTTGGATATTGCGAGGGTCATTTTAGCCGCGTTTGTCATGTGTAACGACTGATTCATTGTAATGTTACGTACACATTACCGCAAACGCTGCGTTTTATAAAAATATGCTAGAAAATCTAAGGCGCTTTAATATAACCTCTTATAAATGGTCGCATAATAATATTATGATGGATAAGGTCTAATTAGATAAAAGAAACTACAAAAACGTTAATAATATTAGGTCCTTACATTCGAAATTGGCGTTTAGTCGTACTGGTCACTTTGATCTCAAATATATCTTCTTTGTTTAGGAATTCTAATTTAAAATTTATACCGCTATTTACTCATGCATTTGTGTTTCAACAACCGTAATTCATTTGTTTTTTCCTCTTTTAGTTTTTTCTTTGCGTCACTCTGTTTACAAAATGGAAAACTTGAAATATCGTATTATTTTCTACCTGCAATTCTTCATTATTAACTTTGGTCTCCGACCGTCCACGGGTCTTGTTGTGCAGGTCGAAATTTACATAACAAAAACGTTGGAACCAAAACCTGTTGGACCTGCACAATAAGCCCCGTGGACAGCCAGAGAAACGGTGAAAAAAGGAGGAAGGTGAAAAGCTTGAAAGGTCGGTGGAAAAACCTCATGAATTGATTGCAGCAAAGTGACAAACGCACGTCGACTGCTGCGTTACATTACTCAACCGGCACAATAATGAAAGGATTTTAAATCGAACCATTACCTGTGATGAAGAGTGGATCCTGTATGATAATCGGAAACGCTCATCGGAATGGCTGAACCCTGGCGAACCAGCCAAAGCCTGCCCCAAGTGAAAATTGACTCAAAAAAGTTCCTTGTGAGCGTTTGGTGGACTAGTGCCGGTGTCGTACACTACAGCTTTCTTAAATCTGGCTAGACGATTACAGCTGATGTCTATTGCCAGCAACTGCAAATCATGATGGAAAAGCTAGCTGCTTAAGAACCGAGGTTAGTCATTCGCTCTAGGCCACTGATGCTTCAGGATAACGCTAGACCACACACTGCTCAACAGAGGGCTAATGTTGAAGATGTCTACCGTACTCCACGGACCTTGCTCTAACACATTACCATTTTTTTCGAAAGTTGGATAACTTCTTGCCAGGGAGAAAGTTCAACCCCGATGGGGCAGTCCAAAGCGCCTTCAGAGATTTTATTGATTCCTGTCCGAATGTTTTTTTTAGGAAATGAATCAATGAACTACCTACGAGATGCTAAAAGTGCACAGATGGCAATGGTATATACTTTGATTAAATAAATATACTATGATTAAAAAAATCTACTTCATGTTCCTCCTTTATAAAACGCCAATTTCATATTATGTAATGACCTAATATTATAATGCCTAAAAATAACTTCATTTTAAATGAATACAATATAGATTCCAATTGCCTTCTCAAGCTTTTTTGCAAGTCGACACAACTTTTAGTAAGTTGACTTAGCATCGAGTTTAATTAAAAATAGAAACAACTGTGTCACAAGATGTAAACTATACGAAACCCTATTAAATGATGTAGTTACATTTCCTCTCCGTAAAATCAATTATTTCGGCGTTACTCGCGTCATCTATGTTTTGTATGCTTAATTATTTTAGTCATCAGAGGCTTTAGCGCCATCTATCGGCGCTCGTCCTTACTAAAACGGCGTTAGCCTTGCAATTAATATTTGGTTCATAGATCGATTTTACTTTTCTTAAATTTGTCTTAAATCATAAAAACATAATAATTTAACCTTGAATACTAATTGAAATACAGTAGTATTGCTGTATTATATTACATAATATATTGATTATTAATATAATATATTTTATTTTGATTTGTGGACTTTTTCTCTTTACGCTTTAGTTTTTTAGTTGTCAAATGTTTAAAAAAAGTAGACGGAGAAGGGTATATAACGCACTTCGTCGAATGACGTTTCTCTCTCGTCTCGACTCGCCCGGAGTATGACGAGGGGCAGCCCTATTTCCCCATACGTGAACGCCGTGGCAGCCTTTCCCCCCCCGACATTAAAAGTCTGGGGCCCGGGAACCCCTCCCCCCCTTCTTTCCCAGGTCGGTTGTGTCCGTGGTCAGCAAAAGCGGCGTCCGGCGGCGGTGTTCCCTTAAAACGTCGATATAATGCGTCCAGTATTAGTACTGGACGCGTCATTCCACCCCAAGTAGAGGGGCTCTGCCCCTGGTTTTGGTTCCCCGCCTAAGGCCCTTTTCAGGGGCCCGGCGCGAGAAGATGTCTCCAGACGTTTCTCTTTTAGAATAAAATTTTCTATAGACTCAAGATGTAGTCGTTATATTCTTAATCACGTTTTTACGGTGGGTTTTTTAATTTGTGTTGTGAAGTTTTATTTTGTAAATTTCGCTTGTATTACTTACTTACTACGATGGCTCAGCGACCCAAAGTGGGTCTTGGCCTCCGACACGAGTATGCGCCACTTTTCGCGGTCTTGCGTAGTTTCTTGCCACTCTGTGACTTGAAGATCGCGCAGGTCCGACTCCACGACATCTAGCCATCGGTACCGTGGATGGCCGACAGGTCGTCGCCCGATCGGACGTCCAAGGAACGCCTTTTTAGTGGCACGATCCTCTCCCATTCTTGCAACATGACCGAGCCATCGGAGTCGCTGGGCTTTTGTTACGCCAATAATATTGGGCTCAGCCATGAGGTCTTCAACTTCGCAGTTGGTTCGGATTCTAGTTCCTCCGTTTCCTGTCTTCACCGGGCCCAAGATCTTGCGGAGGATTTTTCTTTCGGCCACCAGTAGTTTATTCTCTTCGTCGAGTGTAAGCGTCCAGGTCTCGCATCCGTACATTAGTATTGGCCTTATTACAGACTTGTAAATGGCGATCTTACTTTTTCTACTTATGTGATTGGACGCTAACACTCCATGAAGTGCCGCGCTGCATCGTAAGGTGTTTTGGATGCGGATGTTTATTTCCTCCTGTCTCGTGTTGGTGTCGGTAATGGTGCAGCCTAAGTATTTAAATTTGTCCGTCCCTTTATAAGAAGTCCCTCTCACATTCAGCTCTTCTCGTTTTGTGCGCGTGTTTTTATAGCGTTTAATGTGGAGGTTTTCTGTTTTCTCGCGGTTTATACTTAGGCCTACCTTAAGCGCTTCATTCTCTAAGACTTCGGCAGCGCTGGTCACTTCTCCTGGAGTTTTACCTAGTAATGCCAGGTCGTCGGCATACCCTATCAACCTATGCTTCCCATTCAGTTGAAGCCCTACGTCTAGCGCAATCACTTCTTTGAGGACATATTCCAGAACTAAATTGAAAAGCACAGGTGACAGAGCATCTCCTTGTTTAAGTCCTGTGACCACTGCGAACTCGTCCGTAAGCTCTTTAGCAACCCTCACTCTCATTTTGCTTTCCTTAGTGGCAACCATTATCATATAAACTAGTTTTTTCGGGATGTTGAAGTTCTTTCAGATCGTGTATAATGAATTACGGTCAATGCTGTCATAGGCTTTTTAAAATCGACAAATAGCGCGTGTATGCTTTGGGCGTATTCCCAACGTTTTCCATTAGTTGTTTCAGAAGGAATATCTGATCGATTGTGCTGCGGTTTTGCCGAAATCCACACTGATAATCGCTGATGATTCGTTCCGCATGAGGTTCTAGCCTTTTAAGCCTTTTAACATATGATATGTACGTATACGTACCTTGTATGCCGTTGGTAAAAGCGCTATTCCACGATAATTTATGCACCTCTTCTTACATCCCTTTTTATGTCTGTCGCTTGTATTAAAACACATTATTTTTTCATGTAAATTATCACGTTGTAAAATTAGTTCTCAAAATTTGATTGGCCAAACCACGTTCTCATTCTTTCCGTTTTTGCATTGATATAATATTAGGATGTTTGTATCCATATTTTAATTATTCTTTATATCATCTTTTATTTTGCTTACCCTATATTTTGTGATGGTCACGCAGCCCGTGATTGTGATTGTTTGGGGTCAAGATCATGCCGGCTGTGGGACTCCTACTCCACATTTTTGTATGGATTTTCCAGGGACCTATACTCCGGGTTCAAGGCAGCGTTTCGCATGGACTTATGGCTAGTTTCTACACATCTGGATTTCTGAGTGCCGCTAGTTATTCCGGACTGAACTGACTGGCTTTGGACCCAGTCTGCACCGCCCCTTGGGCGATCTACGTCGCTGTGAACATAACGGCCTGAACGACAAAGAGACGCTACCAGAAGTTGGGCTCCTCGCGCCACGTGCTGACTACACTCCTGGACCCAGCTAAGTGCCCGCGTAGTTAAAGCCCCTCCGATTCCCACAGACACCAAGAGGCTAAACCAGATCTTTCGGCCTTCTGCCCACGTCGTCCGTCAAATAATCAGATACCTTGTCACCCGTAACAAGGTATCTGATTATTTCACTATCCGAAATATTTAATGTATAATAATCTGTAATGTTTTTAATTAATTTGGAATGTGATAACTTAGTACAGTCTTTGTGTCGTCATAGAACAAGGTTCACAGTTGTGGGTTAAGTGATACAAGCTGCATACTCAGTTAAGATCCAATTAAATCCTAACGTAAACAAAAAAAAATAACACTTTATTCCTAACAATTTATCCATAAACGGTCACTTATTAAGCGAGCAATAACGAGCAATGACACATTGTGTTGCTTGAATTTAATTAATATTTTTTACGTTTAGAATAAATTGGATGTGTACAAAGTATAATAGCTAACCGCTGCGTATTTCGCGCTCATGTGCACGAGCCTTTACGGTGGTTATCAGTAATGGCGATACATAATGAAGGTTTCGCGGTGGTTCTTTTCAATCGGTCGATCGTTATGAGCGTCATATATTTTTTCGATTGTTTTTAAATCCTTTTGTATAGTAATTATTAATATTAATCGATAAACAGTATGTGACAAAACTATGACCTAATATAGTGATTCTTCATGAATAATGAAAATATAATTATATAAATAAAAGGTTGTTTAAAATCTACTACGCATATTTTGGACATAATATTATGATCTACTGTTTATAAATTCCGAAAAAAAATCGCTCTTTACGACGCTGTTACGGATGACCTTAACAGCGCCGTAAAGAGCATGAGGTCACACAGCTGATTGCACTGATGTTATTTAGGCGAAGTCTTTTCTTTAAATCACCTGTATCCAGGATGACATTACAAAAAATACATTCATATGAAGTCATACACTGAACAATACACAATATGCGCTGTGCAGCGCGGCGCATTAAATCTCATTCAACTCTTACAATGAAAATAAAAATGTTCAATTTTGAATGGCTATCTTAAAAGTGCAGCTCCGCGTGGCGTCACGTATCGTCGCGATGTGCAAGGACATTTTATTTCTTAAGAAAAATATAAAAAATACGTTTCTTTAAGTATGTTAATGTTTATTATCTTTATACCCATACTATTGTCTGGATTACCCTTCACCACCGTAAGCGTACAGGTATGAGGAGCCTCTAGCCTTGGTCTTAAGGTACCTAACCCTTATCTAATCTAACACAATTAGTTAATTTTAAATAACAAATAGATATTTTCAACACCTAAGCATTTCCTTTTCTAAGAATTTCCATGAAATTGTGTCGATAACCATTTCTGATAAATTGCTTTACACCCTTTGATTTGAGAGTAGATGTAATATTTTATGACTTCTTACATAACGACTTAACTTTCTAAAGTATGGCTTACCACACTACACACTTACTATATACAAATAGTCTACAAATTTTTATTTTCTATTTTTTTTATGTAACGTTCTTTAGGCGCGACGAGAGTATTTTTGGATATTAAATGATGAATGAAGTTTCACTTCTGCCACGTGTACTGTGTACACGTTATGTTTTTGTTGGAAAGCATTTATTTTAACATTTGTACCTGTGTTTGTTACAGAGCGCGCTCGCTGTGGCATGTAGGTAGCGGTAGGATGCGCGGTCACCACATGGAGCTGGGATGAGCGCCACCACCACTATGCTGCTAGCGCTGCTGTTGCACTGCTTCTGCGTCACCACCGCTGAGCTTCCTGCAGGTCAGTAGCATTCATTACAGACGAGCAATATTTTACCGTTGACGAAGATGCCTTTCTAGTACAGCGAAACCAATTCATCGAAATAAGCACGAGTCGAGTACTCTTCTTAAATCAGGCTAGGCTTCGAGAATCGTTTACTGCCTCAAAAATGTTATTATCAGAATATCACTTCAAGAGGTCATAATTATCTAATCTCTGATTTAATTAAAAAGAATAAACCTCCGATGCTGTAATAGCTAAAGAGCCGGTGACAATTCTGGTATATGATTTCATCGTCGTTGATGCTAAGACGTAATGTAGTCTACAACTATCTAACTAGGAAAAAACAGAGGCAAGATCAGGTTATTTTTGTCTAGTTCACATAGTTGCAGACTACATTACGCCTTAGTATCAACGACGATGAAATAATATACCTTAATTGCCACCAGCTCCCTAGCTATAAAACAAAAAGAAACGTAACGAGAGGAATAAATTAAGTCCACGACCCATTAATTAAAAGACAAGGAAACTTTCCTTACAACCGACTCAAGCTAGTGAAGTGCAAAAAGATTTTATGTCTGGATTGATACAAGCGTAAATTTAAATAAAACATGTTTCTGGATAATGTCACCTTCATATTTTATTTAACAAAAAAATGCAAATATTAATATTATTTGCAAAACCTCAGAATTTCCTTTTCTAATAATTTATATGAAATTGTGTCGATATCAATTTCTGTTGAATTACTTAATAATATTTTATGAGACTTGAATTGAATTAAGCAATTTTGTTCATAAAAATAATTTTTTTCTTCAACAAATATTTAAAATTAAAATCAAAAATACATAAAAAGGTTATACCTATTACGAAAAGCTAAGAGATAATTATTATTTTCAAATAGGGAAAGTATCATTGAATGTATACACCACATTCGGAAAAATGTAACATTGTTTCTAAAGTATAAATAGAGGGTGCGTTACGAAGACATTATATATTAAACGTAGAGCGAGTTAAGGCCCTTTCACATAATGCGTTGCGGTTCTGATACGATACTATGAAACATGCTATGCCGTGTTTCATAGTAATTTTGTTTGCAAAATTCACATTTTTGCCGTTTCTTTTGCAGCTCGCAACACAAAAAAAATAAGATTGAAGACCAATTTTGAAATACTAACAAGTAGTGGGTAAAAATAAAAGTTAAATTTGTACTCTCTAAAACCCATACTAGAATATTTTTTTAGTTTGACACATTAGTCAACTCATATATATATATATATATATATATATATATAGTGTAGTGAGTTACTTCACTACGTGGGGATATAGTGAAATAACTCACTAAAGCGTATAACCTAACTTATTAAACTAACACTTACATAGTGTTGTGAAATGTCATTCATTTCATGTAGAAATTACCTATTCCCGATGTCCGCCACTATTTGTCCACCATTGATGAAAATTGAGATAAAAGTTACTACTTAGGTACTTTTTTCCCGATGTCCACCAGTGGGCAAATAGTGGGGCACATCGAGAATAGATGATTGAAATGCCCCGCAAAATCGCTCAGGTGTCGCATCGCACGGTGTGAAAGGGCAGATTCGCGGGGCGCCTAATACTGGGAGGTGCAGGCTTTAGAGGGAATATTTAAACTTGATTCCGAATGAGGAATTGTTCCGCGAGTGCAATGTATTATGTATGTTTCTTTAAATGAATGACGGTTTCATTCTTAGTACGGTTTAACGGTTAGGGATGTGCTTTGTTCAGGGTTTTATCGATATTTTTTAGATATATTTTTAATATGTACATTTTAATATATCTGTAAAACTAATGCTAGGATTATCATTTCATATTTTATACTACAAAGAAGTTTTCTTTGAATCAATATTAAATAAATTTAAAAAAAATTAAATGTTTACAATTCGACTGATAAAATCTTGGGAATTTTGGCTTAGAGATGCTTTGTTCATTCGCCCTATGTCATCGCTAAATTCGGCGAACACAAATCTGAAGAGTCGATAACAAATTGCGAAAGTTGGAGCCAGCAATCAGGAACCTGATCGACGTGCCAAAAGACTTAACAGGTGTTACAAGCTGCGTAAATACAGACAAACAAATTACCCAATTCATATTACATTGATATAATTTACATTATGATACTAGATGTGCACCACATGTCATAATAAATTATGTTTATGTAAATATTTCGGCATATAAGGTAGGAACGAGCACGTTCAAGAAACTCACATTTGTAATATTAGCACGAATATCTATATTGACTTAGGTACACCCGAAATTAATAACTTGTCTAAAATCTTAGATTGACTTCATTCTTAGATTCCCAAACAAAAGTTTACGTAAATTGACGTGAAGTTAATCCTAGGATCGTTTAAATGTATTGAAATCTTGGTCTCAGATAGCTAAAATGAGATTAAGATTGATTATTAATTTCGGGCGTTAGCTAACAATAGTTGGAGAGATAGTGATCTATAATGATAGATTATAGTCTAAGCGTCAATTCACACCAAAACGATAGATACGTGACGCAATTCAAAATTGAACTTTATTTATTGCACGAAGATAGGTACACGTTTCATTGTAAGAGTTTGAATGTCAAGTTGCATCGCGCTGCAAGCGCATGTGCAGTGTACGACTTATGTAATATAAAACTTGTATCTTTTTGTGTAGTGAATAAAGTTCAGTTTTAAATAGCTAGCTTTGCAAGTGCAGCGCCGCGTCGCATATCATCTCGTTTCGGTATGAACTGATCCTAACATAATATGGACATAATATGGATGGAGCATTGAAGATGGACCGTTGCATCTCTTATGGCAACGTTATTATCCGATAACGACATTTATTGACATATTTAGATAGAACATGGTCTGACTACTGCGAAAGATTAAAATAATGTATTTGCGTAAAAATCTAAAATCCATCGAATTATCAAAGGTTTTCATTTATATTGAGTAAAATTATCAAAAATAGTTATTTAATAATTCTTAACACCTATTTTTGCCGTCACTGGCTTATAGTGTTACATCGTTTTCATCGCAATAAAAATATAACGGGGATACAAGATCGAGTTCCGTGACAAAAAATAACAAAACTATATCCGGCGCGCTATCCGGGTGACCTCACTAATCCTATAAACTCACGAGCATTAAGAAATCTCACAAAAACGTGCACAAATACACAAGTTGCCAAAATCTTATACGAGCGAGCGCTTCCTTCGCCATTCGGGGGAAATCGATTGGAACGAATCGGTAGGCGTCGAGGGAGTGCCGAGACAGCGAAATATACTCGTACTCCGTATCATCGGTCCGCCAGTAACGGGTTACCCAACAAATGTACAAGCATTTGTAGTGATGACAGCTCATCGATTTATCGATATCTTCACTTAATTGTTACATCACAATAACAATGCTATGAGGAAGATTGAGAATGGCACACCTTTTTTCTTCTTTGAGTGAAAAGGAAAAACGTTTTTTTTTTATATTTAAACCAAATATTATTTTTTATTTAGTTGCTACATGAATTTCTGTTTGTAATTAAAAGTGTAGAATAAATATTGTCCAGCAGACTTTAATAACAACGAAACCTTTCGATGTTACTTTTAAATATTTTTGGATATTTTAGCTTACTAATAAAGGCGAGGTATGATTTGTTTTGAATAAACATCTAACAATTTTTAATCAAAATTGTTAGTTGTTATTGTAATTTAAGCACAGCCCACCAGTCTGATGGAGATCCAGAGATGATGGAGATGTATCTACAATAAGATTTTTTCATAATTTTAATAAAAAAAAAAATCGAACGAGCTGTCAAAACAAGTTAAGTACTCTTCATATCTGAATTAGAACCTCCGCGCCGTTATTCCAACCTAAATCCGAATAATTCTGATTAATGTTCTTTCGTTTTCAATTTTGTTGAAACTTGTAAAGTTAGCAAAAGATAATTCGAGTTAAAATATAAACTCGCACCCACTTGCTATTATTTCGCAAAACTTTGGAGTGTAATGAAAAACCGAGAATTCGCCGACTAATTTAAAGTTAAATATTTTGGACTTAAATTAAAATGTTAAGTTAGGGCTTTCCGTTAGACGTTCGGACAGCCGACAGTAACAGACGGGTCTAGGAAACGTTGGGCGCTTGAAATTTTTATGTACCCTCCAATTTCCTTGGAATAAAAGTCGTTCCCTGAATTCGAATGCACTTGGACAGTGTTATATTGCTTCGACTTTGAACAGGAAAATCAGCAGCAATCTAAATAAATAAAATCCGTTCTAGTCCTAGTTCCGGCGTCTAAGTATAAATCAGGAACAGTCGGATTTAATTCTGATTTGTTCAAAAAATAAAAGAAGTGTCTGATAGATTAAAGTAATGCAGTTGCTGGCAATCCTTGCAAACATCGACTCTTAAGTTAAATTAAAATTAAAATTAAAATAATTACTTAATTGGGATATAAAGTGCAACAAGAAGTACAATATAACCTTAAAATACCATACAAGTGTTTGGAACAAAAAACTCCCATCGGGAACAAAACTGTTGACAACTGGTTAAAACAAGGCTACCACACTACAGAATAAATAAAAAAAAGAAGAAGAAGAAAAATTATAATCACAAGTAAACATTGAACAGAAATGGACAGTCCCAGCTGCAGTTATGTTACCATGAGACCAAAAAAATTATTTAAATCTAAGTCATGCGAGTCACTCCAAAACGATTCCCTAAATATATCTGACTTGTCAAATAATTCTGAATATGAACATAAAAGTTTTGACTTATCTACACATGAACCTAATAAAAATATTTTAGAAATGAAAGAAAAACTTGATAATATGTCAGTACAGTTACAAAGCACTCAAAATGAGCTAGAAAATGTAATATTAGAAAATAATACACTGAAAAAAGAAATTATTCACCTAAAACAGCAACTTAATACCTTAAAATTTGTATACACAAGTCCAAAACCAAAAACACCTAGAATCAATAGTATTAAAAAATCGGAGAAGCAGACCAAACTTCACAATGAATACAAAATCACACATTCGAACAATAAGATTAATAAGTTTAGCGAAAAAGAGGTGCAAACTGATAACACAAAATCACAGCCTCAGCCAGATAATTTAAAAAATACAGTAAGAGAAAATAGCACGAAAAAAAACTTATATTTATTTGGAGGAAGTCAATGTACTGGCCTAGCCAGTATACTTAGAAAAACCAGGAGTAATAGCAAATATGAAAAGTTTGAAGTAGTATCATTCATCAAATCAGGAGCATCTACTGAAGAAATTTTGAAGACTCCATATTTATATAACTTTGATACGGAAGATAAGTTAATTTTAAGTATAGGGCAAAATGATACAAATCCCATGAAAATTATAACTGACTTGTGTGGTTTCCTCAAAGCTTCTAAAATAACTTGTCCCATATTACTTCTCAGTGTTTTAGAAAATAAGTATCTTAATGAGTGGAAACTAAATAATTTAATTAAGATGACCTGTAAAAATTATTCAAACTGCTACTTTGTTAACCTCAACGATATTCATATTTTAGATAAGATTAATATTTGTAATAGAATTAACTTTCACATTGATCAGGTGTATTATGAAAATAATTTTTTAAAACTTTACTCTAAAAATAAATACACAAAAAAAGTAACACAAACTGCTATTACAAAACAACTAGGAATTAATAACACAAGAAATAATTTTACTCAAAAACAAAAACAATACTTACAATATAACAATATTAAGAATAAAAAAATATCACAGAACTACAACAAAAAATCAATTACGAATACTAAAACTAATAACACAACTCATAACAGTAACAATAAAATACAAAAATACATAACTGACTATTTTAAACCACAACATCCATTTCGTAACAAAACACAAACAAATTAAAATTTTACATCAAAACATTGCTAGCTTCCATACAAAAAGATGTCAACTAGAAATTGCGCTAGCAGAACTAAAATCATACAATAGGGAACCAGATATCATATGCCTAACCGAAACCTTTGTCGAAAAGGGGACTGAAAAAAATATAGCTCTAAATAACTATAATCTAGCATCATTTTACAGCAGGTCTAATAAACAAAAACGAGGTGGAGTATGCATACTTATAAAAAATAATACCTATTCCTATAATAATATTGACTATTGTTCCTCAATTGATAACAATTTTGAATGCTGTGGCATAGAAATTCGTGATATAAATATGGTTATTATTTGCTTATATAGAACACCAAATTCTGCAATAAGTATATTTATCCAAAAGCTAGACTCACTTTTGTATAATATAACCAAAAATTCAAAAAAAAATCTTAATATAGTTATTGCAGGAGACCTTAATATTAACTTACTTAAAATAAGCAATGACTCAAATGCATTGCGTGATATCTCTAGCAACTATAATTTAACAATCCATTTTAATAAACCGACGAGACAATCCACATGCATAGGTAATATTTTAAGTAACTTAACACAAGTCTATAGCGAACTACTTCACATGTGTCTGTCGGATCATAACACAGCACAATTTATTTCAGCAACAATAGAAACATCTAATAACCTCACCATACATAAATATTACTATGTCTATAAGAGAGAGTATAAAAAAGACAACATAAAAAAATTTAAAAACCATTTATCAAACATTTGCATTGATACATATTTAGACAACTCAAAAACTTTTAACGAAGCATTTAATAACTTTTATGACTTATTTACTATACTATATAAACTTTGCTTTCCTATAATCCGCTTTAAAGTAACAAATAAACACATATTACCTCACTGGATAACTAAGGGCTTAAGAATAAGTTGTAAAACAAAACGAAAATTACAATATAATTATTATAGAAAAAAAGACAGTTCCACGAAAAATAAATACAAGCAATATAGTAAATTACTTAGGAAGTGCTTTAGACTTGCAGAAATAAATTCACATAGTAAATACGTCGCAAGTGCAAAAAATAAATGTAAAACGTCATGGGATATTGTTAAACAATGCTCAAGCAAAGCTAACAACAACAAATTTATTACAGACATTAAAATTATTAATAATAAAAAACTTACCACACCCACAGATATAGCAAACACATTTAATGAATATTTTATAAAAACTACAAACATAAATATAGCTTCAAATTCTAATTTTACAAGTAATATTCATGACAATCCTATGAGCATCTTTTTAAAACCTTGCACCTGTGACGAAACAATAAACATTATTAATTCCTTAAAAAACACGAATACAGTTGGTTATGATGAAATATCCACAAAGGTAATCAAAGAATGTAAATATATAATTGCCCCCGTCTTAACTGAGCTGATAAACAAGTCTTTCGTAGAAGGTTGTTTTCCAGACAAGTTAAAAGTCTCAATAATAAAACCAATATTCAAAAAAGGTGACAGAAAGCAATTAAGTAATTATAGGCCAATTGCGCTAGTTTCAATACTATCAAAAATATTTGAAAAAGCAATGCATAAAAGACTAACTTCATTCATTAATAAATTTAATATTTTGAAACATGAACAATTTGGCTTTCAAAAGAACAAATCAACTCAACAAGCATGTTTCAACGTTACTAACCAAATTATAAACTGCATTGATGAAAAGAACCACTGTATAACTGTTTTCATTGACATGACTAAAGCTTTTGATTTTGTTTCACATAAATTACTACTAAAGAAATTAAGCAAAATGGGAATAAGGGGACCAGCGTTAAATTGGATTAAGACCTTCCTTGAAAATAGAACCCAATACACAATAATAGAAAACATTAACAGAGATAATGAATTAGTCAATACTAAATCTGCAGTCTTACTTAATGAATATGGAGTTCCACAAGGCTCTGTATTAGGTCCTCAGCTATTCTTGTTTTACATTAATGACATTCCCATTGAAATTAATAATCCAATAATCATGAATAATTATAAATTTACATTATTTGCAGATGACATATCTATAATATTTACATATTTAAATAAATTGGACGTGAATAAAATCGAAAATGACATAAACTTGACACTTAGATATTTAATTGAATGGCTGACATCTAATAACCTTAAAATTAATGTTAATAAAACTAGGTATATACAATT